>OZ025189.1:9479429-10159429 GCA_964019065.1 Catostylus mosaicus | reverse complement strand
GATCTTATAATCAAGGGATTTGAAATTACTTGGATAACAATTGCAATGAAGATAGAACTCGACCCTGGTGACCTTTTCGTTGACTTAGATTATGACGTAAGAAACATTTTAGAAACTGTCATGTACATACTTGTGCTTTTACTGTTATGTACATACTTACGTTTTACGATTATGTGATGGAATCTATGTCAACAATATCACAGAATTCGTGTCCATTTGATAACCATTGATATTGTTGTTTTTGTTGTTGCGATGGAAACTAGCTCTTTGCATTGTTGAATTCAAGATTCATTTCACATTGTATTATCATGTTAGTATTTTAGAGACAAGGGGTATAAAAATGTGTTGCATTCATATTTTGAGTTGTCTACTGATTACCAATTATGGGTGTCCGAAATTTAATTTACCAAGATTAAAAATACTGAAAGTTGTCTGAAATTTTTAATCATATTGTCCGAAAATTTTTGTCCGAAAATTAAATGTCCGAAAAAAATACGTTCAAAAATTTTGGTAATTAATGTACACGGTAAGTTTGTACCCCTGTTTAGTGCGGCGAAACCAAAAGTGTATCATTTTCCAGGCATTAACACATGTGATCCCTAATTTAGGGCGTCAATAATGTGGTCACTACCCCCTTGGGAATCAAACACTACCTCATATGAGCTATTGTATTCACAATTTTATATATTGAACTGAACTGAAACTAACTTAATGAAACTTAATTGATGAAAATAATTTAAAATTCGCAATAGTATGATCACACATTAAGTAGATTCTACTAAACCTAACTCTAAAAGTATCCCTGCAAATAATATAGTGTCGCATTCCAGTTCAAGAAGAAACAATTCACATAACATTGATCAACACAGAAATTCACAGTTCAATAATTTTCCAGCGAGGGATTACATTAAAAATCAATGACATCATTACACACATGCGCAGTGTATTTAAGGCATCTACTTGATTTAGCTAAAATGGCCATATATGCCCTTTTATACGAATCCATACAACATTGAATCAAATATCTTCAATTCAAGTCATGAAGAAGGAATCTCTTTTTTTAGACTTGAAACAAAGCAAAGTTTGTTTCTATTGATATTTTAAGTTGTCCATACTGTACATAGCTAATTAAGAACGTGCACCCCCTACCCCCCCCCCCCAGCCACAATGATTCTGAAGATGCTCTTTGGAGCAGGTGCAAGTAAAATTTTTCAATTTTGGAAAATGTACTTCATTAGAAACTCTGACGGAAAATTTTCTCCCTTAAACCCCAAAAAATCTAGTCCCAACTGCTCCCATGCTTCCATCGTATTTTCTGCTGCGAAAACAAAACTGTGCAAATGAAATGTATAGTCTTTATTACAAATTCACTCCTTTGCCTTTGAGAAAAGAAACAAAAAAAAAGAGATTAATCCGACATTCACTGAGTTACATTGCTTTGTATTGCTTCACGTTTATACAAGGTGACCAAATCCGAGCATGGTCAATGCTACCAAGTTGAGTGGTGTTAACATCGAGCACATTCTACACATGGAACAAAATTTGTTTATGGTTCGTCCTTTTTAGAAATTGGTATGGGAAAAGCTGGCCTATGTCAGCTTGGCTAGCTTAACCAGCCCACTGAAGGAGCAGGTTATCTAGTCTTGCCGATTCAACTCCTTTACGTAAAGCACATAATTTTAGCAGGCATTCATACCAGTGGTGGCTCCTAATAGGCTGAGGGTCTAATTGACCCCCCCCCCTAGAAAACTGCGTCCTTGGTAAAACTCTATTTGAGTAGGAAATGTGTAAGGCCAGGGTAAGGTCTGCAAGAAGAGAAGGTCTGTGGGTCAAATCCAAAAATAACAAAAGAATCGATTTGATGCATTATTCTCTATTGTTTTGAGAAGAACAGCTCCAAATCAGCAGCCCTTCAAACGACGCAGCATAACTGTGTCGAAGAACGTCGAACTATGTTGCTATTAGTGGTGTAACCAGGGTCATACATTTGCAGGGGTAAGATAGCGGGCGAAGCGAGGAGGGAGTGGCTTAGGAAACATGTATCTGGCGACGTTTAGAGGGCTTCAATCATTTATGCTCAAATCTCTTAAAAGCTCGAAGGAAACAGCCAGTTATGCGAAATGAGAAGGGAAATCGAATTTCAGCAACACGAAGAAGAATGTCTATTTAACTAGTTCAATCAATACTTTGTTCGAAGCAAAAACATACACTTTCAGATGTATGTCGTAGTTTTAACAATAATTCTGTGCTACATAGCAGTTACAATACAATCATGTGTATTTTCACAATGATTTTTGTTAACATTTACAATACTCCATACGATAAAAGATGGAAATAGGCGCCTTTTCGGAGCGCTATATATTGTAATGTAGACGAAGGAATTTACTTTTCCACCATTATTGATCTATCCTCCTCAACCAAAAGGGGGTTTTAATCACAGCGTAATAAAATAAAAGCAAGAGAGAAATAAAATGTAAATAAAAACATAACAAAACATGGTAGTAAAAATGGCATTACAATATCACCCCTCTTCTATGGAGGTCCTTGTTTTGTATGTTCTTTGATAGATCACATTTGATTGTTTTTAGTCTCTTCTTTTTGTCTCCTATTTTTTCTTGACTTGGGTGGCAAAATGTTATTTCTGGCTCTGGGCTGACGTTGGCTGTTGGATTTGGGCGTGTTATCCTCTTTGTCACTTTCATCCAAGGTTTCGCCTGTTTCTGCATGGGATTCATTGTTTAGCTCGTAATTCTTTTTATGGAACCATTCCTTGTTTTGATTTGGGATGTTAAGATCTTTTAACTGGATTGATTTAGGTTCTTTAGATGTTTCCGGTTTTCTTTGAGTTGTTGGGGTCGGCTCCTGGTACAGTTTGACTTGAGAGGCACGACGGAAGAAAGGCTGTCGTCGATATCTGCGGTCACTGGCAAGAGGTGTGTATCTTGATTCTTGGATATCAATGAATGTATAAGGTATCTGTTCGTAGATCAATTGAGACATTTTCTTGTTACCTGAGCGCATAATGAGAACTTCATTGCCTTGCATTATTTCAGGATCCTGTCTCCAAAGCGAAACATTAATTTTACTGTTCGTTTTGTCCTTTGTTCTCCATCCTGTTTCCTTTCATGTTCAAAGCACTTGTTTGAAATGGATCTTCTTATAGGGGACAGATTAGATGGATAACCTCCACGGAAGAGCATATCGCCAGGGGCTGTTCCTGTGGACATATGCGGTGTTGAGCGATAGTCACCAAAAAGGTCATCAACAACGGTTTGTTCTATTGGCTTTTTTGTGTCAAGCGCAATCTTTACGGCCTTTCCAGAGGGTTTCATGAAAAACTCTGCTTCGTTTCCTTGAGAATGGTAGTGGTATGAATGCTTTGTGACGATGCCTCTCTGTTCTGATAAATCCTTGAAGTCTGACTGTTAAAAAGGGGGCCGTTGTCAGCTTTATGCTCTTTTGGATTGCCGAAGTTGTTGTAGGTCGCGGCAAGTGCAGGAAGCACATGTTTGGCACTGGTTGATTTGACTAGTTTTGCATCTGGAAAGCGGGATAAATTGCATCGACTCACCAGCATGTGGGAATTGTCAGGCAGTGGACCGGAAAGGTCTAATGAGACAGGATCCCATGGATGCTTCGGGGCCGGTGTACTTGATAATGGTACTTCGATTGCATTTCTGCTGTGAACCTGACACTCATGGCATCTTTATAAGCGTATTCGCACAGCTTCATCTAGTTCTGTGAACCAGAAGTGGGCTCTGATTCTGCGTTTTACCGCACTCTGGCCTGCATGTGAACTTGCATGCGCTTTTGTGATGATATCATTATGTAGAGATGGTGGCAAAACAAATTGTTCACCCCTGTTTATGACATCATCTGCTCCTATGGATAGTTAATGGAAGATTTTTGAGAACTGCTTCAGTGTTGGGTCATTGTTTGGTGCCTGACCAATTGCAATCAAGTGGCGTAAGCGTTCAAGTTGTATGCCTTTGGCTTGAGCTTCTTGGATGCGCTCCTTGGTTATAGTAGATGTGATTTGCTGGTGAAAGAGGAACAGAAGCTTTTGGTGTTCCTTTTGCATCATCTAGTACGTGGGATGGTAGGATTGCAATGGGTGTTGCATGACGGCTTAGGTAGTCTGCTGGGTTTGTTTTACCTTTTTCCCAGATTACATGGTGATTTATGTTTTTATGTCGCAACAATATGCGCTCAATCCTGGATGGCAACTTTCGTTTTGAATTCCAAAGCGATACCAGTGGCTGCTGGTCAATGACAACTTTAACTGGTGGTCCACCAACAAGGAGGTGGCGAAATTGTCGCATCCCAAAGTCAATGTAGTTACTTCAAGATCAAGTTGTGAGTATTGTTTCTCAGCTTCTGTCGTTGTACGTGATGCTACTGCAAAAGCTCTTGTTGTATCAATGGTGGTTCCCTGCGTCAATATGGCAGAAAGTCCAGTTTCATGAGCATCGACAAAAATGTAAGTTGGCTTGGTTGTACAAAAATGTAAGTTGTCTTCTTTCTATCTCACCAAAGGGTCTCCAAAATTGTTTTTACAAGGGGAAGAAATCCTCGGTATAAGATTGAAAGAAAAGCACCACGATGACGTCATATTAGAAAGTCTATCAAGTGAACAAAAAGTATTAAGATATCAAATAGACGCATGTCGAGGAAAAGGAAAAAAGCTAGAACTAATGAAAAGTGGAAGGAAAATCATAAAACAGATACAGAAAAGAAATAAGAATACTCGAGAATGAAAAAATTAACAAACAACTAGCAGAAATAGAAAGGAGAAAGAATGATTCAAATAAATGTTATCAGGCCATAAGAACCCTTAATAATAGAAAACCGAAAAAAAACCCATCATCGTACAAAGAGAGGATGGCAGCATAGCAGGCTCTGAGAAAGAACAGATAACTTTAATCACGAAACATTTCTAAGAAATATTCACAATGGAAGCGAAAGAATTACTCCCAGCGATACCACCTTGTCAAATGAAGACACCCTTTACTAGCATTGAAATACAACAGGCAGCAGAAAATTTAAAAATCGTCTAGAAAGTCTAAACTTTGGGAGATGAAAACCTTAATGCAGAATTTGTACGGACCACCGGAAATACATGAAGGCGTTGCCAAACTGCTGAACAATATAGCAAGCACAGGAGAATACCCAGAACAGATCAAACAGGGTATTCTTAAACCTCTCCGAAAACCGGGAAAAAAGCCAGGACCACCCTCAAATTTACGACCAATCATACTGTTATCTGTACTTAGAAAACTGCTAGCCATCTGTATGATTAGTAGCCTGATATCCAGCCCATTATTCTAAAGGAATTTTCATGCATAATTCATGTTTGAAATTGAGGCTGATACTTATTAATCCAAGTTCTCACCGACAAGATCGCGTGTTTCGCAGTTTCAAGTTCCTTTTCAAAATGGCAGCAAACAATCATTCAAATCTTCCAATAATTTAAAGCATAAAATACAATTGAGCACAGTCATCTAAATTTTCAACGTTTTGTCGGAAAGGTCTGATTGGAAACGAGATCACAGAACAAACTTTTGTGCGGCATTTAACAGACCACTTATTTCTTTAGAATAATGGGCTGGATATCAGGCTATATGATTAGAAGATGTCGGAATCGCATCAGCACTAGAATCCCAATAGGACAAGCTGCCTAGCAAGCTGGACGAAGCACGACCGAACAGATTTTCGCGATCAAGATGCTAGCAGAGAAAGCTATTACATCAAGCAACTATAAAATCTACCTTTTACTGCTAGATATGAGTTAGGCCTTCGACACGGTAAACCGCGGAAAATTATTAAAAGACCTGCAAGAAATACTTGGACCTGACGAGCTACACATGATGCCCATTTTGGTAAAGGATGTAAAGTTACGAGTCAAAGTCGGACAAGAGAAAGGTGAATACATCAAAACTGAAATAGGGATTGCATAGGGTGACTATCTCAGTGCAGTACTCTTCATCTTTTACCTTGCCAGATCCATGGATAACGAGAACGCCGCAGCAGATCCATCTAAAAAGAATATCTACTTTGAAATAAACCCTCAATATGCTGATGACATCACATGGGCATCAACTGCCAAACATCGAATAGATCATATTAAAGAAGCTATTCCTGGTAAGCTTGAAGACAATAAAACTACAAATAAATGAATCAAAAACGGAAGAATATATCATTGAGCAAAAGGGAGGTGATGCGTGGAAAGAATGCAAATTTATAGGAAGTCTACTCGGTACAGAAAAAGACATCAACAAAAGAAAGATATTAGAATCGATGTTCATAAAACGTTCAAAAGCATTTTCAGCAACAAGGAAATATCTACCAAAATCAAACTCAGAACTTTTAATGCCTTTGTAGTACGTGTGTTTTTTTGTGAAATAGTGAACTGTGGACTCTAACAAAGAAGCTTGAAAACACCATCGACACATTCCAACGCAGACATTTAAGAAAAATCCTCGGAATTAACTGGCAAAGAAATATTACCAGCAACGAGCTCTGTGCCAGAACGAAATGTGAACCACGGAGTGATGTAATAAGAGAAAGGAGATTAACATGGCTAGGACATCTCATGCGCCTGCATACAGATACACCTGCAAGAAAATCACTTTAAAAATATCTTAGAAAAGTAAAACGGTCCCGGGAAAGACGAAAGACGACCTGGATGCAGACAGTAAGACAAGATTAGGCCTGCATCGGAATTGAACTGGAACTCTCAAAAGAAGCACAAACATTGACTAGACTATGATTGATAAGTATGTGATAAGACACAGAATAGAAGGAACTGGCGTGGCATTGTCAGACGCGTCGTGCAGTATTAACCGCTTGTGACGTTTTAGAAAAAGAAGAAATGCTAAACATTTGCACCAAAATATGCAAATTTTCACCATTATGAGTAGTGCAAATACTATGGTTATGGAATGTAGTTATCTCACACGAAGCTAATTTTGTTATAAACGAGACTCGCATAAAATTTCGATCTTTGCCCCATCTGGATATTCTATTACGCCAAACTTTACAATTTTGGCTAATCTCCTTATTTCTCCCTTTTTATCTCTAACCATTGAATTTATTGCCCATTATTTTAATCTAGTTTACTTCAGTTTTAAAAGCAGATGAGGTGGTGCTTAAGCTTTGATGATGATGATGATGATGATGATGATGATGATGATGATGATGGTGATGATGATATCTTCTGGCTACCAAGAAGGGTTTTACCGAATCAAAGCAAAATTTACCGGATGACACAGAATATTTTCGCCTCATTGCTGGCAAAGCGCCTCCAGAGCACTGTAAATGCAAAGTGGGAAAGTTAGAGATAACGGATGTTAATAAATGATACGGCCAATTAATACTGTTTTGATAACTGGAAGTACTTATGATTTTATATCCCTGGGTATTAATAAAACAATAAGCAGAGGTAAAAGGGGGCATTGCAATTTCAAATACAATTTTACGCTTAATTAGGGCGCACAATTGGGTACCTTAATCCCATCATCTCTTGCACATATTTTGCGGCATATCCTGTATCCTTCCGCTGTATTACTTCAAATTCCAATCCCAAACTCCTAGATCTTCTTGGCGTTAACAGAAATAATGTATTCCGGCCTTAAAAAGGTCGATTCTGCCATCCTGCCATTTCTATTGTGCAATTCCTCAATGGCAGAAAGATATGCAGAAATGGGCATGGTTGACCAATTTTCTTTTAATGAGCGGTTTTCAGACGATCTTAGAGGCGCCCCTGGGCTAAATGTTGATAAAACTTCCTTAGATTTCTGTATGCACAAATTAGCTCTATTTGTCCAAATCTGCCTATTCTAGAAATGTCGCCCTATATTGCCAATTGCTGTCTCCTAATTATGGTTTCATTTGGAAAAACCCATCATTCTGTAAGTATTTATCTATTTTACTTATCCAATTTTTTGAGAAAATTGTACCTTTAAAAGACAGCTCATTATCTTCTGCCATGGTAATTTTTTTGCATCGAATTTTGGTCCCCCCCACTTTCTTGGTCTCGCCGGTGGCCCTGCTTATGAGATACGCTGTGAGGTCACATACTTTGTATACAGAAACAAACTGCTTCTTCGAACAGGAAACCGGGATACAAACAGGGACATCGAGAAACGGGCGGGCCAAGGGTTAGGGCAAACAAAGAGCCCCTGGCGTTGAAAGCAGTTAAAACCTTTTTTGTGTCACGCCTTTCTGCCATTGAGCCTGTCCTCGGGTGCACTGTGAATAGAGGCTAGATTTTATCCAAACACATTCCTCTATTAAAAGTGGAGTTTTTTATGTTGAAACTTCAAACAGAAAAAAGGAATCCTTAGAGCTTTTGCCTGGATTTAGGGCTCTGTCCCGAATGGTCATCACCACCACCACCACAAGTCATAAAGCCATTTCTTGATCCCTCATGGAAAGATTAGATCCTGAAAATCAATTGGCTATGCTTGAATCACGGGCCTACAGAAGAAAAGAAATGTATCCAAAAGAAAACTGACAACAAAGCAAAAGTAAATACCTTACGTTTGCTATCCTGCGGCACAACCTGGCTACCCCCTCCTCTCCACAACGATTCACGGTACAAATGATTGTAGATAATTTGAATGATTGATTTGTTTGATTTCACGTTTTTAAGGAGGGTAACCCTTCAGCAATTGCTGATTTTTTTAAAGGTTCCCTCCATCCAAAGTACAATACAATGGCGTTGATATGATATAAATAAAAGCAAAAAACCCTAATTGCAACAAGAGAAAAGTGTTATAATCTATTAGAAAGTATACTTCTAATCTAGTCTAATAAAAAAATACTCTAAAATATTTACAAATCGCTCCTATCTTAAATTTGGTTCTTAAGGAATGAGGTGAAGATGCCTGCTTAGCCTCGGTTGAAAGGCTATTACAGATTTTGCACCTCTGAACGAAAAGCATTTTTGTCCAGTAGAGCAACTTTTCATAGGCAGCCTTTGGTAAATGGTTGTATTTCGTGGGTTGCGCGCGGTGCAGTTAACGTTTTTGATAAAACAAATTGGCTAAGATATCTTGAAGCAAGGTCGTCAAGGCATTTGAAAACCGTCAGTTTTGATTGGCTATCAAATAACTACTCCATCGTTTGCCAACCTAAACTTTGTTTTAAAGGTTTACTAGGGGCATCGAACTGACTTTTTGTCAAGACACGAGCTGCTCTGTATTGAAGTCTCTGCAATTGTAAAATTTCAGTGGAATTGCAACAACAATTTTTGGTGGTAATCAGCATAGATTAGGTTTTGTTTGAGTTGTAACGTTGGTGTTTAGTTTCTGTTGATAAAAATCTGATTTCAGTAAGAATTATCCGAGTAGTCCGATCATCAGAAACAAAATAAAAGTGTCCACAGTGAATGAAATCCCCGGTGGGCTCAAATCGGGAGGTGAAGGAAGTGCCTTCATCGACACCCGTAGGTTCCCGACTTCGATATCGCGTCTTTGAAAATGAAATCTGTAAAATTCTCCATTGCTCTAACCATTTCATCCATATGGCCAGCCCAACACGAACACACTCTATAACGAGGTAATAAAATCACTATACGGCTAACGGCATTTTCAAACAAGAAAACTCTTGATTTTAACGTGGGTACTTGCTGTAAGTGAATGTTCAGCTTCGTCACGAAATGTTTATATCTTCAAAATAGTATCAATTAGGTCAGCCATGTAGATGTTGTAAACAAAGTTAAAACAGCAAAGCATATCAAAGTTAATCACCAATCACCATCCATCCAGCGTAGTTCAAATCATCGCGCACTTCATTCATTTCTCGTGCTCTTCAAGTTATTCATCTCTCGATCCCTTTAAAACGTCAGAAAAACCAAAAGACACGAATAACAATAACTGTTCCATCCATTCTCTTTTCGACTCTATCCCACCTCTGTCACCAAATGTAGCGTTTATAAGGTTCTTCTTACAATGGTGGATATTAATCAAGGCTAGGCCAATGGGCCTAGCCCTAAGCCGATACTCTTTATATAAAAACACTTGTGCTCTTAACAGTAATCATTCAACAAAAGACTGATTTATCATTTACTCTACACGTAAATATATGAATTCTAATCAACACATCAATACGATACATTACAACGGGTTGACAATAACAGCATAGGCTTCTTGAAGGGAAGTTGCACTAACGAGAGACATTTGACTTGAACACGCAACTTAGGACGACTTAACTGAATATGACCAACACGCTACAAAGTTAAGGGATAATTTGTCCCTCTTAAATCACCTATCAAGTTTCCCTAGATCTTCATTGATAGCCTCATTCAGCTAAGAAATATATTACGGAAAATGGTAAAGAATTGTGTCATCAGCATACATGGACACTTGAGAGTTCTTTATAATGCAGGAAAGATCATTTATGTGTACTAGAAATAGGAGTGTTCCGAGATAAAAGCCTTGTGGGGCTCCCAATTTGATATCCACTACATTTAAATCTACACCATTAACTCGACAATACTGCTTTTTATTAGAAAGATATAACTTAAACCATGATAGCTCCCTATCGAGTACCATAGTGCGCCATATTTTTGCAAAGGATTTCATGATCAACAGTATCAAATGCTTTTTTTGTGATTAATAAAGATCATTCCAGTCAAAAACCCGGTATCTATGCCATTGAGCCAATCATCTATGCATTTCAGCAAGTAGGTGATAGTTGCGTGCAGAGCCCTGATTCCAGACTGATCTGGTAACGGAAATCCACTGTACTTGTACAACTGGTCAAAGATAAGTTTTTCAAATAGCCTAGATATGTTGGGCAGTACAAAAATGGGTCTGTAGTTCGATGCTTTTGACTTTCATTTTCTTTCTAAATTGGGGTGCCCCTGAGGTGCCTAAATTGAAACTGCAGGTATCAGGAAGTTTGCTAGTTTCAATAGAGACGTTTAACATTTTCTGTAAACTACCAAATCTCACTGGGAATGTAATCTTCAAATATTAGCGAGAGATTATATCTGTTCCGAAAATCTTTGCCATAAGTTCACTGAGAGATCCGTAATTTCAGATTATAGGACCAGGAACTGTGGAGATCTGCAAATTCCCAATGTTAGGTTAGAATATGCAAAGCGCAGTGTTTACTTCTCTGGTGTCAAAAACTGGAATGATATCCCTAACAACATCCGAGAAAAATAATCAATCGCTCGTTTTAGAACAGGTTTTAAGAGAGTATCTTTTGAACATATCGAAGGACCCAAACACGACCCTTTGGTAGAGCAGCAGTTTATATTATCGTAATTCTATTCATTTACTTTTTTAAACAAATATTGTTACGAGGTTATTTATTAATTTTTTTTTCTTAACGTGCTGAAAGGTAAAATGAAGATGTTGTCATTGCCAAAGATTTGTTTTATTTTCATCTCAAGCCTGGTTTTTCATTTGTTGTTATTCGTCTGCGTCTGCGATGATCGCAGTCTATTTAGCCCATATGAAAACCGGTATTTATGGACGCATTTGCGACAGTCTGCGACAGGAATGCCAGCAACGGTCTGCGACAGTCGGCGATGGATCACAAATGAAAACTGGCTTGTCTGTGATGATCTGGGATCATTGCAGAGGTAAGTCTGCGACAATCGGCGACGAATTACAACAAATGAAAACCAGGCTTTAGCCTTTACTTTCGGGATGCATAATTTAGCTTAGCTATAATTTGAGCCGTTGATCTTCAGTGCGTTCCAGTGTTGACAATCCGCCATTCCTCGTCCCTTAAATCTCTATAATCCGCAAAATATTTTACTTATTCGAACCGTTCAGCTTGGTAGTCACCCCCTGACCACCTTCTGTGGGATAGACGAATCCATTGGGCAAAGAACAAAGATAGTTTGCTGTTTACAATAGCCAATTCATTTCTTCACTTCTATGCAATTGTTATTCAATGAGCCATGAACTTCTGCTTGTTATGATTCGAAGGGATCTCGAGTCGAAAAATCTTGCCAGTTAAGGGGGTTATTTCTGTGTTGGAAAATGATTGATTGTCCTAGCAAAGCGTGATACATAACAAGAGTCGCTTTGAGAACCAGAACCTGGCAACCCGGATAAAAATTTCGAGAAATCTGAAAAACCCGGACCCCACTGGTATATGATCCACAATACCGCAACATGCATTTTTTAACAATAAAAAGTTTACTCAGAACGATTACTATTATTTGTTACTTCAATTCTCTCGCGGGCAGGCCTGATGAAGGCTATGCAAAAGTTTAGAGTATTAAAGGGCTTTCAGATAGATAGCATCTCCAGCCATTGTCTAAAAATAGAAATGCCTGTTCTAGCGCCTGTGCCGAGTGCAATATTAAATAAATCGATTTCAAGGGTCTTATTTTCAGCCAACTGGAAGGCTGCCTCCCAGCCATAAAGAGTAGCTCCTAACTATTAAAAGAGGCCTTTTGTAGTAAACCGATCAAACTATAAGCCTATATCATTGCTCCAGGTTGCTTCACGTCTTTTTGAGAAGGCAAACGTCCTTCAACTATACGCCTACTTCATAGATAAGAAGTTGTTCCACTCATATAAATCCTCTTTCAGGGCCCTGCACTCAGCTTTGACGTGCTGATTAGAAAGTGGTGGTGACTGGAAGCATCATTTTGACAACTGTAGTATCATTGACATGAAAAATGTTATTATCGAGTGCGGGGAATGGAGCTAGATTCGTTCGAAATGTACTTACATGATCGTAAGAAATGCTGCACAGTAAATGGAGAAACATCGAAAAAAACTAACTTGAACTGCGCCGTTGTTACAAGGATCGTTTCTCGGTCTACTGCTATTTTTAATTCTATCAATGATTTGCCCACTGCCAGGCCTGATGCCAGAAGGGGTCTAGGAGGGCCCCCAAACAAATTGATAAGACAAAAGAATGAACATAAAAATGCCACATTTTGTAGTAATTTTGGAATTTAGCCAACCCCCAGAAATTTTGGTCTCGGGAATCGGGATCCCCTTGATCCTGTCAAAGACTGGTAATTTCATCTTTGCGTTTATATGAGAATTGAAATAGTCCCGGCTAGCCGAGGCAATTATCAGCTGCCGGGATCCCGGCTTTGATAGGCGGGATCTCGGTTAACCGAGACTATTTTTCCATGTAAACGAAAATTGTCTCGGCAAGGTGGGACAAAATTTGCATACTGCGCATGCGAAAGAGTTCGAAACAATACAGTGTAGCCATGTTGATTTTTGGCGCCAAATTTATCCTCGGCTAGCCGGGAATATTTTCTCCACATGAACAGCCTTTAGGCTGCAAAACCGTGCCACCAGGATCGTTAGTAACAGCCCTTATGCCCGGGCCTGGTAGCACCCAAAACTGGGGGCGGGAACGATAGGTGCCACATAGCTTTAAACCCGAAAATGGGAGTGATGTTTCAAAATTTACCCCAAGAACGTGAAGAACTGGCAAGTCCTTGTCATCCGAATGTGCAGAAGGTCTGCACTGTGCTAGTCTAGGTATTTTGAGTTCATGAAGATGTGCGTTGGTCACAAGATGATGCTGCTAAGACACTGATTATTATGGTAATTAAGAAAATGCTAGAAATGAATTTTTCACTGCAGAATTAATACCCGAATTGAAAATCGAAAGGAACAGTTGATAACCAGAATGGGAGAAATTTTCAAATCTTGAAAGTTTCTCCATAGACAAGCTATCTACAAGATTGTCGAAAAACACTCCACGGTCTCTCCACAACACCAACACCGATCTCAATATACCTATTACAGCTACGCCAACGTAGTTTTTTGTATCGAAATAAAAGTACTGAAATAAAAAATTCTCTTTCGCTTGCTACTTTCAAAAATTTACAAAATCTATCTTTGAAAATTTAATCGCTTAGGTTAGCATGTTCGATTCACTTGTAAGTATTAAAAATAAGCTCTAAATGTAGCGAAGTTGAAGTTGCTGCTAGTAAACGAACCTTGAATTTCCATAATAAGGATCAAAGAGCGTAACTGTCGCTCTCGACTTTATTTATTTCTGGTTTTACAGTCCTAAACAGAGTTGAATAATCGTGCTATTAGTGGGCAGAGTTGATTTTTTCAAGTAAAACAGAAGACGTTATCATTTATTGGTATCATCTGGTATTTCGCAAAATTTGGTCCCTTGTGGCAAAAATTTGGTCCTTTCAAAGCGCACCCAGCTAAAACTCAAAACTGATTTTCACCTCTATATTATTCACCTCGGATTTACAAATTTAGAGGAGGCTTCCAGATTTAGATATTCTTTAATAGTATGATGAAGAGTTTTGGGAATGACCGTAGCTCGGGACGCGGAATCTAGCAGTCCCAAGGGCCCCCAGCAGTTCTAAGGTTTAGTCCTGGTAGAGGTCCAGGGGGCAAAGCCCCAGAGGCTTCTGAGATTTCGCATTTTCTGAGGCCTGAAAATGGCTTAGGATCGTACAATTTTATTTCTGTATTGAAATGAAACACAAGAAATGCAACAATTTGTCTCTTTCAGTCTTAAACTACAATCCAACATAATATTAAAATGGCGACGGGAGTGTTCTGGAAACCAGAGAACCCCCAAGTCCGCCCCTGCTGGTGATTATACTTACTCCATTTTCTTTTCAAATTTGCTGAAGCACAGGACCCTAATCATAACAGCGTGCTTGACATGCTTATAGGCTATTCCTGTATATAAATTCGTGTATTATTATCACCCCCCCCCCCTCCTGCCAACAATAATAAAAATTCAAAACATCTTCTTGCTCATTTCTACAGACGAGTATTTAATAATGCATGGTATTCGTTTCAAAACAATTGCAAAGCATCCATTATCGAGAAAGACACCCAAGATGACACTTGACTAGATACATCATGTGCGAAGTTTCTCATTTTCGCATTACTCACAGCAAATAAAAGGATAAGAAGCTGAGGCGTCATTTTAGGGGGGTTTTGGGCAATGGTGGATTTAGTAGGCAATTAGGGGCATAAAGTTTTTTTCTTAATATTCATTGTTATTCATTTTTTCAAGGGTACAGGAATCTGCTCCCCATAACAGTGGAAGTTTTAAGGTTCTGTTTTAAGAAAGTTCGTTGATTGGTGTTAAACCATCAAAGTTCGAAGAAGTTTGTTATAGTTGATCGTCGAAGTTGATTGTTATAGAGCGCTATGATTGTAGAGTTAGAGTCTCCCTATGAAAATCGGCGCTTGAAGATTTATTCGAAGCAGAACTTTACATTACATGAAACGGCAAACTTTCTTTGTCGAGGTAGTAACAGAATAAGAATCGTAGCTAGGCTGGATATTTTCCATGAACTCTTTTCAAACCTATCAACGTGAGGATAACCTATAGAAGGGTTTTCAACTGGGGCTGGTGCTGGTGCCGGAGGCTTGAAGAAGGGAACATTTGGAGACCACACCCCTTAGTCCGTTAGAAAATGCCGTATCACAAGATAACTGCTTGTTCCCCAAGTAGGTAAAAAATCTCAAATAGCACATGAACCAGGGTGCAAGGCCACAAAATTAGCCATAGTTGATTTTCAATCACAAAAGATTACATTTGCTGCAAATCTGCTACAATCAAATCAGTCCCTGTGCAGATAGTTTCGCACCTCTTCCAAAATTATTTTTTAGGAACCCTAAAAAGCTGCAGTAATTGAATATTTATCATTATCTCTGAATCCTCCCACTTTTTTAAAAGTTCATTAGAATAATCTGCAGTGAGGCAATCAGTAGCAGGTTATCAGTCATTTTTTGTGCTATAAAAAGTTGTATCTCTATTTCATTGACGGAAAATAATCAAGGCATAGGTCAATGAGCCCCTTGCTACATTATTAATACAGTAACGCAGTAACGCATGCCTTCAATACAATATTTCGGCAAAAATGTGCGGGGGCCACAACAACTAGCCCCCCCCCCCACACACTCCGGCGTGCCTGTTTTAACGCTTTGCCAACTCTGCCCAGTAAATCGCCAATATATCATCCTTGGGGTTTTCACAGTCTGCACCTATCATACCACTTCTGTTCACTACTGCTATACTTTGCATTAAATACAGCTAGCTGGTGTAGTTGTATGGAGATTGTCGTAATAAATTCTGTATTCTACTAAATTTTTTCTCGATGACCAAGTAAATTGTAAGTAAATTGCTCTATAAAGCCTGCTTAGTAATTTGAACTTTCGCCATTCTGTCCAGTATGTACGGTCTAAACCGATATCCTATGGCAATGAAAGTCTGTTACAGACTCAATCAATTAAGTTTATAAGCGCCCTCTTTTGTCAACTGCCCCCCTACAAGAAGTTCTGAATCCGCCCCTTGTTTCGGGGGGGGGGCGGTTTAGAAAATATCGCCTTCTTGGAGGGCAAAAAAGGCGCTGCATGACAGTTTCAGCTATAATGGAGAATTTTTACAATTTTGCAATGGCAAAGAGTGACTTTTGCAGGGCGAATGTACCACCACCCTCCCAATACGGAGCATGAAGTGACGCCCCTGATTAGAGGTGAGTATGACACCACCCATGATCAAAATGTCCACCTTAATTTTTTTTTCTATTTAAGGAGTGTTCATTTTAGGTCAGGGGTTTCGCAAGAGGGGGGCTGTGGGGCTGTAGTCCCCTCGTCGGGTAGTGTTAGCCCCTCGTCATGGAAAAACTTCGTGTATGTCGGGGAATTTTTGATGGAAAATTGTATTATACATAATACACAGAAAAATACCCTCTATTCTGTTATTGAGCCCCCTATCGGGGAACCCAGTCCCCCATCGGGCAGATCCTGGCACCACCCCTGTTTTAGGTTCTGAGCTCCCCCAGGCCGCCCTCCGCCAACAATAATAAAGATGCAAAACATCTTAATCCTACTCTTTTCTACAGACAGAGTTTTAATATTGCATGAGATTCGTGTCAAAACAAGTGCAAAGCATCTATTATGAAAAAGCCGCCTAAGGTAACATCTCACTAGATAAATCATGTGCGGAATGTTTCATTTTTGCATTTCATCGCGATCCAAAGCAACTAAAAAGATAAGAATCAAGAGCAATCCCTCCTATGGTCAAAATGTCTGGGCCAATTTAATTTCTATTTCTGCAAGAACCGTTCATTTAAGGCTTTGAAGCACAAAATCAGAGAGTTCCCCCCCCTCCTCCCCCCTGCCAACATAACAAAGTTTCGAACCATCTTCTTACCTCATGATGGGCAGCTTGTTATGCAAATAACAATGAGGCAAAAAATTGTTCAATTATGAGGAGAGAAATTCTTTTGAAAATTACATACACGTGTGATTACATTTTTTTGCAGCCCATAAAATTATTTACCTTTGGATGTGGATTTTGCTTTAAAATTTAATCATCTACTGTACATTGGAAGCGCGCTTAGAAAGACGCCATTATCTAAAGAATTTAAAAAACACGTAAGAAACTTTTTGTAGCGAAATGTCCCGGAAATTTCCTCAAGGAACTGCCATCTCTACACCAGGCATTAGTTTTTTATAAAAAAAATACCTGTTAAAAAAAGTACTGCAAATTTCACTGCAAATAATTATAATAGTTTTTTAAACTTCCATGTTATTTCATATAAAATTTATCATACAATCATACACCTCACTAGTAATGAAAGGCAGTGTATAATTGGCTTGTCTGTTATAAAAAATTTGCTATTTGATTAAAAGTCAATCAAATCTGGGTTGGTCCATTCTTTGTAATAATAATAATAATAATAATAATGATAATAATAATAATAATAATAATAATAATAATGATAATAATAATGATAATAATAATAATAATAATAATAATAATGATAATGAATATTTAACAGATCCAATACAGATGGCTTTTCACTGTTAAAGTGCAATAAATAAAAATAAATTTGCTTTTTAAATATTTACAGGAGAAAGGAAAGTCTCTTAAATCAATTACATTGTTCAGCTCTATTAATTAACTAAAAAGTTGTTTGACAAAGATAAAAATGTATTATAGTTTGAACAGTTTCTTATGGTCTCATATTTATTATAAGAATTCCGCCTAAGCCAGAAATAATGCTAAATAAATCCGGAAATGTGTTTCTAGAAAGAGTCTATGAATATTTGATAAAACTTTCTCTTGATTACGCTTCCCAAGATCTGGACTCGTTTACTATCAAGTATCCCCCGGTTAATGGTTGCAGTTTCGTTCTTGCTGATGTGTGAGTGTGAGCTCAATACTTGTCGTCACGCCACATTAAAATTTTTTCGCCACTACTGAATCGTTCACCCCCGTCTAAAGGACTTGATAATGCGAGCGCACAGGAAATGACAGTAAACATGGTTTAATTATCCATGACTACCGTACCTGAGAAATTTGCGAAGATAGGCTTATGTTCTGCATGAACAGGCAGACATAGAAGTGAGTGGCAGTCAAACGTCTTTTGAATTTGGTTGTTCCTTCGTGTTTTAGGCGTGCAGTTGAAATGAAAAATCGTCGCAGATGTTTATATGTTTTTCGATATTGTCGAGAGAACTATAGCCATGTAACAGTTTGCAATTAGAAAATCGCAAAGTCATAAGAAAATCATAAGAAACTCAACGAATGCTCTGCCTTTTTTATTCAGAAGTACAGTAAAAGACATATTCGACAACAAGGAGAGGATGGCTGAACAGTCAACGGTTGAGATTGTAATCAAGTCGATTTTCATGTCCGTTTTTATTGTGTTGGCAATCATTGGAAACATCATCGTGTGCATTGCTATAAAGAAATACAAAAGACTTCAGACTATGACTAACTATTATGTATTTAACCTTGCAATAGCGGATTTGCTTTACGGTTTGACTGGAATGCCCATGTTACTAATAACAACAGTCGCAGGCAGATGGATTCTAGGTCCAGCTTTGTGTCAGTTAAGTGGGACCCTTCAAACTCTGTTTGTTTTGGTTTCGATTTGGACTCTTTGTTTAATTGGTGTTAATAGATATTTTGCAGTTGGTAAGCACTCTTCTTACAAATCAATTTACAAAAAGAAAAGGGTTTTCATCAGCATCGGAAGTGTTTGGTTTACGGCTGGCCTCATTTCGATCGCCCCCCACTTCGGATGGAGCAGCATATTGCAGGGTGATAATTTTTGTACCATCAATGGCAAAGATGATATTTCATATTCTATTTTCGTTATCCTTTTTGCCTACATCGCACCACTTGTACTTCTCACTGGCCTCTACACCAAAATATTTTTCTTGTTGAAAGAACATGAGAAGAAAATGACAGCAATGCGAGGGTCAAGGAAAGAAACCCGTACAGAAAGTGATTTTGACTCAGTGGATATGAGCAGTACGTACAAAATGGAAAATATTAAAACAGAAGTCGATGTTCGCGATGTGAGATTTGACAATGGCGGTAGTATGATTGTGCAACCTCCTGTCAACAAAGAATTATCCTGTGTGTCTAGCATTCCTTCGGAGAGCCCGTCTTCAATGATCAAAGAGGACGGGGTTGAAGTCAATTCAAATATCAATACAACAAATGAACCGTCAGCTGATGCAGTGGAAAGTCCGGACCAGAGCGAGGAATCTGGAAACAAAGACGTCGTGGAGGAAAGTTCAAAAGAAAGTAGATACTTAGATACTTCAACCGAGAATCATAATCAAGATGAAGGGTCTAATAACTCACGTACAGCATCAGGTTCTGGAGTTAATTTGATAGTATATACAAAGCAATCATCAAATATTACCTTTGAGGGCAAAGACGAAGGAACAGTGCAGCCTCGTAAAACAAGAACATTGAGTAGCATTGCAAATGCCCTTAAAAAGAGGCGATCTACTAACAGTAAGAAAATTAAGAAATTTCGCTTAGAGGCAAAAATCACAAAGATGCTTTTTGTGGTAGTTGCGGTATTCTTTATATGCTGGACACCCTTGGTAATTGGTACTGTCTTATATGCCTTCAATGCAGAGCCAAAAAACTTCAATCTGCTAAGTTTAGGTTTTGTAGTTGCATCAATGAACTCAATCTGCAACCCAATTATTTATGCATTCATGAACCAACCTTTCCGTAAAGCATTTAAAGACCTCATGACTGGCTGCAAAAGTAGGGCTGATGAATCACACACAGAAAGCTAATAGAAGATTTCTATTGGCATGTCATGTCTATTAGCTGCCACATGGATATCTTATGTTGTTTAATTATTTGTGAGCCATAAATGTAATCCACAAGTTGATCTTTTTGCAGCATTAAAGCAGTATAATTGATGCTTGTAAAAACTCTAAAATCACTCTTTCAATGCAAATGTAGGGGGGCAAGCGCACTGGGGAATGTCAGGGGGCCATGTAGGCCAAGGCAAGAACAGATGAAATCCTCATATATCAAAAGTATCATAGGTTTTCCCGCCTCCTAGTTTAAGGGCAGTTGTGCACATTTATTTTGATTTCCAATAAATTTTGTTTCCCCACTTTGTCCATCATGCAAATGGTGCAAATCGTAAAAATTTATATTTTAGATTGACAGGGCAAAAGGAACTGAATTTTGTTTTTTAAATAGATTTTTGATACTGCAAATTTCAGGGTCCAGCTCCCTCCCCCAAACTTAAGTATTACTTCTGCCAGGATTAAAGTGTTATTTTACCAAAGAGCTGTTTTAACGGTTTTTAAGTATTCAGTGGATGATACTTTGAACAATGTCCTACTTATCATCTGGCCGCATCCCACATCTTCTGCTATATATCCAGACAATTCTAAAGATTTTTAAGATAACATGAATATTTAACAGGATTTAATAAGATCTTAAAAAGCAGTGAAATCTGACCATGGTTAGGCATTATTGATGAAAATAGGTCATAGAATGAGTGGAGATGTATTAATATTTCATTAGCAAAGAGTTAAAAATTTCACTTTTACCCTTCGAGGATTCCAAAGACTCTTGAATTATTAATGAAAATCTCCCATGATGATTAAAACTAATGCAGCAAGGACTAATTATCATTAGCCGTCTTCACTGTTTTAGTACCCTCTTGTTAATGGAAGCCACAAAACGGCGTCACAATTTTGACCATGTGTAACCCACAATCGGATAATACATTGCCACACCCAATTGTAACTGCTACAAACCAAATAAAACTAAAACTATTCAAATTCCGTTCCCAAGTTTGCCAAAACTTAGCGTAATTCGAGAGTAATTCGTGCTTTCTAAGAATTATCTGAACCTAGGATAAAACCGATTCTCCGAGAAAGGGGTATATTGCTTAATGTAGATTCCCAATTAACACATTTATCCAAATTTCTGCCAATTGTTTATCCTGAAGCGTTCATTCTTTGGCCTTTCATTTTGTCAGGTTTTTCGAAAGGCGTAGCCAGGAGACTTTTGCGGTAAACCTAGAGCATAAATTGTTGGAAAGAAGACACGAAAGATTTTTGGAACGATAGCTTGGTCAATTCAAATGAGAAATTCTTCGTGTAAGATCGAAAAGTGGCACGCCTTTATGTAGGTAAAAATCTAAATGTTAGGTAACAAATAGTTTTCGTCATGAAATTAAAAATCCTCCATGCATAACAAACCATCTTGCGTAAAGTATAATAGCAAGGGGGTATATGGTAGTGGTATAATAATTTTTATTCTCAAATACAAAATTCTGCGAAGTTCCAATCACCATTGTGACCCCTTCCACCGAAGTGTTGTTTTAAGTTTGGAATAAAACCCCCGCATTATATCGTGTATACAATTCAAGGGAAGCAGGGTTTATCTGTTTTCTTCAAAATCTTAAATTCTTAAGTTTGCCTCATTCTTGAGTTTCCATTTAAGGCTGAAGGAACCCAACCAGCTCCATAGCAATTGTAAAACCTGGAGGGTAAGCAACATACAAAAATTCTTGTTAATGTCATGAACAAAAACAAAGACAGACATGCAGTGGCAGCAGCATGCAAACCAGGGAACAAATGAAGTTGTTTCTCTTAATAATAAAACACATATCCACTTCATGATCCTTGAAAGTTCTATAATGAGCAACACTTTATAATATTTATATTGAGAAAACAGAGAGTTATTGTCCTATATCTTGTGCTCTTTCTATAATTAGCAGAAATTTATAACATATATAATGAGAAAACAGATAATATTTGTCTTATTTCTTGCACTCTTTCTATAATCAGCAACACTTTATAATATTCATAATGCGAAAACAGAGAGTTATTGTCCTATATCTTGTGCTCTTTCTATAATTAGCAGAAATTTATAACATATATAATGAGAAAACAGATAATATTTGTCTTATTTCTTGCACTCTTTCTATAATCAGCAACACTTTATAATATTCATAATGCGAAAACAGAGAGTTATTGTCCTATATCTTGTGCTCTTTCTATAATTAGCAGAAATTTATAACATATATAATGAGAAAACAGATAATATTTGTCTTATTTCTTGCACTCTTTCTATAATCAGCAACACTTTATAATATTCATAATGAGAAAACAGAGAGTTATTGTCCTATATCTTGTGCTCTTTCTATAATTAGCAGAAATTTATAACATATATAATGAGAAAACAGATAATATTTGTCTTATTTCTTGCACTCTTTCTATAATCAGCAACACTTTATAATATTCATAATGCGAAAACAGAGAGTTATTGTCCTATATCTTGTGCTCTTTCTATAATTAGCAGAAATTTATAACATATATAATGAGAAAACAGATAATATTTGTCTTATTTCTTGCACTCTTTCTATAATCAGCAACACTTTATAATATTCATAATGAGAAAACAGAGAGTTATTGTCCTATATCTTGTGCTCTTTCTATAATTAGCAGAAATTTATAACATATATAATGAGAAAACAGATAATATTTGTCTTATTTCTTGCACTCTTTCTATAATCAGCAACACTTTATAATATTCATAATGCGAAAACAGAGAGTTATTGTCCTCTATCTTGTGCTCTTTCTATAATTAGCAGAAATTTATAACATATATAATGAGAAAACAGATAGTATTTGTCTTATTTCTTGCACTCTTTCTATAATCAGCAACACTTTATAATATTCATAATGCGAAAACAGAGAGTTATTGTCCTATATCTTGTGCTCTTTCTATAATTAGCAGAAATTTATAACATATATAATGAGAAAACAGATAATATTTGTCTTATTTCTTGCACTCTTTCTATAATCAGCAACACTTTATAATATTCATAATGAGAAAACAGAGAGTTATTGTCCTATATCTTGTGCTCTTTCTATAATTAGCAGAAATTTATAACATATATAATGAGAAAACAGATAATATTTGTCTTATTTCTTGCACTCTTTCTATAATCAGCAACACTTTATAATATTCATAATGCGAAAACAGAGAGTTATTGTCCTATATCTTGTGCTCTTTCTATAATTAGCAGAAATTTATAACATATATAATGAGAAAACAGATAATATTTGTCTTATTTCTTGCACTCTTTCTATAATCAGCAACACTTTATAATATTCATAATGAGAAAACAGAGAGTTATTGTCCTATATCTTGTGCTCTTTCTATAATTAGCAGAAATTTATAACATATATAATGAGAAAACAGATAATATTTGTCTTATTTCTTGCACTCTTTCTATAATCAGCAACACTTTATAATATTCATAATGCGAAAACAGAGAGTTATTGTCCTATATCTTGTGCTCTTTCTATAATTAGCAGAAATTTATAACATATATAATGAGAAAACAGATAATATTTGTCTTATTTCTTGCACTCTTTCTATAATCAGCAACACTTTATAATATTCATAATGCGAAAACAGAGAGTTATTGTCCTATATCTTGTGCTCTTTCTATAATTAGCAGAAATTTATAACATATATAATGAGAAAACAGATAATATTTGTCTTATTTCTTGCACTCTTTCTATAATCAGCAACACTTTATAATATTCATAATGAGAAAACAGAGAGTTATTGTCCTATATCTTGTGCTCTTTCTATAATTAGCAGAAATTTATAACATATATAATGAGAAAACAGATAATATTTGTCTTATTTCTTGCACTCTTTCTATAATCAGCAACACTTTATAATATTCATAATGCGAAAACAGAGAGTTATTGTCCTATATCTTGTGCTCTTTCTATAATTAGCAGAAATTTATAACATATATAATGAGAAAACAGATAATATTTGTCTTATTTCTTGCACTCTTTCTATAATCAGCAACACTTTATAATATTCATAATGAGAAAACAGAGAGTTATTGTCCTATATCTGGTGCTCTTTCTATAATTAGCAGAAATTTATAACATATATAATGAGAAAACAGATAATATTTGTCTTATTTCTTGCACTCTTTCTATAATCAGCAACACTTTATAATATTCATAATGCGAAAACAGAGAGTTATTGTCCTATATCTTGTGCTCTTTCTATAATTAGCAGAAATTTATAACATATATAATGAGAAAACAGATAATATTTGTCTTATTTCTTGCACTCTTTCTATAATCAGCAACACTTTATAATATTCATAATGCGAAAACAGAGAGTTATTGTCCTATATCTTGTGCTCTTTCTATAATTAGCAGAAATTTATAACATATATAATGAGAAAACAGATAATATTTGTCTTATTTCTTGCACTCTTTCTATAATCAGCAACACTTTATAATATTCATAATGAGAAAACAGAGAGTTATTGTCCTATATCTTGTGCTCTTTCTATAATTAGCAGAAATTTATAACATATATAATGAGAAAACAGATAATATTTGTCTCATGACTTCTGATCTTTCTATAATAGCAACAATTTATAAGATATATATAGTGATATCTTGTTAAATGGCGTGTGCCTCATCGTAGATGTTAGATTGAGCAAACCTTTTTTTATGCCTTGTTATACTTTTTTTAAAAGTCATTTAAATAGAAGGTTAGGCTTTTTGGTTTCTGTATGAATTTTTCCGTGATGCGATGAATGAGAACATTTTCATTCTTATTTTCTTTCAACATGTCTTTGTAAACAGATATTCTATTAAAGATGCCAATCTCTCTTGTCCTATTTTGTGGCAAAGATTAGTTGTTTCTCTTTGTAGACAGGAAAATGACCTCTCAACAAATGCACTAGAAACAGCAATCACTGCATTTAGTTTCAGAAGCTAGGATACCTCTGGAAAAGATGTATGTAATTCATACCTGTAAAGCCAATCTTTATGCAACTACCACTCGTGAAAAGCGAGCAATGTGCCCAGGCTTGTCTTGTTGGACGGTGATCTCCTGCTCATAGAGGCGGCGCTAGACCATTTCATCAGGGGGGTGTCGGATCTCAGGTTGCCGAGTAACTTCGAGGAAGTGCCAGAGTTTTATACAGTGGTGGTGCCATTCACAGAATTTATGAAGAATAAGAGGGTGTGGCACCTCAGGTTTTTATGTGACGCTGCCCTTTCTATATTACGAAAACGCCGATGTATAGTTTACTTATTTATTTATTCTATTTTTTATTTGAATTCTTTATGCACAAAATCCCCTTCAGCCTACAGCTTAAAACTAAATATCAAATAAGAAATTAAATACCCTAGTTACATTAATACAATCTATATACAGTTAAATCTAAAAAGGTACATTAGCTGGTCTTCCAGGGAGTCGTGTTTTAATGTTGCGTCTGCAGGTATAATAACTTTTCGATTGCTTTTTGAATTTACTAAGTGTAGGCAGCTCTTTGGTATTAATGGGAATATAATAGGGAGTCAGTGTAGGGAGCCGAATAGTGAAAGCCTTTCTTGACATAATGAAGGTTATTTCTTGGAATTTTAGGTCCCTGCAAGTCCTTGTTCTGTTATTGGAGTGCTGGTTCCTGTGATGGTATTTATCCCAAAGGCTTTCGGGACATTGCCTGCTGATAATTATTTATGTCATAACTGATCGATTTAACTTTGTCAGTTGCTCAACGCTGAGTCAAGTATGAGACCAGTTGTCTTTTAGTCTGGCCTTTTCAATAATGGAGCGTGCTCTGTCTATGCCAGTGCCGCGCCCTTCACTACAAGGAATTATATACGATAGCCATATCCAGTGAAAAGCACTTTCCTAACAAATAAGTTGGCAAATTCATATCCAATAGTTTCTTTATACTGTATGCATACTTGAACCAAGTCGATATCACTGACGGGATTATGCACAAAAGCGAATGTCTTATGAGTAAACTACCAGCCCAATTAGTTAGCAGGGCCCGATCAACATTTTTGAAATAGGAGCAAGCTCTCAGCACTGGTCTAAATGAAGAAATGGGGGTTCGAGGGCTTGTCGCTGGAAAATTTTTCAAGGTCACGCTCCTACGATTGTTAGAAAACCGCTCATTAAGAGAAAATTGCTTATCCATCCCAATTGCTGTATATCTCTCTGCCATTCAGGTTGTTGCACAATAGGTATGGCGAGAAGACGTGATTTGTCTTTTTTGACGAGCGTGATACGGGATACATGATTTTTGGTAAACGGGATTGGCAAGGGAATCTAGGAGATCGGGATTTGAGGTAATACAGCGGTAGGACACGGGATATGCCGCAAACATTTGCGGGATGCCTTGATGCTGGTATCCTATTGTGAACCCTCATCAAGCATAGAACTTTTTCAGAATTGCAATGCCTCCTTGTACTTCTGCAGATACTTTATTTAATACCCAGGGACACACAATAAATAGTAATTCCAGTTATAACAACAGTATCTATTGACCGGGTCATTCATGAACAATCTCTAGCTTCCCCGCTATGCTTTTAAGGTGCTTTAGAGCACTTTGCTTGCAATATGACAGTTATAGCCTGCGCACAGTCTCAGCAAATTCTTGCGACTGAATGCAAGTTAGACAATAAGTAACATAGTTCCATCATTTATCTGGTACCATCAAAAGGCAAATAACGTAAACATATACGCATAGTATTATTGACCAAGAGTATGAGCGATGGAGCTTGATTATACGAGGCAAGCTGGCACGGGATGGGTATATTGAGTACAGATGCCTGCTAAAAACAAAGTGTTCTACATAAGGCGAGTTCAGTCGGCAAGACTAGTTGACCTGTTCTGTTACAGCCATTTTTTCTCAAGTAACCAGAATAGAACAAGCCATAAACAAGTTGTGTTATACAAGTGTAAAATGTTCCACATGTAAACACCAGCCAACACGGCAAAATTGACCCAGGTCGGTTTTGGTCACTTCGTGAAACCGCACGCAAAACAAAACAGCGCAAAGACAGTTCATACTCAAGAGTAAAACCAATAAATACAACTAACAGAAAATTATGTCACTGTTTTAGATTGTAACCATTTCAATACAAATTCTACAACTGCAAACTTCACTTGACCAGTTGGTTTTAGATAAAATTAATCACATTAGATGTACTGCAGGGACCGTGGAGCAATCTGAAAGTTGGGGCCAAATTCGGAGACAGGGAAATGTTTGAGGGTCTGGGGGCTTCTCCCAAGAAAAATGTTTAAGTCACGCGATTTAGAAGCAAGGAGGTGGCTATTTTGGAAGCCATAACCTCATGTTCTTTGTATATTAGTAGTTAAAAAATTCCAAGTGCAAGCTTAAATGAAGCAAACATGCAACACAAGTGGGGATGGGGGCTATAGCGTCGCGGTGCCTGGTGTACTGGAGTATTCCAAAGCATGCACCTCTGAATGATATTGAGTTTGTGCCGGAGGAAGTCAATGCTTTTGAAAGTGTGAGAATTAAAGAGTGATAATCTATAAATCTCTCATTTCTGTGACGATTGAGAGATTTGTAAACTTCAATCATGAGCATCCAAAGGTTCTGAAAATGAACATTCTTTTTTGTCATTTTTAACGAGCAACACGTCAAATGGAGTCTCTCAATAAAATGCAAAGTGCTCGTTTATCAACACTGTCAATGTTTTAATCAGTAGTTTTCCCATCAAACCTCCAAATAAGGGGAGAGTACCTGACGTTTGACAAAACAAATGAATTATATAACAATTTGCATTTAGGTGGGTCATTTTTCCTGGCAACTATGGAGAAGGGTACTGATATTTCCGTTTGCCTAGAGGCAGAGAGAATTAACATGTTCATCAACTTCAGGTTAGACTCAACGATAACGCCCAGTAGTTTGACTTTATCGGCAGTAATGGCCAGTGTATCAACCTCCGTTCTAAGTTTTTTCTTACGAAAAACGCCAACGCCCTTCAAGTCAACCCAACTCAGCGCCAACGCCATTTGTTCACATTTTCCCCGAAACTTTTATATCTCTTACCAGAGGCGTAGGAACCGGGTGGGCACAGGGAGTACGTGCCCCCAAAGTCTGTGACAAGTGCCCTTCTAGAGTAGAGAAGTCCTCTTTAATCGAAGAGGAGTGCCCTTTTAAGAGAAGATAAGTGCCTTTTTTTGATTGATCTTTGTTCATAAAGGGGAATTTCTGTAAAAAAGGACGCGCTCGTCCCTCCACAGACATTCCCAACTGCCACAAAACCTAAACTTCCATATAAGCAACAGCGTCCTTTCGATCAGCATCTGGCACAAATAGCGGTGATGATAAAAAGTGACCTTTGAAACGTTGTGCCCCCCTCCCAAAGTTGCAAATGCTTCCTACGCCCTTGTCTCTTACTGCGAATACGTTGTGTCTGGATTGGCAGACTATAAGTAAGAGGCTCTCAAAAATAAAAAATGACTAATTGAGAAATACTTCAAATTAGGTTATCCCCCTGCTGCCCTTGAATGTGAATATAGTAACTATTTTTACCGTTTAATTTATCTTACAAAACTTAATCACTTTATATAATTTAAACCTATTATGTGCTAGTTATTCGCTTTATATTAATTTTTGGACGTTCCCCTGCAAACCAGTCCTCTCCACTGACTCTTGGCCTTGCACAAAATTTTAGAATAGAATCAAATTAAATAAATCTAGTAGAAATAAATGGCCAAAATGTAATAAGCGGGAGAGGATCCTTTATAGAGCGGGGAGTGGGCCCAACAGGACCGTCGAGATCCGGTTAGAGGTCCCGGGCCCGGGCCCCGAAGGGGCCTGCAAAAGTTTTCTTCATCGTAGAAAATTGCTCTATTTGTGTTTAATCTTGGTGTTAACACCAAGAAGCCTTTGACTTGTCAAGGAAAAGAACAAGAACAACCATTATGACAAGTTTCGGTAACATGATCACAAAATCCTTCTTCATAAACTAGCGCGTTATGGCATTAATGGCCAGGAACTTCTGTGGTTTCACTCTTACCTTTCTGACCGAAGCCAGTTTGCAAGGCTTAATGGAATTGACTATACAATTTAAAACATTAAGGTAGGGATTCCTCAGGGCTCATGTCTTTGTCCCTTACTATTTCTTATCTACATCAACGACCTCCCTAATAACGCCTCGGTATTCATGTATGCTGACGACACTAGCTCGAGTTATATGAATAGTAACCTTGTTGGGCTCAATGAAGCCCTTAATGCAGACCTTGAATCCTTAGATAAAGGTAACAGACTATCCTTGAACGATGCTAAAACGAAATCAATGATCATCTCCACGAAGCCAAAGCATGCTGCTTTGAAGCATCAAACGGACCAATTATGCCTTAGCATTCGTAATAAACCATTAGAGGTCGTTCAAAGTACAAAACACCTCTGAGTCTATATTGATAATTCTCTTGATTGGAAGAATCATATCAAAGAAAAAGCTAAAAAAATATCACGATCACTTGGGCTATTGAAATATGCTAAAAGGTTTTTACCCCTGGAGTCACTAAAAGAGATTTATACTAGTATAATTGATCCAAATTTTTGCTACTGTTGCGCAGTCTGGGGGGTTTGTGGATTATCGGAAATCCAGAAATTACAGAAACTTCAAAATAGAGCAGCTTGAATAGTCACAGGAAGTAATCACGACGCTCCCAGTAAACCCCTTATTGAAACTCTGGGTTGGAAGACAGTCGATAAATCAATTCAGAGCGAAACACGGGTAACGGTTTTTAAATCTATAAATGGGTTTTCCCCACAGTATCTATCTGAATTGTTTGTTGCTAACTTGACTAACGCCTGCTTTAATCAAAAACTGACCCCAGATTACCAAAGAAAATGTCCTCTAATGGGCAAAGAAGTTTTTCATTTAGGGATGAAGCACTGTGGAATAGTTTGCCATCAAAATCAAAACTGGCATCTAACCTCGCAGCCTTTAACAAAAGTTTGCTAAAGCGTTGCTTGCCGGAATTAAAATTGATTTGTGCGATCTCATACATTTGGTAAATACGTATATATATATATAAAAATATAATTTTCTTTTTTTCTTTTCTCATCGATTGTAATTATTATTAGATTTTAAAGTATGTATATTTTATTTAAATTTTTTTTATTCATTACCGTAGTTAAATGGAGGGTGCCTTGCAAAGCAGCTGTGGCTGAAGGGTTACCCTCCTTAAACATTTTTAATAATGATGATAATAATAATAATAATAATAATGATATATCATATATTAGGCGTTTCGACACCTACTGGGGCCCGGTGCAATGAAAAGCCCCGGGGCCCGCACTGGCTCTCGATGGCCCTGGGGCCCAATAGTTCTGACAGATTAATTAATCCGCGCGCAAGCAATGGTAAATATCTAGGATTTGTTCTCCCCCTGAAACTGTTTAAACTAAAGCTTATATTTTATTCGCTTTTGCATTCTTGCCGTTCATGTAGATTACTGAAATGTCGCTGACGTGATGAAGACCACATTTTGATGGGCTCTATTCTTGCCTCTCTTCAAATTACAACTGGGTATCAGGGGGTTGTGACCACTGATCTCAAAATAGGGACTGGATCGAGTTTCTATTGTTTCAAAAGTGAAGCCATCAAAACACCAAGACGCCATGTTTGATGGGACCACTCTCGCTACGCTGCGGTAGAAACACCTTACTGACTATTAACGAAAAACAAGGTCACAAATGCACCACTTATTCAGGGAAAAAGCTGAGGATGATGAAAATGCCGCTTCACGGAACCAGTTATTGTCAACTGGCTGCAAAGTAAGTTAAATTACGGTTTTTCTGTCGATTGATATACATCGTTTCTGTTGATAGGCCGCCCAGTTATCAAGGCTTTATTTCGAAGGAATGAATTAACATTGTGAAATATTATCATGTGCGAGTAAGAATTGTTGAGGAACAAAACTTGGGCCTTTGGTAGCTTTTAAAAAAGCTGTTTTTATTAAAAGACGGTAAAACCAGAGCAGTGAAACCAGAGGTTCAAGTGGCTTGGAAGCTTCTCGGCGAATGCAGCTTGGAACGACAGCTTATTGACCCTTGAAAAGGACCAATTTGGTCAGCTTCTTCCTTACATTGACACCAACAACGTTGGCTGTATACTCTTTTCCCAGATGGTGCAGACGTATCTTGCAGTAGCTCTTGACAATTCCCTTGACCAAGCTAAATACATGATTGTCATTGACAGCAGTGTCAAACATGTGTGTGTCAAGTTCCCTGAAAACCAAAGACATATTGATCCCAGCCAACACTGAAGTAGCAATAGCGTCTGGAATACCCTTTCCTGAAAGAAATTAGCAACGTCAAATTATCACTACTTTTGACTTTAAAGAAATTGACATAGAGGCTGCTAAAGAAACCCTGTAAAGTGAGGCTTAATCTTTTAAAAAGTCAGATTTATTTCTCTTTTTGTGGTTTTTGGAGCTTTGAGGTATTTCTTATTAATCATACTCTTGTGTCTATAATAGGAGGGGGAACAGAAATAAAGGGGGAGGGTGGTCCAGAAAATTCTGAACATTTTTATAGCTAATTTTGGTCTTTTCCTGCAAACAACATGGGATTGGCTTGTGCTTTTGTAATTGAATTCATAAACTTTCTCTTTATAAGGACCAAGGTTTTACATATGTACAAATCTGAGCTTAAAAAAATAATCTTATAAAACTCTAGCATAAACTGGCACACTATTGATTTTTTCATAACTTTAGCAATTGAATTACCTTGAGGAAGTTTCCCTTTAGTGGAATACAACAGTCGCTGGAAATTCCTCTCAGTTTCTTCGCACACTCTAATGACACTCTGTGTTGGCTTGAATAATCCCCCTCTGTCTTTCATTTTCAGAAAGCTTGATACTGTCTTGCTTTGTTTTGAGCCAAGAGATTCACAACAAGTTCTACAAAATGTAATCTTCTCCACCATCTTTGCAACATATCCTGCAATGTAGGAGATAGCAGCCTTCTTGTATTCACTTAGTTGACCAATGTTTGGTGCCTTGCAGTAATCATGATCATTTTCAAGAGATCCTGTGCCATCAAGGCCATACTTTCTTATAACTGCTGCATCAGTTATGGAAAAATCACTGTGGCCAACTTTGCAAGTATCATCGAAGCAGAAAAGAAGCTGTGTTTCATCTACCTTTTGACAGTTGCCTTTGCCCCCTTGTATACTACTTCTGAGCAGTAACCTTTTGTATGCTGAAGTAAACTGAAGTGCTGTTGGGTTATTGTTGAATCCCCCAGCAGAGCGTATAGCACCAAAGAACAGTTCAATGTGATCCTGGCTCAACTTGTATGTCAGCAAGTACTTCAGAGGGGCTGTTTCTTTCTCAACATAATCATTGAAGATCTCTTTTGTGCTTTTTATTGCCATCAAAAATCCAAGGAAACCAGTTTTCCTACGTGTTTCATACATGGGTGTACCTTGAGTATCCTTTAAGCCAAGAATGTACTCAAATGCACTGTCAAGAAAGGAACTCCAAGATGCCTTATTTTGAACTCGTAGAGGAGCTTTGTATCCCTTTGCAAATGGATTCCTTGAATTGAGGATGTCAAACAGCTGGTCAAAAATACGAATAAACTTGATAGTAGCACTAGATCCTTGGAATTGAGGCAGCTTCAAGACATCAGAGCAGTACTGTATTGCATCAGCAACACTTGAACTTAGAGCCTGTGCAGCAAGGTTTACTTTCATCTTTTGTTGTTTCCATTGTATGTGTGCTGTTTTGAGCTTGTTGCCTAGTCTGAGACCTTCCTTGTCTTGGAGTTTTTGGAGCTCAGTGATAAACTGCCAATAAACTTTGTTCCCAGATTTGTCAACCAGTAAACCTCCTTCACTAAATGTGTTCCTTATGAGCTTCAGCATGTGACACACATCTAGAAGAACATATACTTTTTCGCTTGGATTCAAGGGATGAGGGAAGAAAGTTTTCAGTTTCTTTGGTTTCAGACAAACACCAAGCTCAGAAAACATGGTAAGGTGACATGCAGGACCATCACATATCAGTGATACAATTTTGACGCCCTGTTCATAGAGCTTTTTCAAGCATATCTTTACTAAGTTGGCTTGCTCTGCACCATCAAGTCCATCAATGAAGAAATAGCCACAAGGAACTTTCCAGGAGTTATTGATACTAACAACCATAAAGACCAAAGCTTCCTTGGCAACAGGGGTAGTATCATCAACAATATCATTTCCAATGTCGACATAACCCCTATACCGTTTACCATCCCAACAAACATGCTTCTTTATAGCCATTTCATCAATCATAAGGGAACATATAACTTGTTTGCCATCTTTCTTTGACTGGTCAACTTTGGATGCAAGAGCTTTGAATGCAGGTTCTGTGAAGCCTGGTTCTGCAGGGATTTTACTGTACCATCTTCTGATTTGAGCTTGATGTGGAAGGGCAAGATTGAATGTCTTTCTAACAAATTCATATGCTTTTGAAGAATAAAACTGCAGAGTCAATGCGAATGACCTCAGCTCAGGTGAGTATACAGAACCTTTTCCTGTTCTTTTGCCACTCGTCATCCGCTTCATAAGTTCTCTAGGGACTCCTGAAAAGGTGGTATTCAGCATTTCTTCACATGCTGAGGTGATAAGATTTCTTTGTCGTAAATCTTTAACAACTGTTTTCAAATGTTTCACCCTCAATTTCATGCGTCGTGCTTGCTGTTGTTTATTTTTAAGTTTCTTTCGTAGTTTAATTATTTCATCATTGCTCCTATCTAGCTGCTGCTTTATTTTTCTAGGTGACTTGTTAATGTTGTAGTCATGATCCACAAGTGCAGTCAAATCAGATGGGACAAAATTTGGCTGAGCTGGCTGTTGTAACTCTAGACCTTCACTTGACTGATGAGCAACTGAATCCTCCTCATAAAGACGCTTTGCTGGCAGCTTGCGTTGTTTTAATTCCTAAGAAAAATCAAAAGCTTATAAGCATAACAAAACAATACTTTTATTTTTAGATAAATATTTCAGCCCAACATTTTCAGTGTGACATTTATGTTCTATATTAAGATTGACCCTTATGATAACACCAAGTAATTGGTCAATATTAATAAACAATTTGAAACATTTGTCCTTGAAGCCAGTTTAGATTCATTTCATTATCTTGGTATAAATGTATTTCCAGGTTTTCTGATATTTGTACAACCTTGTTAATATGTAATAATATATATGCCTGTTATACTTATTCATAATCAAATTTTTATGTTGAATTTGATACATACCTTTTTCATATAAGTTGGAAATTTTTTAAATCTTGTAGGAACAGCGTTGTTTGTAATTTGTACTTTGCTCTGTCCATCTCTCTTCATAAAAACTTCTTTGAAATGATCAGAACAGATCCTCGAATGAGTACTCGGCGTCCATTTTTCTCTTTTCATGTGCTTCAACCATTGAGCTTGTCTTTCTGGGTCTCTTGGAAAGCTGTTTTGGAAATAGAAGTCATTTAAATAATATTGGGATTTTATGGTTTAGCTCTGGGCATCACCACTAGAATGTATAACAATACATATATATGTATCGCTAAATTTATTCATTGATTATGTTATTTATGGATGGTAAATCCTTTTATACTGAGAGTTATGAAAAGGCTTAGGCCTAGGATAAAAAATTTCGTTACTTACGAGTGAAACGTTCTCGGAAATTTCCTTTTAATTGCACTTTCCTCGTCATCGCTTCCATCACTGTCACTACGAACTAAAGTAGCATCAGATTTCCTTTTCTTACGCTTGTTACAGCCGAATGCACAGCATTGCGTTCCATTTTTCCCCATATTGTTACGTACAGAGCCGCAGTTAAAGTGGTCCCAATGAAAATGGCGGCGATTGAAAAGCGCGGGCTTCACTTTTTGGGATTCGAAAACAATAGGTTGCTCGATCCAGTCCCTATTTTGAGATCAGTGGTTGTGACACCGATCCTCTTTATAGTAGTTACACAAATCTTTATACCATTGCACTAAATTATCCATAACAATAACACCTCTCTTTAATGCCCAACTCCAATAAGTTCTAACCTCTAGAAGAAAATATAGGAATAACCTCTCTCCCCCCCCCTCTTCTTCTTTAATTAGCTCTCATTCTGCAGATAAAAATCAAGATTAAGCCCACTCCTAAATTGGCCCGAGATACACTAATATATAGAAAGCTACATGATTTAGTCCACGATTTTTTTACGTATTAAGAAAAGAAAAGAAAATCTGAAGGTACAGGAGCGTCGAAGGAAAGCTTTTAAACATTTTTACCCCCATATTTTTCAACTTTTAAATTTGTTAAGCACTCTTACAAGAAGATTATGATGTAATTAAGCCCGAAAGTGTCTTTATTTGGCAATCTACTATGTCATTGACATTTATCCTCCTTGCAACCTTAGATTTATCCACTAAATCACCGGAATTCCAGGTACGGAAGCATTAAGAATTGATACCATTGATTAATAATTTAGAAATTTGAATTTTTCCAACACCTATCAATTTCCAAGGAAGTTATATGGATGACGTTGGCATGTGGCTAATCATACATAAGGGGAAAACTTAAATTATTGTATTTATCATCATTAATCATCTAAAAATACTGAACACCATTGAAAAATCGTTTTACCATCAAATTCTTACGGCCTTTATCATGGTTTCGTTCCCTAGTGACGCCTATTTTCTCAGTGATACTTCGCAAAAGCTGCTAAGTCCCTATCTAGCCAAAGTTAAAATTTTCTTTTATGATTACAAATAAATCATAAAACACTGTGTCGACCATCTGTTTTGAAATTTTCCCCCAAATTTAGAAAAAAGGAACCCAATGTTACGATTTTGTTGATTAAATCTGCCAAATGTTGCGCATCTATAAAAGGGCATAGGGCGAACTCGCGTAACGTACTTTCGGGAGAAAGAGATGCGAGTTGCTAATCACTCAATTCAACCACACGGACCTGTGAACTGTGATTTGTTTAAATCTTGTTTACATGCTTTTAGATTTGCACAATGCCACTGCCCCCTTAGGATCATTTTAACTAGCTTTGGCTCACCCAATGAACTGTGATTTGCATATTCAGAGAACTCTTGCAGTATTGCAAAGGGTGTAGAAGGTTGTCTCAAACTTAAACTTCCCCACAAATCAAGACTTGTACGGTCTTCAATCATTGATTCCTTCAACCAGTTTTATACTATAATACTGAATTCTTTATCATTGATTAAACTTGACATCTCTGCGAAAAGTATTTTTGAAGGCTCATAGGATAGCTACCAGCCATCTATCCCCTTCTCAACTATACTGGTTACTGAAGACAGTCAAATAAGCTGCCGTTTTAAATCCAATCTTTTGGTGTGGGGGAGGGGTATTCTCTAGGTGGACCTCCTTTCATTTTATATTTTCCTTGGGACCGACTTTGTGTAACAAATCAAATAAGCAAGTAAGTGAGCTTATCGTCTGATGTATTCTGGACCGGCTGTTAAAATTGTTCTGTTTTATTTATCTTGTATTTTTCTTAAGGTGAGGTTTTATTTGCAGTTTTATAGACCCATCTCAAAATATTCTATAGACCATCTTTTATATATAAAACATTGTTGGCCCGACGCACAAAATACGACACGCCGACACCCGCATAACGTGAGCCCCTGTGCCCTTTATGTTTAAATAGTTTCAGATCCTTAACATGTTGGCGTCATTTTTTCCGACTGACCGCTCATAAAAATCCCCATTTCAATTATGAGAGTGTTCTGCCCATAATTATTCACTGAGTTTCTTTTAACAGGGTGTTGAGTCATCATAAACCCCTTTGAGCAGTTATCGGGCTCTTACTTCATTCGTTTATTTCGTGTTTACAGAATACTGAAGATAGCTGAAAAGGCTAATCGAAACTAAACTATATTACACTAAACTAAACCAAAGTAAACTAAAATAAACTGAACTAAACCAAACTAGAACCAAATCAAAGTAAAGACTTAATAAGGTGCTTAGCATAAAATAATATTTTAATCAATCGATGAATCCGATGGTATGTACTGCCTGATAGGTAACAGCATTAAATATGTTTAACTTATTATATCCATACGAAACAGTATTAAATAAACATGTATTTTAACATGGCTCTACGCTTTCAATTTTTTTTTCTTTAATTTTAAATACATCTAATGGTTGACAATGGAGGGTGGTTTAAGCCATCTAGTTTCTTACTAATTTTCTAATTTTTTTCCTATTCTCAATGCTCTCTCGTCTTCTGTTGATTTTGCTATTTTTCTCGTACAAAATTTCCATAGGTATTAAGTGCGTTTTAAGCATAAAATAGGGCTTTATCATGGAATGTAAAGAAACAGTTTTGAATGCAATATTAACCTTTATTTAATTTTCTGTCTTATTTTGTCATTTTCGTTTTATTTTGTCATTTTTTTTCAACAGGTCATTGACTGATCACAGGATTTTATCATGATCAAATTAACCTGAATTATTTATTACCAATAAAATATAAAAATAATAATAAAGTTAGATTGATTCAAAGATGTTAGATTTTAGATTTCTCTTTAATTACAGTAGGTGTTTTCTCCTCTGTCTTCTCTTTTTTTCACTTGCTCTAAGATTTAAGCATACACAACAACCATCAAAACTACATTTTCATCTACAAATATCGCGATCAGATAATATCGCAGCAGCCCCGAGGCGAGCAACAATCTCTAAGGACGGGGGGGGGGGGGTTAAAACCAAACCCTATGATGCTCGTGTGACAGACCATTTAATTTCGAAGAAGGTGATATCTTTTCTTCCCATTCTTGTGCTAATACTTAAATACATGCGACATTTTTAAAAAAAAGAGGGGGTGGGGGTTGGACAGAATGTATTAGAAAGGGGTTGGACAAAAGAGATAATATCATAGCTACTTTTTTGTAGTGATTGTACTTATTCTTTCTATTCAAGAGGCTAAAAACTCACATCTAGATTATCTATATTGGGGACTAAGTTTCAACGAGGGGGTAAAATCTTGGCTGGGAGCTAAGCCCCCTAGCCCCCTTTGGCCTCGGCCCTGTGCTGCACAAACACGGAATGGAACAAGCGGTTTAACTTTTGAACGATTTCTATTTCAACATATCGTAACGATAAGTAGTCAGATGTAAACTATCTAACTTAAGCGAGTTTTACACTCTTATTTTAATAAATATTGATGATACGAAGCCTCAAAAATAATTATTATCAATATTATTATCATTATTATTATCTTGATCTCTTTTCTTTTTTGTATTCTGTTAATCATAAAATGTATCGAACTAGTCAATGCACTCTTAAAGATCCAGAGTAATGGGCCGCATTGAAGTTGGCTGATTCTATAGACTTCCATTGAGGTTCCAACTTTACTGCACTCCAACCACGTCAAAGAGATAATATATCAACGGTCCGTAGTTTTAGGCCTGAGAGTTGCTAGAAAAGGTTAAGACTCAAACATGCCTGTCGGAAAATTTTTAACCCACAGTTCTGTTCTACTGCTCAGAAAGGTACCCTCTCTTCTGTTATATAGCCCCCCTATCTTGGATTCTGGCCCTCCCGTCGGGCAAATCCTGGCACCGAATCTGGTATACATATACTACATGCTTAAAAACAAAAAACATAAATACTTTGATAAATAAAATAACACATCAGCTAAAATTGGGAATACGAAAATAGATGCAAAATAGATGCAAATAAATAGCTAAAAATCGTGTCAAAGGTGATGCGATTCACATTAATTGACTAAGACACTCAATAGTGTTCACATTAATTTCGTCCAACGAAATGTGCGAAAGCTGCTGACCGCAAACAAATGGTACAGGCGGCACTTACATAATCACATCCTGTCAATTTTTAATATTGTCGCAGTGATACCTGTTTCACAAAATACTGACTGTACACTCTTCATTATAAAACCCTCCATAAAAGACAGAAAAGTTGAGCAATTTTGGTGCAAGATTTTGGCTGGCTTGGGAATAAAACTCTCTGTGTATTTTCAAAGTTCAAACATGCTGTTTTTCAAATGGGAAATTCCATGACCTATATTTATACCAACTTATATCCATGACCCTAAAATAGGAAACAATATTTTCAATTCAGGTTCTCCTTAGAAATAACTGGGGAAGGGGTTTAAAAAAGCGATAAACGGTGTTTTCATGCTAGTAGGGTCGCTAATGAAACTGCTCGTGGCAAAATGCACGACTCGAATAGAAGAATATCCTATTTCTACAAAAACGAGTTTACAGTGACAAAAATCTTGAGGACCATAAAATATATATATTCCCCTTGCCTAAAATATGCTATAATAGACCTGTGTGTGGATTCATACCAGTAGTTATTTCTAGTCAAAAACCTCTTTTACGGTTAGCTCTGGAAAGCAAAGAGCCTTCATATCTTGCTCTCAACGATGTTGCTTCTTTGGATTATATGTTATATGCTTGTTACATTCCATACGCAGTGCTTAGGCAGTAGTGTAACTACTCACTCACCGCTAATTAGTATCATCATCTGGGAAATATCCTACACCTCAGGCAACTGTACACTATCGTTTCTTTCTCCAGTTTTCTCATTTTGCAACTCTTCATTAGATGCTGAGTACGTGTAGATGACGGAGCCAGTTAAAGTTGTTGTGATGCTACGAAATAAAACAATCCCAGTGCATGATATATACCATTGTTCTTTACCAATAGCAAACCCACAAACAAGCTATCATACAGCGGCGTGCATGGAGCCCATGGCCTGGGGGGAGGGCACTTTCATAACTGAGGAAAACGGTGACCCATAATCTCGACTAAATTATTGCAGGTAGGCGTATGATAAGATGAACACACTCCATTTTTTTAATAAGCAACAGACCAACCCTGGTTCGAAAGCAATAACTTGTTACCAACGTGTTGTTGGATTTTGGTCAAAGATTGAAAACTACGCACAAATTACGTCAAAAAGTCTATTTACAAATGTAGTTGTAAAACATTAAAAAAAACCTGAAATTACGAAAGGAAAGGAGCTATATTATCCAGACTCTCTGAAGACAACAAGAAGGCCGGAAACTGATTCACGTAAGAAAGACTTGACCCTAATGGGCAGGAAAGATTTTTTTGCTAATATATGTAAAGAGCGACGAAAAGCGGTAGAAACAGAACACAAAAGATGACAACATTCACATATTCAAACCAAGATTTTGCACACGGGGTTATTCAAAGTCGTGGTTTTTTTTGTTTCCTGTTGCGTTGCTATTTACATTAAATATTTGCAACAAGTATTCCTTCAACTATTTTCTGCACTTTACTTTACTTTACTTTACTTTACTTTACTTTACTTTACTTTACTTTACTTTACTTTACTTTACTTTACTTTACTTTACTTTACTTTACTTCACTTGACTTGAATTTACTTTACTTTACTTTACTTTACTTTGCTTTATGTTACCTAGCTTATAAAACTAAAAATAGCTGCATTACATGAATAGATTTCTGTTCTCTTTCATTTACAAGAAACGAGCCAAAGTGACATACCTCGCCGTAACAAGGATCGATGCTTTAAATGGAAATACTGCGAACGATATGATGGACGCAAGCACCTGTTCAAAGAATACGATAAAATGATTTTAGATTATAATATAGCTCGACACAATGAAATCAGCAAACAGTCTTAATAAATAACTCAATGGAATGGTCCACCCTGTACCTGTAATATCTGTCATTTTACAGTGAAAATTGTATAAGCAGCAACAAATGTTTTTTTAACGTCAAACCAATTTGTAATATCTTGTTTCTTTTTCGCTTTGCGTTGCTTCTCATAGCAAGTTCTGAAAGGATGTTATGAGTGACCTAATATATCAGGGTTTCCTTCTTTAGCACACAAATGCTTCCCAAGTCCCTAAACTGTATTCAGTGCACGTTTTATTTAACGTAATTAGTTAACGTGTATATTTTTATCAAGTAGATTCGATCTTTCAAAGAATAATCGATGTTGCATAAAGGTACAGTCAAGAACAACTCAAGCTGGTATGAAAACTTATGAATAGTTAATTATTGGGAAATTAAATGGTATCATTTTGTGCTATTTTAAATTCAAAGCTGTGAACAAAAAATAGAAAATTACAATTCTTTCCAATTTCGTTTTGATGCGCTCTGATCTCAATTTTTAAACTGCCTTCGAAATATTTATATGACTGTAATCCTTTGATATTCCCTTCTAACTGGCAGGGCATTGTGATTTCCTATAATAGTACGAGTCCGCTTTATGCCTCAATCTCCACCAAACGCAGATGTCCTTACAATGAGATTGCTGATGGCAACAACACCAATCTACGAAAACTGATGAAGGAAAACAGCAAACTAGTCAGTACCTGAAAAAAGTTGATCAAATCGAAACGACAAGAAGGTCAACATGCAATACTAACCGTTGTCAGACTGACTATCCACCTCAGCTTTGAAACAGACATTTGACTAGCCAATTTGCAGTACGATAAACCTACTAATGCACCACAGATGCCACTGTAAGGAAATATCAGTGACAGGGTGATAGAAACTTTAAAGAAAACATTAAACAGAACATTTAAACTAATAAGCTCCTCTAATAAGTAAATAAGTTAATCTTGATGCTACCTATAAGCAAACGCTTCAAGCCAAGTTTAAATATCAAAAGAAAAGATAGATCTCTTATAGCTGATCTCCTTGGCAAAGCTTCACTTTGTCTCATAGTTAAAACCTAAAAAACGTTTAGCTTGTCATGCCACTAGACTTATTCGATTTTGTAAAAAAAACTTTCAAAGTAGATGTTTAATAGAAATTTTTAAATAAATTATCTACTTATGATTCCGTCAAACATTGCTCTAACAGGTGGCCCCATCCCCAGCTTTTGATTTGGCCTGTGAAAGTCTTTGACTGTGACCCATTTAGTGTGAATTTATATGTATATATGTACCACAACTTGCATAATAATCAACAACACTAGAGGAATCTAAATTCATTGCTGAGTACTTCATCATTAAATCGAAACAACTGCAGGCGTTGGCTGTAGACATTGATTCATGTCAAGATGGGATGTGCGGTACACCAGTTCAATTACTACAAAGCATGGAAATAAAAATCGTTGAATTGAACATGTGTCCGAAATATCGAGCGAAAAAACTTACAAGAGAAACAAAAATGCAGCAAATAAAAAGTTACCTTGTTACAAATCCATGGTAAAAGTCTCTATTGTGCAGATACGGAAACTCGAAACATTTCTTAATCTCCCCTAAATATAACAGAAATTATCAAATTATAACTGGGCATGGACATTCGAAAACTGCGTAACTGTAATCCCATCTAAACAAAACTTCATATTCCATCATTGTAGATTTTTAAGATTTAATAGAGGAATAAAATTATAGTGAATTTTGAATTTCCACCAATTTCTGTAATAAATACAGCAGGCAATCAACTGAATGCTTTGAGACTTAGTATTCATGACAGATTCATTGCAAATTTAGTTTTCATGATATTTTCCGCATTGAAAAGTTTGCCCTTATAGCACCAAGCTACTGCTTGCACTGTATTTATAAATAGCAAACTCGTGTTCAAATGTTTAAGAGCAAATTTAAAGGTGCCTTTGAGAAACAAACATACTTGTGATCAACCTGTTATCTGTTATACTCCCGGAAAAGCATAAGCAATTAAGAAAGTTACTGTTGCGATTTTACCTGAAAATATGCCAATTGGAAGCAACAACAAAATACTGAAATACAAGCAATAACGAGTAAAGAAGCTGTTAATAAAACAATCACAAATCACAAATGGCTGCAAAACGATCAATTCTATTTTTTTAGAATTCAAAAACCCAGATCCACAATTTAACCAAAATTATTCTGAATATAGAAACAGTCATGATGCATTATACGCATGCACTGGAGGTATCGTGATACATGCATGTAACAAGCAGCAATAATAAAATATCTTGCCAAATGGAGCATTTAGATGTTAGCATACACTCACAAAAAAGTCAAACTGGAGAAAATTAACGCAATACAATTTTTTACGAAATCATATTGGAGAATAATCATTCTTTTATAATACAAAGCAATCACTGCATAAATTTCAACCATCACAAAAATCACATTTGCATGAAACAACGAAAAAAATCAGGCCAGCAATACGCTCGAAAGTCGAGACAGCATTTTTTCCCAACACGAGGCCGTATTAGTACCCCTAATAAAACGTGGTTTGCTATTCCAAAGTATGCCAACCCTTAATGCCATCGAATTAATGCTGCGAGACGCTGTCACAATGCTAAAAGGGTGGTTCGATCAAAGGACAACGTCGAATAGATTTTTCCGTTCCTCTACCACACTTCCTTTTACGTGACATTCGGAATTGAGCAAAATCCACAAAATGTTTCCACTTTGACAGCTTTGAACTTTCGCCATACGTCTTTGCACTTTCGCCATTCTTCAAAAAGTCGGCGGATACGACAAGGTGTTACGGATGCAAAATAATGAGCAAAGACAACGTAGATTTCCATATACTCCTTTTAAAATTGTGAGCACATTTTCATGGAGTCAAATTTTGCCATATTATCAATGCTTAACCTCTAATCCGGTGCCTAATTAGATCAACACTTATGATGTTAAAACCAACAGCAGTTTAGGAAAAGTTAAAACTATGGCAAATTTACGATAAAAAGAAAAGAACTGTACCTAAATGAAGAATTCAGGATAGTTTTCTCAAGATCTCTGAAAGGCAAAGCAAAAATTTGTTACACATGAACGATAATATTAACAAAGTACACACAAAAATTGATATATCAAAATTGTTTAGATGAAGCAGTATTATAAAAACTGTCGTTTGCACTGATGCTGGGGCAAACAACAAAAGATCAACCATTGTCCTCAGCAAGCATTTCAATAAAGGCCTGGAGGAAAAATTAAACTTCTAATGTAATGCCTACCACAAATACTGATGAGATAAAGAATAAGGGAAAGACGAAAATAGAGCGATAAACGATATTTAACAACAATTTACGGATATAAATATTGAATGTAAACGGTGATTATTAACGGTGACTATAAACTTTATAATTACCACTTAAATCACTATTTAACTCTTAAAAGAAATTTCTGTGACGGGGCACATAATCACTCATGGCATTTCCTATTAATCAGTGACTGCGAGACTTCCGACGACCCAAAGCGACCCTCAACGACTCTACGGAAACCAGGGTGTATTGTATAATGGATCTTTAATCAATACGAAAGCCAAAAACAGTAGCTATTATGTCGTTGTTTTCATATTTTAATTTACACATAAGCTGCGGTTTCCGAGGTCATAATCGATTATAAGGTATTAAGGCTTTCCAACTCACCGTAATTGGCCTTTGTAGATTCTTTTTGCAAAGGTCCTGTATGACACTAAAATAGGAAATACAAAAATTGTTGACAAAGACTATAGGATGATCTTGGTTAGCCATGTCGGTACCGTCAAAAGTTATTCTTAGCAAAGGAAATCTTCAAATAAGAGGAATTCTGATACATTTCGAGTTCAAGCAAATTTAATTACATTTGGATTGAAGCACAGTCAAAAATTAACCATGATATAAGTCTATTTATCGTTTCACTGAAATTGATCAAGAGAGAACCGTTAAATGGCTGACGTTTAGCTTAAAGTATCGCCTGTCTCTTTGCATCGGTAAAAGTTAAATAAGGTTTCATCAAAAGCGCCTAGTATAAATGAAAAAGCATGTTTCAACTGGTATAATATGGCAGGTGTTTTGGCATGGTTATGAAGTACTGCAGCAGCTCCCACGCCAGCCGCCAGCCGCCAGCCGGGGGCTAAGTGTTAGCCAGGCAACAAACGGCGCATTGCCCTATGTTATTGGTTTCTTTCCACATATGTGATCCAGACCCCAAGGTTGTCAAGTTTTGTATTTTACTAGGAAATGGTATCCTATATAATCAAACTAAAAGCAAGAGTGACTTGAGTTATTTGGTAACTTGAGGACTTTTTCTTCTAGTATTCAATGTTCTGACCAGTTACGTGTCTTTTAATCAGACGATCTAGTAATAACGAGAAGTAGAAATATTTGTTCGACATTATATTTCTCTTCTTTGTGAACTAGTATTTTAATAATAATGCAACATTGCATTCTTTATATCTTTAATACAGTAAACTTTATTTTGAGCGTTTAAAGGCTTTGCTATTTGATATAACATCTGGTCCATATTTAGTATATTTCACTCTCTAAGCAGGAACAGTAAAAAATATTGAAATTCACTAGAATAGCTAATCATTACCTGAAGACAGGCAATGTATAAACATCCATTTATGACCTAGGAAATCAAACTATGAAAAATTGCAATCTTAGAATAAGCTTAGCAGAAAAATGGAAGATGCTTGGAAGGGAGTTGGAATTCGAAGGACGATCTAAATGGAGGTGGAGAGAATGAAGAGGGTTGGGAAGTCAAGAGTTTGAAAACCTGAATGAAACTCTCTTTGGGATAGAAATGCAGACACAGGGCTAACAATGACATGCCTGAGGAGGTATCTCATAGCATTTGCACAACATTAGAACATGCATTTATGTTTTGTGTCATAACAGCCTTTTTGAGCTGCTCGACGCAACACAAACTTTTATTTCACTTCAACTGATTCTTAAGACGCATTTTGTTGCAATGAATACAGTTTCTTATCACCCTAACGGGAAATCTGCGGATTAATAGCAAAAATATTTTCAAGCCAACCTTCACAGTAAAATACTGACGATTTAACAAGAATAGGGCCTTACTAGAATGGAGGAAGTGTTGGAAAAATCAAACCAGTCAATATTAATCAGTGTATACCACAACTTGATTGATTAAAAAAAAGGACCAAAGGTCGGAAAAATGAAGTTATATGTAATTTTACACGGTTTTAGGTGTCATTTTGGTGCAATGCATGTAGATGAACCTAGGCTGTTATACGTATTTTGATAAGATTGCAGATGAAGTTAGGTGAATACAGGTGACCAGATATGTCTGTAGATGGAAACAGGTTATTATAACTGGGTGAACTTCGCTTTGTTTCACAATATTACTTCATATCAGTAAAAATAATTAAAAAATCAAATGATTCACTTACTGGAAAATTCGAAATTGAAGAAAACAATCCAACTAAGCCAAGTGCTAACCCAAACAAAGATGACAATGTCGGAACCTAACATTGAAAACACAACAGTTATTGTAGTTTTATCTAGAACACTTTCGCACGCTTACTGTAAAATTGACATGTATACTACATACTACATACTACATACTACATACTACATTCTACATTCTACATTCTACATACTACATACTGATAAAATGAGGAAAATTATGATCCTAATCAGAAGGAGGGAACAGTATCCTATGCTGTGCTGAAACGAATATCAAAAAGGAAAAGATAAATCCAGTGTTGCAGAGCACTTCACTCGACCACCCTATTTTGACTGGTTTCTTCGTCTACAGCCACATACTTTCATACTTGACTTAGTTCGATAGCATTTAGTTCAATGACAAGGTCAAGTTCACACCCGAAAAACGAGGCTCCTGGTGGCGCTCGCCACTTACACGAGGTCTTGATCACATTGGGAAATGAATGTTTAAGATATGTGACTGCAAGTAGGAAAAAACTGTTTCTAACCTAACATCATCATGACTGGCCTTATCATAATCCCCATATTACGACTACAACTACAAGATAAAAGAGAGAGCGTCCGTTGAGCAGTTTATCAGTACCTAAAACGCGTTTACTTTTTAAAAACAAATGCGGTTTAGACCCCGTTTACAGTGGAACTAAACGAGACCGTTCTGAGACTGGTACGGATAGGCTTTGCCTTAACACGAGAACTGTTAGAACTTTCTAGTTCGGAACTGATATCTGTGCTTTTTTGGCTTCGCAACAGAAGTGGTTCCATCTGGCTCCTGTATTAAAAGTCAGAACCAAATAGAACCGAACCAAAAGTGAATGGATAGGATTTTTCTCCCAGTGCTATGTGCCTTCTTACACTAATTTTCAATTTTTTTCCATCGAAGAAAATGTGGAAACTTAAGCAGCTGAGAATGTTTCTCTAGTTTCTCCTCTTGGAAATTTGTCATTTATTTTGTCTGGCTATGCCTCTATCAGACGTTGCGCCAAGTCATCATAATTAGAGCGGACTGTTTCCCAGATCTGTGCTGCTAAAAGTTTAGCTGTTTTGTAGTCCAAGACTACATTTTAAAAAAGTTCTGTATGCTCTGCAGTCCAAAAAGTTAAAAAGTTCCTTTGCGGTTTTTATGCCATCTTGAACCGTTCCATTTCCTCCCGTATAAACAAGGTCTTAATATGAACGCACTACTTAACTCCTGGGTTAGAAGGTTACGTTACTACGTGCGCATGCAGAAATTTTTTTCATTCCAAAGAAAAACAGCTACCTTGAAAGTTTCATTGTCCGTTAGACTGGCGGAAAAAGCATTTGAGCCTGCATTTTGCGAAAAAGTTCATTCTTTAAGAAATTCAGAATTAGCGTACCGGGATAAAAAAATTCCGAAGCTTTCTTATGAAAACAACGTATACTACTCTATTTTAAAATGGATAAAGTTCATTATTAGGTCAGCTCAGAGGCTTTCACTTTCGGCAAAACCATTGTTAAATATTTTCAAAAGCGAATGATGACCATGACAAACGGATAGTGTTGTTAAGGCCCCAGTACAATGATTCTCGCTGTTATTAAAAAGAAAGTCTTGCTTGGTTTTCTCCTAACCGCAATGCCACATTCAAGCGTGAGTGCTGTAAAGTGGAAGCCATGGACATGACGTTTTTTTTGAATTCCTAAGCGCTGGTTCTTTCTGCAGGAGTTTTTTTTCTAATGCTCGTGAGAAAGTGCGTTTTTCTTACTTAACCTCTTACCAGTCTTCCTCATATAATACCTCTACTTTTCCCTGCAATTAATAAATTTTTCAGCGCGGAAAAAAACTATCCAACTCTATATTCAAGCTCGATATAAGACAATTGCCTTGCTCTGTACTTTCTGTAAATTGCATTCTATGATCTCCAGCAATAGAAAACTAGTATTGCCTTTTGCTATTGCAGATTTTTTTAAGACCACGAGTGGTATGCAAGCCCTGCTGATGAGAAGGTTTAATTGAAAGGGGGCGTACTAACGTCTTATTGCTGGAGCTTGAAACCACTTAGACTCAAGAAATCATCTCAATAAATATTTATTGACTATATACTAGTTTTAAATTATAAATTCATTCATGTAATAACTTGAATCCTAATCTTCCTTTTCCTAGCTGAATTCGCAAGCTTTCACAGCCCCTCCCCCCTCTACAAAAGCAAAGTTTCTGGGTTAGGTGTTAATAAAGAAAGCAAAACGATACGAACCGTGACTAGACACTAATGAGTCATGGCTACTTTAACATTAGCATACACTGGAACTCATGATTATCATAACATGATCGAAAACCTCAAACTTTTTAGTGTGAAAGCGACACGTCATTCGGCAAAATTGACTTTAAACGGCACAAACATATTATAAAGAACAAGGATTTGTTCCAAAAGCCTTAAGAAGATAAAAAAGAAAGCAAACCTTTTTGAAAATGAAGTTATCTAGAATTGAACAGGCCACATATACAAAATGGTACGATGTAAAAAATATCGGAATTGGCTGAAAAATAAACGAGATATTAATAATTGATTTTTGAACTAAAAATAGACACCACGTTAAAAAAAAACAAATTAAACGAATGAAAATGCTTTCTGGCATACGTTGAAAAGTTAAGATACCAATGTTTATCCACAAGTGTGGCTGAATGGTTGATCGCATTGGTGGTGGTTGGTTGGTTGGTTGGTTGGTTGGTTGGTTGGTTGGTTGGTTGGTTGGTTGCTTGATCGATGTGACCTTTTGCTACGTTTTTGGTGCCCTTTTGAAACTCGGTGCCCCTTTGCTACATCCAAATGGTATCATAAGGGCACCAAGTGCCCTTTTGCAACATTTTGGTGCCCTTATGTTACATTGCGGTGCCCTTATGCTACGTCTTGGTGCCCTTCTGCTACGCATTCAAATTGAGTCCCAGGCCCCAGAGCGCGCTCATCGAACGTAATGGCGGTCGGAGTTGAAGTTGCTGTGTGGAAGTTCTTGGTCAGTGTCATTCCTTAACCTATTGGAATACCAAATAATTTGGTAAGTCACTATGAACAGTTTTGTACATTTTTATCACTATTAAGAAGGTTTTTCTCAAGTAGCATTTTTTAATGAGCTTGCTTAGGCCTAATTTCTACGCCGGCCTAAGCCGAACCGTTAACTTTCATTTTGTTAGTTAGGCCCTGACAAAGTCTGGAGAGTAAGCTACTGTAAAATTCTTTCTTTCTGACATTCTGCAATTTTTCAAACATTATATTAAGATTGACTTTATGTTAATAATCCTAAATTTATCATGATAAATTGGTGCTAACTCCATGGAATTACATTGCACAAAAATTGTTAAGCAGTTAGGCCTATGTTCGTGGAATTGTGAAGATAAGATTTTGCTTATTCAACATAAATGAAATTAATAACTGTTAACATCAGGATAAGATACAGGCTTACTTTCCAAAATCTTTGTGGTATGAACTCATATTTTATTTTGTGAGGCACTTTCCTTCATATGAATTTCAAGCTTAAACAACATTATAGAATGTGATTCTGTTTCATAACTAATCACTCATAATTTGGTAGAAATACCAAATAAATTTCAAATTTAGACTATAGGCCCATATAAACCTGCGGGTAGGAGGATTCTTTCCCTCCCCCCAAAGTTTTTTAAAATGTTTTCCCTTTAATTTGAAATAAACAAGATTTTTGGTAATTTTTATATTCATGATTTATTAGCCATGTACATTTATTCATCCTTTAAATTGAATATGCCTATCATATGCACTATACGAGTCCATTTGTAATGCAATGAAATGAAAAAACCTTTTTAATTATTGTATTATCAAGCAATATAAAAAACTGAACTCACCTGAGCAAAAGTATAACACTAGATTGAAGAATAGCTTTATTTATTCATAAAATACAAAAAGCTAACAGGAGTTTTGCCCCCTGTGCCCTGCCAAAGTCAGTCCTGGAGCCGTTGGGGGCTCCCAGCAACCCCCAAGCCCCCAGCTGTGTTCTTACACACCCAAGCTGTGCGTTAAAGGCCTTCGGCCTTATATAAATTCTGTTTCCCCCAGAAAATATTTTCCGTTGCTACAGGCCTACACTACCTTCAAAAAGTGATTCTATTCTTCCAATAACATATCTTAATTTGGGACAAATATCATAAGAATTCCAAGCTTAAAATGCCTTACAGAAAGTGATTCTGTTTCCTTAAAAATCAATCTTAATTTTGTACAAATATGATATGAATTTCAAGCTTAACATACCTTATAGAAAGTGATTCTGCTTTCTTAATAATCGCTCTTAATTTGGTCCAAATGTAATATGAATTTCAAGCCTAAACTACCTTATAGAAAGTGACTCTGCTTCTTTAATAATCACTCTTATTTTGATACAAATATCATATGAATTTCAAGCTTAAACTACATTATAGAAAGTAATTCTGCTTTCTTAATTATTACTCTTAATTTGATCCAAATATAGTATGAATTTCAAGCTTAAACTACCTTATAGAAAGTGACTCTGCTTCTTTAATAATCACTCTTATTTTGGTACAAATATCATATGAATTTCAATCCTAAACTTCCTAATAGAAAGTGACTCTCTTTCCTTAATAATCACTCTTATTTTGGTACAAATATCATATGAATTTCATGCTTAAACTACCTTATGGCAAATGATTCTGCTTCCTTAATAATCCCTCTTAATTTAGTAGAACTATCAAAAGAATTTCAAGCTTAAACTACCTAATAGAAAGTGACTCTCTTTCCTTAACAATCACTCTTATTTTTGTACAAATATCATATGAATTTCATGCTTAAACTACCTAATAGAAAGTGACTCTCTTTCCTTAATAATCACTCTTATTTTGGTACAAATATCATATGAACTTCATGCTTAAACTACCTTATGGCAAATGATTCTGCTTCCTAAATGATCGCTCTTAATTTGGTAGAACTATCAAAAGAATTTCAAGCTTAAACTACCTAATAGAAAGTGACACTCTTTCCTTAATAATCGCTCTTAATTTGGTACAAATATCATATGAATTTCAAGCTTAAACTACCTAATAGAAAGTGACTCTCTTTCCTTAATAATCACTCTTATTTTGGTACAAATATCATATGAATTTCATGCTTGAACTACCTTATGGCAAATGATTCTGCTTCCTTAATAATCGCTCTTATTTTGGTAGGACTATCAAAAGAATTTCAAGCTTAAACTACCTAATAGAAAGTGACTCTCTTTCCTTAATAATCACTCTTATTTTGGTGCAAATATCATACGAATTTCAAGCTTAAACTACCTAATAGAAAGTGATTCTCTTTTCTTAAAAATCGCTCTTTATTTGGTCCAAATATAATATGAATTTAAAGCTTAAACTAACTTCTAGAAAGTGACTCTGCTTCTATTATAATCACTCCTATTTTGGTACAAATATCATACGAATTTCAAGCTTAAACTACCTAATAGAAAGTGATTCTCTTTTCTTAAAAATCGCTCTTTATTTGGTCCAAATATAATATGAATTTAAAGCTTAAACTAACTTCTAGAAAGTGACTCTGCTTCTATTATAATCACTCCTATTTTGGTACAAATATCATATGAATTTCAAGCTTAAACTACATTCTAAAAAGTGATTCTGCTTCCTTAATTATTACTCTTAATTTGATCCAAATATAGTATGAATTTCAAGCTTATACTACCTCATAGAAAGTGATTCTGCTTCCTTGATAATCGCTCTTAATTTGATCCAAATATAGTATGAATTTCAGGCTTATACTACCTCATAGAAAGTGACTCTCTTTCCTTAATAATCGCTCTTATTTTGGTGCAAATATCATATGAATTTCATGCTTAAACTACCTAATAGAAAGTGACTCTCTTTCCTTAATAATCACTCTTATTTTGGTACAAATATCATATGAATTTCATGCTTAAACTACCTAATAGAAAGTGACTCACTTTTCTTAATAATCGCTCTTATTTTGGTGCAACTATCATACGAATTTCAAGCTTAAACTACCTAATAGAAAGTGATTCTCTTTCCTTAATAATCACTCTTATTTTTGTACAAATATCATAGGAATTTCATGCTTAAACTACCTAATAGAAAGTGACTCACTTTCCTTAATAATCGCTCTTATTTTGGTGCAACTATCATACAAATTTCAAGCTTAAACTACCTAATAGAAAGTGATTCTCTTTCCTTAATAATCACTCTTATTTTTGTACAAATATCATAGGAATTTCATGCTTAAACTACCTAATAGAAAGTGACTCTCTTTCCTTAATAATTACTCTTATTTTGGTGCAAATATCATACGAATTTCATCCTTAAACTACCTTATGGCAAATGATTCTGCTTCCTTAAAAATCGCTCTTAATTTGTTAGAACTATCAAAAGAATTTCAAGCTTAAACTACCTAATAGAAAGTGACTCTCTTTCCTTAATAATCGCTCTTAATTTGGTACAAATATCATATGAATTTCAAGCTTAAACTACCTAATAGAAAGTGACTCTCTTTCCTTAATAATCACTCTTATTTTGGTACAAATATCATATGAATTTCATGCTTAAACTACCTTATGGCAAATGATTCTGCTTCCTTAATAATCGCTCTTAATTTGGTAGGACTATCAAAAGAATTTCAAGCTTAAACTACCTAATAGAAAGTGACTCTCTTTCCTTAATAATCGCTCTTAATTTGGTACAAATATCATATGAATTTCAAGCTTAAACTACCTAATAGAAAGTGACTCTCTTTCCTTAATAATCAGTCTTATTTTGGTACAAATATCATATGAATTTCATGCTTGAACTACCTTATGGCAAATGATTCTGCTTCCTTAATAATCGCTCTTAATTTGGTAGGACTATCAAAAGAATTTCAAGCTTAAACTACCTAATAGAAAGTGACTCTCTTTCCTTAATAATCACTCTTATTTTGGTGCAAATATCATACGAATTTCAAGCTTAAACTACCTAATAGAAAGTGATTCTCTTTTCTTAAAAATCGCTCTTTATTTGGTCCAAATATAATATGAATTTCAAGCTTAAACTACCTTCTAGAAAGTGACTCTGCTTCTATTATAATCACTCCTATTTTGGTACAAATATCATATGAATTTCAAGCTTAAACTACATTATAAAAAGTGATTCTGCTTCCTTAATTATTACTCTTAATTTGATCCAAATATAGTATGAATTTCAAGCTTATACTACCTCATAGAAAGTGATTCTGCTTCCTTGATAATCGCTCTTAATTTGATCCAAATATAGTATGGATTTCAGGCTTATACTACCTCATAGAAAGTGACTCTCTTTCCTTAATAATCGCTCTTATTTTGGTGCAAATATCATATGAATTTCATGCTTAAACTACCTAATAGAAAGTGACTCTCTTTCCTTAATAATCACTCTTATTTTGGTACAAATATCATATGAATTTCATGCTTAAACTACCTAATAGAAAGTGACTCACTTTTCTTAATAATCGCTCTTATTTTGGTGCAACTATCATACGAATTTCAAGCTTAAACTACCTAATAGAAAGTGATTCTCTTTCCTTAATAATCAATCTTATTTTTGTACAAATATCATAGGAATTTCATGCTTAAACTACCTAATAGAAAGTGACTCACTTTCCTTAATGATCGCTCTTATTTTGGTGCAACTATCATACAAATTTCAAGCTTAAACTACCTAATAGAAAGTGATTCTCTTTCCTTAATAATCACTCTTATTTTTGTACAAATATCATATGAATTTCATGCTTAAACTACCTAATAGAAAGTGACTCTCTTTCCTTAATAATCACTCTTATTTTTGTACAAATATCATACGAATTTCAAGCTTAAACTACCTAATAGAAAGTGACTCTCTTTCCTTAATAATCACTCTTATTTTGGTGCAAATATCATATGAATTTCAAGCCTAAACTACCTAATAGAAAGTGATTCTCTTTCCATTATAATCATTCTCTATTTGGTTCAAATATGATATGAATTTCAAGCTTAAAATACCTTATAGAAAGTGATTCTGGTTCCTTACTTATTTCTCTTACTTTGGTCATAATATCATATGAATTTCAATCTTAAACTATCTTATAGAAGGTGATTTTGCTTCCTTGATAATCACTCTTAAATAAAGAGTTAATCTTAGAGCTATTTCCCAATATCTTCCGCAGATCGTTGGAAATTGGATGCGCAGCGATAAAGCTGCAAGCAGGAACAAGAAGAGACATTGTTTTGATTGCTTGGTAAAGATTGCAACAAGAAATGTGTCAATATACAAGGCATCTTGTATCAGTCCACTAATGGTCATTCCATCAAGTTGTCTGTATTAGAGCGAAACTTGGACTAAGAAAAGCAGCGTGCGGTGAAAGAAAGGAGCAAAAGAAAGAATTACACCCGCAAGACCTGCCCTATTTGTGATCGCAATGTACTTCGCTTCGGTATACAACCAAAATAGAATCTGTATTGGTGGCAGAGTATTTCATCAGGAACAGCGAGGAAGTATAAGTACACGCTGGTTCGAAATTATGTGATGAATTCCTTTTGTATGGATAAACCATCACGAACAGGGGCAATTGCAAATATGCGAATGGAAGAGGTGAAACGTTTGAGAAAAAAGATGATTTGATGCTTATCACAGTTTTAAACCATAAAACGTTGGAGACCTCTGGTCCTGAAATTTTAGTGTTGCCACTTAGCACTTTCAGCCATTTCAACATTTTTCTCGAGAAGATTAGACCACAAGTTAACATCGGAAACAGCGATTTTTGCTTTCTCAGCTGGAGTGGTAAGCGTCTGACCTCATCTGGGGTAAGAGAACAGCTGAAAAAATTTTGGAGGAGTGCCACTGGGAAACCAATGAATACAGCCCTGATGCGTAAATCCTGTGTCACACAGGTTCACTATACAAGGCCAGATATGAAAGTTAAAGTCCTGATCACATGTGCCACTCGGTTAAGACGGTAGAAAATGTGTACTGCATTACAGAAAAGAAAGCTGCATCCGCAATTACGGCGTTGTTTTTAAGGAACATCATGCGAGCAAGAATGGAAGAGGAGAAGGAAGAAACCAAACATGAAGACGATATAAACGATGAGGACCATAAATTGAGGTACCTTTTCCATGATTTCGTTGAAAAGGGAGCATCGCCCTCAATAAAACAAGTGAAGGAAAGATTAGTTGGTGATAGCGTTTATAGAGAAAAAAACAGAATCGTGTATGACAAGGTGCGATATTGGATTCGGTGCAAACAATCGGAAAAAGTCCAACGACCCCAATAGTGTGAATCGAGGGAGGATATGTTGCAAAGAATTGGAATTATTGCAAAACATAATGATGAGACCTCGACAGAAGTTAAGGTATGGATGAGATGGATGAGGTCTCATATGGATGAGGATAAAAGGGGAGTAAGTGAGAGCTTTATTTCTGTGCAAGACCAAAAAACAATGTCAAGCGACACTGGTGTTCGATATCGATATTCAAAAAAAGGCAGATTGAAGTTAAGCTCGATCTTCAAGGACATGATCACAACTGACAAGGCCATAACCGTTGATGAGTTGATGGAAAGATTCAACGAATCCAGCGTTCTAAAGCACTTGATCGTTTCCCTGACACCACTACAACTGACAGACAAAATCCGTAGTCTTCGAAAGACCTACAGGAGGCAAAGAAAATAAAGAGACTATATAACTTCATTTGATTTAAACTTACAATCTTTTCATCATTTTTGTTCAAGTAAAACTTTTTTCTAATTATTTGTTTTATTGCGATTACCTGTTGCTTATTGATGATACTAATATTAGCTACTATCCTTACTTTCTTTCCTTAAACCAATGTGTCGCAATAATAAAAGAAATGGTTCTGTAGAACTAATATACCGAAGTAGGGTAATTTATTAGCGTTCAGAGTGGCAAATTAACTTTGGCTTGGAAAGGATTGAAAATAACCGTTGCAGAATTTCGGAAAGCTTGAGAAACTTACAGATGGAAACTTTTTACCATAGTGAAGCTAATGACAACATGTGAATGTTGATTATTTTTAGATTCTGGTATCTGACGGTAGCTTAGGATGTAATTAGCAGGATACTGACTTCTATTCATATTCGTAGTTTTGAAACGTTTTGACTTTTATAAGTATCAGCCTGTATTTGAACAGGGTGTTCTAATCAAGATTGAAAATATTTTGAACCGATTATTCCACAGGATTGTAGGCACTGTTCAGCAGTTGTCGACCAAAGAAAAAAAAGTAACTGGTGAAAAGTAGCAAAGCACATAAATGCTTTCTTGTTGGTTTCAGAACAGCGGCAAGTTTCCCGGACAAACGAACCCACACGGGACTGAACACGTTTCCAACGAAGGATTCTTTTATTGAAAAGCAATAGGGTAATTTAGAACATCCGGTTCTACCCAAATTCTAAATCATCGAATGGCAGATATGATCATTTAGATATTGGTAGAACCCATATTCTAAATTTTAGAACGGAAGGTTGTACCCAATTAGAACGAGTGGAACCGGTGCATGTGAATGTTGATCATTTTTAGATTCTGATATCTGACGGTAGCTTAGGGTGTAATTAGCAGGATACTGACTTCTATTAATATTCGTAGTTTTAAAACGTTTTGACTTTTATAAGTACCAGCCTGATTTGTCTTGTTGAAATTTTTCAATAAAATATTGAAAGTCTGCTAATTTTCTAACTCATTGTATAAAAGATCCTTCTTGACTTTTAATTCTTACCTGGCAATGATTTTGACTCTTACCGGTTAATTTGGTTCAATGGTAAATCATTTTGCTATTTCCGGGGCTAAAATCATCAAAAGATATTTGGGGTTTCTACCTGCTACAATAGCTATGGGTAAAAATTAAAAGTGTCGGCTAATATACAAAAAAGTACATTGGAAAGTAGATTGCTATTAGCAAAAAAGTTTTATCAGCCATCAAGTTAAATGATAGGAGATAAAGCACTTAGATGTTTCAACACTTCCTTGATTCAGCGTTTCTAATTTTTAATTCTTGTATAACTACAAGTTGTGGTTATAAACGTTATGAAATATTGGAGCAAACCTTCAAGGTTTTTCGATATTGTCAAAATCTAGGCTCTAAAAACGGAGAAGACCAAATGAATTCGAACAAAGTTTTTGAAAATATATCAATTTTCATGCTATTTTGTATAATATATATTAAAGATGAATATTTCACATATTAAGGCAAGCAAGGCTTAAGTCGCGGCAGACCAACCAAAAAGCACACTTTTAATACAAAGGCTCGAATGTCAAGAACAGCGCATCGTAGGGGATTCACTTCCCCCGGTGCCCTTTTGCTACAGTCCGTCAAAATCGATTGAAAACATGGGGGCAGTGTATACCCCCAAAATATTTTAATGCTGCCAAATTTGAATAACACATATAAAAGTGGCATAGAAAAAAAAAGAAAAATATTATTTTTGCGTTTTATCACATATTATGTTTGGTGCCCTTTTGCTACCTTAAAACATGACATGATATTCCGTTCACGAATTTAATAACTGTTTACCCAAAGTCGATAGAACTTTCAAGCCGTACTAATTAAGTAGGGGGAATTAAGAATATCTAAGTCAATTTTCTAAAATCTTTTGAGTTTTTCATATAGAAACGCGCAGACTGTGAAGTGCCCTATTGTTACTTCATTTGTTTTCTCGCAAATGCCAGTTTTTTGACCCCCACGGCCCCCAACAATTAGGAAGAACGCTCAAAACCACATTTTTGAGTTCCTCTTCTTCTAAGCTTTCAAAAAATGTATCAGGATCCTATAAATATTTGCTTCTGGAAAAAGTAATGAGCAAAATTGTTTTTTGGCGAAAAGCGATTCGGAGCTGGAAAGACTTTAGAAAATAGTATGAAGTAACCAAAACTTCAAAATTCTATTTTTTCGAAAAAACCATGGACTATCACCCAAAAAGCTTGTTGGAAAATGTTGGAATTATTATGAATGAAGTGTATTTTGAGGGTTTTTTCCTCACAAAAGCGCATTTTTCGATAGTTATAGTATAAGTTAGATTACACTGCATGGTGCCCTTTTGCAACATATCTTGTTTTCTTTCCAAAGAATTTTGGGAAAAATTCACCTTTTTCGAAAAAAAACTTGACTAAAACTTAGATCCTAACATACTTTAATGTTGTAAAACAAAATTATTGAAAAATACTAACAAATATCAATTTTTGAGCATTATCAGTATAACGTAGCAAAAGGTCTCCTCTACCGATCTAATGATTGTTTGGTTGGTTGGTAGGTTGATTGGTTAATTGGTTGGTTGATTGTTTGATTAACTCATTGGTTAGTTTGCTTATTGGCTCGATAATTCGTTGGTTTCCTTATTTGTACATCAGAAGTCTAACTACGGAGTTATTCAGGTAATAAACTACATTAATTTGTTCAGCAGTTAGTGAACTTCATTTGCTAGTTAGTTTAACAATTAGATACTAATCAATAAGCAATTAACTTTAATTTGTTCCTCACCTTTAAATATATGTGGTAAGGGAACTTTCAATAAGTACGTAGCGCCAAAAATCACCATTTTAACCCCCGCCCCCATGTCACGCCACGTAACGTTTCACGTCGACACATCATGTCGTTGCGTAACGCTTTAAATGCGACACGTTCCCTCCTCTCTCCCTTCTAACATACAAATATGCAAAGATACACACGCACATAGACAGACCCGCTTGATGAGCATTTGGGAATGATGGAAAAGAGGAAGCCAATGAAAGCAGCCACACATTGATCAAACTTGAACCATCCACGAAAATAATTGAATCACCCTCTACGAAACTACATTATGCACTAGATGCAGTTGGTATTGTTTGTATTGTTTCGACATCTTCAACCCAAAAAGGTGATAAATCCTCGGGAACAGTAGTGCCGACTTCCTCGTGAACCTCCGCCACATTCCTTATGTCGTCATCGTTGGCGTGCCATTGTAGTTCTTGCATTGCCATCACACACAGCAATACTTGTTGTCGCCACGCTGCAGTCATTTTTTTCGCCTTACGTAACGTTCTCTATCTCATATCCCCAACTCTTGATATTTCGTAACGCTCCGTCACGAAAATGGTGCATACCCACCTACCCTTTGACCTTTACGTAAATATTGAATGTTCCCTTGCCCACCTCGACACTTTTAAAAAGCAACTCAGACTAAACAATTAAACTTACAAGTCTTGATAGGGCCACTGATCCTGAGTATATTCCAAGCGTAAAAGAACACATGGCTGGAAACCACTGAATTATTGCCAGTCTACAATGGAAGGAACAATTTATTGTGAATGTATTTTTGCTCATTGCCCCACAACAATCTCATGCACCGAAAATTCGTTAAGGAGAAAAGAATAGGATAAAAGGCGATTGGAATTAATTTCTATTCATATGTTCGGGAAAAATTGAGGTCAGGTAGCAAAAGAAATAGAATTCTGAAAGACGAAACTTTCATATTCAAATGGTTAAAACAAGTCGCATTTGAAGATACGAAAATACATTAGATAGTCTCGCAATAAGAGAAAAGGATGGAAGATCAAGAACAGTATAGCAGGCGCCCGGGTTTACATTAAAATTGAGCAAAGCGAATTGGACGAGAAATACCTAAAGAAAGCGAAATTCTGTCGTCAGAGAAATGAAAGAAAGCGTACCAGGTAATTAGGTCGATGGTGCATACAGAATTAGACAGCCAAAAGTTGTGTGGAGTAAACAGATCCTTGAGATGACGGTGAGATTTACTACTTGGGGGCACAGAACAGGAGCTGACCGTGCCATAAAGTATAAGGTTTGGCTAGCTCTGACAAAGAAAGGACTGAATACTGTTATAAAGTTATTACAATTGCTGACTGATATGCAGCAGTCCATTTGTTATGGATGATCAAGTCGGCTAAAAGGAAGATGTCTCTATTTCTCGTCGTCCTAGTCTTTAATATGATATGCAACAGTTGTAACAAACACATCGTCATATCATTAATGTAAAGAGGTGAAACCAAGTAATCATAAAAGGGTGCTTCATGCAAATGACGCTATTCTGCAATTTGCAAAAAAAAATTGAATCCGCAATTTTTTTTTCATGAAATAAATGAATTATATAAGTAATTGTGAGCATTTCAATACAGTGTTTATAACAACAATTCGATGTTTATGGAGACTTCTGACTTTAAACTAATGAGAGTGCTTGAAGTCCAAATTGGCGTGAAGTACCATATGTCTTTACCGTATGTCTGAATTATACATCTGAGTTTCAATATTTTGTTGGTTTGTCTTTTGTTTTGCTTGCAAAGTCAGTGCAAAACACACTTTTTGGAGACAATTTGGTCCAATTTCACAAGTTCAATCAAAGGATGTAACCTTAATCCAGCTCTGCCAGACAGTCTGAATTGGGGGTTTTCCACAATCTTTGGGAAATGATTTAGAAGGCCTCCCAATGAAAATGATTTTAAGATATTATCGAAATACATCTGGGAGGTACTTGGGAAAAACATTTTCTTCTAATAACGTTCACATTAAAGGCCAGAAACTTAGAGCATAGCATCCTGGGCCAAATACAAATTCATAAGTTATTTCAAAAAAGGATGAATATGCGACATTAAGAACCATTGGTAAAATTATGAACTGCACACAGATAAAGTCAGCATGTCATAGGAAGTTATTCTATCTGAAACATGTTAAATAGCAAACTCGTTTAATTGGAAAGGCAAAGGAAAACGAACCAAACATGACAATTTTAGCTTTCACAAGATAAATGAAAAGTCAGTCAATAAAGCGCTGCTTTTAAACAATTTTTGAATCTATCATATTAAAGGCCATTTTGTACAGAACTGCAGATGATGAGAACGATGGAAGTGTTATATAAGGATATAATTGAATTTGTACAGATATGGGATACTGTACTACTATGACGTAGAGAGTGAAGTAATGTTGCAGGTGTTATTTATGTAAAACTGTAAAATTTATTATGAGAGTCATTCAAAGTTAGATAGTTGATTCAGATCACTGTATTGTAGTTTGCTTCAATATTACAAAGAAGACAAAATAATTTGCATCTTTATTACGACACACAACTATTTGATCCCATTTCAGCGCTACTGTGCCTGCCAATCAATTGTGGTGATGGAAACAAGATTTCCATAAGAGAAAGAAATAGAAGTGATAACACAAGTAATAAGTAAAGAAAGCACAAGAAAGAATCAACCGAAAAAAGTGGAAAATTGTGACACAACATTCCTAGAAAAGAAACTAATTGACTAGTATATTAAAAAGAGAGACTGACAAAGAAGAGGCCTCTGAATGACTGCATGGACAGGAAAAACAATGATTTGCTGGCAGCTTGATTTTCAACAAATAGGCATTTGGTTTCCTTGTAACTGATGCCCTTAAAATTTCCTCACAATGGATTTCAGTTTTCCATGGTCGAGAAAGATCAGGTTAAAAGACGACATCATGTTTTGTTTTGCATGCTTTGACTTTGTTCCTGTATAATGCCTAAAAAAATCACTGCTAGCTGGGTCTTGCGATAAGAGCAGTTTCATTGTTTATTTGAAAATCAATGACATCTCTTCAGACATTAATATTTGCATAGAATCTAGAATTTTGATAGCATTCTCCCATCACACAGCACATCAAACAGGATGTGGAATGGAAGCAGTTTATATAGCTTTAGAAATAGAAACTTTGGGGATAAACAAATTTGGTAATGCAATGAGATACATATAAAAAACTTAGTTCAGTAAAATATAAATAAAGGCAAAGGTTTTTCCTTACCTTTCTATACTTGGTAATTGAATGTATCCAATAGAAAATAATGCATACATAGCTGAAAAAGCCACTGTCATTTGCCAGCTGAAAAATTGCAGAAAAGTAAAGAACATTAATTATTTGAAGCAATAAAATTAGTACGTTTAGCGATCAATACATATAGATTAATGATATATACTAACATTCTTAACTAACCTCTGGATGTTTATGAATAGGTACATACCTTTGAAAAACACTTGGATATGTGAATCTCAGTATAGACAACACATACTATAATAAGGAAAGCAAAATGTTAGAAAAAACCTTGAAGAGCATAGCTATTGCTGGTGTGATACATCAAATTGAATATATTTTCTAGGCAGCACTTAGCATATTGAGGATGAACATAGAGAGGTTATGAAGATGTGTGGATTTTAGTCTTCAAAAATTTATATACTTTTTTCATTCAACTAAGCCTTTTAAGCAACGGGCTAGATAGTAGAGCTCTTTACAATGATTCAGACAAACCAAAGATGAGCAAGTCCCCTTCAATGTACATACATTAGCAAATAGGTCTTCCATCTTCCATTAAGGAAAAGACTGTAGTCTTGAAAAATATAGAAACACAAATAAGATCCTGGAAACACAAAAAGACTTATTCTGACAAACCCCACCAGGTTGCAGCTAATACATTGAGCATAATGCAAGTTTGCATATCAGGAAATGAATGTAGACAGAAAGGTTGGCATGAGTAAACAGCATGGTACAGTAGAGTGCACAGTTCCATGCCATGTTGGGCTTCCAAAGTGTCACAAGTATGGAAAAGCCCTTGTGATTATTACCTATAAAACTTTAATGCCTAGATTTCAAAAGTACACATTTCATACCTTGTTGACAATTGTAGCTCCAATTGAGCTGGAGACAAATAAAATGATGACAAGTTGGTTTTTCATTGTATCGTTTGCCACATTAGCAAGAATTAATGATAGTAATCAGCATCTGTTAAGGCAAAGGAATTTCAGTCTTACAACTTATATCTTGATGACAATTAAAAAGGAGCAAATGATAAGTATATGAATGAAGAGATGTTAGCGAAATCGGGTATATCTACACTTTAAATGCCCTAAAAGTAACTAAAAAAAATTTCAATGTTTAATCCTGTAGGGAAGAAATAAAATTTTTATTTTGCAGGATAAATAGTTGAAATAAGAGTTCTCCAACTCAATATGTGTGATTAACTTACAGCAACAACAAAAAATGGGGTTCAAATGTCAACACATCAAGATTATTTGCTTCCATGTACCTCGGCAAGTTGTATTTACAGATCTATAATACCTATGATATTGAAATCAGGGGCAGATTCAGAAATGATTCTGACTATGGCAAAGAAAAATTTTTGTGACCACACCCTTCAGACTGTCTAGGTAAAGGTCACACCCCTTTTTGTTAAAATTATCATCCTGTTGTTTGTGGTACAACCAGACCTTATTGTGGTAAGAGGTGGTCACTTTTTGTAGTCACTGCCTCCGTGGGGTACTCGGTCTGATAAAAATTAAGGAACAAATCCCAATTTTGGAAAAATGCACCCTGTCTTGACAAAGGACATAATAAAATTTCACTACTTTCCAAATATATTAAGAATCTTTTAGCAGGCATGCTCAAGTCAATGAAGAACTAAAAAACCTCGAAAGGTACTGGTTATAATTCACGGTGCATATTAAAATCAAGAGCATTGATGAAAGTACAGGGAAGTACAAGGAAATGTTATCCACTATTGTTTATAAGAAATATGTAATTTTTATTGGAAATAGTTTTAATTTTGTATTCCCAGCCTGAGATCCTTTGTCAATCATAAATTTACTGTCTCCCTCTTTCAAGAGACTGAGGTACAGATTTATGTTTAGAGGGAGGGGGTGTTTTTTTCTGTGTGAATTGAAATATACACATGTACTCAGCTAAAATATATAGGCCTATATGTTCTCCACTCACCACACTGGAAGTAAAATTTTGGCCCCTAGACTTTGGCTGACTGGAAATTGTAATGCAATAGCGGAATCTAATTTCAATGTAATAGGCCTACTTTTTGATTCTTCTCTCTGATCTCTTTTTATTTAAAAATATTACCCAATGTTTTCTAAATTTCTCTCAGTCTTTTGTGTCTTTCGTATTCTTTAATGTGCTCTTATCTTATCAAAGTGCAAATTTCACAAAGAAATGTTTGTGTGCTGTGGTCATCCATTCTGAAACTATTTCATTTTACCTCTAAACTATGTTTTACAATAACTATTGAATTTTATTGACTTAAACTTAATTTCATTGAACACTTTCTACAACAATTGCATAGGTCAACTTGGCTTCTTATTGGACAGTTCAATTTCAACTATGTTCCTGCCAAATTTTTGCATAGCTGAAGTTGAGCTGAACTGGCCTGTGATTGGCTTGACCAAAAAAAATTGGGTGGTGATGTAATTGCAGAGAACAGGAACAAATTGCTTGCCAGGGGGTGGAACTCCTCAGGGTGGCTGACGTTGAATAATATGATGAATGATGAAATGTTTTCCTTTTACAAATAAAGCGGAGGCATCAAATGGCATGGGAAATTATTTGTTGGTATAGAATTATAATGTGTAAGATGTTTTTATTGTTTGAGGAAATCTGACTTATGCTTGGGCAAATGTTGCTAGCGTCTGGGTTGACCCCTGATTGAAATTGACTTTAATACTAAAACCAAGCAAAAAGGCATAGTTGTTTGGGATTGTGGGGAGCTGATAAGTGGTGGGCAACTCAAGGAATTATGCTACTTTGCTATAAAAAAAGAGAATTGACAATTTTTTAATTTTGAAGGCAAAAAGAGCAAATTATCTGAAAAATCTATGTGACTTGTTGGCCATGTTTTCATTAGTCTCTTAAACAGTAATGGATGGATTTAGAGGATTTGATTTTTTCTTTTAAGATTTGGATTATTTTCAATCATGAAAATCTGGCCACCTTGATTAAATCCTTAAAATCCTATTTGAATTTATGAAAATGCTTCTTTTTCGTGATTAATTTTCATTTTGTACAAGTATGATCTCTAATCACCACGGCTATCTTCTTTTCCTATCTAATTACAATTAACCAATCTTTTCCGCTTTTACTCATTCACGTTTATTGTTTACTACAATAACAAAAAATTTTATAAAAGAATGTTGATCATTTGCACAATATCAAACATGATTTTGAAATGCTCAAAAGTGGGCCCTTAAGCTGCTCAAGAGGGAAATTTAAACCTGGTTATTGATTCACGACAAAACCATTTTGAACTAATGCAAAACAAAATACTTTTTGGTTCTTATGTTTTTGCATGGCATAACCTGATGATGTAAAAATCCTCAATGTCATCAGGTGCAGTGGTATAATGGATACCATGATTGTAATTGAGCATTTTTTGCACATAAAAGAAGCAATAAAAAACAAACAAAGATATTTCAATTACAGAAATAAAAAAGAAGTGGCTGTACCAAGGATGCGGTTTATATTATTCAGGCCTCTCAGAATGAAATTGATATTTGAGGGGGTGTTATTTCTCAGGACGAGCTGTACGAGGTGAAATTTGTCAGGATCACTCCCTTAAGATCATTGAAAAACGCCTCTGCTGCACAAATTGTCAATTGATGGAAAAGAGATGATATTTAGTCGTCTAATCAATGAGGAACACTGTCTGATGTCTTTATCAGCTCAAAGGCTGCTCTTAACAGCATTTTTTCGAAAAATCAAAAGCAAGGAACAAATTAATGCAAATTATTGGGGAGCCCCCAATAACCGGTTCTGATTGGCCTGGTATCTACCCAGTCTGCAAAGCATGGCAGAACTCAACGAGATCTTGCGCGTGCAAGGTATAAAATGGGGGTTGCAAGGCGTGCACATCTGATTCTCTCGGGTGCACCAAGCCGCTTAAGGTATACAAATATAATACATGTGCAAGGCCTAGTTTTTGGAGTGCATGTCGATCTGCTGCAAATTTTCTTGTTTGTGCAGTTGCCACGCTCTGCAGACTGGTTGACCATATATGCTTACAATACGCGTGTGCAAGGTCTAATTTTTGGAGTGTACGTCGTTCTGCTGCAAATTTTCTTGTGCGTACAATTGCCACGCTCTGCAGACTAGGTATCTACTACTTAAGGCACATTTTTCTGCCAAGAATTTGGTCCATCTTGAAAAATGGATAAAAAATTATGGGGCACACAAATTTGAATTGTTCAATTTTCCTTTTGGGGGCATTCCAATCTTTCCATACAGCCTGGTCACCTAGTCCATGCCTGCCAATCAGTGTAACCTTCATTGAACCCAAGTATGATTCTCTATTCTTACCATATTCTGGGCATCAACTTCCATATTGCATTCCATAGTTCTCATGAAGGAATGTACTGTTGTCCTACGCGTTCCCCTTTCCCTTTCCCTTCTGTTATATATATTTTTTTCTGCTTTCCTTTACATTGACATACCCTTCTATAATGAAGTTGTCAATTACTTATGTAGAAGTAGAAGTGCCCTTAACTTTGCTTAAGTAAAATTTGAGTAGTGGTGCTGGAAGAAGAGGTCAGTCGTTACTTTGCTGGGGAAATCCAATCCCACTTGAGAAGATTTTCTTGACTGTTTCGGGGGAAAAATTTTAAATCAAACATGAAAAACTCGACGGAAATTTTCAATGCATTATATTGTAATTCAGTTTAAGACTAACTAAAACCTTCAAACAACTTCTTTGTCAATTATATTCTCTATCGAAAATTTGAGAGGCGACCACTCCGGGCTTCATGCCATTACAATCTGCTCATACCATCAAAAAACTAAAAATTCATACCTTTAAACATCAATTTTTCGTCTTTTTTTCAAACACCCAGAAGAGTTTTCCTGGCTAAATGGCGACGAAAAAGACCAAGACGGCGTTGTGCGATCCACTATACAGAAGCCTCGTTTCGATCTTGCGAAGTTGTTTAGCTCAGCTTTTAATTAAAGAAAGGGCGTTGGGGTCAGGGCATATTCAGTTTAATTAGTTGGGGTGGGTGTCTGTCTTTTTCGTTATAAACTGTTAAAAAAGTTCAGGGGATCGGAAAGTTTCACACTGCATCCGTTTGGTAACGCCAGTATTTACCATATTGTTAACACTTATTCTTCAATACCATGCAATTATTTCTCACCATCTGTAAATCAAACTGTGACCTTAGTTACAACGCATATGTTCCACTCATAGCATGTACTTTTTGGCCATCCAAGCAAAAGGCTAGCTTATGGTCATTGGGGCTGCAAATTGATACTGTGAAAGCTGTGTCAGTCCTCCTTGCAAATCATGGTCAATTTGAGGACATTTTGTCGTTCCTCGGCCATGGGAGGAGGGATAATATTTAGCATGTGCTTATCTCAAAGGAAGGAGGTTCTGACTTACTGGTGACTTACTTAAAAGCTAGATTTACTTAAAAGATTCAAGAAGCTATCATTCTACATGATATATGGCTGTATGTTGTCTAGAAGCTGCTAGCACGGCGCCGACTGTGCCCTTAATCAATCAGTGGTTTGTATTGTTTGTTTGTTTTATTTGTTTGTTTTATTTGTTAAGCCAGGCTAATTTTTCTGGCAGCTTATCAAGCTGATGTGGTCCTGGATTTCTCTTGAGTTCCCATTCACCGGCCTCGAAAGGATGGACATCGGGTTGGCTGGACAGTTTTGTGGAGAGAGAGAATTCAGCTGTGGTCCTGAACCCAATGCCTCAAAGCTCGTCGGTTTGCAGACCTGTGCCTTACCAACAGGTCCACGCCGCCGTCTAATTGGAAGTTGTCCCTCACGCCCCATTGGTACCAACTCTGCTGACATTAGTCATGATTGTAAATGTTACACAATCTGAACATAACAGATAATAAAAAGAAACTTTGCATTTCATCTCTTGAAATGATAGTTATCAATAAATATCTAAATGCATCAATACATAAATGATAAATAAATAACTCTACTTGCGCGAAGTTTAACTTTTACAATCCTAGCACTAAGATGACTAAATCGTGAGTTCTAGTCTTAGCAAACATTTGTTCATCTAGAAAAAGCAAAGCGTCCAGCGCTGTTATTAGCATCCTAGCAATCTTGATAGCAAACGTCTTTTGCCTCTAAACACAATAGATGGTCAGCCAGTGTCTTTCCAGCTCTAACACACCTTTCGAAGTCACCCCAGCATGAATTTTTGCAAGTTGATCGCTTGAACCCATGAGTTGCAAAACTCTCTGTGTCATCCATTTTTCTTTCAATTGACATGGACAATACACAACATAGAAGCGTTGACAGAAGAATAAGGGTCTTCATTTCAGCTGCCATCTTTTTGTCTAAGCAAAAGAAGATATAATAGTTTGAAAAGGATAAGGAAGGCTTGTGCATAACCTTAAAAATACAAATTTTACAGGATCATCACCAACATCATCATCATCATCATCATCATTATCATCATCATTATTATAATCATAATCATAATCATAATCATATTCATTTTCATCCTCATCATCCACATCATCCTCATCATCATCATCATCATCATTATTATAATCATAATCATAATCATAATCATATTCATAATCATAATCATAATCATAATCATAATCATATTCATAATCATAATCATAATCATAATCATAATCATAATCATAATCATAATCATATTCATAATCATGATTATAATCATAATCATAATCACAAGCCTCAACAAAATCAACAAATGGTAAACTAGAAGTTCGTTTTAACATATGAAATAATTAACAGTAGCATTACAGAATACAGAAGAACAAAATTTGGTGTAGTCTCGAGCATCTTTCTAAAAAAGGGTTGTCATATGTTTTAACACTATAGAAATCGCCCAAGAGTTCCTGCCAACTGCCAGCCCCCCCCCCCCCCCCCCTTATTACGGGTTTGTCGAGAAATTTCAAATGCAAATGAAAACTGTCATTTTTTATGAAGGCTTAAACAAGAAAGAAATTGGTCTTTGTCTTTAAAAATGAGCTTATTATATGTGAACACCGTGTAGCATGCATTGGAAAGAGTACAAATATATTTCTGTTTCAAGAATGGTTCAAATTTTGTAAATGACCTACAGCCATCTGAACATGTCCTGAAAATTGCGTGCCTAAATTCGCATATATCAAAATAGAAAAGCATTGCCCAATTCTTGCACTTGTAAAATTGCTCGTAATCATATGAAAATCTTTTCACACTTTCACTGTGTTCCACTCATTCCGCAGCAGTTTTTCGCGTCATCGCCTTAGCAGTCACACAATACCGCGTCCCACGCTTGTCTCTAATCAATTTCTTCATGACTGTGCCAGCCCTTTCAAAAAACAGATCTTGTTTGATCAATAAAGCAATCAAAAATTTCATGCAGCTATCTTTACATAATTCTTCACCAGAACAGCCTAATTCTTTTATTCTTGCCATTCCTTTGCCCTTAGCTTGATAAGGTCCTATTTAGTATTTAGGGGAAAAAAGTCATGCTTGGACTTGGAATTCTGCCTCCTTCGTTAATTCTTTTTTTCCCGACAGATCTGACAGATCTGACTTATTCTTGAATAAGGCCTACCGGATTTAAACCATTATGTTATGAGACCGTGATTAGACTGACACAATGGTGTGTTTGGCTTAATGCCCTTGCCATTGTTGTTATTTAAGGTTTCTTGGATGATAAACCGTGAAACTTGACCTTGACTAAACATTGATTATGAACCTCAATAAAACATAAAAGAGCCCGTAACTTTGAAAACCACAGGGTTCACTTGCCAAAGTAATTATTTATAGTCGCTTTTAATTACAACCTTCCGCCGCGTTGTCTCTTTGCTTCCCAAATTATTTGAAATTGGACATAAGTTTAGTGTGACAGTTTTACTTGACTACATATTTCTCTTCAAAAAACATTGAGATTTTATAGATCCCCGGTGGGTCAACTCCCGTTCTCAAGTGTAACCACCCGTGTCTTTAAAATCTCTGAGAAAGGGGCACAATTTCATTCCAAACCAAGGACATAGAAATTTGAAAAAAGGGGTGTTTTTTTAAAAAAAAAACCAAAAGAATTTTAGAAAAGGGGTTTTTAAGGTTCAACTTATCGTATTAATGAAACAACATGTTCCCAAGTTTCAGAGAAAAAAGGGGGTAAACTTTAAGTTAAAAAATCAGAGAAAAAGGTCAATTTTCTGGAACCCCAGACGTGGGTGCTTGCCATTTAATATGGAGAATGAGGCTAAAATCTCTGAAATTTCCTTACAAAGGATTTTTTTATCCGTCAATTGAACTTAACGAAAGAAAGCACGCTAGCTCGATTCAAGCTTAATAAGTGTGAATTAATAAGTGTGAAAATACCTCAGATTAAAAAGTTAAAAGTCAAACTAGTCGTATTTGATAAAAACAGATCGATACAGATTTAATTTCTAGCACCGGATTACAACGGGGGGACTCATGATGACTGAGCCCTCAACTTATTGAGACAAAAAGGTAGTTTTCTTGGGCCTGCCAAGAAAACCCTTACATTTTTGTACGGTTTTAGTGCACCTGCACCTAAGGTACGGGACTGTTGGCGCACCCAAGATCTTGTCAAGATCGGCCATACTCTGCAAACTGGCATGAAAAGTGCCAATAGTACTGGTTGTTAGTTTTTTTAAAATTCATTGCTTACAATCAAAAAACTGTACAGTAATTACAATATTGTAGTGACACGGACACTAATGTACACATTGGACAGAAAAATATCTTGTAGAGAAATGCCTCAACAGAAGGATGCCTACACTTCTTGTAAAAATAAATATATTATTGTAGCTTATAAACCTCTTCCTGACGTGTAACGAGCAATTTGTTTCATAAGACCTAAAGAATTTGCTTAGGCTTAATCTTCTAAGATCATCCATATCTGGGATTTCGATTCTCGTGTGCCGGACGAACGAACAAGTTATTGCATGTGACCACTTTGCAAAAATTGTGTTTGCACACGCCCGAATCGAATTGAATTCAAGTCTTTTTATATCTTTGCTTGCCTTGTCTCCGTCAATTGTTACTAAGCTTTGTTAATATCGTTCTTGTCACAATTTTTATTTACAGATACGCAAATAATTTGCATCGAAAAGCAATGCAATTTTGGCATGTTGTTCATAGTTATACTCATATACTGTGACTTTTGGTTGATCAGAATAATTTTTTTTATTTTTTAAAAACATTTTTATTATTTTATAAAACATTTTTTTATTTCTAATTCTTTGTCTCTTGGTTGATCTTAGTTTTTGGCAAATCGTGCCTCAATCTAAAAAAGTTCTTGCAGTAATGACTATGTTGCTACTTTCCATGACTGACAACAATTTTCCTACCGTTGCTGCTTGCTGCAACAGATGGTATGACATGTTTTACTTGAAGGGATGTTTAATTGTTGAAACAAGGGGTTGAAAACTCAAATCTATCTACCAGAAACTGCCCTCTTCTTAATAGAAGATCTTCTTAATGGCCGGGTATTGACAAAAATTTGACGATATTGTTTCTTCAATAAACTGAAACTCTTTTGAATGCCAAATGACCGTGAATGTAAAAATGATTGATTTTTCAAAATATAAGCTCGATGAAAATATTGCTGAAAATTGGCTGCCTGGGGTCGTTCCGAACTTCCTTATAAAAAACGTGTGTTTGACGATAGCTAATGGAACTAGGAACATGTGACCTTTTGAAGGCATATGGCTTTCATAAATCAGTTGTCGTCTCAATATCTAATACTTCAAGTTATAGCATACATGACAGTTTTAGTGTCCTTCTCTCTTCTTACGATGACTCGGAGGCTAAAATCGATTGCCGTTCTTCTATGTTATAATACTTCTTTTCTATATGTCGTGTTTTGCAGTGACGAAATTAGTAAAATATGGGAAAATAGCTCAATGAGGCGCATTTAGGGAAAGTGTTAAGTTTTATTTATGAGAAGGGCAGTGGAAAATGGAACGGAGACACATTTATAGTGCAATTAAATGCGGGGCAATAAGTTTTCTATCAACTCAAAATGAATTTTTTATCAAATTAGTTTTTCAGTTTTGAATAAAAGCTGCAAATCATCCAAGCTGAGGGAGTATAAAAAGTAGAGCAAGTGTTTAAGAAAATGTTATAATGACGCGCTCTGTTCTGTTTCTTTGAGATTTACACAAATTTATGAATGATTATTCATTTGCTATGTTGGGCAGGTATACAGGGTAGGTAAAGAAAAGGGTGGCAGAGCAGTACGTATTCTTGAAAACGATTTAAACAGGGCCTTTTCATTTAAACAGAATTTTCTTTTTTCACTGGCAATATTGTGGAGTAAATTTTGCAGTATCGCTAATGACCGAAGGGCTTCCTTGTCTTGTAACCTCTTGTTATAGAGGGCGTATACATGTTCCTATAGGGTGGTCTTGAAGTTAACGCAACTGAAAGTAACAGATTCTCCAATTCATTTAGATTATTTGACTGATTTGACTCAAATTATTTGACAGAAAGATTGGGCAAGTATAAAAGCAACTACCGTGATAAACATGTAAGCTGCCCTCAATTTTTTTAAAAGAAACACTTTTGTACAGCAACTTTGTTAATAATTGCACGCTTTAAGTACTTAAACATTCATAGAACACTCTAGAGAAAAATGAACTGTTTCCTTATTTTTTCCATCGCCATTTAAAAGTACTCCACAGTTCTTTGAAAATTGACATGTTCAATGAAACTGAGTTTTAAATGCCTTCTTTTCCCACTTAAGCAAGAAAAGTTTCATACTCTCTCAAGGTTTGAAGAGGCCCAGTATTGAACTTTTTGTGACACTGAACATTACATTCGAAACTTTTAGAAGAGTTGAACACTAAGAGAAAAAGTTGGATTCTTTTACTTTGTCATTGCTTTGCAGTTATTTTCAAAGGTTTGCCCATAGCCTATCAGTTTCGCAGCCATTCCTGGGTATCTTTTCAACAGGTTAAATAACATGTGCAAATTGAAAACAAGGCTAAGATACTTTCTAAACTTTTTTCTAAAAAACTAATATTCATCAACCTTGAATATACCAAGAACATATAGCATACATACCTTGACAATTGTAAAATTTCTTGACAATTCTTTGACTTGTTCAGCCCGTCTTTGATTGCTCATTTCTGGCTCCACGCGCAATTTATGCGAATTGGGTTGTTTGCTCAGTATGACGAATGAATAATTAGCCGCAACCTTTATTTGCAACTAATTGGCGGAATTCAGATGGATATGAATGCGTGCTATTGCGTCAGCCAGCGTGCTGAAGGGCTTAGAAATCGCACTTTTCTGTTTAAGAGAGGCAAACATCCGCGAACACTGTATTTTTTCCTTTTGGATCTTCAATCTTCTTATCTTTAACCACATTTTTACGTGACTTCAGCCATATCAGGCAACTAAAGCAAGCACATTACATTAAGTACTACTAATGTTGAGTCAATTCCCAAGGAGTGACCCTCTTTTATCGATGCTTTTACGGATAAGGGATCATTTTCACTTTAAAAATCGTATCTAATTGCCTGCTTTCGTTATTAATGAGATTGATACATTTACATCTAACGAAAGATCTTTGAGGAAAAAAGAAATCCAACTCCTAAAAAGGGTTCTGCAGAAGCCACGTATAAGAAACTGTGCGCTCATATTTGTGAAATTTATGAAACTTTAAGAAAAGATTTGTCTGTATTGGAAACCTATAAAAAACCTAAATTTATGCTATCAAATTTACAAGTTGCTTGTTCACACTGTAACATCTCTTCAATTTCTCTTCACGTCCTGAGGGGTAAGGCATCGTTGACATGATCGCATTCATTTTTAGAGTTAACAATAGCTGGGGCGATTACAGGTGCAAAGCGAGTAAAAAAAAATAAATTTCGTAAGGGGTGTTTTTTGGAACGCTTTTAGAAAATTTTTGTACAAATATTCTTTTACATGCTGAGGAACACATGTGCAAGGAGTGCAAAACAAAAATGTCTTAAGAAAAATAAAATTACAATTTAATAATGACCACATTTCCGGGAAAGAGAATCAATAACACAACAGTGCAATAAATAAACAAGTGAATCAAACACGAAAGGTTATCAATAATAACAACTAGACCATTAAGCATCAAAATCCAGTGGCGGTTTTGCCTCCCCCCCCCTCGGTGAGTCGGCAAAAAGACCAATAAATTTCAAGGAAGTTAGCGAAAGATCAAATAATTTTTAAAGGCGCAGTAACATGCTCATTGTTAAACCACAAAGTTTAACTGCAATTATTAAGTCTCGATGAAACAAAGAGGAACTTCACTATACTCAAAACTAAAACTGAAGGTCATTGATAATCGACTTGGCCCTCGGTGCAATTTTTCGTTAGCTTGGGAAATAAGCCATTGCCAAACAATGTTTAAAATCCTTAAAAACTACCGAGGGAATAGAATTGATCAGAAGCGTCTCTTGGGACTTGCACTGCTTTCAATTGAAAACGAAAAACCTTAAAAATATCCTGTGATATGAAATGCTTGAAACTTTTGCAAGTATGTCAGAACGAAAATTTATACATTAATACATTTTATGATAAAAAGGGGTACAGGTATTACCGCGAGGAATGTTGTTAAAGTGTTCTGTTACTCACATTATAAGACTTTATTTATTCACTGCTTGATTGGTCGACTGGAAATATGTCAATTTCTTCAATTTTAGGCTAATCATAAAAACTGCCAAAGTATTTTTTCAACTGGTAAATAATTTCGATATAGGTTAATGATTCATTGATGAATTCTTTAGTTTTTTGCCTCACCGAGCACTGGGTAGGTGAAACCGCCACTGCCAACATCGATCTAGACCTTAACACGCCACCCCTCCCTGTTCCCATAAATCTACCCTTAAATCTACCAAATTTTGTTTTCAAACAATGTACCAATCCGACACTTAAGATAAAACCTGTTCGAGAGCAAGACAGGAGGAACAAACCAACAAGCAAAGGTAGATTTTCGGCATTCCTTGATCTTAATACCAACCGATGTTATTTAAACTAAAAATTCAGTTTAAGTCCTTCATGAAGGCTTAAATTTAGCTCCATCATTCCTATATTGCCAACAAAATTCTGCAAGCAAAATCACAGCAAATATCCGCTGAGCGACCTCCACTGTACTGCACAGACATTACCCGGGTTGATATCTATTTGTCTGTTGGCATGCAAAGCAATCTATCAGCTAACTGCTTCTTTATATATCTCAGTTTGGGCGGACTATCACGACTATTGGACTAAATTTTTTATATCGAGAACAGATTAAGTGCAAAGATTTGCGGTCTATGTGTAGTGAAACAGGAAAATGTCATCTGTGATTTGAGGGTCATTTGCATTGCATGCAACGCAATCCCTCTCCTGCCATCAAACAAAACGCACCTGGTTCCGTTGTGGGGGTGGCTGCAATTCCTGCAATACTAGGAGAAATGGGCCGCTTTGATGTCAACTCTTTCGACGAGATCCTGATATTTATTGCTCTGACAAGGACTGCAAGTGATAATTTCAACGCAAAAGACGTACACGCTGAAACTTAATAGATTAGTTAACACATTAATAGATTAGAATACCACTCATATCTCGATGTCGTTATCCATAACTAATTAATTTAGCATTATCATAAATCTATACAGCGCTTAACCCCAATATTATATATATCTATATACAGATCAGGGGCGTACTTAACCTAAGCTCCAGACCCATTACTCAAAAGTACAACAATCAGAGTGGATGGGAGTCTGGGGCGCAGGCTAGGGCGTACCTTGACCTTTTTGAATGGGGGGGGGGTGTAGATTAGAATATACCGTTGAAAATGCAAGTCTTACAGACAACACCAAATAGTTTTTTCCATGTAATTTATTCCTTATCCTGGACTGTTTTTTAGTGCAACTAAAAACAAATATCGAAAAATGCAAAGCTTTCATTTTCTTCGCCAACTACTCTTGTAACAATATTATATGTGAGATTTTCTAAACAATGTTGGAATCCAGTTTTGATAATAAGACCGATTTTAGCAAGCTTGCTTGAAGCCTCCATTACCATATGTGTTTCTCATCGCGGGGGGGGGGGGGGGGGCACATGCTGTTTCTCTGGATTGGCAAGTTTTTGAGCTACTTTTGGAAGTTTTGCGAGATCTCCGCTGTCTACTGGTTCTGACATATTTTGTATCATACACTTGAGCCCTTTGAATGTATAATACACAGCGCCGAAAAACATATCATCAATGCTGCATCTTGAGTTATTTTATTCCTATGGGTTTGAATATGGATCATTTTATTATTTTGGTAGTTAAAATTTCTTCTTGGACGAGCATCTCTGCCAAAGGAAAACTTATTTGCCCCACCTTCCGGATTTCTTGTATGGGTTTCTCGGTTGGTCTTTGAATCAGACTACCACTACCTTCTCGTTTTAAATTTGGACCACGGATCAGCTATGCTGTCTAGGTTTAGAAAGTCTAGAATATCATTGGAATAAGCTGCCCATGTGACCCAATTCGAACTGATGATTGCTGATTACTACAATATTATCAAACAACTAATTTCTGCAGAAACTGATAGTACCTTTTTCTATTTAAGCGACCAAAGTATGTTACTGACCAAAGAACTGTTGCCGAAACCATTTTAACGACCAACGAAACTTTGAAAAAACTGATAGTAATCATTTCCATTTTACCGATTGTGAATTTTACCCGAGGGGAGGCACTTGGCACACAACCATATGGGGTCAGTCTGATATTTTTGGGTCAAATGCTTACCCAACGTGTTATCTCAATATTGGATTCTGCAAAAAAAATTTGATACAATTGTGATATTTCAAGATATCAAATTTCAAAAACACTGATATTCTTGGGTTTTCGCGAGATGTCCATATCTTTATCAAATTTATTGTTCATAGAAAAAATCGGCTGAGGCTTGTTTTACCCATTTAAAGTCATGTGACCACACTCTCTGGAAGTTTTCCAGCAACCATTTACAGCTTTTTTGAATTAGTAAATCCTACAAAATTCAGCTATACTATCTCAACTAAAATTGCAATTTGCGATATTTTTAGGTCTTATTGAAGATGAGCCGATATTTTAAGGTAGCCTGTAAAATTCCTGAACTAACCCCCCCCCCCCCCCGTATGTCTATGTGCTGAGTGCCCACCCTTGGAATTTTAGCTACTTCCGTCCAGAGTATCTTTGTAGGAACTGATAAAAATTATTTTCATTTTATCGACCGAAGATATTTTTACGAAACTGATAGTATTTATTTCCATTTGACCGACCAAGTAACTTTTACCAAAACTGGTAATAAGTGTTTCCGACCAAAATATTCTTGTTAACAATGATAAAAATTATTATCCTTATCCTCAAAGTTATCCTTTTATCTCTTTGCTGATGACACAAACATTTACATTGAATTACAAAGTTTGATTAATCTTCAGAAAGCGGTGAATAAAGCGTTCAAGCAAACAAGAAGTGGTTAGATGCCAGCAAACTTGCTTTAAATTTATGTAAAACAAACTTTATATTATTTTTCACTCTCCAAAGAATTCTTTGAATGACATGGTGACCATAAAAATTGGTAATGACTATGTGAACGAGGCTTAATAAGTCAAATTTCTTGGTCTTCTTTTAGATAAAAATCTAAGCTGGAACTGGAAGTATCATTAAAGTGAACTTTATAAAAAATTATCAAGGACCTGTGGTATTTTCTTTAAAGTTAGGCATCTTCTACCAACCACTGCTCTAATCTCTTTATTCAACTCCTCTCCTTTTTTTTTCAGTATGGAGTTATTGTTTTGGGTCTTACTCCTGACATCCATATTAAACCTATATATCTTTTACAAAAGAAAGTCGTCCGAGACATTGCTTTTAAAAGCTTTAGATCTCCACCAACTTCAATTTTTTCTGATCTATAAATTCTTAAGTTATATGATTTTTTGAATTAATGCTGCTTACTTTTATGTAGGAGTCTGTTACTAAAATTTCTCCTTTCTTTTTTCACAATTTTTTTGAAATCTTGACAGCTGTTCATCATTATGATACAAGACAGGCTTCTATAGCTGATATCTATGTAACTCATAAAAATACATTTACGTTATGGTTTAAGATCTGTTAGATTTGCAGGTGCCGAATCCTGGAACATCATCAGTGATTATATTAAAATTCTCGTTCAGTTTTCATTTTTCGTCATAAACTCAAATCTCATATATTCTTTACAAAATACCAAGTCTATGAATTTCTGATTTCTACATTTACCAAACTACACAACAACTGTTAATTTAAAAGTTTAACAAAGCTACCGACCATACTAGCACCTAACTGTATATTGTAAGGATATGTTTTATTACTATGCTCCATAAGCAGTTGCAGGTCAGAAATAATACGAAAAAAGGAAACAACGGTCGCACCCTCTCAACACACACCACCTACCCGACCTGATTTATAAGCTTTTTATCTAGCTTCCATTTTCAGACTTAAATGTTCTTAAATCACCTTTGATGCTATGATCCCTTTCGAGCTAGTTAATTGATGCCATGCGTGTGTTTGATTACTTAGAATGCCACCAGAAGATAAACTCAATCAACTCACACAAATTCAACACGGCATTTCAAACTATTGTGGAAATACGATTATTGCAAATTTAAACTTCCTTGTCCCTCAGACGCCCCCGCTTGTCTGTAATCGCTTCGTTTCTTTGTTTTTCACTTTGATGGCTTCCCTTTGAACACACTTTCTCCAGCTATTGGCGTCTTAAAAACAACTGTATTTTCATTGACATTTACACTCTTTTTTTATAAGAAAACTTAGTTTTTTGCTGAGCCTCAACATTCTTCATTTTTTGCTATTTTGAGCCTCGGAATATTCTTAAATTATTCTTAGCGTGGCAGAAAATACGGATATGGCAATAAAATTTTTATTTTTATCATCAATGCCGAAAACGCACAACTTTTACAAATATGGTAGCTAACAGAAAAAGTCATCAAAATAAAATCTTAAAAAAAACTTACAGAATATCAAAGAAGAAGGAGTAAAGAAGTACGAGTAATTAAATGTCATAAAAAATTCAATTCTTAAAATATTATTAAATTTCACCAATTTTGAGCCTTATTATTCTTATAAAATTTATTCCTAGTGACCGTTGTAAATTATGTACGGTCGACTCTTGTTATAGTCACACAAAATATCTCAAGAAAAGTGTTACTGTGAGCGGAGTGTGACTTTAAGCGGAGTTGCCCGAAATAGCGAGTTAGATTTCCATCTTATGACTACTATGTACTTTTTCCATCAGAAATGTCCTTTAAGGTGCATATTTACAACAACTACTTATAATTTGCGTGAGACTGGAACTAAGGAAAAGAGCGATAATAATTGCAAAAGAAAACACAAATGATGTAATACTGTGTGTAAGGAGAGTGCAGCATAAAGAAATTTGCCCTAAAACACTGTCTACACAGCAAAGTAATCGAGAAAAGACGCCCTTTCCTATTTTTTTATGCACCCCGCTCATGGAAGATGGAAGCATTTGCAAGTTTATCCTCACCGCTTTTGGTGCCGGATTGCTGACAGAAGTGACGCCGAAACGTATATCGAAGTTTTTGGGATAGCGGCAGTTGGTTATGGCTGTGGAGTAACAAGGGGCAAAGCACCTGGAAAAGCTTTGCAATGGCATCCTTTTTATATTACAATACCCTCTATGCCCCTCCCGGTTCCTACGTCTCTGATCTCGAACAATTATTTCCCACATTTTTGCCGGCAGCATCTCACCAAAATCCTCATAATTCCTTCAACGCATTTGAATTTTGCGAAACAATTAACTTTCATCTCCACCTTGGTTTTCCGTCATCCACTGAAATCTACTATGCACACCAAAATGAACGAGACGAGTGAGAAACTTATTTGAAAAATGTTTACTACGAAGATTCAGCAATTGTTCCTCAAATGTGATTGTAAAGAGGGTTTTTTGTTTGCAGAGGGAAAAATGGAGTGATTACAATCGGTGTGTGACACAAAGCGGAGAGACTGAAAGAGGTTGCCTTTATACAATTTCCCCCTGGCTTAACCTCTACGATTTGTGAAGAGGAATGATTGTTTCTTTCATATTTGTTCATTGCTTCTATATGAAACACAATTGAATTGAGTTTTCTATGAACAACAAAATTTACGAAATTCGCCGAGAACCCCTGTCAAAAATATCTATTACATTTCCGTTGGGCACCGGCCAAAATGTCGGGCAAAATCTTGTAAACCCAACAAAGCAAAATGCTGGTCACGCTCTGCATAATAATTGATGACACTGATAATAAGCAGGTTATAAGCACAAACAAGAAAATACCACGTTAAAACGGATATTCATTTAAATAGCTCTACAAATAAAAATTGTACCATATATTTACAACACCTTCGTGAAACGTTGTGCAAAACCATTACGTCACTATCATTAAATAAAATGAACCAACAAATTTCTTAAGAAACCTGAAAGAGACAATATCTAGCCAAGAGCGGCCTACAGTAATAGCTCCATAAAAAGACACCTCACACCTTCATGCTTCATATTAATAGTAGTAATAGTGATACCAATTCTCCATTTCGGAGCAATTATTACTTAGCACAAGTGCAGCGAGGGCAGTAATGCGGGTTTTGCTTGATGGTAATATTTTCATGCTTAGGGAAGATGGCAAATGTTAGCGTGCGTACCTAAAAAAATTAGGAATCTTGTTTGCATTGCAGAAGTTGTCTGCGCCATGAAAGGCAGGTTTCGCGTAGATAATTTTTTAATTTATTTTGGGCGCTTGCTAAAAGTTGCAGATGTAACAAAATGTGTTTTTTTATAGCATGGTTGCAGTTTTAACAAGCTTCGCTTCAACTGAAAGGAATTAACAAGGCTTTTTGTAAAATAATCCTCAGAAAGAATTTACTTTGAAGAAAAGTAGTAGCAGCATGGAAGGTGCATGAAATAATTGAAAGTAAATACATTTTACAGAAATTTTCTGCAATGTTTACAACATTGTTTGAATTGTGCGAGAGATGCTAGAAAACAGATGCCAACATAGATGAAGCAACTTAGAGTTGCATATTTACCTCACAAGGGTACTATGAATTTTGGCAAAAACATTGATACAACAAAAAGATTGCAACTGGGGCACACTAAGATTAAATCATCTGAGTGAGAATGCGATGCTAGTTGGAATACTAATATACAAGGGAATATTATAAGATATTAAAGCATAAAGCTTTGGAGATTAACTAATTTTCGGTATTCCAATATCTCAATTATTTAATACCATTAGAATTGCATGGCAAAGCAGGAAAACACTTTGAAAGGCACTTTTCAGTACTTAGAAGATATTGGGCTCAGCATTATAACACCTATATTTAAATGATCGTGTTTGAGTTTTCACCGATGTTAATACAAGTTGCAGCTCAAAAGCATTGTGTGAAAAGGGAGTGCAAGGGTGATTGGCTTCTTATTACGAAGAATAAAGAAATGCTTCGCCCTCTTTTGGTTCATAAATCCTTTCATAAAACTGTTTAAATCATACACTAATTATACGTTATTTTCTACTCTGGGAGGTTTCGACTGAAAAGAACTAATGTCAAGTTATGTTTTCCCTTTACCGTGCAATTTTAAAGTTTAAGTTTTGTAGTACGAAACACACATTCATTTTAATAATTTAGTATTATATAATTTGATGTTTTTGAAAAACTGCTTGTGTAAAATCAATAAATCTCAATTAAAATCAAATAATAAAATCTACTCATGGAATCACTCCTAAAGTACGTGCGCAGCGCTGGGAAGGAGATCTAGTCAAAGCCCACTAAATTTGACCAAACTGTTTCTGAATGAATAAACTCGACCCTGAAACCAGGCTTGCATAGACTGTTGCTGTTTTTTGCCCACCCCTCCAAAAACTATCTTTGAAATCTATGATTCATTAGGTATATCGTATCTTTCAAATATTAGAGTTGGCCTCTGCCAATCAAATTAAATCTTAATTTTAAGGAAACCATTTATCCAATATGCCAAACAAATGAAAATTCCGAGACGAAACGCTTTCTGTTGGTGCGGTTTTCATTCTCTATTCAGCGACAAATCTCTTCGCTGGAATTTCTGTTGCATAGTGACCATTCATTCAATCTGACAGTCTTTCTAACGACGTTCTTTTACAACTTCTGTTATGTAGTGATAAAGACCATTCAATGGACGTCAAAGGACGTATACTCAAACTAATTATGTATTTCATTTTAAAAAACAAGTCGATTTGCTTGAGACAGATCAAACAACTTTTTCCCATACCACACAGCCGAAAGTCCTTTAAGTATTTAATATCGTTTACTTGTAGCTAAATTTTTATATAGATGTAAAGTTTTGTGTGTAATTAATCCAGGGATAGACAAGAGTTGCTTGTTTCCGTGCTTGGTCGTCCTGACTATGTTTCAGTAGTTTTGAACTTTGGTTTTAAGTACCTTATCCTTGTAAATTTTTTCGTTGAATGTACGAAAAACCGACTGTTTATTGCTTTTCTGCACACAAAAAGGAAGGGGGCTCTTAAGCTGTCGATACTTGCGCACATTTAGCATGTTTGCCATTAAAATGAAATTAAACAATAGATAGATTATTTAATTGGAGGGAGGAACTGATCCCCTCCATTGTCACTTTGTTTCCTTTGGGACAATTGGGTTGACTGTTCATTACTTTCGCTCTGCAACGTCAAAGCTGATGCACGACTTGCCAATTTTTTTGACACCGTCCCGTCCGTCACTCCGGGACTCACTGACAAATTTACCCTATCTTGTGAAATTCTTGACTCCCCAAGGAGAGGATGCAGCCTATCTGCTACCTTAGAGCCACGCTTCAAAGGAACAGTCGTAGCTTTCATGTGGTCCACGTGCTGAGCTCTTGTAGCTCTGGATAAAGTTGCTCCTCCATCACTGGCCCGCGAGACGCATTTCCTTTGGCCAACCTTTTGCACTGAACGACTTTTTGGGTAACTCTGAAGGTAGAGCGTAGAAATAAAATTAGAAAATCAACCTTTTAACAAAATTTTTGCCTGAGATACTCAGAACCAATGTTAATGAAGTTTTGTGAAATACATGTTATCTTAATAAAGATGATGATATCGGATCGCTGGTAACGTAAAACAGTTCTTTTCATTTTTCCTCGAGGCAGATAAACAATTATATAAACTTCTTAGCAGTAATATCTTAGACATCACAGACAAAATAGTCGGTTTATTTGCAAAATAGAACTTCCAATAAAAAGGTTGTCAGATGTGACTTTATTTGCGGCATCAGATCATCTAGTTTTCACTTCAACTGTCATCCAATAAATTAGTGCCAAAAGCCACATTCATCTAAAAATTTGATCATTACAACCATGCTATCTAAAAACTCTGAGATCAATTAGCAAAATCATGCTGAGGTTAACTAGGCAGATTTGAAATTTTAATAGTATCAAGAAGGTGATACCTCTGTTACCCATGGGTGCTGCAAAGCATCATCTGGTGTCATTCTAGTGTTGGGATCCCAGCTAAATAAATGAGAAAAAAGAATGAAATAACTGAAAAGTAAAAATCGAAATTGCCTATTCGGAATCAAAAGAATGTACATGAAATCGACGAATATCAGAAATACAGTAAGTGAATACAAAATATAACTTTATTTTCAAATATTATTCAAAAGTCATTATGCGACGGTATCGAATTGTGAGGAGTATCGGACGAAAAAACTGACAAAGTATGCTAAATTCCGCTTCTATCAAGGCGAATGAAAAGGAATAGCTAGGTGAGGATCGAAAAGCAAGAAGAGAAGTGTTTCTGGTTGGCTGTTTTCTATGAGCAATTGGCAACTGCTTTCTCTCTTGATCGAAGAATCTGTGGACAAATTCATTTCCCAGTAAGCCAAGTTCCGCTTTCTTGTACCATTTCGAATTATTGCAGTAGGAAAAAGTATCGAATTGTTATGGCCAGCATCATCAAAGCATATCATTTTGTTTCAAGAAACATGTGACACAAACAAAAACTTCACGTCTCCTCTAACAAAAAGTTACAATTGGTTTAGGAAGACCTGTCACCATTTGATGACACCCAAAAACAGTTCCATTACTTCATTTGCTTGAAAAACCAATAAAAAACTTGTAGGTTGATGACAGGCAAGGAAACCATGACAAAATTTAATGATTTAAAAAAACTCAAATTACAGTTTATGCAATGAAAAGAAAGACGTATGGCTGTTATTCAATTGAAGTTTACTTACTCCAGACATCTGCGTATAAAATCGAGGAACTGGGCATCATTTGATTTTACCGCACTACTGAGGTCTTTGCTACCAATTAGCCTCCTTTTGCCTTTTGAATTAGTGATGCAACGAGGTTGACCTTTCGAATCTGATAGGAAAGTAAATTATTGGTTATTGAATTAGTCGTATAAACTGTAAGCTAGAAGAGGCAACATCTAAGAAAGTAAGTGTTCTCATTGAAGAGTCTAAACATGATTTTAAAATGCTGCGGCATAATATTTAACACCTGTTTGCTGGGCACGCCCAAGAATCTAGTAGATCTGAAGAATGGTCTTCAGAATTAAGACTTTTTTTTGTTGCAACTTGTTTGCTATATTCTATCTCAACATATTCATAATTAAAATATTGTGGCCAATTCTAAAGGGAAGCCTAGTTCAACCCCTTCCATGCTATTTAAGTAATGCATTGTTACGCAGTTGAATTGCCATATTTAACAGGCAAAAGAGAAGGCCTATTATTAGAATAGAGCACCCAAAATTCAGATTTAGCAACGGAGATTTCTACGGAAAGAATGGAGGAAGTTAAATTGTTAAATTGGTTAAAAGTTTGGAATCCGTGTATCAAAAGCGTGTCACACTACCATGAGAAAAATAATATGAGAAAGACTTACCAAAAAACAACCGTCTTCGCTGAGCAGTTTCAATGAGACTCGCTGGGGGTAACCCAAAGATCTATAGAAAAACGACACGAGATCACATTTCATATTCTCTTACATTAGTGACCCAGGGCGATTTCTGTTATCCAGGCCCAGTTTTTTAGTTTTCTTTTTAGTAGACATCGGAGCTTTTTAATGCAAGAATTGTTTTAGCACCTTACAACATGTGCCCTTCGTCTGTGACTTTTATCAGCCTTAAGGCTTCCTTCATGAAACATTTGTCTTGCTAGCTGTAGGGTGTGAGAACAGAAGGTATAGCATCTGATTCTGCTAATGAGCTAGTAATTGCCACAGTATTTGTGCCTTGAATCGATAGTTTTAACCAAATAACATGTTCGCAAATATTTCCCTCAGAAGCGATAATGATTATTCAATTTTTGAGGTGGCAAGGAATTGCATTCCTCTCGTAGGAAAAATAGGCAGTAACTGTATTAATATAAACTAATTTATTCATAGTAGAACTTTTTGTGATATTTAAGTGTTATCCTTTAAACTGACTCTTTAGCTTCAAACGGCCGAATAATTTTTTAAATTGTTTCATTTGCCTGACCGTTTCTACGGTTTACAGCATCAATTCGTTTTCTTTCTCGTAGTGGGCATTAGTTCAAATAGAAATATATCACATAAATGGTTGTCAGGCCGTTGAGTTCTCTCATTTTCAACTCAATCACATACCTTAAAATGTAAAAGGTGAATAATGAGGCAGTGCAGGAAGTCCTGAATTCTGCAATGAAATTGTGAAACCCACAATGAGGCCTAAAGTGAACCCTGTGTGCTTCGAAACATCTAATGCAAACTCACTTCCATTATGCAGGCAAGCTGTTCAACTTCATTCTCACCAGGAAATATCGGATAACCGGTATGCAATTCAGAAATGATACAGCCAAGACTCCACATGTCTATTGCAGCCGTATACGCCACTCCTTGAAAGATAAAATAAAAGTGATATGAAAGTCGCATTCAATAAGTAGGGGCAAGGAACTATTCAGAGAAGAAATTTTTTAACAGAGGAATACTACTACTAAGACGTCACACGCAGTTGATGCTGCACAACGCGTCTCACAATGCCACGCCAGTTTTTCTATCATGTGTCAGATGAGAAAGTCTTTTCAATGTTTGTGCCTCTTTTGATAGGTCTAGTTTAATTTCAATGCTTGCCAAATGTTGCCTGACTGTCTGCATCTAGGTCATCTTTGGTCTTCCTTGTGGCCGTTTCACTTTCCTGAGATATTCTTAGAGGTATAAAATTTATAAATTGAGATATAGAAATGGGCTTTCCATAATTTTGCGGCTACAAAAAGGCAAATTTTTTACGGATCGTGTGAGGATTTCTCTAATTATGTGAAATGTGACTTAAAATAATTCGTTTAGAAAGGGCAGACAGCGTAAAATTGTACTATGAGATTTTTGCTTTGGGTATTGTCTTATCCATTTTATATTTAATACATTTCATTTCCTTTATTTCATTCAACTTTCCAGGCGAAGACCTGTAAAATGATTCAGGTCTGATTACAGGGCCCAAGGGAGAAAACCCTTTTTGTCTACAAAGATAAAAGTTTTGTGTTCACAAGGAATGATTGATGACCTTTCTTAGGCAATGATCCAAAACTTTTCGTAATTACATCTGACGTTATAACGATTTCGTTTTAGTCAGCAACCGCCCTTTGCTAAGCGTAAATGGTTAATTTAGACAACAATTTTCTCTTCCCGAGCAAGACTAATTTGTAATGAAAACCAGCGGGGCTCTCGGAAATATAGTTAAAAATACGCTACTTGATAGGAAATAAAGTGAGTGATAAAAAGATAGCTGGGTGGCTTCCTGCCTTGCCTGTGGCCAAAAATGTTAAATAGTGCATCCTGTGCTCATAACCAATATCAAATAAATCATTTCCGAAATCTTTAAAACAAAAGATGACGGATACGTGTCTTTCCGAGATAATATGCGCTCTTCCATGTCAAAAGCACGGCCTTAGTATATCAATATCAATCTAATGAAATTTTCCGTTTTTTCATTATCGAAATAAGATTTACCTTTTAATGACAATATTAACCCAGCCATTACAATTGCATCTTCAAAACTGTGTTTCATCTTTTGCAAAATGATTCATAAATAAATGTGCGAGCATACGCCACTGGAGATCGTGAAAACAATTGGTATTTCTGAGCCTTTATATCATTTGCTTGGATAGGGGTTGTAAAGTAAGAAATTCTATTATTAAATCCAATGTGAAGAAACATATCTAGATACCTAAAATTATCTCCGGCGATCTGTAGAAACGGCTTTGAATATAAGTGTAAACTACAAGAAAAAACAGTTTATAACACTATGTCAAAATGATAGATAAATATGGGCAGCCATGGCAAGAAACGTGAAATTCAGCCAATGGTCAATTGAAAAGTGATTCTTATCAACCCGAATGATTTGTTTACAATGAACGACTACTTCAGCTTAGTAACAGTATGCCTCTCAGATATAGGAAAGTAATTCAATATTTACAAAATCATACCTCGCTGATGTTCAAAGCAACTTGATCCGAAGTCTATAACTTTTATTGCTGTCGAGCCTCTCTTTTGCAGCAGAATATTTTCCTAGAATAGAGGTGCGATAAACTATTTAACCATAACGCAAATGCATAAAAAACGATAAAACAAAAGCATTGTTTGGATACAGCTTCTATTTTAGGCTATTAACTGAAAACCTTGATAACTTGAAATATCGTTTTCACAAATATATTAAAAGACATTGTAAGGACGATGAAGTCCTTCATAGGAATAAATAATGAAGCGTTGGCGAAAGCAATTCCACGATAAACCCATTAAATTTCAAAGACATTAGCGAGATCCAGCCAAACTGGAATGGACTTCTTAAAAGACAATTGTTTCTTGATTAAGCGTCCAAATTTTCGTATTCTAAATCCACAAGAATGGACTAATTGATCCTAATTGATACCAACGCTAGATAAAAAGTTGGCGAACGAAAGACAAAAATGATGCTGCAAGACGTTGCGATGCAGCAGCAGTTCTGGCACAAACATTCATAATGACCTGCAAATAGAATTTGCGCCAAAGGCTTAATGGCTTATTTGCTTACTACTTGAAACAGTGTGAAATAGTGTGAAGCAGTGTGAAACACTGTGAAACACTGTGAAACACTGTGAAACACTGTGAAACACTGTGAAACACTGTGAAACACTGTGAAACTCTGTGAAACACTGTGAAACACTGTGAAACACTGTGAAACACTGTGAAACACTGTGAAACACTGTGAAACACTGTGAATAACTGTGAGACGCTATTACAGGATCAAGACACGCATCAAAAAATTCTCTACTCCATTGATCTTATCATTTGAAATCTATCAACGGTTCTTCCGTTGATGCAGGTACAATTCTTTGCCTACCTGAGTTCAGTAGACTGTGTATCATTACTGCTAAGCCTTTCGTTCAGACCTGCTCTTTTTTTGCGAAAAGTATAGTGTTCTCTAGCTAACAGCATAGTGTTCAAAAATCTGGATACCAATGCTAAACAAAAATCTAGTTTTTCCTATGTCCTAGAGAAAATCCTCAAGTCTCGCGGGACCGGATTTTTTCCATTGACGAAGCTAGTAAATACAAACTGCCTGCTGTAATGATTTATTCTGCTGCAATAGCCTTAAGATATAAAATGGCTTAACAAGTGTTTTAAAAGAGTATGATTTGGATATTTCACAACTACTAATGTTGTATTCACGCTCTGAAAGCGCCAATTGTACCTGACAATAAATCGTAGATGAAGAATACAATATTCTCCTTGATACTTTAATCGTATAAATCAATCCTCCTTGTTCTTTTGATTTTAAACATAAATAAAAATATGAGCCTTACTGGTTTCAGATCACAATGAATAATTCTACACTTTGATATGACACGTAGACATTGAAGTATTGATGTAACAAATCTGAAAAAAATCATTAAAAGGATTTAATGTTGTCCAGAGCAAATTACAGTGTGAACGTAGAAACGATGTCTATTTCATCGTTCTCGTGTCTTAAAACCCTAACTTTGATCTAATGCGTGTTGAATGATGAAAATGTTTTGCATTTTAATGAGAAAAGAATATATTTTCTGCTACAGTCATGCCTAAATAATCAAATAAAAAACGAAAACACTTTGCAGCCTGCCAATGAAAATACAAAAATTACAGAATTTTGACTTTCAAACTTACTTTCTAATTAGTGTCAAACTAAATCCTTGAAAATTGTTCTTCTTTATCAACTCATAAAGGTTCATCCTGCGAAAAGAATCCATCTTTTAGGAGCAGCATTTCACAAAAACAATCATGAGAGAAGAGGGAAAATTTTAAAAAACTTACTGCCGTGGAAAGAGGAATCCAAAAAAAAATATAACAGAACAGAGTGACGAATGGAATTAACATGGAATAGAGGCAATAATTTAAAAATGTAGAGAAGGATAGGAACATAGTGAAAGCGGAGTTTTATCATTGTTTTCAAACGAATTCCTCTTGTTCATAAGAAAATCTTCGAAGAAAACCGAAAAAAGCAAAGATCGCGAATGAGAAAAACGGTCGCCAGTGCAGTAATCCTTTAAAGCATTTAAAGATGTATATTATAAAAAATAATAATACTGATTTCTGCCATTCTGTGTCGTTTACCACAACAGTATACTTGAATTAGAGCTAAAATGTACCGCATGATAATTTATTCATTTCTAGCTACAACAATAGTGGATGCATGCCACAGGATGAAGCGCATCGCACGCTAAAATAAGCGATACTTACCCTAATAGTTCGAACGATATACACAAATGATTCCTGAAAGAATAAAAATCAATTAAATGCTTAAGAATGTACCCAAAATTCGGGGTTTCTTCATGGAAAAGTAATCACCTTAATAAAAAAAATGAATCTTAAGGAATTTTTCAAGATAATTTATTATTACCAAATTTGTTATACTTAATAATGGCATCAAAATGGCTCCTTCAGAGCGGTTAAATGTTGAATTTTTAACACTTAAAAGCATATGTGCAGGTATAGCGAACACTGCGAATATCGTGGAACTTTGTATTATCTGGTTTACATCCAACAAAAGCCAATGAAAAGCTGCCAATTAGCAGCATCTTTGCATGGTGAAATGATAGTAAGACATGTCAAAGGCAAACAATGTCGTAAGCCTGTTAACACAATCGATAGCATTGCATTTATCAACCATCTACGAATTTCTTTCAAGCGGATTTATGTATGATGTGAAACGTTTAAGAAGATTCACCTTATAAAAACGGTAATTGACTTTAGAAATGATGTTTTGCAGCAATGAAAAATCGACAGAAAAATTTTAGTCTCATCTTACCGAAAATAAAAGTATTCTTTCATATGGATTGCATTTGATGAGCTGTCTTTATCCTATAAAAAATGAAAGTAAAAGTAAACCTATATGCCACCCTAATAAATTCAAAATGTGGTTTATAATAGTTCGCAAAAGAGTAGAAGGATAAAGGAATGATTATGGAAACCAAAGTAAATGATTTTGGCACTAGAAGAAAAGAGCAATATTTAAATTTTTCTTTTGTAAAATGCAGTTAATCTCAGTAGATTTAGACTCGACGATTTGAAAGACATCATGTCCACTTCAAGCTTCTAAAAGTCGCATTCTCACCTGCATGCGAAAATGTCATATTTACAATTATTCATACTTTCAGGTTTCAAAATTTGTTTCCACTTGCCACTTGAATTCGTATTAACATCAATAAAAATAGAGAATAAAATTGGAAAATGACTGGAAAAACAAATTAACAGAATATATCTGGAGTATGAATACTATCTGCATTTTGCTAATAGAAATAATATCTTGTATCAATAATATCATCAAATCGAAAAAACATGTCTAAATTGGAAAAGTACCTTTTTGCGTATGGTGTCAAGTATCTTCACTTCTACAAGTGCTTGATGATGGAATCTATGCAAGACAGAAAAGAGTGCGTTCGATAAAGAAACAATTTAAGGTTGATCCAAAAGATTCAAATATGCAGAAATATAACTGAGATGGTATACATGATGACTCCAGAAACATTGAATCTATCAAATGTTTTAAGGTGCTCTGCTAGTTAGGGAAACTAAAATTCAAGCATTTCTATGCATATGAGAGTTATTGTAGTGATTTACTTCTTAAGGTGGGAAATGATTTTAATAAAAGCATCGACAAACGATTTTGCTGGCAAAAACGTTTCAAAATGTTCACTAGTTTAGAAATATTTTTAACCTCTGTAGTTTAAGCAATAGACCGGAGTGATACGTAAACCAGTGTGAAGGGGTTTCATGTAAAAGCTACCAAATCAAATAAAACCAACCTCTTTTTATTTCGAATGATCTTTAGCGCAACATATTCTTTGTTCTTATGATCGTATGCTTTGACTACTTGACCAAATGAACCTTTGCCTAGTAAATCAACTACTTCGTATCTGTATGCAATGTGGTCGTTGTAAACACGGATATAGCTACCGTTCTCGTCATCATAACCTGAAAATAACAAGAACAATTGTTATTAGATAGGCATTTGCTCTGGCAAGGGGTATCAAATATCCATAAAATAAAAGGAAATGTTTACCACAGAGCGTTTAGCTTAAAACAGTACATCATAAAATAAAAATTTTTTTAAACAACAAACTTGATAAGAACGAGGGTTCTTAGTTATTATCCTCTACAGGATAGCAAATTGGTACGACTGTAATGCATTAGGAATACGGCTAAAGATGACGCAGATATCTCTCGTTTGAAAATCACGAATGTTGTTGATATTGCTCACCACTTTGGGAACTAGCTTCTGTTGATCATGCTCATTGGTTACGCATGAGATGAAAAAATAAGCAAAGGAAAGAGTCATAGGAAAATATGATTTTTAATTATATAATGACCATTAAGGAAGCCCTGCTTGGCCCCTAAGTACTTTAAACATGGTTCGATACTTGATAAATTGCAGCATGCATAATATTGCTGACAACAAGATAAGCACGCACTTATTGCGCATGCACAAAAACTCAAGCACACAAAAGATACTTGGTTAACCATTATCCAGGTTTAGACTAAGACAGTGTTAGCTAGAGTGAAGTTTTCTATAAAGATGTACAGTAACACATACCATTGTTGGTTGGTGCACCAGGAACTCCTTCAATTTTCTTTCCATTGAGGCCAAGAAACCAGATCTCGGGGAAGTCAAGAATCTCTGCCTGTTCAAATGTTGTCAGTTTGTCCACATACATTTTAAGGCAAGCTGGTTTGAAGTATGAAAATGTATGAGAACATACGAATTGTAATGCAACAAAAAATTGTCAAAAGTTTGAAAAAAATTGCATTAAAACTGCGATGAACTTTAAAAAAACTTATTTTACAAAAAATACAACGAATGTAAGATCATTAATTAAAACATAAAGAAATTAGTAAAGATTCATAGACTTCGTTTTCACTGACGAAAGGCTAGCAATAAAACAACTCTTTTAATATTTTAAATCTTTATTAAGTAAAGCGAGGACAGGGGACCACAAATTTTCCACCGCAAGACCCAGACGCTTGCAAAAAGAACTTTTCGCACATCTTTAGTAACCGCTTGAGCAGCTGTTTTAATCTGAAATTCAATTATATTTTGTGGAAGTGGATAATTCAACAGACAGCTAACACACATATTCATTTCTTTCCGAACATCCCAACCTCATGGCCACGCCATCTATCGAATGATTGACACCAGAGCTACTATACGAAAGAGCTACTATTGAAAAAACCCAACTCTATACAATCAAAAATGACATGGGGAGAGGAAAATGCTAAGATTTCATACAGTTGATTAAAGACCTATAAAGGTAAAAAGATAATCGATATGAGTCGTTTTGATGTATTACTAGGCTTGTTCCAAGTTTTCCTTTGTAAAAACTTAATGCCGAGCGCGTCCTATTGTACCGGTAAAAGAAATAGACTTGCAGCAAGTCTAATGGTCTGCGCTTAAATAGGCATACAAAATAGAAACATGTGTCACATAAAAATTATCTTGTCTCCAATAACTTTTCAGGCTAAGACCAAGGCAAAATCTAACCATATTAATCACTTTATGAAATAACAATCATCATTTAGAAGCAATACCTCCTGGAGCCAAAGGCCATTTGATTTGCTTCTTTTCTGGACTTCCGTTTGAGCTTGAGCTACCCCTAGAATTAAAAAACCAGATGTTAATTGTATCTAAAAATTGGCATCATAAGTTGTCTCATCAGTGTGAACCCAAAGGTTTCGGCTCACGTCTTTTATAAACAAATAAGCAAATAAAATGCTTATCAGGAGGTCATGAAAAAAACCCTTGGTCATACTTTTGATATAATATTGCCTTCTTCATTTACTTGAACAGGCTGCCCCGGGTGACATATCAAAATAAGTAATAAATGATTCAGATCACTGCAACACTTTTGCAGCTCCACCGTTTTTCGTGGATTGCGACTCAATCGAGTTTTGTCAAGGGGGCTCGTTCTGAACAAAAACGATGCAGAACAACAGCACAATTTCCAAGCTTGGTATTTATTACTTATTCTAGGCAATTTTGCTGAACAGTTTCTATTTTCCACTTGGATATCAATCATTTTAAAAACAAAATAATCATTAAGCTAGATAGTGGACCCTGTGCAAACATAAGTAGGATAATAAATGAAATAACAAACGACAATTCGGATAAAACGCAAATAATAGTAAGCTAAACGTAGTACTGATGGTAACAGGAGGGATAAGCCAGATAGACATAGCAAAAATAGCGTTGCTGTCGTCTACTTTCTTAACAGTTAAACAAGGGGTTCGAATTATTCAACGCTGCCGTTGCAAGGAAGAAGAGAGGGTTACGAAGGACGAGAGTGCAAAAAATGCTGTGGGTTCTTAAAAATTGATTAAAGAAAGTTGCGATCCACTAGAACATTAGAGAAATGGCATCCTACAACTATGAATAAGTGAGCTTTACTTACTCGTTGCGACTATTGCCATTCTGTGACGTAGGGGACAGCCCACTGCTTGCAGCATTTCCTGGCTAAAAAATAAAGTCGACAATTGGACAATACTGCCGGTATCTCGCTTATTCATCCTTCACCGATATGATAATATCCCAATGCAGTCAAATGTTGTTTAGTGAAGAGAATACCTAATAGGGGTGCCTAAACAATTGGAACAAATTAGAATGGATGGTACATTTTAAAGGGTAGGGATGCTCACTGTTGTAATCTAGGAACTTTTGTCAGTTTGTTGCTCTGCAATATATTCTTGTGATGATAATTTTGATATCAAGAATGAAAACTTAAAGATTAAGTATTATTTCTATGATCTCTTCCCGTTGCAAAATTTAATTTTTGATTTAGTGTTTTTAACACAAACTTTGATGTCCCAGTAGCTTTGTCATTTCTTAGTGCAATAAAACCATCATCCATATAGTTGGTTGGAAGTATCTTTCGAATGAAATCCCATAGTTATTTGTATGAAATTTTTAAGTTCTTCATAACAACATAAGTATCAATGCATTTTACTGTCGCTTTATACTACTTATCGGACCCCGTTTTGGAGAAAACCTTGTATTCGGCATCCACTAGTGGTACCATCTCTCTTAAGCATGCTAATCAATCTTCAGTATTGAAAGAACGAAGAATTTCGGATTTTCATTCCTTCAGGCAAGAGGCAATCAAAGAGTTGTCAGCCATGTAGTCACGTTTTGAAAAATGGTGGGAAATTTGAGGCAAAGAATCGTGGAATTTCATTCTAAAGATACTTCCAACCAACGAATATTTGCGGAATACTTCCAACCAATGATGTGATCAATCTCCGTGTCAAACATCAAAGAACGTTGCTTCATTGGTATAACCAATAAAGTGCAAATGGCATGCCCTGCAAATTGGTAGTTCCAACCATTGAAGTTAACTCAAGAAGCAGTGATACTTCCAACCATCAAAGATACTTCCAACCATGTACGGGAAAAAGTCGCACGCAGGAAGCATCCCACACTGAAACTTTTTTAATTAAGGAGACCACTTGCTAAATACAATTGTTCAAGACAGGCCATCGTGATTAAAGGGGGTCATCTGAGCAGTGTTATCAAGGATTCTACATTTGTTGAACTTGGCACTTTGCATATAATGCTTCAATTGATTTAATATATATAAATATATTCAAACGTTTCGACTTTCGTCTTAATCAGTAATAATTGATCATACGAAAGTCGAAAAGTTTACAACTTTTTATGTAGTAGAGCTATTGAATGCCATATATATAAGATATCAGCCCATTCTTTGGCTCATTAGAGAAGAAAAAACAAAATAAAAACGATGCAGTTGCCAGATAAAACCGGTGTAATCAAACATAAAGAAATGCCTATAATTTAGATTTTTTCTTAGCAACCACACAGTGAACACTCTCCATGAAGTAGCTACAGAACTGAATGGTCTTCGAAGTGATTATTCAACTTTAAAGCACTGATTGCTTTGATACGAAAATACCTATGATCGTAGCTTTAATGCGAATTGATGCCAAAATTAGTTTTCGGCCAGCAACTAGGATTGCTCAAGCATTGCAGTTTGGCCCCTGTCGAGGCTAAGGCGAAGGCATAATGATCTAAGCACTGCTGGTTTGAAACGTCGCCCTGATTATTGATGAGCATAGGTGATGCACCACTCCCTGACCAAAGTGGCGTCAATGGCTCCACCCTTACAAACTATAAAGCAAAAATTCCGTTGGTTCAAGTATACCGCCACCTTTCAAGCCAATATGATCTAAAATAAACTGTAATTATTGACTCGACTTACGCAAAAAATGAATAGAAATTCAAACAATCTACAAGTGCATAGAACGCGAACTATAATAAATAAAAGCTGAAATCAGTGTTGTACCACCTGTGCGTAATTACCCATCTAATTGAAAGATTTATGCCGCAATCCAATCTGGATGTTTCCCATTCAAAGCAGCATATAAACAAAACGCAGTTGGAAGGCTTTTTTCATTGTGATTCCTCGTTGGCAGTTTTTCCAAGCAACACAAAACATACTGGACTTTCACAAGCGGTTGCCAATTAAAATGAGAATGCACTGCACGATAGTGGCAATGTGTTTCGAATATCAAAAGCATGTGTTGAAGGACGTAAGACTTGACAACAGTGAACACTTAGGTCAAAATGGAACCAAGGCATTTTTGCCTTCCACCAGGATTAATTTATAAAACAATGTTTTTCGATACGGGGGCTACCATTTTAATTATTGCACATTCATACAAGGCAGCGCAAGAATGAAAAGGTAAGGATGGAAAATGAAGCACAAGCGAACATTCAATAAATGCAACTAACTAAAATCCAACTCCCACTTCATTTCAAATAATGCCAGAAGAATAATTCACGGAAACTTAAAGCATTTTTACAAAATGCCGGTTTTTTCTTTCAGCAAAAACTCTAGGAAGACGAGTCTGTTAATCTAGGAATGAGAAGTTCTACAAACTGTAAACTCAAACAAGGAGAATTTTGAAGTATTAAAGACGAAATTAACATTTAAAGATTCATTCAGCAGTCACCTTCAGTAACTAATGCAGAATGAGACAAATGTGCGAAAACTTGGTGATAACCTGCACAAACGCTCTCTTCGAAAATTTCATCTTAACGCTCAATCTCAATGTCAAACATCAAAGTTGCTTCATTGGTATAACTAATTACAATGGATAGACAACATGTTGAGACCATAACGTGAACGGACACATTTTGATATCATGAACAGGTGTGCCCTCTAGCTTACTTCCAAAATTACATTTTCACTTTTGAATAGCTCACAGCAATTTTGAAGACCCTTTGCTCAAATAATAAACCATCACTCATTTTTCAGGTTTATTCTCTTCGCTTTTCTCAATGTCATCTTTAACTGGTGAGCACCTTAAAAATTGTTTTCTTCCCTTTTAAGATAATGTCGTTATTGGTACGCACAAATATATATTGATTCTCATACGTTGCTAAACATTCTCCTTTGAACTGCTCCAAAACAAGCATTTTGAATGTAACGTTAATCTGTTAATACACATTTGAAAAAATAATTTCGCGACATGTTTAACATTAATGAAGATACCTGTTTAATATTAGTCAATTTATCTACATCGCTTTATATATCATTATTTACATAGATGAAGGTGAATGTTTGTCGACAGAGCTGCATTAATCATTCCTGGTAAAATCTTTAAACATTTTACGCGAGATGCGATCATTAGACCACTGTCCTACTGTATACACCTGGCCATACACAGAACAGGCTATTATCCCCTTCTTCGCATTAATTGCCGTGTCTACGATTCTCTTCTCTTCTTGCATTCCCTTCACTGACCTATTAATTCAATATGGGTACAATTCAAACTGTTTTGAGCAATCTTTCTTTAAAATACTTGCTTTTAGGTTCTCTACAGTCCGAATCCATCTACATACCGAATACGAAGAGAAACCTCTCAGTCATTGTGTTTGTAACAACGTTTACTTACTCAGCTTTACCGCTGTGTTTACTTGCTCAGCTAAAGTCTGTTCATTCAGTTTCGATTTCGTTCTTTCCTTCGGCATCCAACCAAACTAAGATCTCAAAATGTTTTCAATAATTCGCTTTTCGCTATGCAATGGCAAAACTTTTTGCAAATATTGGGTAGCATCCCCTCTTGTCAGCTTATATAATATTCAATTTATACCTATATCTTAGTTGAGTTCATAAAGTTTTATATTCATTCTCATGAAGCACCCTATTTTGAAGAAGTTTTTATAAACTATTTATTTAATGTTTGAAGAACTTCATAGTTTTGGGCGCCTGTTGAGGTATGTCTTATCAACTAATGATCTTAAAGCAACATTATTGCAGCATATCGTCCAGCATCCTACATGTTATGACTTTTTGGAAGATTGCAAAAAATAATAGGCGTATTTTGTTTTCGTGATTTGAATTTGAAGAAGGCATATTACAGTTTCTTGCTTCTTCGTCTTGTGAGAGAAATGGAAACAACGGCTCATAAAATTCTGCTTAGTAACCGACATCAATCAAACTAGGTGAAGAGTTTCTCACAAGTTTAGATATTCTACCGTTTTACCTCGTTTAACAGTAAAAGTAATGACGAGAAAATAGTTTTCGTTTCAGAAATTAGACTTACTTCATAGGTCGTCCAAAGCCTCTCGATGAATGACTTGAACTGCCACATACATTTGAAGGTTTTCCAACCCTTCGAACTAGGCATAGATAAAACAAAGACGCACAAGCCAGATTTCTGTTTACTAATTCAAATCCTGTCAAAAATCTCTTTATGGTGAGATTCAACAGGGAGGCTGAGACATTTATACATGCAGAACAACTTTTTCTGCCATTGCAATGTAGAGTTCTCGTACTGTACAGTTTTGAATGTTTCGTTGAAAGGATTGTTATAAAACCTGAGAGTGAATCAGAATAAGATCAGTTTCATGCAGCAGGTGGAATCGCGCAAGATTCTTTTTCAACAGATGAATTACTTTGCGAATATGATCAAACAATAGCTTCTTCGGACGGGGGCTCTTTATACATTGTGCTTCCACTTAACTACTGGCAATGTCATAACTGAGCATAAACAAAGAAGATACATTTGACGAAACAATTTCATGCTGGGTCTAAATGATGAGCATGACTGATTAATTTATAAATCCCTATGGTCTGAAGGCTTATGCCAATTACTGAGAAGAAAATCACCAAGTAATAGTGCTTCAAGAATTAATTCTCTGCCCCAAAAAATTAGGAAACTCATCACACTGTTATGTTAAGACTAGCTTTATTGAAATGGCAAAATAATTATGTGTCATATCTGCTAGTTAAGGAACCGCATTTGAAGCGGCTTCTATAAAATCTGCATATCTTCAATTTTCTTCATCTAATCAAAAATCACTAAATTGTTATGTTGAAATCTTGCAGAGTTCACTATGTAAAATAGAAGTCTTAAAAATTCTTTATCATTATGAATATGATGATTACACATGCAGAAGAAGATAATATTATAATTTGAAAAGCAGGTTCGGCGCTAGTAGGCACGGTAAATAACAGTAATACAAACAGTTACAAATTCTAGATGCAATGGCCACGTGAAATGTTAGTTGAACGAAATCTACGCAAACAAGGGAAAAAAGAAACAGGTAAACAATTTGTATCAGTTAACAATGCCATTTATCGGATGGCATCATAAGCCATTACTAAAAGAAAAAATGTCTACCGCATTTTCTCCACCTCGACAAATAATCAAATTTCCTTCACGGTAAATAAAATGCTATTTCAATATAACACCACGAACAAAATGAGGGGACTTGCTCTAGCTGAGCCTTCAATAAAGCCCAAATTTGCACCCCAAACGCCTAGCTGAAAATTCCTATTTATGTTATATGGAAAGAACTCAGTCCGCCAAAGAGTCAATAGGGCCTGGTTTGACTCTCTGGCTGACATGTAGCATAAGTAGGAATTTTCAGCTAGGCATTTGTGGTGCAGGTGTGGGCCTAGATGCTGATGAATACGTCGACTTGTAGAACGGAATGGAGAAACCATCTTTGGTCAAAGTTTTCCTGATTTTGATTAGATAATCTGTACTGTTATACAGCATAATGGCAAATACAAAGCAACCAGCGGTAATCATCAAACCAAGATCTTACTAAATACTAGAAATAAGCATGGCAAACGAATTAATGTTGAGGGAGGGAATAGCAATGGAATTATCAATTAAATCCTTGTATCGACTGTGAAGACAATGATAAGAAATGCATTCACATATATACATACATTATGATTATATTTTCTGTTTGCAATGAAAAAGGAGCAATCCTTATTGATCGCAAGCTGTTGCTTTCACATAAAACTGCTGTTTGAAAAAAGGCGAAATCTTAAAGCAATCGATAGGTCGTAGAAAATCGAGAGAACTTTACACATATTGTTGTGCCCTGATGGTTAAGAAGCTTACAAAGTGCGATTCAAGGTGGTAGCAAAGTTTTGAGTCCTGTACGGTTTTTCTGAATGCAACAATTTCCAGACTATACCATTAAAGGGAAAACATCTGATTGCGCTACCTGTGAAGAATCGTAGTAGTCGAATGGACGAGGGTGGGTGGAAACGAGGCTTCTTTGGGAGCAACAACACTATCAACCTATCAACAAGTAGCTTTATTGCGATAAGATAATCCTTTTTTTGAAGAAGCTTTTAGCATTAACTGAGCCTATTTATTGGATTTTTCTAAGTTCGAGTTAATTAATAGTCCGATTTGAAATTATATAGGATTCATGTAGAATATATCTTAGGCTGAACGATATAACAGCAGCCGTTTCCTAAAATGGGGCCTTTTAAATAAAGAGCATAAAAGAAAACCATAGCATTTCATGATTCTTTTTGGAATGCAGAACTTCTGTTGCGAAGCATTTCTACAGCACAAGACATGCTGTAGGTAAGGTTCAATAATTACTAAGCTCATTTATATAAATTCAGTTCGTAGGCATCAATACCCAAGACAGACTTTCTTCGACAATTCGCTGAAGAAAGTAACTTTAACCTGAATGATATCGACGATGAGATCATCGTTATAAAAAGTATTTAAATTGAAATTAATTATAAAAAACCCTGGATGCTTAAGTGAATGGAAACAATTTTATTGTTCCATTGTTCTCTATTTTGATTCTTAAACCCGATTTTTTGATGCATGTTGCTATTTCTTGCTGCCGTATTGATCATGTTTTGAGTTGTTGTAATGGCTCTTTTGCCATGGTTTCAAATCAAATGATAGAAACAAATCACTTCACAGAGCTTTATCTTTCCTCTCCATAAATGAATGACACAAATTACAAAACTGGGCCACTTGTGACAGATATTTCATGTAAGTATTGTCCCCAGATCTGTGCGAAAAGCTTTCTTGCGTTCCTAAACGCGGAGGTTGTCCCGCGGCACAGACTTTTTATGAAAATGGAAAGATAAAAAAAGAATTAAAAAATCATTGACAAAAAATGAAAGTACATGGCAAAATGTAGTATCTAAGAGCAAGGGGTGGCAAATTAGTACATGGTATATACATTGCAAACGATAAATGCAAGCGAATGCAAGAAAAAAGTCCACCGAGGACCGGAAAAAATATTTTATGGCAGAAATACAAAACGATTTGCAGCTCAGTGATTGGGCTACTGCCATAGAACAACTACGTGACAATTCGTAAGATTTAATGATTCGTAATTTTTGAGAAGAAAGTCATCTCAAAAGCTATTGGTAAAGAGAAAAGAAAGACACTAGAGCATTCTCCACCGATGGCTTCAGAAATCAAGACACGCAAGAAATAGCGCAATAACAGCAAAATTCGCTCAAACATTCTGCCAAAAATTGGCCAATAAGATACAAGCATTAATTTAGTTAACATGAAAGCCGCTATGACGATGAATTTGTCAGCATACCGTGAAAAATTACGCCACAACTTGAAATGAAGTCCGACAAATACCCGGCTACGCATCTGTTTTACATTTTAAATATCACATTGACATTCAGAACTTTAGAAGGAAATAAGAAAAACAACGACGACCTTGTATCATCTTTCTCCATAATATTTTAAGGATATCTGAATAAATCATTCATGAACATGAACAACTTTTGGGTTTTTTATCAGACAATTTGTACTTGCAAGGCAAAAGAGGAGATACCAAATTTCTAGCCCTGAATGGCATTGAATCATGCTAAAAGAACACTTAGGCCAATCGATAACGAGGCGGCCAGGGGAGCTCATGCGGATGCACAACAAAAATATATCTGAGAATATAAGGATAAAACACCCTAACAAGACATATGACAAGAAAGGCAATTCTTGACGGCATAGTACACTAGCAGATAAGCTGCGATGGTCTCCTACGTTTGGGTTGAGCCACGTAATATGAGAACGATTTGCAACATTAGCAACAGCCATCGTAATAATTAAATCCGCTTCTATATCGTGTTTAAAATAAAAGGACTTGAAACAGACACACAAAAAATCTGCCTTTAACCAACAAAAATCATGAAAAATTCCCGTTAAAAATATACCATGTGTTTTGTGCGCGGCGTTTAGTAAAGTTAGCTCCTAGAGTTAAGGCAAAAAGTTACAAACAGCACTTTTGAACCGCAAAATATCGTTTGATTCAAATACTTTTGGTAAAAAATCTGATTTACATCACTCGCAAGGATTTCTTTGTCACAGAGACAAATTTGCAAGAAATTCTAATGCTCAAATATTAACAAGCAGAATATGAACACAGAGACAGATACGTTTGTCTTGTGAGGCTGTCAGCATTTTCGTTGGCAATCATGTTTTCTTCCGATTATAACAATTCAGCGAAACATTTCAAAGAAAACTGTCTAAAAAGCAGTATTCCAAAAAGCAGAATCTTCGGTCAGAGTATGAGATATTTCGCAGGTTACAAAGGGAATTTTTAATGAGAAAAGCTCGTGAACACATACTGAAATGAAGACAAATTGTTTCAGTAGAGTTCAGCCATTCCTTGCAAAGAAATTTGCCATTCCTTGCATCTTCTATTCTAAGCGCAATTGTAGCATGTTTGTCTTTACTTTTAAAAAACTATATTTGTACAGATTACTCTGCACGTAAAGGATCAGAGCGATTAGGCAATATATTACATAATACAGGCATCCAATGAAGAAGATTGATGCGTTGTGAAAAAAACTTCAAGTTTTACTTCTCAATAATTGAACTAATTCACTTGACACAAATCCTAGTTAAATCCAGGTTTTTCTCTTTACATCCAGTTCCGCCTTACAAACTCTTCCGTCTTTTAGTCTGAAAGATCCATTTTGTAAAATCGGATTAAGGGTAAACACAACTGCAGTCTTTTGGCTGATTCTGAAAAGATTTATGCCATAGAATTTTGGCAAATATTTTCTGTTACGAAAATGGTATTACCACAAGAATAGTCACATAACGGATTGTTGAAAAAGCATGATAACAACACTAAAGCTTTCGGCACTCAGTAATTTATAACTAATCAACACAAGCTATACACTTACGTAGTACGAAAAGGATATACATGTAAGGCATGCATACATTTACTACACAAATATGTTAATAGATTATCAGTTTTGGTTTGAGTAGGGTAGGGGAGTTTTAAATACACTTAGAATAACGTTAACAGCTTCAAATGTTCTGCTATTTGCTCTGTATTTTTGAAAACTAACTAGGGTATGGTGATGTATGATTGTTATCCCGGCAGGTTATTCGTGCTCTAGTATCCGTGCATTATCAAATCAAATAGCTATATGTGTACCATGATAGCAAAAAAAGAAACAACAAACAAATTATCAACCATGCATGTATATTCTCTTTGCAACCAACAGAATAGAAAAAAAATTAGTCTTGCAGATATGAGAAAATAATGAATGTAACTTGCAAGAACATTAGGAATAGACTCTCCTGAAGCATTTCACTTGAATCTAGGCAAAACTCACTGTTTAAGTAAATACTACAGTCAGTCAAACATACTGAATGCTATTACAACAATTGGCTAGAAACCTGATCCGAACTGCCAAATCTGCCTGTGCAGGAGATCATAGCTTGTATAAAATGCAAATGCATTTAGTAAAATAAGGATGTAAAAAATGGAAATCAACAACGAACATCATAGCTGGCAATGACACCCGTCGCAAAAAATGCAGCAAGAATATATTCTGCCATTAAAACTTATTGAAGGAAGAAAACAAACGATTGAACAAAAGTCTGAAAAGAGGTCATGAATTATGCATACTATACAACGAACAACTAAAGAAATCCTATGCAAATATCAATGAAGCGTATACATTTATTTTTAAAGGCGGATAACAGAAGCTTTTGACTAATTCAGGTTTTTGTTTAATTTCGTCTAAACCATGTAACTTTTAAAATACAACACCAATTTTTGGACTTTATCGTGATTTCATCTCTTTGTAATCTACTTTTTGGCATCTTGATTCAGACAAAGATCGCCCTTTGCAAATGCAGGAAAATCGGGAGAATGCTTCACTCTGACAGTAAATTTTAATCCAACACTACACAAAGCATGAAATGGCAAATATTGACCAAGCGGTGATTGAAAATAAACGTCGAGTTGGGCATAAAAAATCACGCTTCGAAGAATAGTGTATTTGATTTGGGTTTAGCTAATCGTGACTAATCAGTCGATGCAGGAAATTTCATGTACACATTTATGCAATACAATCTTCAGTAGTTCAAACAGTTCTTGACATACAATCTGTAGCGTTCATATATGATATTCTATCGTTTAGATTTAGTCTGGATTACCTTAAGGTTAGATTAGATTAGATGAGATTAGATTATCTAAGGTTAGATTAGATTAGATTAGATTGGATTAGATTAGATTAAATTAGATTAGATGATTAGATTTGGCAAAAAACGATTTGGTCGTGCAGACAGAACATAGACGAGGAACAGCCACTTGGTGTGGGACTTTAACTCTTTATAGGGATGGCAAAAATAATCTGAACAATGATAGTGAATAGATCAGGTTGCAATTATTGAATGATGTAATTCCAATCCTTTCATTTGGATGCCCAATAACTAAGTGTTAAGATCGCTTAACAACTTATTTTACATGTAGTATCAAATACGCCTGTTAAAGAAAGCTGACTATGGTTGAACTATTAAAGGTTCTGATGATGACTTTCGGTTTTCGCATATCTACATTTCCAAACAAAGATCATGTCTTTGTACAGTGTTCCTTGGGTTACTCAGCATTTAAGGACCTCTTTTCAAATGTGTCGAGGGAATGGCGTTATTTGGAAATTGATCTTTTCTCATGAAATATACTAATTAACACAATTGACTTGCAATTGCATTTTTGCATTCACACTTTAATAGATAGATTGTTTGCTTTTTGCAACATTTTGCTTCTTAAATGAACTAAACTGCTAATTTCATGTTTCCAGAAAGATTTTTTCTGACCTTCAGACCAAAAGAGTTTAGGCAATGTATTTCAAAAACATTCTTGCTTAACAGCATGAAAATACAATGCAAATACACATGCAAATATATTCAAATGTATTAAGCTTGTAATAACATTGATCCTAGATCATGGTAGCATCCCACTGGTTCTTCCAATATTCTATACATTTGTTCAAGTAAACTTGGATAGAAACAGTTGAGCGTTACGCCTTGAACAATTTTCCTTTTCTATACTAATCTACGTAACAGACCCTCCCCTACTGCATCGAGGAAAACATTAGATATTCTACCCATGAATTTCTTTCACTCAGACAGACTTTCCAAAAGACTGGTTTCTTGATTCCATTGTTCTAAACAACAAACGAAGAAAGGGTGCTGAATTTTCCATTAACCTCTAAGAATTAGAGGAAAGCTATCTGTGGTATTGAAAAATCCATTGCCATTAAAAGCCTAATTTTAGGCTTATGAAGAATTTGCCATAAATTACGTTTGCAAATTCCGTTGCGTAGTCTGTTGCATTTTTTGCTCTGTTACTTGAATAGCTTAAACTATCCTTAAATTTATACCATGCATATCTTAGGACAGGTTTATTTTGGCACAAAGAGACATGCTTTCTAGCAACTGCAGTGAGAGAATATGAGTAAGCCCTTGTTTATGGGCAACTATTTATTAAAGAAATTCATCGTCGCGGTATCTAGGCCAATGCTTAACTCAACCCACGCATCTATTTCCCAATTCTCATTCCATGATCGGGGTTTTTAAATGCAGTTAAATTGTTTTCTTGATGATCGTCCTTCAAAAGCTTCTGCGTGCTATGATAGGTATATGAATAAAAAACAATGCCTATCGGCAAGGTATACCCATTTAACTATAGGTTGTAATAAAGATAATTGACAACATGATTAACAGGAAAACTACTTACGAAGCATTCCAGCTAGTACTCAAAACGCAAATTCTTATCTACTCTCTCAGCGCATAGCTCAAATGGCCCCCTCTAAAATGTAACGCTATGACACCAACTGTCTTAAATCATAGCACTGTATAGTAGCACTGATATAGTAGATGTAAAAGAATGTTGCCATCAATCTAAAAGTACATGAGATAGGACACGATCACCAGAATATGCAGAAGATTTTCTCTTTGGCCTGAGTTGGCAAAATTACAATTTGTTCTACCATATATATTTGTAACCTGTAAAATACTGCAACGGCTCTGACCTAAAGTAATTTGATATATGAGGGAACGAGCATGCAGTAAACTCCCTTGAATTCTAAAAAGGACTGCATCTAGTTTCATTTTCATTTTGAAACTTTAAACAATGCATTTAACACTCAATATAAATGTAAGTTATACAAATTGCGATAATGCTGAACTTCTGCGTATGTTATAAATTGTTAAACTAAATGAATGGAGGGGGGAGCTCTTCTCACGTTACATTTGGAACTAAAGAAGAATTGTTCCTTTAGCAATTCCAATATGTGCAAAAAAGCCACTTTTAATATCTAACAATGTATTGTAGTACTTGTAATATGGATATCAAATGGAATTTCTAATTCTAAAACTCCAATGAAACGAATTGAAAATAATGAAAGTTGACTTGCAGCTTCCTCTCACAGGTATACCAAAAGGCAAAATCAAATATAGTTCACGCAAGGACGCCTAATCATTAGCACACATGTAGGACAACGATTTTACAATATGTATTACGCATTTTAGCACAAATAGGAGATCAAATGAAGTCTTTGTTAGGAAAGAAAGGGACGGTCTATGAATTACTTGATAGTCTGAAAAAGCCAGTACTTAACGTTTACGAGTCCTTTTTTTGAAAATGGAACTTTGCTCTTTTATCTCTACCTTCCATTCAAAATGAAGTGTGCCAGTTATCTGTGGCATTGTAAGGTGATATAAATTAATTGAATGGATAGTTACGTGCCGATGAACCAAATTCCAAAAATTGGTTCAGTACGATGAACTAGTATCGCCTCATGAACCAATTAAATGTTGTTAAGGCTTCTCTGAGACAGCAGCTACTTTATCTATGTATTGATCTATGCAAATTGTATTCCAAAATGTTTTTGCCCATGCAAAAGTAAAGAAACGCAATGCAATGGAACAGTAGAAATACAAAAGCTAACAGAACATATCTGCAGAGAAAACAACAATTGAACTACCACAAATTTTCGCAACAGCGCTGTTGTAAGAGAAAAGGCCTATTGCGCAACTGTGCTTGGCAGGTTTTTTATTGCAAATTATATTCAATAGGGTGACCACAACCTATAATTTACGTAGCAATGAAAGACATGTACATGACTGAAAATCGTGTTTCATAAATAAGCCAACCCAAATAAAATGGGCATATGAATGCGACAGGAAAGAACATTATGCAACTAGCTAGCAGAATACTTCCCTGTTATCAAGGGGTGGTCAAGTCCTAGATACCTTCTTGATTTAAGATACAAGGTCTTAATATGGTTTAAGCAGACCAGGCTGGTTTTAACTTTCATATACAAGAGAATTTTGCAAAATAAGCCAATATTTTGAGACAAATCTCAGCAAAAAGGACAAGTAAACAGAACAGCAATTACAAGGGACCATCAAAGTTAACGAAATGTATAGAAACCTGCGAGGGTGACAAAGCATGTATAGCTTTTGAAAGGAAGCCAAGGGCTGTACGTTTTTAAAATAGAAAACCCATAGCTTTGACAACAGCCATCAATCTTTTCATAGCTATGCTACAAAGTTCCACTCATTCTGATTTTTGTCACTTATACACCTGCATGATTGATTAGAACTTGTTTCATTTGAGTAGATATTGATATAGAATTCGAAATTTGTCTGCTAATTCCGCAATATTCTCATAAACGCGCAATATTCACCGGCTAACGTTTAAAAAGTAACAACCAAAGTAGTTGCGAGTGAGCACAACAGGTTAAGAGCAATCAGAATTTCGTACCAACAAAATATCTCAATTTATAAAAATCGATAAGATTGGTATCCTGTTTTCCAGGCCAGCGTCTTAACCACTGCATTAAATATTTAAAATGACATAATTCATAGCAGATTATCTTCGATGTTTAACAGCTGATATAATGAATTAACTATAGAGTGATAAATCAGGACACTTATTTGCTGGTAATTTTTACATTTGGCTTTCTTTTGGTTATCTCTTCATTTCCAACTGCAATATGGACATACGAATATGATATAGATAAATTATTAACATTAAAATAATAACTGCGCAAAAAGTGGTAGGTATATTCACCGCAGCAAATCAAATCCGTTAAGAAATCTTGCTTATGCCCCAAAATATACAGTTGTGAGTTCAGATCATTCCATCTAAAATTATTACATCATCTGAAGATAATCTAATACAGATGATGTTATTGTTAATATTCAATGCAAAGCCAGTGTAAAAACAAGCCGGCGCATCTAATGTCCGCTAAACAGATAAAATAACTACTTATCGTACGGTAACCTTCTAAATCGCACATAAATAACAAGATAGACGGATGGAAATGAGCAGTGAGAACTTACTTGTCTTTGGACGAATCGTTTGCTATCGCTAGGCCGTCTAGCTTCGACCCGACTTGTCAACCGATGAGTATCGGTGATAGATAAACTCTTCTTTTGTGGCATGTCTTCTAGGCAAGCATTGGATATAGAACAAACACATAAGCCTTTTTATTCTACCAAAAACTAGGCTAGAAATGTTGGTAAGGTAGAGCCTCACTCGAGTTTTGATACACACGAAAACTTGACAAGGAAATCAGCTGGTCGCTATAACTGTTCTTGTGTAGCAGACATTCTTTAAGTGTAACTCGCCGAAAGCAGGTCATTATATGCTCCTCCGTAACACCTTCTCGAGAAATAGTTTACAAACACCACAAAACGAAGGCACAATAAACAGCATAACCCAGAATGGAGCTCATTAGTTTTGCAGAATGCCAATTCATGGCGCCATCATTAGTTGGGGGAAAGTCTAAACCTCTATCTAAACAATTTCAAATGTAATTGCTAAAATTGAAATGCTTATAAACAAACTAGCGCATGGTAGCTTGCTTTGTCTCAGTGTTACAGTTGCTAGTGCAATCACGAAAATTCGGTTTTGGATACTCAAAAATGCCCCAAATAACATTATCACGAAATATATGCCCAGGATACATAAAACACTATAAACATTAATTAAAATCAAAGAAATGTCTGGATAATCTTTAATCATGAGGAAACGTATATTTTAAGGTATTCCCTACATTTTCAAACTCCAGAATTGCAACGCCTCAGAGATTCTCTAAAGTGATGTAACTCACAAACAAAAGTACATAAAACAGTCAAAAACATGGATAGAATATGATTTTTAAAATAAAAGATTTGAGAAAATTCGGCAGAAAATCTGATAAGTTATCGAAGCAGGAGCAAAAAAACCAACGAGATTTATTCGCGTATAATGACTGATAACAAGATCGGGATATTTCCTGCCTGCTAATCACAGCAAGTGTTTCTCTATCAGCTTTTTCTTACTTTTGGTCGATTGAATTTTCCTACATATGAATTTGTATATATTAGGCTTAGCCATGATTTATAACCAACATGCAAACAAAGTGTTACTGAATAAAAGAAAATAAAAAAATAACAATTTAGAATGGTGAAATGAAACAATAGAGAAGCGACTTTTAGGCGATGAAGCTAGAAGCAAATTCTAACAAGCTAGATCAAAACTAGACTGTTAGGCACAAGTTCTGCTAGCTCAATGAGGAAAGCTGGACATGCAATAGAGCTGTGATTTTTAGGCTGTTATGATTGAAATATGCAACATTGTATCAAAGCAGAAATATATTCAAACTGGAAAGTATACACTGTGAAACTTAAGAGCTACAGATTATAGTCCGTACTCTTGTGCAGAAGTAAAGCAAGTGTTTGAAGCTATATAAGGCGCAGCAGCTATATCCGAGCTCTGCTTGTGGAGAAGAATGTTCTAAGCTGAGGCAGGTGCAAAAATGTTTTCAAAAGCATGTGGTCTGCCGCAGATGAAAGAATTCATCGAATTGAACATTGTTTGGCTATGCCAATAGTGATTGCTGAAAGTGTGAACATTAGCTGAGAGTTAAAAACATGACAATAAAAGGTAGAACGCTGTTTAATACGCCCTCCACGAGTCACGAAAATCATACTAAAAGGAGTGCCTTATTACGCAAATTACCTAACCACAGACAGAACTAGCTGTGTGGCGTGCAACATAAAAGTTTAAAGGCGCTATCGCTCCACTCGTATATTGATTGATACCATTTCTTAGAAGATGAGTACATACAAGTTATACAGAACAGTAATAGCAATAAATACTTTCCGTGCATCTATGCAACAAAGAGGATGGAAAATACACTGGAATCGCCCCATAACACTCCTAATAAAACATTGCACAGCAAAAACCAATTGGATAAGATCTGGATTTTGATTAATCTTTGACTGGTATCAAGTGCAAAGGAATCCGCAAGGAGTTTTAGCAATGAAATCAGTGAATAAATAAAGGCAGGTTTGATACCATGGAAAAGAACATGACAACTTCAAAGATTGGGAGATGTTGTATCTAACAGTGGAACAAGAACTCTGATTAAATATAAGAAAATGAAATTTAAATCTTTTGATATCGATGAAAAAAGTTGATGAAAGGATTGAGAAAAACTGTTGAGTGATAGGAGAGGTGGAAAATGTTGATAGTGAGGATAGCGGTGAGTAATAGCAGATTTTTATATCTCATGGTTCATAGATACGCGTCTATCCGGTGAATAGGCAACATAACTTTTATCTTATGTCAAATACATGCCAAAAAGTCCACTGATGATGGGAAATTAAAGCATAAAAGATTATGCCTAAGATGAATAATTTGAGCAAAGGGAACATGTATATTGGATAGTGAAGAAAGTCAAGCGAAAGAGATTGGGAATACAAGAATTTAGAGGTGTGGAGTGCCATCGTTAGATTGATGCATAAATCCAGCAACATGACGAGAGACCCATTTATGAAATATCGCACCCAACACGGTCAATCTGATTGGAAAAAAATAAATGTTTCCGCGGTCTCTAAATACGCTTTTCTAATTTGTGGATGAAACAGGATATCTTGAGAGCCTTGCAAACAGCAGTAAAATACATATGGGTGTCATCTAATCCTCGTAAAGGCAGTTGAGTAATTTCCTTAGAAATGTTTCTGGTTCTCTCTTTGGCAGCTAGACGAAAAAATTAAGCTATTACCGAAATTCACCACGTATGAGAGGTCCCAGTGGATTTTCTGGATGACTTACTTATTGCAGGTAAAAAATATTTTCACAGATCTTGGATTTGTTTGATCAAATAGAAATTAGAGATCGGAGTTAGAATTATCATATAGGTTTCCTAGAGAAGTTAGCAGACTCAATTCATTCGTGACAACGAGTGAATGAAAGCGAAGTGCTGCACACTTCAAAATGCTCATCTATATATTGTCCATAGAGGCTTACCAGTATTTAAGGTTTATGTTTTAGCGACAGTTACTACGGCAAAAAATATAAGCCAACTAAAGGCATGAAAGTTGCCGAGTTTTTTTTACAATAATATCAGTCACATTTAGATTCTCAACGTGATAGCTTCCATACCAGTTAGATATCAGAATAAAGTAACTGCAAAGAGTTAGCTGGCAAGGTTGAATGAAAGTAGTGTGAATGAAAGTCTATTCGTGAAATCATCTTCAAAAGAACTTGAATTTAGAGCATGAGAAGGTTGTTCTTCGAATTACTTGACAACTTACGCCAAGCATCATCATTGATTCAGCATCATCTAAGGTGTCGAAATCTAAAAATCTTTGATTTTTCTCTAAATTGGCCTTTCAATAGCTACGCAACGAAATAATGCCATGCCAAGATGCGACGTATTAATAAAGACGCAAATGAAATTTTCAACAGATAAGTAATTCAACCAAATGTTCCCTGGATAAGGGCTTGTTTTTCTAAAGGAATATACTTCATGCAATTAGCCATATACACATGTAGAAAAATCAGATATAAAGGAGTCAAAATTGAAAGAAACAATCAAAATTTAAAAGAAATATGTTCGTCGACGGCATTAAACAATCAAAAAAAGGAAAGGAAAGCCACGTAAATTATCATGACAAACGAAGAAGTTTTAAGGAATACCTTAATGTAAGAATTTGTGTAAGACTTGTCAAAGTCGGAGCAATGAATCTGCAAAGAGTATTGCATAAAAGACGCGCAGTTAACACGTGATGCGAGCAGAGTTTCTTTCAAGAGCGTGCAACCATGACACATATCCTGCTGAATCTTGCGTACGAGGCAACCGCCCTTATCAGTTCGATGCCCCTGTGGGCTTTACTGATTATATGAATAGATGTAGAACAGAGTGTCCTCTGAAAATGGACCCAATCAACTGCAGACTTGAAGGCTCTTTAAAAACGTAGCCGAATGAAAATTGATAGCCACTTACAAGCGAATTAACTTACTGCGTGAAAACAGTGTTGCAGATAGTATGCACTATCGTCACCTGAGAGTTATTTATTATTGTTATTAATTTTTTTTATAAATCTTAGAGGTAGATTTTGGGCTTCAAATAGAAGATCGTAGCATTTCATCGCAAGCAGCTAAAGGGCAAACATATTCCTTCACTTCTCAAATGTACAATTCACCATTGTGGAGGGTACAAGGCAGCACTACTAAGCAGCATAAGAATCGATTAAACTATGTTCTGGTGAAAAATATCATGTCAACATTCATGTTTCTTACGCGATTCAAGGATCACCTCTGAAGGCATGCGACGTAAGATACGTCACTGCACGAAATAAAAAAGGCACAAAGGGGTGCTGTCACAAATATTCAAATTGATCAACATTGCACCTTATAATTGGAAAAAAATCTAAAAGCAACAAAAGACTAGTCTTGGTTGAACCTGGACTTTTGAACGCAAATACAACAGCACTATTGCAGTTAATAGCTGGTTCTTTGTGATTACAAGTTTCACAATTCGAGACTCTAGAAAAAAGCTCGCGTTTAACTACATCCAGACATAGACATCGACACCTTTTTAAAATCAATAAATCATTCCAAAATTCCGAAAAGGTGATTGCTTTATCACTTTGGTGCACTTGAAACAGAACAGTAAACCATTGTTACACGAGCGCAATCGGCAAACTAATCTCCCTTATTTCCGCTGAAAAATGTTCATCAATTATTACATGAATAAAGGATAGTTATGACGTTCTTAGTTCAGTTCAGTTCATATAATTAAAATTACACTACATACAAATAAATACCAAATACAAATATAGAAACAAGTTAAAAATTAATAAATACAGGAAACTGCATCAAATGCAACGGATTGAGCGAGCCTGAGAAGAATCCTTGTTGAACGAAAATTTTTCATTAAGAAAGAAAAACCAAGAGCTTGAAATTCTCATGGAGAGTATCCTTGGATCGCAAGCCAAACAAAACCAGGTAACATCGGTACCACCACAAAAGGATTTAGATATCTGCTCAAATCTAATCAATGGAGCTGAACATAATAAAAACAGAAAATGTGACAAGGAAGATAACAACACAGGTATACATAAAGAGAGACCAAACAAAGTAAACGAATGCAACAATGAGCATAGTGCCAATAAAAAAAGGCTACAACAGACGTCAAAACAAACAAAAAGTCATTGTCTGCCGAAAAAGATAGAAATCAGATACAAAAAACTGCCTTGGGTGAAATCATTAATTACTAAAAGATAGAAATCAGTGACTCTCAACTCCGGCGCGTAGATAAATCAAAACTCTCAAATAGCCAAGACGTGGAAAAAAGATTTCAACCCGTGATGCTAAATGCCATCAAGCAGCTAAAATGATATTAAGGCGCCGGGTCCGGACAAGATCGCCACTATGCTAATTAAAGACGCGCCAGACTTCATTTGGAAACCATTAACCATGGTTTTCAACTCGTCATTAAAATGTGGCGCTTTCCCAAATATCTGGAAATTAGCAAAGGTCACACTAATTTTTAAATCGGGCTCACAAATGGATGGAAACAATTATAGACCTATCTCTGTCATCTCAGTTTTTCTCGAATGATGGAAAAAATAGTCCATGATCAGCTTAGTAGATATCTCATATCAAACAAAGTATTGACGAAAAATCAATCTGCTTTTCGAAAAATGCATTCTACTGTAACATTCTTGATAAATGGTACTTACTATTTGTACAGTTCTGCTCAGTTAATGAACAACTATCAGGGGCTAAATTGGTAGCATGTGGTATACCTCAAGTGTCATGCTTGGGACCACTCCTGTTTATCATCCACTTAAATGACTTTGAAAAGTGCTTGGAAGTCTCTAGGGCTAGCATGTATGCAGACGACACGCATGTTACATTAACATCTAGTAACATTGATTATCTACTTACAAATGCCCACAAAGAATTGAGAAACATCTCAGAATGGATGCGGATAAACAAACTAGAGGCAAACCCGGAAAAACCGAATACATGATTATTGGCCATCCACGGAGGACAAATAAAGTTGAAATCTCGCAACCATTGCACCTTAATAATTCAGAAATGAAGCGAGTCACGAAAACCAAATCGTTAGGAATTAACGTGTACGAGGCACTAAACTGGAAGGATCAATTCAACAAAGTGATAGGAAAGGTTAATGGCGGACAAAAGTCGCTAGAAAAATTGAAAAATCTTGTCTCACAGTCTCAGATTGACCATGTATACTGTGCACTTATCGAAAGTCATCTGAGATACGCTAATGTTATTTGGGGGAGTCTACTTAAATCAAAATTGAATACACTCCAACGTCTGCAGGACAGAGCACGCTCGATAAATTAAAAGGCCAGACTAAAAGACAACTGGTCTCAAAACTGGCTCACCGTTAAGCAATTAACAATGTTCGATCGATCAGTTATGACATACAAAATAATCAGCAGACAATGTCCCGAAAGCCTTTGGGATAAACCCATCATAGGAGTCAGCATTCCAACTACAGAACAAGGAATTGCAGAGACCTACAAATCCCAAGAAATAAACTTGAATGTGTCAAGAAAGGCTTTCACTATTCGGCTCTGAAAGCTTGGAACGATATCCACATTAATATCAGAGAGCTCCCTACACTTCAAAAAGCAATTGAAAAGTTATTATACCTGCTAAAAGCAACATCGAAACACGACTCCCTGGAAGACCATTGTACGACTATGAGATAGGCCACTGTACTTAAGTTAGCTTTAACTGTATAAAGATTGTACTTATGTAACTATGTTATTTAAAGGGTACTAGGGTACTAGGGCTTCTTCAAGAAATTCAAAATGCAGAACTTGAATATCAAATACACGCAGTTGCCGTTGTTGCGGCACCACCAACCTACCGTGTTCATGTTTTCATATAAATTTAGCTCAAGGTCCCGGTGCCGCAATGAAAAAAAGTTGAACTTGAGTCAACTTTTTTGCAATGACAGCGGATGTCGCCGGTGGGTCGCCAGCAGTTGGAGTGGATTGTTTCCATTAAAGACTTTAGAGCCGCAAGGACGTCGCCGGTGGGTCGCCGGTAGGTCGCCGATGAGTAAAAGTTATGTGGAAACCAGGCTTTAATCCTATTCTTTACTAAATATTTGACTGGTGCTTTTTAGTTGACGGCAAGTAATTCATAAACTATGTGGTTTCAGTGATTTAATGGCATAAATTAATTCAAAGTTTGCTGCAAGATCAAGATTTTAGCATTATACTCTTCACAAGAAAAAATAAAGTCTATTATTTCAATCACCAAACAGGTGTAAAGGAAAAGTAAACGAGCTTCATTGGTTTTCTTAATATTACTGACTCTTAGCAATCTATACAAAAGCAACCAACACTTTGCAACCTAGATCAAGGATTTCGTCTTATTGTAACGAATGCAAGAAATAAAAGTTTTACGAATTAGTAAGAACTGTTCAATTTTGAGTTGACAAGCACGTTCTCGAATCTAAAAAGCTAACTTTACGGCAAGAGACGCAAAAAATTTAGATCATACTCTTTCAATTAATCTTCACACCTTCAGAAATCTTTAATTGGTTCACCATTATATAAAAGGCAATACTTCAGTGTCCTGCAAATTTAGCTACAATGCGCTGCGTTTTCTAGCCTTCATGACGGAATATCATTACTTAAGAATAGAAATTACCATTTTCTTACTATGCTTTTCCGATTTACAGGCAGTCCAGTGAAGTCGATATGCAAGGCCTATACAAGGACTTCCAACAAGAAACAAGCAGGGTTCTTAACAACAAAAATTATACAATACCAAAGGAAGGAAATGGATGATGATTACAATGTAGCCACGTAGCAAAGAAGATATACTGAATAACAATAAAATATTTATCATTGCATACGTCATAATTCCTAAGACTTTGTAATAATTGTCCGGTATCAACATAAGTATTATTCAGTACCAAAATCATAACTTTTGTACACTATCATTTTAACTATTATTCATTGTCCATATTACTATTATCCGATATCAACATATTTGTTGCCCAGTATAAACAAAGCTTTTATCGGTATAAGTTTCAGTATTCATCGTTATCAATACAACGATTGTTTAGTACGACTGCAGCTCTCAATCGATATAACCTGAGATAAGCAACCACAAAAACTATAGGCGCATTTTTTATCCAGTGCATATTTAATTTTCTCCATGCACTATGGAATCGTAACAAAAGAAAATTTACACAAAAACTCTGATGAGCGCAAAATTCTAAAAAAGACCGAAGTATTATAAAGAAATTGGTTTAGCAAAAGAAGGCTTGTCCGGTCTACCTCATCCACATTGAAAGTAAGCATGTCATGTGTGATTCATCTAACTCGAAAAAAAGAAGCTTGCAAAAAACAGTTCAATTCTAAAAAGGCCAGCTGCTTTTATAAAGTTCAATCAGCATCAGTTAATAATAATTCTCATAAACAGCTCCTTTTAAAACAGATAAAAGAATTCTCAAAGTCCCAAAATTAATAAATCTTTGCAAAGGACTAATTTGAAAGCCAAAATAAAACCATGCGATTAATAAATAATTGTAAAATATTAAAAAGGACTATCAATGCCAATGCCATGAAAAGATTACCAAGTCCCTTTCAATAGAAGCCAAGAATATTGAAAAAATTTTGAAGCACAAAATATATAAATTGAAACCTGAGTTGACTGGGAAAATGAAGAAGACCATTTCAAGAATCTTCGGGCAAGAAGCCATCGTTTTCTCACTCGACTCGAAGTGCCGGATTGTCTTTCTTTTTGATTAGAATTTATCATCTCCAATACTTTTAGCGGCTTCAAGCGTTATTTCAAAATACACTGCAGGTAATTTTTGCTTGAAAGTAACTGAACAATTAACACTTGAAATACAAGAAGGGTCGACAATTTCAAACAGTACTTCGCAACCCATACAACAGGTGCCACCAGATTGCGCATTGTCTTTTTTCATTACAAGTTGCTAACAGACCGGGGGTTATAAAGATTACATAAATTTCATTACTTGCTTTGAATTTTTCGCGAAATATTTTGTTTGAATTGCTCTCGCATCTTGAAGGTCAAAAACTGCGGCCACTTTGCACAAGGCGCTAGAAAAACGAGGCAGCAGCATAAATTTTGGTCCCTTTTAGCTGCCCAAGAAGAATTATACGGCATTTATCTTACAATGTTAAAATATGGGCATTTTTAAAATGTAATGGGGCCTTTCAAGTGAGTAGATTTAGACGTTACTTGTAAAGCCAATTAAGCTTTAGCTTTCCGTTCATCGCCTGTTCAATAAAAAAGAATGTTGACATAAAACAACGAATTGGGAACGAATGGGAAATTTGAACTATTAACCAGATGCATTCGCAGAAATGATTCTAAAGACTTTTTAAACTTAGCTTTTATTTTGGCTATTGATGTGAGCGACGCCAATCTGCAACAGAGTTAATAGTATGAGCATTGTTTTGCAGTACTTATTGATAGCACAGCTAAAATACTTAAAGCAATCGCATCTTCATGCTTGTAAAAATTGAGAATTATTTTATTATTTCAAGTGGTTCCAACACTGCACACTCACCATTAATCATTACACAAAACCGTTTCATCACTGCATAAATTGGCTATCATTACAAACTAAAATTAGGAAAGCGCCTTCCTGTCAGCATGGAATATCGTGCAAAAAATAGTTGAATAGATAATGGCCTTGAGGAATTAGACATATCATTCATCCAAAACGGAAGCCATACCTAAAAAAGAGACGTTGGAAAACACCCTTTTAAGTCAAATCTTAAAAGATTGTACGAGAAAGCAGCAGAACGACTGATGGCAAAGCTAAGAAACTGACTTGTCATACAGTTGGCCAGAGATGAAAACGGTTTCATGATACTGACTGTTTATAGTTACCTACTGCAGGCTCTGCAAGTTAATCTGTCAGAAACCAAAATTAGGCAACTGGGAGAGTGCCATGATCGATGCATCAGGATTTTTCATGATGGTTAATGCTGGACTGCAGTCAGCAATACAAGGAATACCAATAAAAGTTTTAAGATGTCAAAAATGTTTATTTTACTAGAGGAAAGATCTACAAAACACTGCCTCCAACTACACCCGGGAACTATCATTAGTTCAAGAAATAGATTGAAAATTAATTTTTCAAACTTTTAAACCTTTTAGCTTAACTGCCAATTCTATTGAAAAGCAAAAAATTTAACGGGTTTGCAATCTGTTATCGGTTGGAAATGACCACGAAGTAGATTAAAATGGAATCGTTTGATTGCACAGCCGATGGTAAGGGGTTCACGTTCTCTTTGAGAATATCTGCTTTCAACATCAGACACTAATGGCTCATAAGTGCCAAAATCATCTGTGCCTGGCGTTTGTTGTGACAAAACTGCAGACAGTCCAGCGGGCGATGCATGACAGTATCACTTGTAAGAGCAGATGTAAGCTAAAAAGCATTTTTTGGGTTCTTCCGTTCAATTTACACAGCGACTTGTTTAGTTTCAATCCTTTTTCAGACAGGTGGCGGAAAGCAGCTCAGGGTGCATTGTCGTGCTCTGCTTGAGTTCTTCCAAGCACTATGATGTGATGTTTACACTCATATTCAATATTTGCGCTTCTTCTGAAACTTACTTTTCATGGAAAAGCTGCGGTTGTTGAAGGAACTCTTGACTCTTGACTTTTACATGAACCAAATAGAGCACAGGTGAGGTTATAAATAAACAAACATTACCAGTGACAACATGAACTGGAGCTATTTTGTAACTGGAACAGGAGCTATATTGCTACGGGAATTCGACTCAAAAGTTCCTTCAAACTTTCTAATTACAGGTAACTTGTCAGCAAGACTTTATGCAAACCTACGCGTGGTAGTACGAGTCAAACAAAATTATTTTGAATCCCTGAAAATTCTTAAAGGCTTGCTCATCAACGATGTTGATTTAAACACCAGCGTCAATAATCATAGAAATTATTATATAATTGATCTTGATTTGTGCTTTTAGAGCTGGTTTGTCAGAAGAGCTCAGCGTAAATAGAAAGACGACATCACTGTTGTTTGGCTCAGGTTGAACGGAAACGCAGGGTGTTTCAAGACCACGGCGAACAGCTTGTTTACTAGAAACTATCTGGTGCAAAGATTTGTTTAGACTTCTGCGGTAAGCTTTTGTAAAGTGGTTGCATTTCCTACGTTTATAACAATTTTGGCCTTTGGTTGGGCAAGGCTCCTTATTGCGGGGCCAGACAGCACCACAATATACACACTGCTTGCTTCCACGTTTGGTAGGCTTGTGAAATAAAGGTTTTTTTGTTCGACTGGTGTTATAATCTTACGATGTTAGCTGTATCACCAGAAATTCTGACAGAATGTTTGCCATGGTAACGTCCATTTCAAGAAGGACATATCTTCTGAAGTGTTTTAAAGAGCAATATTGAATGCGGAGAGATTTCACTTTTTTGTTTAAATCTGTAAATCCGCAATTTACAGCAAGCTTTCGTCTCAGCCTTGATTCTATTCAATGTATCATGTGACGAAATGTCAATAAACCATGTGTAGCAGATCACATGATCATATTCTTAATAATCATATAACATTATAACATTATTACAACATTATAACAATGTAACTGGCTGTGAAGTGAATCATTATCATTTTCAACTCAAGCTACCCGAAAATCAAGCGAAAGCATATTGAGAGAATTGAAAGTTTTGCAAAAATCCCTAATGCAAGTGAAGATAACATTTGGACCAAAGCCAGTACTGGAACAAAGGTTCTGAACACATTAATCGACGGAACAAAAAAGGACAGAAAATATTGCATGCACTGACTGAAGAAGCGATGAACTTTGCATAGTTTGCATTTGTGAAAAACCTGCGATTTTAAATCTAGGAATGTACTCCTGGAGATGCTGTTTGTGTGGTATGGCACGGATGCAAGCCTATTAGAAACGGATACAGAATAATGCGGTATTCTTGTGGCTAAAGCGGTTTGTCCAGTGTCATAGTATGAAGACAATATGATCTTTGCAACTCTTACAAAATGAGTGCTTAATTTGGGACATTAAACAATATCAAAAGACTGGATATTTAATCCACTGTTCTTACATTTTGCTAGAACGAGCATCTAGCTTAGGGACGGATCCATGGTAGATCCAATGGGTCCATGAACCCACTCGAGTTTGCTGATGAAACTTGATCAAAACAATGATTCTAAAATCACAGACAATCATTCCAAGGAAGAAATTGTTCAAGTATTTCACATTCAAATGTTTTGTCTCTTATGTCAGTCTATTTCCTATGCTTTATGGTATTGCGGCATAATGGCCAATATCCATAGACAACACGTCATTAACTATACCACATAAATCTAATGACAAAAGACCCACTGAGATATTTTTAACGTATTGTTATCTGTTTTGAACTCCATCAAATGGACCCAGCCTCAGTGCAGCATTCCGCAGAGGCTGGGTCCACCGGAAAGCTAGACTTAGATTGAAAAGAAACTGTTATTGTGCAGACCCTGTTTGTTTACAAAGCTATTAAAAGCTACTGAATCGTGGATGGGCATTTAAAAAGCGTGTGCGCGAGTACATTTCTCAGATTCGATACTGGCCTAGAGCAAGGGTGTAAGCACATGGATGAGAAACATAAGTCTGACGTTGCAGAATTAAGAGAACTGAGAAACCTCTACCTTGGAAAGATTTCATTTGAAGTTTTGAAGGTAAAAAGAGCAATAAATGCTAAATAGGTAGCAATGTTAAAATTGAATGCAGTTATTGATAATTTTGCTCATTTTCTCAACACGAATTGAAGAATTAATGCAATTGCACCTGCCTAAAAATAAGGGTTTATGTTGAATGAGCATTTCCATTGAAAAAAGGGCGTGGCCCTATAAGAGCCTCCGCCCTGGACCCACTCGTCATTTTTCCTGGATCCGCCCCTGATCTAGCTTTAAAGACAAATTTCGCAAAAAAAGATCTCCATACGATGTTGCAGGAAGTACATATTCAGATATCAGTGAAACATGGATAAAATTAAAAAAACTGTTACATACCCTCTTATCGTCTTCCCTTAACTCTTCAGATTTTCGTTGTATTGAAAAAATACTCGGAAGTTTCAAATCATACATTGACCTCTGTAATGAACAAAAAATGGCACCTTACAGGATCAGTGTCACATTTTTGTGATCAATATCACAGGATGTTCTACTTGGTTAAGAAATAACCCATTCACAGCCGCTTATGGCAAAGTTGCTGCAAAGCATCATTAGCGTTTGAAAAAATTTCGGATCAACGTGTGCTACCGTGTGTCAGGATAGTATATTTTTTAAGATTGCTTTATTTTCGTTAGAATTAATATGATTGAAAGCTTAGCCTAATGAGGGGGACAACATACATCTACGCTTCGTTTCTTCTTGCCTTATGATGAGGGTTTTCCCAGAGAAGTGAATGGTTTTTCAAATGACTTCTACTTTGATTTTCAGCAAATTCGATGCGAGCTGAACTCTTTGTGATGCAATACTGTATGGAAGCTCCAAATTAAATGTTCTTCCTAATAGATTTCCTACCATCCAAATCATTAAAAATACTTAGTTCATTCTCATACACATCAGTTGGAAAAATCTCTCAATCAAAGCGATACGGCAAACTATCAAATATGATCACATAGGAGGCGGATATTTTCAACATTGAATTTTTGGCATGTCTTTCGCTCATTGACAGAACTTCATTGGAAGTCTGGTAGGTGGAATGTTTCGTGAGGCAACCCCTTAAAGAATTTATAGAATTAAAATAGCGTAACTCTATAAGGTATTTGCACCAGCATAGAGACAGCAACATATTTTCTCATCAAAAGCTTAGATCCATGGCTCAAGAAAGAAGTTGTGGAAAGCAGCATGGATCCTGTCATTTGGAAATTGAATGTTTTCACTAATCGATGTACAAGTTTCTGCTACAGGTTTTCTGCACTTGAATGTGTTAACTGAATATTTGAAGGGATTAAAACTAGATTCGTCCATATTCCAATAACGATTATTTAATTAATGAAAAGGAGGCTATTCGCTGTAAAGGTGAATCTAGTCAAATCTCCCAGTTTTCAGATCTAGAGACTTTAAAGGCGTTATTTTGTTCAGTTTCACAAATTTCTATCTGTAATCACTGTTCATCCTTGCGATGAATATGCACAATAAAAACGCAGGATTCTACAGAAATGAGAATTCAACGTACCTTCTCTTTAAACTTTTGTTTAACCAATTTCCTTGGACGAGGCTTGATTCGGGGAAGCATTGGCTGCAAAGAGATCATCTCAATAGAAAAAAGGAATTTAAATTTATTATACAGCGGATTTACATCAAAATTACAGTATGCATTTGAATGAAGTTTTACCTAAGAAACATAGGGAACATTAGCTTCAAAAATTTCTTTTGTTGTCCAACAAAAGCAAACCGTAAAAAATCAAAGCAGATTTACATCAAGAGTACCGCGTGCATTTGAATTAAGATTTCAGGGAAGCACTGGCTGCAAAGGGAACTGCGAACATCAGAAACCATTTTAAAACAGTGACATTTGAAAATTAGAGTATTGTAAAGTTCTCTAGGTTGGTGCAAACAGATAAATAGCCGCTATAAGGAGCTTACCACTTTGATTAAACCTGCTTTTTCATCTTTTTGAATTTCTTTCTTTGAACCTTTCACGCCAAAAAACTATAACAGTCGAGAAATGTATAATTAATATGGTGCAGTGATAGATACTGGCATTTGGCTCTGGTATTACGGTAATCGATCTCCTATCATGGCAAATTTAATCAGAAAAATAAATAGAAAGTCAACTAGTGTTGAATTTATATATAGAATAGTTAAGAACATGTGACACTTTTTTAGCGTTGCGAGTAAAGAGACACGATAGAATATGGAAAAAAAGTTGGTCAGCACAGAGCTTTGCTAAAACAAACCTAAAATTTACCAAGTGTTCAGAAACAGTATCTAGCTCTTAATTTATTTTCAGAGAAAGTGTGCTATTCTAGAAGCAGCGGAAAATTTTTGATGAAATAGGAAGTACTACAGTAGAGCAACAGCAGTGGGCAGTTCAACAGCCAGATTGCTAATGATGCTCAGATCATAAATTGCTCAGCTTGTGTTTATTATTTTGGAACCAATTGGAACTTTTCGCAAGCTAACCAGCTTATTTGCGACTGAGATCCATTCGAAAAGATACAGATCCAGTTTTAGATCCATGTTAAAAGATTCAGATCCAGTTTTAGATCCATGTTAAAAGATTCAGATCCAGTTTTAGATCCATGTTAAAAGATTCAGATCCAGATTTAGATCCATGTTAAAAGATTCAGATCCAGATTTAGATCTATGTTAGCAGCATGGTTGCTTTTTTGCATTCTCAATACCGCTGGTTTTCTTATTGGGATTGTTTTGCTTTGTTTCTGTGGCTGAATGGGGTTCAGAGTTTTCGAATAATTGAACAAGTGTGGTGATGATTTTCCTGAAGAGTTGTGGAACAGTCTTTACTTGAAGAAGAAACACCCCAGGGTCAAGCGGAACAACCCTGAAAAACCTAGAACAACCATTGAACAACCAAGAACGATGGTTCGTTGTTCGCTCTAGCAAAGGGTTAGACCAGTAGGATCAAATATCCAGTCTTTTGATATTTGTTAATGTCCCAAATTTAGCATTCATATTGTAGGGGCTGCAACGATCATATTGTCTACATTTGAAGAGAAAAATAATGTAGGTTTTTTCACAGGGAAAGAAGGGAAATATTAAATAGAAAGGTTGTCATCAGATTCTCATCTGTAAAATATTTCAGTAAAATATTCTTATTTGCATGTCTGCATGGTAATTGGTTAATATTTCATCTGCTGATAAAAATTTGTTGTTAATGAATTGGTTTTAATCAAACCCTAACCCTAGCCCTACCCCAAACTCTTTCAGTAACATAAGATACATATGGTATTTTACAGTGTTTAATAATATTGTTGCTGTTGGCAGGCAGTGGCGCCGTGGGAGCACAATTTTTGGGGGGGCCAAAGGTTCGAATTTTCCGACAACGAGACAATTTTTCAAGACCAACAGCAGTGACCCCCCTTTTAATTTCATGTTTTTCAAGGTATCATATTAGTCAGTGAACAATTTCGAGATGTACTGAAGGCAGGAGAAAATGGGGCAGCCAGAAAACCTAATTACAAACTAAAACCTAAATACTTTCTTAGCATTGTGTTTGCAAAAACATCAATCATCTCATCAAAATTTCATGATTTCGACATACTATGCTCAACGTTTAACAGAATAAGGGAATTCAAACGATCCTGTCCCATGGTTGACCGCAAACGATTTTTAACAATTCTGAATTTTGAGAATGTCCTTTCACATTTAATTGAGCCCAGTGGTGTAGAGCTGGATTAATAACTAGGGGCTGCTGCACATGGGTGAAGCCTACAAAGAATGCTGGGATACGTTGGAATGTCCAACTAAAGGCCATTTAGATTGCTGAGACCCTCGTAGAAATTACTCTAAGGTGCCTAATCAACAGGCCCCAAATTATTGATTTTTTTACTCTTTTCCCCATCCCCCGCTCTTTTTAGGACTTTTTGCTTATAAAAACCCTCTGACTTGAGCATATTGAGGGAAAAATTATAGCGCCAACCACCTTGAATACAATTTTCTACCCATTTCTAATCACATTTTTGTAGGTTTACAAAAGCTAAATAATTAGAATAAGGCCAGTCGTCGCAGGCAACGTGATATGCTGTTCTTATGCATCTCTCAATGTTTTCTCTGGTGATTAATATTAGAAACAGTGGTATTTTTATTTGTCTGTCACTCTCTTTCCAGGAAAAAATTGTCAGGGTCAATGAGCTTTGCTAGCTGCACGTTTCACAATCTTGCTTCCGTGCACTTTTTCCTGCATCTGAAGATATTTAGCAGTTGATGCATTCCTTGCTCAAATGCATACCATGGTCATGAAACGTACCAATGTTTTTGATTGTTTTGCAAACTCTGCAACCAATCTTCCACACAAATCACACAAGAAAATTACTAGGGGGCTGAGCCCCCCTGAGCCCCCCAGCTCTACACTACTGAATTTGAGCCTGTAGGAAAAGTGACAAGTATCCTATTTAAAAAGTGCAAATCGGAATAAGCTCTGACTGAAGAATATTTGAAGTAGGGTCGGTGATGGCGAAAATCTTCCGGAAAACACAGGCTGCCATCCTTGTTTCAAAAGACGTAAACTTGTTGTCAAAAGCATCAGCGTCAAAGACCGTTTCGCCGCTCTCGTTTGAAAACTGGCACCGCTGTAACGTTTATAACAAGCAGTTAAACAAATCCTCTGAGCTTGCAAAACGCATATTCTCAAGTGCTTTTTGATGCGACCATCATCTAGTGATTGAAACCCTTTATGGGCGATGAATTCTTTGGATGCCCCTCCCTTCTTGCACCTTTTCAAGGACGTCACTTCTCGGCCTTCTAGATTTGGAAGAATGCCGTACTGTTTCCGCATTTGATTTTTTATGTCTTATGACAGAAAATTGAACACGAAAGATGAAAAAAATTAGATTGACTAATTTATTGCTTTTCTGAAAAAGGGGAGAAAATGACGAAATTTTCCGACAACATTTTAACTGGGGTTCTTCCATCGGCCACGACACCACTGGCTTTGATGTTGCAAAATGTTACTTCTAGTTTTACACTTATAACCAGAGATGAAAATCCTAAAGCCCTGATTATTTGTGAAAAAAACATTTTGTAATTCAACAAATATAAATTTCAAAATTTCCGACAAGCATCGAAATCATCCGACAAATTTTTTTCAGGGGGGGCCATGGCCCCCCCCTGGCCCCCCCGGCCACGGCGCCACTGTTGGCAGGTAAAGTAAGGCATTAGGGCCAAAAGGACTCATGCAATAAGTTAAGACTGTTGCATGATCTATAAAGTTATGAAGTTGTGCCATGCTAATATGGGGGTGGTGACTATGGACCTCACCCAAAATCTTTGAAAACTGTGAATCTGTGAATATTTGTCTTAAATTTGATAGAATGCACTTTTCTGAGCATTATTGCTGATCTGGAGTTAAGAGGATGGGGGTGAAAGGGATTCTATTTTATCTTAATCTCCTTTCTAAGTAATTGGGGGTTTCACTCAGAAGGCACCATAGGCCTTTGTACTAAATTTAAGGAGCCAAAGAAAATAGAAGATTCCTTAGAGTTTTTTCACTCTAGAGCCCATTCTGAGCATGTTACAATTTATCAAACATTTTACACACTCTCAAAGAATAAAACATTCCCTGTCTGCAAGTTAGTGCAAAGAGCATGTAAGGGCTAACAATACCTATGCCTTTCTTCCCATTTTCAGTGTGAAGGGGCCTTTCTACAATTTTGAAGAACAATGTTATTTTGGCAAAATTTTTAATATGCGATTCCAAAGAACATGTAAAAAGTAACAATACCTCTGCCTGCAAACTGCTGCATTTAATTTTATCTGGTACATTATGTCTAAAGAAATGCAGTCTTCTCCTATGTTTTTGAGCTTCTTCAACTTCATCTTCTTCTTCAAAAGCCATTTACAACCAAATCAAAATTGTTTTACACCATTTAAATACTTTTTTGTACCAGTCTTCTTTAAATGATCAGTTCTAAAAAAACAAATAACACCTTTGAAAAAACCCTATGAAAAATTGAAAAAATCCTTTTGCATGCAATCATCAATTGACAAGCATCAATCATCAATAAGCCCCCTTATAGTACTTCCAGCATAACTGAACTCCGAGGGCCAACAAGAGCTATGAAGATAAATGGACACATTAAACAAAGCAGAGATTTAACTTATCAAAGAACTTAATAGGCCAAAATTTCATAGGACAAGGTTGTAGGCTTTAAAGTGCATCCTTTTCAAGAAATTAGTCTAAAATTGTCTTTAAACAAATTTCATCAGAGTAAACTTTTCTAAGTAGATATCTAAACCTGTAAAAATATGCTTAGAGAGTCTTTGTTTTCAGAGCATTGAAAGAAAAACAGTCACATTTGACTAATGAAACAAAAGCCACATATCTTGCATAATGATATTGATTGAAGTTTTCAAAACAAAAGGAAAATTTTCTAGCATCCTAGACCTAGGCATTTGCTGCCATCTAATGAACAATCCTGCCACATGGATGGGTATTCAGCATCTAAAATGGCCCCCTCCATTTTTTTTTTCCAGCAGGGAACCCAGAAGAACAAACAATAAGACCTATGAAAGGGTGCAAATTGAGTCTAGGGCTATCATACACTTACACTAGGTGCAACAGTTGTTTCAATAAGTGAATGAGGCATCAGTTCCGACACCAATCATTCAGTAGCTGCTGCAGCTGTCATACTGCCCTGTTCCACTCTATGTTGTCATCATAGGCAGAATTCCTCGTGTTTCAACGCTTAATACATGGCTGAAGTTTCCTGTGATGACCATGTTGCTCTTATACAATGTATTAATTAAAGATGATTGCATTCTCAGGGCAAAATACAATCCATAATAACTGCATTCCAGTCTGTAGGGTATTTTTCTGGCACAGGAAATGCCACATTTTCACATCTGAAGGAAATTTGCTTTTTATTTAAATTTGTGCAGCAATTCACAAGATTCTAAACCATTTAATTTCAATCTATTCTTCACCACCATGAAACCAAGTCTAAGAAAATACATCCAAATCATACACTTTTATGAATTAAATCTGCACCAATTATTTGCGACCAAGGTGCTCCTTTGGCCAGGGCGAGTCATTGTGTGCAGGGGACACACACAATTTTTGGTCGACCAAATTCAACAGTTTAGACTGCATTGATGGCACAAAATTTGAGAAACAGTTTTTGAAAAAAGGTTTTTTGGTAAGATTTGGGCAAAATCACAACCCTAAATTTTAGACAAGTTACAGATTAAGTACATCTTGTCTATAGAAAGACAATGTCACAGAACATTGAGAGGTGACCGCTTATTGGTACATTGGTACACAGAGTATCTACACATGGTAGCTCAGTGTATAGAAGAAAACTTGGACAAGTAACAATGCAACATGATTTCTAATAAAGACAAATGCACGCTATAACAGGAAAACTGATTAAAGATTGTAAAAATGACTGGTACCCTGAATAAGGAAGGCACACCGGTAATCAAGATCTAGTCCCCTATACACACAACACTGGCATCACTTTAAAGACTGAACGCAGAATCTAACAAATAAAAATCAATGCCTAAGGGGCCTCATTCTTGCCAGTGCAAACCTTCTCATTCGTTTGTGGAATCGCAATATCACCTTGAAAAAACCTCCACGAAACCGAAGCCGGGTTCGAATCTCGAGGTCAAAATAAAAAGTTTTGACGTACCTGCTATGACAATGTCACATGAATGTTGACACCATCCCAGGAACAAGTGTTAGATGGAGCTCTTCCATTCGAATTTTTAAAAATAAATAAATATCAGGACCAATGCAATATTAGTTACTCACCGGCAAAGTCTTGTCGAAGCAACACATCGGTGCTTATGATTACGTTGCTGTTGTTCACTTAGGACCGCAGATAAGAAAAGAATAGGGAAGTAGCCATGGCTCCTGGCTCCTATTGTTACATGGTTGATTCTTGTTATAGCTGTGGCGGTTTTACGGAGATTTTGAAGGGGGGCACAAACCGAGAATTTTCCGACCAAAGTTTTTGGCTCTTCAGAGTTTCGCATACAGCCAATAAACAGCTGGTGGTCGGTGCGGTGGAAACCTGGTGGGTCAACTCTCATTGTCAGGTGTAAGCACCCACGTCTGAGGTTCTTGAAAATTGACCCCTTTCTCTGATTTTTAACTCAAATTTTAACCCCCTTTTTTCTCTGAAACCAAACAACATATTGTTTTTAATACGATGAGTTAGACCTAAATGACCTCTTTTCTTAAATTTTTTACTTTTCCAAAAAACACCCCTTTTCTCCAATTTCTATGTCCTTGGTTTGGGATGAAATTGAACCCATTTCTGAGAGATTTTGAAGATACGGGTGCGTCCACTTGACAATGGGAGTTGACCCACCGGGGGTAGAAAGCCGTCAGAAAAGCTCACGAAGATCAGGAGCGGGGCGGAGATAGAGAAATCAGAATAGCAAAGATCAGGCAGGGGGTGTAGCCCTCAAAATTTTCGAACAACTTTTGGAGTGGCAATAACGATACTTAGAGCAAACAACTTATTCGGGAATACAGGAAAATTGCGGTATGCAGATAAAAATAAAGAATTGTAAAACACCTAAAAAGACTTGTTGTGCTATTTGTTAATTTCTGTTACTGTTAGTGTGTTTAGTGTTTCTAGTGCTTTTAGTGTCAGTTTAGAGCTGCCATGCCTATTGTATTTAGTGCTCGGTGAGGCAAAAAACTAAAGAATTCATCAATGAATCATTAAACCATACCAAAATTATTTACCAGTTGAAATGCTTCGAATTTTTTTGTGATTAGCCGTAATTTGATGACATTTATATATTTCCAGTCAACAAATCAAGCAGGGTAAAAATATAGTCTTATAATGTGAGTAACAGAACCCAATACTATCATGTCTCGCGGTAATAAAGAAATACCTGTGCCACTTTTTATAATAAGATTTTATTTTAGTTTGAGTTTCCGTTCTGACATCCTTGCAAGAGTTTCAAGCACTTCACATCTCAGGATATTTTTTAAGGCAATTTCATTTTCTATTGAGAGTGTAGAAAGGGAGTGGGGGGGGGGAGTGACGTTAGTCATAAGTCAAGCAATATCGGATCCTGTTAGTCACCACTCAAGGCTTCTGGCTTCAGTTAGTCAAATTCATTCAGTACCAAATTAGTGGCATTCACGCCTTATATACGATAAGAAAGATACTTGTTACTGAGGGAACAGTAAAAAAACAACATTTGAATGTTTCTCGAAACCATTTAAGGGTAAATTTTGTGGGAGGAGGATATTCAAAAATTGAATAACACAATTTGCATCAAAGGACAAGTATTGGATAATTAAACGTTAATTTTGACCAAAGTATGGGTTTTGTCGCTTATTTAATTTTTGATAATCGAGGTAGTTCACTCTAGTCATAAGTCAACTATTTAAGGTGGTTGGTCATTAATCATCGATTTTCCACGAAATTAGTCAGTAGTTAGTGTTCTAAACAGCACGTTCGTCACTTAGTCAAACCCCTTCTACGTACCCTCTTTTGAAAGCAGTGCAACTACCTACAAACCCTTCTGGTCAATTTTATTCCTTCTGTAGTTTCTGATCATTTTAAGCTCTGAAAATGATCACTCGCCACTGGCTTAATCTCCAAGCTATCGAAAAATCGCACCAAAGGCCAAGCCTATAATCCATGAACTTCAAGTTTAGTTTTGAGTCTATTGAAGTTGCTGTTTGTTATAAGTTCAAATTGAAAAGTTGAAATTATAAGTTATCTCGAATTCGTAAGTCCTCTTCTAATATTTTTGGCCTGGGCTGCCTCTGAATTCAAATGTTAAAAATTCTAGTCCTAGAAGACTTAACCATTATCGTTAAACTTCGTGGTTTAACAATGAATAGCGACTTCGCCTACGTTTTTTTGGCAACTTCCTTGAAACTTTTGGTCATTTTGCCGACTCGCCGAGCGATGTGCGGCCACCATCATCATTTAATCATCATATGGCTAGTGCAATTTTTGCAGCAGCTAGCTAGAATTACTCCGATTTTCAAAGATTGAGATAAGAGTATAAAATCTATTTATCGCCCTAAATCAGTCTTGCCTGTCATCTCAAAGCTCTTTGAAAAGCTTGTCTTCAATCAGCTGTACCATCATATGAAAGAAAATAGTCTCTTTTCATCTGACCTATCAATTTTTTTGCGCCTTCATTTCACACTAACATGTTTGCTTAAAATGAGTGATGACTGATGCAACGGGCTTGACCACGGTAAGCTCGTGGGATTAGTATGTATTGACCGGAAAAAGGCATTTGATACTGTCGACCATGATATTCTCTTTAGAAGAGCTTTATGGCGTTTAGCAGCGAGAGCTATCTTCGTTTAGGTCTTACCTATCTAACCGCAAACAATTATGTAGGGTTAATGGCGTTGATTCAGATGTCGGGGAAATAGAGGTGGGAGTTCCACAGGGTTCATGCCTTGGTCCTTTTCTCTTCCTCATTTTATCAATGATCTACCTAAGGCTGTATAAGGTTCATCTGTGACTATGTATGCTGATGACTCCAGTCTTTGTCATCAGTCTCACGATTTGACTCAGAATGAGGCTATGAATAGCGATCTCACTAAACTAGAGACTTGCCTGCGAGGTAATAAGCTTTCATTGAATGTGGCAAAAACGCACTCGATGCTCATATCCACCAAGCAGAAACACAACTCTCTCCAAGTCAAAGTGCAGCCTTGGAACTGAAAATACGCGACAATGAACTCGAAGTAGTTCAAAAGACAAAGTACCTTCGAGTGCAAATTGACTGCTCTTTAGATTGGAAATAGCATATTAAGACAGTTTCTACCAAAGTCTTTAGGGTAACCGGCTTTCTGAAACATGCTAAATCCTTTCTGCCTATGGCAAGTTTGAAAACTCTTTACACAGGTATTGTTGAGCCCCACATTCGATATTGTTGTTCTGTCTGGGGCTGTGCTGGTTCTACAGAAATCAACCTCCTGCAAAAGCTCATAAATCGTGCTGCTAGAATCATCACTAATAGAAGTTCTGACACCCAAAGCAGACTACTTATTGTGGAGTTGGGCTGGATGACCATTGAAGAACTCATTGATAATGAGTCTAAAACAATGCTCTTAAAGTCGCTCAATGATTTGGCTCCACAGTACCTGTGTAACCTCTTCACCAGAAAATCGACATGCCCTTCCGCAACCTCCGGAACACTGGGACTGATTTAAGGTTGGCAAAGAAAAATTCAGCAAATGGGCAAAATGCTATTCTTTTCTGGGTCTAAACTATGGAATAGCCTTCCTGCTGAGTCTAAGACAGTAGTCTTCCTGAATGGCTTTAAGAAATCAATTAAGGGTTAACTTTTCCTTTCCATTGTATATATTTTAAGATTGTAAATAGGCTTTAAAATTGTGGTTTTTTATATTCTAGTTTTATCTTTTACTGTATATTTTAATTAAGCTTTTATCGGAGGGCCCCTTGAAAAACGGCTCCTACCGAAGGGCAACCCTACTAAAAAGATCCAAATATGAAATATATATATATATATAAATATGAAAGCAAGGGCATTTTGCCAGCGATCTAAAGGGCGTGCTCGTGAAAAATGTTTCCTGGCTTCGCTCGTATCCCCCCCTCCCAATGTCGATTTCGTTCCACCGGGTTTGAATCGGGTTTTTCATCTGATGTGTTCAGGACTAACTTTTAAATATTGCTCAGCTTTGTTCAGATCATTTTCTAAATGATAAGGTTCTTTGGTATGTGGCAGGGCCTAATTTAAAGTGGTCTTAGCCACTAATAATGGTCTTGGAAATATACTAGTGGTCTTGGAAATAAATAAGTGGGGAACAGGTACCGCGGAGCAGGGGCCACAGCAACCCCCCCCCCCCTATTCCTCCAAAAGCAGTTATACGTTGCTGTTATAAAGACAACCAATGCTCAGAAAGCTTTTCGCGTCGTGGTGCTCAATGTAATCTGTTAAATTTGACGGGATTACCATGAAGATTGAGCATAAAATGATATGAAAATAAATTTGCCCGATCAAGAGAAAGACAAAAAAGCATCAAATAGAATGCAAAAGTTGTATTTACACGATACTCGATTCATTTCAACCTCACAAAAATGAGTGCGCAATTAAGACTTCTGTTGGCACCATTCAAAATAAACAAGCAATCTCGTTAACGGTCTTCAAAAATTGAATTCAAATCTTTTTTTCAAAATCTTTAACATTTAATTATACTTAAGTTTCATTTATTTCACTTTTGTTGCAATGAAAAATGCTTTTAAAAAGAACGAATGTTATGTAGACGGAGGGCCCTTTGAAAATCAGCTTCTTTGTTGAAGGGCTACCCTAAGGAATTTGAAGTGAAATGAAAGAAACATTGAACATAAAATTATGCATTGTTTTGAAGAAAGCTCAGCCATTTTATGAGACAATACTGAGAAGAAGGTTTAGGCCATTTCGACCTAACCGATACGATTTGGAATAAGACCACAACCAATGACAAAAATAGGCAAAAAATGCATAGTTAACTCATACTTAATGCACTATACAAGGAAATCCATAAACGCTACCATTTTGATTACAATATTAGATTGCAATGTTAAATTTTCTATATCATTTTTAAAATAACAAGAAACTTATGTGTATAACATTATCACTACCTTACTGTCACGCTAAGATTGCCTTAGTTAAGTGTTAGATTCTACATGAAATCTCGGTCAGGCAGGCAGATGGGTGCAACCAATGTCCATATGTAGATTCCAAAGCAAATCCAGCTGGAAGCCATCTTCACCCAAACAGTAGCCCAGTTGCTCGTAAGTTTACTAAAATCTGCGCCTTTAGGACTAGAAAAGAAAGAAACAGCGTCATAGCAAGTAATACAAGCCACTGAGTCACTGGAAATATGCGTTTGCAGCTAAAAGTCATACTTTTTCGGCCGGTTCACACAATTTTAAGTTAGCATGCAATAAAATGTTCTCGAAAGAAAGATCTGCTTCAAAAGATCTGCTATTCTAATTGTTAAGATATTTTCAATCATATTTGCTTCACACTATATTGTAAAGCAGTCGAAAAAATATATTCTTTGCGGTTAATAGGAAGTTATTAGTGAGTAGGCGTCTAGGATAGGAATGTCCTTGGGTTGACGAATTAAGAGAGAAAGTTTTGAAAGATTGTAAACCGCTGTTTAATTTCATACAAGCAGATATCATATATCAACAGCAGGGGAATTTACCATCTATGAATAGAAAAAGGAAAATAATCCAAAACATACCTGTACCAATTGGTCAATGTCATCATGATATATAGTGAAGCAAGAAACATCGAGAGGTGAAAGAATGTATAATTGTATGCAACTGAACTTTGCTCATTATCGTACACGCGTTGTCCTTTGTACTTGACTTCACTTTCATCATCTTGCAAAGAAATGAACAGCAGCAATTATAATAAAAGAACCAAAAGGCAAATCTTTGCCAAACTTTACCGGAATTTGATCCACCCTTATGGTAACAATTTTGCAGTATCTTCCTGGTGAAACAAACCTTTTTATTGGCATTCTATATTTATATTGTTCCCCGGGTTGGCAAAAAATATGCTGCTTCAAAGACAGAGGGTTTTTAGGATAGATCTTTAGGCGAAAAATTTTTCCGCAAAAGGCAAGCAAGCAAATGGCAGCTCAATGAAGCTCTATCTCATGCACCAGTAAGGCGCCTTCTCCATTTCTATATTGGGACTCTATGGGTGATGGTATCTCGGCATGATCGGATTTCTCTTGAATGGGAAAAATGTCTGGGAAATGTCTGTACCAGAACAGACCAGGAGAAAATCATGGTTTTTTTAAATTATTTTCTTTAAGATAGAAAAAGGGCAATTTAATGAAGTTTATCAAATAAACTGCTAGTGAAAATTATGGTGATTTTAAAAGAATATCTTGAAAATTGTATCCTTATGTCCATTCAATCAATGTTTGCTTTTCAACATGTTATGCATTATGTTTGCAAACACAGATGATAGATGGAGACATCTGTTTAACGTTTAGGTCTCTGCTTACCGCTAAAATCTAAATAAATTAATAATACATCGCAAGTCTACTGTTTCAAGTTAAATCAATATCAATGGAATCTTTCAAATTGCATTTGCTGCGAGAATATGAGGCTGATTTGCTTAAATTGTCTACAATAGTTGCTGATTTTTTAAGAAGGGTTAAACAATCTTAGGTAACACAGGAAGCCTAAGTAAATATTTCGCCACTCTAACCAATATTTACGCGAGGGAGAATGCTCAAAATGCTTTTGTGATATTGCGATTAACCATCTGCAGCTGCATTAGAAAATTGGTTGCTTGTGCCACAACAATGTCTGTTCCCTCCATACTGGATATGACTAGATATATAAAAAGTGAAACCCTTTGAAAAATACTTGCATCTGGTATCACGTTTTCGTAAATGCATAAAGGTTAGAGTATGCCATCCATCAGAAATTACGCATAAAACTTCCTTTTTCTCACAAAATTACCGCTAATTAAAAAAGAGGCTAATGACATTATACCATTGATATGATGGCAATTCTTATCATGTCTATGACATAAAAAGATTCAAATTTCTGAGGGAATACCAAAATTCTCATTCATCTACGAACTCTGCTCCAGAGAGATCATATTAACTTTCTTCTAAATATTTCTACGATATGAATTGCCTATTTGATCTTACCGGCGTCACCTTCAGGAATCAAGTTTTCCTAAAATGTTAGGAAAGAAAGTCCTTATTATTTCCTCATTTACAGAGTTGACAAATAACCATGATAAAAATTGTGTAAAATGAGGCATAAAGAGCTGACAAAGTGGAATTGCAATTCAATGATACAATTACAAGCAGGAAATAATAAATTCAATAGATTAATCACAAGCAGGAAAAATTAAATTCAATAGTATGACTTAGACCAGTTGATACAATAAGAAGGAAACACAATAGCATACTAAATCTCTGTTAGAAATGAACTACTTTGCGTGGAATAACTTTTAATTTCGGTAATTAAAGAAAAATCAAATAATGCATTTTCTAAATTTAGCCCTAAATTAAGATTCAATATTCAGCAGTCAAGCACCAACATACTTCACCATTGCATAAACTTAAAATTATATTGAACGTAGAACTAAAAATGGCAGATCAGGATGGAGAAACGACAAAACAATATATAAAGTTCTTACCTCTACACTCCCAGAATTAATACCCATGTTTGAAAGGTTGGAACCACTTGTTTTTCTAACACTATAAAATGCAAATAAGAACAACAGAATCAATATATGACAGTAAAATGAAAGTATAAAACAAGCCCTTGATTTCATGAACAAAGGTTACTGAGCTTCCACTGTAAAAGAACCAACAACGGAACGTGTTTTAACTGAGGAAATCGTTAACGCCTTTCTTAGCCTATAGCGTAATATTGTTAGACAATCGGTAGCTGCAGAATAGCAATTTAGCATTAAAAATTGATAGAGCTTTCATGTAGGGGGTAGCTCAGTTGATCAATTGGAGACGGAAGGAACAATGAACTGACACTTATTGAGAGATAATGCAACAACTCTTGGATATGGCTTCGTCTTTTGGGGAAAACGATGATGCATATTATTAAGAAGGCGCACCTACCAAGAGTAAACTGCAGTAACAAATAAGATTACGGCAGCAAGAACTGTTTGACCGTCAAAACCAGGCGTCAAGTTGTCTCCCTTCAATAGACCACCACTTGGATTGCATGTTTGATCTGTAGGCAAAAATTATCATTTTCAAAAACAGGTTCACGTTGCCAAATTAAATACTGCAAAAAGCAGAAACATGTTAACAGCATTCTCCGTCTAACAATCCATATTGTGCAGCAATAAGAATAGGAAGAAAGAATTAATGTAAGTTGACTTCTACATCCATATGAAACGCCTCATTGGCTATAGTTTCACGGGACGCACATCAGGGGTGTGCGTGAAGGGGGGGGGGAGGGTGTGACACTTTTTGAGTCGGTCCAAAAATATTTTATATAAAACTGAATTGGTTTACAGGCCAATAAAAAAGCATGTACACCCAGGCGGTCCAAGAAGAAAGATATGATGAAATTCGGTCCAGCTAGGTAATACAACCCCCCATAGAAAAAATTGGATGTGCGCCCCTGGATATAGGCTCTCCAAAGAGACTGTTAATCTTCAAACATGAAGATCCTTTCATACATAATATGAAGATAACTGGTTTACCGATGATGATGATGATGGTGATTAAAGAAAATGTATATATTAAAATTAACTCAGAATCAATCATGTGAAAGGCACTTCACAAACTCCAAGGAGAAGTCACAAATGCAGACCACAGAATAACCAATCTCAGGTATGCAGCGACGTCGTCCTGATTGCCAGGAGCGTGGCTGAACTCAAAGATCTGGTAGACAGGTTAAAACACGAAAGTGAACGAGACACACCAAAAAATAAAAAGTAAACGGAAGCTTAGAAAGTGGAACATCCTGCTGATGACACTCATATCCTAGTCGAAAAGGAACCTGTCGAGAATGTCTCTAATTTCACCTACCTGGGAGCAATACTCACAAACAACTACGATAAACTAAGGAAATCAAACGCAGAATCGCAACAATTGCTTTAAGCAATATCTGGAAAGACAGAAACATCCCATTCAAAACTAGGAATAGGTTGCATTTTTCGGGTTTCCTTAGTTTTCGCCATAGCAACTTATAAGATCCGAATGCTGCATGCTGACAGAAAATGATTAGGAGGTTTTGAGCTCTGGCGATACCGCCGAATTCTCCGAATAAGCTGGACGAAAAAATAAACGGATGAATCAGTACTGAAAAATATAAACTGTGGGAACTGACTGCTTGATACTGTACAAACTCACCAACTATCATTTATCAGTCACATTCTACGACGCAACTGCCTCGAAAGAACTTCCCTGAAGGGCATGGTTCCTGAAAGTAGAGGCAGGCACACCAAAAGTTCGACTAAGCGATTACCTCAAAGGGATCTGGGGCCTAACAATGACTAAAATGCACAGAAATGCTCAAAAAGGCGAAAAATGGAGAGCCGGCGAAGATGAAAAAATTCATCATTGCAATGTTGTCCATTCCACGTAGTATAAACATGTTTTATTGTGTTACGGATACCTTCATCACGAGGTTAAATCTTCCCCAGAAGATGTTCGGAGCGATCATTACTTTTCACATATGTTAGACTAATTCTGGTAGGAAAAAATTGTTGAAGCGCAATATTACAGGTTACAATCAGCAGTAAGGGTTTGCATAAATTGTTTAAGTGCCTTAGCCTTAGTTTTATTCAGTGTAGCTTTAAAAACCTTTTTCAAGTGCAAAGATGTACCAAAAAGCCGGCGCTAAATCAAACTCTATTTTCAAGGAAAGGCACGTCGTCTTCTTCTAATTCATGACTTAAAGCATGCCGATCAAATGGTCATCTAATATTAAAAAGTTAGGCCTCCTTTCTATTAATTCATACATCAGAATTTCTAGACGCAGGAGTAGCATTTCTGTTTCTTTATTTCTTTAAAATTGGAAGATACTCCGCGATTGTTTGACTCATTTGTCCACATTTAGATCAAAGGCTATTTTTTGTGTTGAAATTTTGCATCGGTGAGAATGGAGAGCTGTATTGTACTAAGCAAAATATTAGATAATTCAAGGGATATTGTATTGCGCTTGTAAGGGTAACATTAAATTTTGGAGGAACCCCTTTTTTGAGGGCTATAGAGGAGCTTCAGGTGCTATAAAGTTGGTTTATGTCTACAATATGTGTGTTATCAGGTGACAACTTCTACAGGAAAATTTCGTAATCAAGCTGAAATTTTGGTTGGTAAAAAGAACGTACATTCGTTGTCCGATAGTCTACAGAGTACGTAGGGTGGAATAGTGACCAATGGGAACAGAGAATATATTACAATGAAATTTTGTGATTTTGCATCATCACACAACTAATAGAATTGCGCCATATGTCGGGGTTCATGAAACTTAGAAATGTTTTTTACTTTCTTTCTTTTCTTGCAGTGCCGTTACTTCAGTGCAATAAGACATGCTGGGTACCAACGGAATAGAAAAAACATGGTCATATAGTTCTGACAATCAATGACGTATACTTCACTTTCAATACAGTCACAACGTCAAGCAATACTGTTTGCTTACCTGGCTCATTACTCATTGCAGACCAAGTCAAATAGACTGTGTATGCTGAGATCACGGCAGCTTGAAGAAGTCCAGAACTTGGCTGAGCTGAGATTTAACAAAAGAGACTATGATATAGAGTAATATAATATGATATTATTGATGATTTGATATATGATCTGGTATGATATGATTGATATGATATGATATGATATGATATGATATGATATGATATGATATGATATGATATGATATGATATGATATGATATGATATGATATGATATGATATGATATGAAATGATATGATATGATATGATATGATATGATATGATACGATATGTATGATATGATATGATATAGATGCTTGAAAGTACATACCTTCTTGCACACGAGGATGAATTGCCATAAACGATACCAAAAGTATCAGGCAAAGTGTAAAGCTGATGAAAAATTTATTCAGACCACATTCTGAGCTCTGTAAATCAAAAATAGTAAATGCTAAAGTCTCCTTATGTGGGAATTGAATATCATCACATATACAATGGGGGTTGGTTTTATTTTTGTCCACATACTACTTTATTGGGTCATTTCTTAACTTCAGCACTTATGCACGTTAACTGCAAAAACCTGGTAATTTAATGCAAAAATACTGATAATTTGTCCTCTACTTTAATTTTCGAATTTGAGACATATTTCTCAAATCTTTGTCATTCAGTTACCAGATTAGTGAAGAGCGCACGCCAAGATATAAAAAGGGGCAAAGAGGTTCCTCTATGAAGCAGTATAGCGGCAACAATCTTACAACAATTGTAACTGACAAAGGAAAATTTTTTTCATATTGCTTTGAAATTGTGTGCCTGTTAAAATTGCGAAAGTTGCAATGAAGATATTCCGATAAAAACCGATTTCCGTTCTAGAGCATGAGGTTCAATCAAATTAACTGGATTTGTTTTTCCCACCTTTTCTCATATAAATTGAACTCAATAACAGTTCGAAAGCTTGTATAGCATATACTTTTACCTTTGTGTAAAATATAAACAAAAGAGTGATTGCAGCAATCGACAGTGTATACATTCCACCAGTTGACATTATCAATCCTGCATTGATGAATTAAGTATATAAATTATGACGATGCACCATTCACAGGTAACACCAACAAATATTTTTAAATAGGGATATCAAAACTCGAATTTTTTAGGCATACAAAGGGGCATTTTCTCAAATATTCTGTTCTCAAATATTATCAATCCTGCATTGATGATCTGTTCCCGTTTTTTATTCACCTCTTGGGACTCAAAAAACAACTATATAATTCAAGAAACAAGATTAGAATCACAGCCACAGTTGTAAACTATAAGAAAATTTGCCTTAAGTGTTTGGGATCTGTTCGCGTTTTTTATTCACCTCTTGGGGCTCAAAAAACAACTATTTAATTCAAGGAACAAGATTAGAATCACAGCCAGAGTTGTAAACTATAAGAAAATTTGCCTTCAGTGTTTAGGAACTTTTAGCTTTTAAACATATCTTAAGCAGAAATCAATCTAAGTAGAGATACTCATATAAAAATGAATAGAGTCATTGGATGGCACGTGCAGAGTTGGGTGCGGTCATGTAACATGTGTTACCTACAGCAAACACGTTTGAATATATAAAAGCCATAAAGTGTACCCAATCAAAGAAAAACTCGCCCATTGATCGAATGTGGCTTAATATAACAAAATTACCTATGAATCACAGAGTATGCACAGTTTCTTAATCATTCAAAGTGACACAGCCTAAAGCAACAGCTTGTTTGAATATATGCTGTATGTTTCTTGTATCTGTTTCTGTGTTTCAGCTAAAAGTTCTTTCATGTAGGCGGAAGGTTATATATGAAGTGTAAAATGTTTTCATGGTCAAAGTCAATGGATATCGAGGAAAAATCAACAATTTCAGGATGTTTACCCAAACAATACATCAACAAAGCATAAATCAATTGTACAAAAGAAAAATCAAGGTAAAATACCTGCGAGCCACTTCTTATTTCCATTCTCCTCATATTTCTCCACCCTGGAAGGCAATGTACTCAAATAACGTTCAAGATAACTACACATTTTTAAGCTCTTTGAAGATAGCTCAAAAGGATGTTAAGACTTTTCTGTGTAACATGATGATGTGCAAATTGCAAGCACCCAAGAGCTTTTGTCTTGTTAGCAATTCGATTTCATTAACAATATGAATATAAATAGTCTTTTTAGCTTAGTGTACAAATGCTACATCATTAGTTCTGCTTACAACCCAGTACTTCAATTCCAATTCAAATAACGACCTTAGAGGGTCTCATAGTTATATCCCGTCTAAAATATTTGTTGTATTAGGTTTTTTTAACACAGCTAACTATCGTCTCTTTTCAGGTACGTGTGGTCAATGTCTGACCCTCTATCATTCAAATAAGGATCTCTTATTCTCAGCAGGGGTAGAAGTCTGGTGACGGCGAAACCTGAGCAGCAGCAGGGCAAGCTGTAGCATGAACGAATATTTAAAAAATAGAGACCTGAAACTGAAGTTATCTTCAAAAATGAATGTAAGAAAAATTTTCTTACCAAGACTCTGACCAGGAATACGCAAAGTCAACGAGCATGACAAGTTGAAATATAATGAAGAGAAATCCACCTGCCATACCGACATACATCCAGGCTGAAATTCAACAGGAAAATAAATGTATTCTTCAAGTCACTTTTAAAAAAAATCACATAATTTGGATAATGAATGAGCTGCTCTATGATAGCGTCTTTCTCAAAGATCAAGTTGATAGAAAACTAAATAGCAGTATTCCTTTTATGCGAAAGATGACAAGTGGAGCAGCAGTAAGAAAATTATGACATTGTTATGAAATAGACAGAGAAGGATTACAAGATGAACACATAACTAGCAGAAAAAAAGTCAAAATCTAAAACGTGTTATCAAGCTTTAAAATCCATAAGCAACAAATTACGAGAGAAACCCCCCTTTTGCCTTTTCTGTTGCAACTTGAGCAAGGTCGCTTCACAAGAAGTCATAATTATGTGTGACATTCCTTTAATCTGTATTTCATTCATTCATTCTAAAGAGCACACAGATCTGTTTTTTATGCTGATCTCAGGGTTATATTTCACAAAGTTCTATAAATAGTGGCAGATCATGCCAAGATATGCTTTGTTAACGTCCAAAAAAGTATTTTACTTTGCGAACTTAAGCGTTGGTTCTGGACCAACCTCAACAACAATGCACATCGGAAAAGTGTAAAATACCTTCCACTTCTTTATAATTTACCATACGATGATCATAAAGTCAGTGGTATTCACAAGTAGCCTAGGAATATTCGGAAACTCTTATGATACTTTCATATTCACGTGTAAAGAATTAGAAATAGATCAAAAGCACATAAATATACATCATGAGAGTCAAGAAACGCACTACAATAGCCATCCGTGACACATATTCTATTTTTTGCAGGGTAACATATAATAGACAACTCCTGACTTTCTCTTCAACTAACATAACGAACATATTTTACGAGCGTTTTTTTCATTCTATCTTATTCTATTCTATTTCAATTTCATAGCCTATCATTTTCACTGAAGTCCTTTTTTGAAAAAAATATATTTATATATATTAAGCTTGGTATTTAGCCTTAAGATATAACTTCAGACAAGTCTCCACTACGATTGCAAAGCTCAGCAAAAAAAACCCAAGAAGAACACTTCAGATAATCATCGATTGGGAAGACCATAAATGATCTAGATGCAAATTATATGAAGCAGTCTTGGCGGCATCTTCAAATGGAACCAAAGGGATTGATCCATGACAAGGGAAACTATCTTAAAACCGTTAGCAGAAGCCTATTTCAGTTCGTTAACGTTACTCGCGTGACCTTCGGACGATAAATGGTTGTGATGAAAAGACTACCAAGCGCCAAGTAGAGGATACCTTCTGAGAAACTTCCTTTTGGGATGAAAAAAGCGGCAACAACTAATCCAACCAACATGGCAAATTTGATAAACCAGAATCTGGAAAAAATCAAAACACGTTAAGATAAAACAAAAACATGGTGTTATCAAAAAACAAACTAAAATATATCAAGATGGATTGAAAATAAAAAAATCATAGTTCCCTTGTACTGTTATAATATGAGATATGCATTCAAATCCTAAAATCAACTCCTCAGCTTTAGTCACAGTTCCAAAGATTTATTAATCCAACGCAGAATAAAAAGGAGGTTTTCCCTTCACAGCTTCACATTGCAATCTCTCCATTGTTCTAAAATTGCCCCCAAAGTTCTTATAAATCAAAGGTCAGTGCCTATAGAAAATTATCTGAAAGCAAAGTTAATTGGTTTCTATCTTTGAATATATTAGCATGCAGTTTTATATAAAGATATTTTTCAATAGGAGATTTATCGTAGAAGAAATACAATAACTAGACCTACAAGACCGTAACAGTTACTTTACGATATAATCCTTTGTTGTAATGCTTTAAGCATTATTATCTTGTTACTTTTTAAGGTCTAAAAACAAATGTTTTAAAGCCTGGATTTTCTGATGTCAAAATTTAGGTTGGTAAATGTTTCAGAATCTTATGGGTACAGAAGAAGGCCGATATAACGTACTCGTTCATAAAACGTGCTTTCCGACATAACGTACTGGTGTACTTGGTCTCGGCAAAATGGTCTTACTAAACATTAAGAAAGTACGCCGCTTATAACGTACTTGCTTGTACAGTATTTTCGGTTATAGAGTAGCTTATTTTTTTGGCCCTACATACTTCATTTACTGAAATTAATTGTGGTGGGTCAATTTTTTTACTTTTTTGGCAAGGTGTCTTCCCTCATAGGAAACTTCGACAACCTGTTCAATTGCTTAGTATTGTTTGATTGTTTTATTAATTGTTTCAAAAGCTACTGTATTGTCAGCGTTTAAAAAACTCCACACTTTGACTCTGATTTACATTGTCATAATCAACAGAAGAAAATATCGATGAAAACTTCAGAGAAAACATACAATGGACTTCAGATATAACATACTTAATCATTCTGTCCCTTAAAGCAAATAATAAAGGGAGTATACTCTATACATGATTATTATGAATTGAAGATAAGGGATGCATCAGTTACTGCTATAAGAGGAATGCTATGTCAAAATAACTTACCCATTCTGAAAGGCAGCTCTGGGATCACGGCTACTTTTCACTTTGAATGTCAGAATCGCCATCAACAGAAAGAATCCTGCCATTCCAAAACAAACACGGTAAACTGCCAGGTAGCCGACAAGGTTATTGCAAGTTTCCTCTGTTATATACTTATTGTTGCAAAGATGAGGAACTGAATCCAATTTATCTCGAATTCCAGGAGCCAGCATAATGCATGATGTTATAAAGCCAAGTAGGAGCAAAACTATGTAACCAAAACGAGATGATGTGGAATTTTTACAGCCTGGACAACATTTGCAGCACAAGCCACAAGCAGCAGGACCGCAGCAGCACAACAGCTAAAAATAAGATTAAAAGACATATTTTTAGTAAAGTCTACAACTTTACTTAGTGAGAATACTTATTAATTTGAATAACCAATCAAAGAGTATTGGGAAATGTGCAAACCCAAAGTCCAGTATTATGCATACCTTTTCATTCTCAACATACAGTTTAGTGCACACAAGATACAGCTGGCATCACTGAATAGGAGGGGGGGGGGCTATAGCCCTCCTGCTTTTTTCAAAAGTAGGAAAAAAGTTTTTCAAAGATATGAAATTTCTACATCTTTAATCAATGCCAATGCACCTGTCGTTAAAGACAACAGGCACCTCAATTTTGCAAGATTTTAGGAATTCTAACAACTAATTAAGGATGAACATGAGAGTATGGCTTCAAAAATTGCCTTTTTTGCTTCTAATAGGGGCATGAGTTGGAAATTTTTCTAGGGAGAAGCCCCAAGACCCCCATTCATTTTCCCTTCAGCCAATTTTAGTCCCCCAGTTTCATCCCCCAGTGTATGAAAATTGAAAAGTGTCGAATCAAGGACATGCTCATGATTAATTGAAAGGACTGTTATGTGTTGAGAAATTGATTCATCTTAGAAAACATTATTCTGTAACCAGAAGTTCCAGTTGAAATGGCCTCTTGCAATCACATTGAAAGTGCACTCATGTATTAAATCTTGTCATGAAGCTCTAAACCTGGGAATCAACTACCTATTAGAACATGAGTACTAGATACATGCTAAAAATGCTAAATATGGAATGCCAGAGATTGAAAACTTGCAGGTTAAAATCTTGATATTGACAGTGTCCAACAGAAACTGATGGACATTGGTTGATAAAAAAATTCTTCATCTAAGCAGGTGACACTTTTTAGTTAGCAATGGATAAATGCTGCATTTACAGGGGAAATTTTGAGAAAAAAAATTGTAGTGGTGTCAAATTATAATTCTTATTTGATTCATGTGTAAATGTGATGGATAATGAGACAAGTGAAGAGGGCATTATGAAATATTTCCTTATCTAATGGCATAATAACTATGACTCAACCTAAATAAAAACAATTGAGCTGTAGGTGCAATGAAAGGTTTTATGATTAAGTCTCTTAGCTTTGGAGCATGGGACTTATTTATCTATGTTGATATGCACAATAATTGGCAAAAAGTGCAGGAAAAAATGCAGGTGAAACAGAAACTTCCACTTATGAAACTAAATGCACAAAAGAATCAGTTTTTCACAGCTGCAAGAGCAATGCAGTAATGCAGCAGATTAGGACTTTTAAGATTTTGTAAAAAGGTAATATTTGTACATCAAGATGAATTTTGGCAAAAATCTTTTGCAGTAAATCAAAGAAGTAGAAATAGCAACATTGATTTTTGATAAATTTTTCTACCTAAATTTCTTGTGAAATTTGATTACTGGCACTGCACAAGGTTACAAAATTACATTAAGGAAAGCATAAGGCATCAAGATATAATATTGCATTAAAACTACAAAAGGTTGAAACCTTGGTTCAAAATCTCTATGTTAACCTCAAGGGTTGGAGAGTAGAAGTGTGGATACTGGAATGGTGATATGTATAGAAAAAGGCCTATCTCTTGAACTGCCCTTAACTTCTTTGAGATGATCTTAGGAAGGTGCATGAGACACTGTCTGTTTTCCTGGATAGACTCTGTCTGTTTTCTCTGTGACTGTAATTCTTGCAGCTTCTTATCTGAGGTAACCTTTGAGCTAATTTATTTTTTAAACACTTTTGGTAGAATATTTTTTGCTTTTGATTATATTTCCTACTTTTGTTTAATGTTTTTGTTTTCAAAGATTTACACTTCTGCTGTAGAGAGGTTGGGAAAAGTTGTAGGAAGGGTTTGATTTTGTGTTGATGTTCCAACCAAGCTGAGTATGTCAAGCCATTGAGTTTCTTATTTTACATGCAGAGAACATGGAGCCAGAGCAAGTGCCAGAGAGAGACAATGCGAGTTAACTCTAGACTCTTGATGTTTACTCTAGACTAAATTAACTAAAAACTAAAATACAGGCTTATAAACAGTTCTAATATCATGTAAATAAACTTTGAATTACGTAAATAGGAAGGGCGAGTAAATGTGATGAGTGGATTGCATAGCGAGGCATTGATAAAGTAAATAATGCGGGAAGAGGATTAGTGGCAATATGATAGTGTGATTGACGTAATGAGAGACTGTGGCATGTATCAAGATATGAAAGAAAGTGGAATGAATGGCCAAACGATACAGAAAACAAACAGGCCTAAGTAAATTCACTACAAAGTATTCTGGTAGTTATTTATTACATTATTTTGGAACATGCACTTCAATGATTTTATACAGTCTACTAGTTTGGAGATGCTTTATTTGCTTGGATTTGCAGATTTTTATTGAAGAATTTACATTTTGGGCTGTGTTTGGATATTATCCCTTAAGTACCATTATTGATCTGAATAGAATGATTGCATTTGTTTTAGTAGTAATATTCTGTTACAATCTGTGGGTTGCTAAAGTTTAAGGGGACCCACTTAGTTACTTAACTGGTTTCAGCAGCTTACAAGTTTTCTCAAAACTCAGCCTCCTAGTCCTGCACCGCATATTTCTGTCTCATTAGTCGATCAAGATTTTCCCTGTATCTGCCCCTGCTTCATAATAAGCACTTGGCTGCAATATCGTACAACAAGAGTTCTCAAACTTTATGTAGCAAAGAAAAAAAAATAACTCAGCAGCCATGCAACTAGTTAGGCCTGTGTATATTGATGAAACAAACTCACTTCTGGCAATTCTACTTGTCTGTATTCATTTATAATTTTTTAAGACTAAACCACAAAAAATAAGCTACTTCATGACATCATAAGAAACCAAACATTTTCAAAACTGACTTGATCATGAGGAAGTTGGGCAGCAAAAAACGAATTAACACTTTTTAGCCTTGGGCGCAAGTACATAGGTAGGTACAACTTGCAGCAACTTATTAGAAACAGTTTTTCTTCATATCAATTTTCTTTTTAGGCTCATTCCTGGCTTTTCCTTTCTGATTTCAACTGGCATCTCCAAAATGATTTAGTACAAGAAAAGACGAATCAGTCAGGTAATCAGTTTCATGGTAGAACAACATTATGGTAAATTCTACTGTTTGTAAATGATCACTTCTTGAGACATTTCTATGTACTATACCAAAAGTAATAGTTTCATTTTAAAAAATTAAAATCCAGAAAAATCTGCTTCACATAATTCAAAAGATCTTGCAATGAATTTTCCATTATCAAAAAGCAAGATGAATGTTACAACAGTTAGTTACAAGATAAGAAAGATGACAATGAACTTACAAACATTGATATCCATACAGCTATATTTTAAAAAATTCACTTTCTTATGCAGAATGACCTTCCTGAAAACCTAATTCTTGAGTAGAAGGTTATTAGCCTTAATATTTGAATAGCATTCAATCTATACATTTGTAAAAAGATAATTGAGTTGCGCAAAAATTTCTAACCTAGAGTTGCTCATCAGATAATTCCCATTTCCAATAACATGGAACCCAAAATTATGCTTGAAACATCTGCAAAGCTTCCTTCACATCAAAATTCACAAAAATATATTTTCACCAAACAAACTTTTTTGGCCCAATTTTTCTCCCAATCAAAGGAAATTTTTTCGACATGTCTAGCATTTCCTGGCTGGAAAACTTGCATGTGCTCGCAGCTACACTTTCCCTTGATGTCGGTGTGTCGCACCGCCCCCTACCATTTGTCGCACCTTATTTTGTTACATGAAGTGGTACAATATAGGCGTTTCACGCCTTTTTTAAAACGAACATTGTTATGGCAAACAATGGGGGGGCTGGTTCTGCTTGAATTAAGTACTAATAAGAAGGGAAAGGGCTAATAACGCATACCGCTCATTAAATATTGGCTTGGTTTTGCTAGCAACTCCTTAGGTTTTGTCGCATGTTGGCACGAAATTGGCTTTGCTCGCATGTCGCATCGGAAAAACTGTTGTTGGTCGCAACTACGCGTAGGCAAAAACAGGCATATTTTCCAACCCGGTAGCATTTAGGGTAATGTCGCTGATATCTATCTATCAAAACTAGCTATCAAAACTAGTTTGTAAATTTCTATGAATTAGAATAGAATATATTAGAATAGAATAGAATAGAATAGAATAGAATAGAATAGAATAGAATAGAATAGAATAGAATAGAATAGAATAGAATAGAATAGAATAGAATAGAATAGTATAGAATAGAGTAGAATAGTATAGAATAGAATAGATTAGAATAGAAAAGAATAGTATAGAATAGATTAAAATAGAATAGAATAGAATAGAATAGAATAGAATAGAATAGAATAGAATAGAATAGAATAGAATAGAATAGAATAGAATAGAATACAATACAATAGAATGGAACGGAGTGGAATAGAATAGAAAAGAATAGAATATAATTTCAACAAAAATTTCTGAATTACAATTCGTGAGCTGCTGTTGCAATTTATTTTCAAAAATTTCATTATCAGATTCGTGTTGCGGACATCAAGAAAAAGTCTACAAGAGACTATCGGAAGCCTGGTGCCCGAGGAAAAAGCCTGGTGCCCGTATTTCAATGTTCAAACATACAAAAAATATTTCCGCAAAAGAGTGAACGAGTACCTTCCTTAAAATATATTTTTTATTTCCCAAGGCGCTCTTGTGAGGAAATAGGGTAGGCCTACGTACCTCCGTCGTCCATGTTATTACAACTTATCAAGCATAGGGTAAAGAAGGAAATGCAATAGAACTTCGTAATCAAATGCTTGCAAATGCTCATAATCAAATGCTCACCTGAGCCCCACAGCAACCAGTCAGTGATGGCATGCAACTTGCCAAAGAACAAATTCCGAGCACAGAACCCATATTGAGGGATGCAGTTCTAGTTCGCCATCAAAACAACTGCAGCACCTGGCTTGTCACTGGGAAACGCTCAGTACTTCATGTAAAACTAGATTTCGTAATAATTGGTCTGTGGTCTATCTTAAAAGCTGATTGGTCAATCCATGGTATTGTCATGGTTTCCCTCTTGATTGTAACAACAACTACAATCCTGCCACCAGCGACCACTGATCAGTGCCAGCGACAGTGTCTTCTCAGACCCTCTTCAGTGGCGCCGTGGCCACTGAAAAAATTTTTCGGATGGTTTCGATCCTTTCGGAAATTTTGAAATTTATATTCGTGAAAATTAAGAAATGTTTTTCCACAAATATTCAGTGCTTTAGGATATTCATCTCTTGTTACAAGTGTAAAACTAGAAGTAACAGTTTACAACATCAAAGCCAGTGGTGTCGTGGCCGGGAGGAAGGCCCCCCTGTTAAAGTAATGTCAGAAAATTTATTTTTCTTTTCATTTTTGATTGATGTAATATTTTTTCATCGTTCGTGTTCAATTTTCTGTCATAGGTCATAAAAAAACCAATACGGAAACAGTACCGCCTTTTTTCAAATCTAGAAGGCCGAGAATTGACGTCCTTGAAAAGGTGCAAGAAGAGAGGGGCATTCAAGGAATTCATCGCCAAAAAAGGGTTTCAATCACTAGATGGTGGTCGCACCAAAAAGCACTTGAGAATATACTTTTTAATAGATAAGAGGACTTTTTAAACTGCTTGTTATATATGTTACAGCAATGCCAGTGGTCAAACGAGAGCGGGGAAACGGTCACTGACGCTGATGCTCTTGAAAGAAGTTTACATCTTTTGAAACTATTATGACAGCACGTGTTTTCCGGAAGATTTATGCCATCACCGACACTGCTTCAAACATTCTTGAGTGAGAGAAAATCGATCAGTTAATTGCTGTAAGATAAGTCGAGACAGCGGAGGGCGGTTACATCAACTGCGAAGTGAATTTACGAAAAAGTATTGGCTGAAACAAAGGAGTACTATACTCTTATTAGAATTTACGAGAAGATCAAAGGAGAGAGACCACTTTAAAGCAGGAGTTGGACGAAAGGATAAGGACCTCGCGAAGGAGAACTTCATTACAGCATACATAAGAGGATGACGCCATCATGAGAGTCCACCACCAGAGTTGCCAAGAGCTCAAAAACCATGCAGTCTAAAAGAAAACTCTTTCTACAAGCTCAATTAAATGTGAAAGGACTTTCTCGAAATTGAAAATTGTTAAAAAATTGCGGTCAACCGTGGGACAGGATCCTTTGAATTCCCTAATTCTGTTGAACATTGAGCATAGATGTCGTAATTATTAAATTTTGATGAGGTAATTGATGTTTTTCCAAATACAATGCTAAGAAAGTTGTTAGTACTCCGAATTCAAATTTTACAATACTTAAATTCTCTATTATGCCGACAATCTTCAGTTTTGTAATTAAGTATTCTGGCTGCCCCATTTTCTCCTGCCTTCAATGATCTCAAAATTTTTCATTGACTGTTATGATATCTTAAGAAACATGACATTAAAGGGGTTTCACTGCTGTTGGTTTTGTCCTTGTCGGAAAATTCGAACCTTTGGCCCCCCCAAAAAACTATGCTCCCATGGCACCGCTGACCCTCTTTACTAAGTTACAAGCATTAAAAAATTTTCACTAAACACCATACTAGACAGGGTTTTTTCTTGAAAAAAACTTGCCAAATGGTTTTGTACAAAATGTACAAAAATCATATTTCCTTTTGGATCAGTAGATAATGGAGAATTATCTAATCTGAACAATATTGATTTTCCATCTTTTTTTGATTCAGTACCGTCCCTTTAAATAGAATCTAGTCTTATAAACTTGCCAAACTCAGGAGATAATTATACTGATGAACATTTACCCTCTAATGTCAACTCAAGTTACCATACCCTTCAGGATCTATGCTTGAAACTTCAAAACAAGATCTTTCCTTATTTCACATGAATATTAGAAGTCATTCCCTTCATTTTGATGAGCTTTGTTCAGTTCTTTCAACTCTAAAAATTAAGCTTGATGTTATTGGAGTGTCTGAAACCTGGAATTCTTTTGAAAATCCTATGAACACAAATGTTGAAATCCCAGGTTATAGATATTTTCCATGTCCGTCTCATACTCAAAATGGTGGTGTTGCACTTTATGTGACATCAGAACTTACTCCAGTTCCTAGACCAGATCTTAGCAAAAATACTGCTGATTTTGAATCAGTTTGGGTAGAGGTGGAAAATAATGGTGGTAAAACTTATTTGTTTTGCTGTGTCTACCGTCATCCAAGCTCAGATGTTGATACCTTTTATAATTATCTGCAGGAAACTCTATCCAATAAGCAAGTGTGTTCAATAAGCAAGTTTTTATTCTTGGAGATTTCAATATCAACCTTCTAAATTATAACTCTAGTATTCCTATCACAAATTATGTTAATTTCCTTTTCTTAAAGCAATTTTTGCCGTACATCATTCATCCATCCCGAGTATCTGCACATTCCTCTACTCTTATTGACAACATTCTCTTATTGACAACTGTAGCACTTTTTAGCCGCTATGTTTTGTCAAAGATATCTTTAGTTTTGTTGACTGGAAGTCAAATGTTTCTAATCGCACTTATAAAGGGCACTGTGACTTATGCCGATATACTTTTATTCTTCTTGCAATTACCCCAATCGCAAAGTCTGGGCATGTTTTGACCCTTCTAAGGAGCAGCAGCATAAACCTGAGTGACCACGCCCAAATAGGGCCACACCTTATTTTCAAAGTCCCCTCACTCGAAAATAGGCTCCGGTGTCCCTGAGTCAAGATAGTTATTCTCGATTGTCTCGAATTTATGCCATTGCATCGTAGCCAGGGTGAATCTGACTCTGACTGTGCGCCAAAGATTTTTCTCCCTTTACATTTCGTGTGCAAAGGCACCAAAGCAAATAGAAATTTTGACAAGATGCCTTCCTTCAAAGTCCCATTAACTTCTGCACTAAAGCACTGCACCACAGCGTCCGTCCCTTTCTACTGCGCTCAAGTGCTGCGCAAAAATGTTGCGCTAGAAAATCATCTGCGCCGAAGATCTTCCGAAACCACTGATCAGTGTCCGAAACTAGGTACAAAGATTCGCCTTGGCATCGTAGTTTACCTCTTTTGTTGTTGCTGTTGCCTCTTACCTTGAGACGAATGCCAAGCTGCCTTATCCTTGTTCTTTAACCGATCGCTTGCCCTTCATTAATGATGGCCTTCAATGACATCTTACCGGGTAAGAAATTTTGTTTGACTCCCCATAGCCATGTGTTGCCCAAGATGAATTTAGCTGAATCGACAAAGAGGAGTCCACCCGCCTCTGTTACCACCAGTGCCTCCCCCAATCAGCCAAGCCATTGCTTACAAGCTCAAAAAACTAATCGTTGTTTGATTTGAATTATTGACAAAATCAAAGAATAGGAAAAGACAATCAACTGAGCTAAAACTACTTGTGCAACAGAATCAGCCAAAGATGATCTCCTGTTTGAAGGGAGAGAGCACATTTTGGTAATAGCCTAGCTTGGTGACTGATCATTTGTTCATTAACCCCCAGTCTTTAGAATGACCTGCTGTATTCTTTGAGGACAGCAACCTCATTAGCACACCAAGCAAAAATTTTTGAAGACTTTTAATCCAAAATATAACCCAGTTTGTAGAGCAAACCATTGGCTCTGAAATACCCTTGAGACTTATGCTTTTAAGAAGCATGGCAGATATGTTACCCCTATAACTGATCTTAAAAAAGGTTTCAAATAAATCATGTTTGTTAATCAGTGCTCTTGGTATCTTTAGGTACAACTGCAAATCTTTTCTTCAAATGTGTGACTCCTTTGATAATGACAAACAACACAAATGCTAGCTCATCGCTAAGCTTTAAGCAACCATAAATTGTACCACTTGCTTCATCTTCTTTTGTAAAAATAAAGCATGGAGAAACCCAGACCTCTTTCTTTTTGTTCTCTATTTTATCTTTTTACATTTGTTATTTACTTTTATACTGTAAACCTAAGCTAGCCAATTACAAATTATCTTTGTAAAATTGAGATTTGTCATTGTATTTTAGATTGAATATCAATAAAAAGTTTCCATAACAACACTATTGTGATTACTAGAGTTAAGAAAAAACATGAATTCTACTTAAATAGCTGAATGACACCTATAAATGCGCAATACAGAAGAAATATCATGTGTCAAGTTGCTGATTCAATAATTTTATTCAATGTCCCAAAAATTTTGTTGGAACATCAGTAGTTAGAATCAGCATAATTAAAATTGAAAAGTAGCATTAATTTAATATAAACTATGTGTTGCAAGAAATCACAGCCAGAAAAAACACATTTTCATTAAAAAGTTGGAAATGATATTTTAGTGTTAAGTATGATCGTTATATTAATTTTAATGTTAAAACAGCATGCACTCAAATGCTTACTGGCAACTTATAGAATAGCTCTAGATAAAGCATATATCAGGGAATTTGCATACTGATTTGTCAGAATCTGTGATTGCCTAATCTGTGAACCCTTTATATTTACAGATCTTTACTCTACTCGATTTAGCAAAAAAACAGTTGTAACCATGATAAAAGTCATCTATATTGCCTGTCACATATTTTATATAGCAAAAGTACAGTAATAGTAATTGTTATCTTATAATATTGGAGCGGAATCGTGGCTATTTCGCAGGCCTATGAATCTTTAAGCTCCTTGTTTTAGACCACAGTTGGAACCTTTTCCTGCAAGCTGTTCTGGAAACCCCACCGTGGCCACGGTCCATCCTTCTGAGGTCTGTTAATTGGAATGCAGGGAAAATTCGTGACAGCTGCCAGAACCATGGCCTGGGTTAGCAAATAAATAAACAAACAGACAAATTAAAATAGTTGCAATGCAATACATTTCTGCAGATTGGCCTATGGAGCAATCTCAGCTAGGAAAAACCCATCCAGAACATTAATTCTTAAGTTATGTAGTACAAAATTTTAAATAGAACTTGGTTTTACTTATCTTGTTAGGTTCCTCTATTGGCAATATGGTTAAATGTTGTAATATCTCTTAAATGATCTCATATATTTTTTTCTATTCTAGATCGGTATATCATATTTGCAAACAATTTTGCTGCCTTACCTTCTTGTAAAGTTGTAATTTTGTATCTTGGATTTGTTGCCTTTGCACCATTGTGGAAAAAACTTTGCCCTCCATTTTCTCTAAAGAAGGCAAGTGTAATGCATTTGCTGACATCTTTTATACGAGAGTAAAATTTGTTATGTTATTTTGTAAGAATTAGAATTTGTAAGTTTTTTTAATTGCTAGGATTTGTACCTTTTTTCTTTGTGAATACACAAGTGCTAAAAATCATTAGATAATTGTCACTTCTTTTAATGAAAAACTGATAGCATAGGCCCTGGTGCCTAAGGTCAGCATCACATCAAAAGCTGTCAGAAAAACGAAGCTATGGCTCAAAAATAAAACTGCTGAAACCATCGATTGGTATCAGGGGTGGCTCCAGAGGGGGGCAGAATGGGCTGTGGACTGCTATCAGGAAAATTTTATGCCTTTCAGGAAATTTTTGACGGAAAATTGTGTTCTTATGCTCAGAAAGATACCCTCTGTTTGGCTATATAGCCGCCCTGCTGGGGAATCTAGCCCCCTCATCAAGCAAATTCTGGTGCCACCCCTGATTGGTATTTTAGTTGTTTGCTTGCTTGAGAAAGCCTGTATTTGTGTCAATTCTCTTCATAAAATAATGTATAAGTCAAACATATATTGCCCTGTTCCTTAGTGGGCTTTTAAATAATCTGAGGAGTTTAGGGTGAAATATTATTTCAACATGCTAAATTATTTTCTCCCTATTACTTTCAAGGTAAAGCTTTGCGATATGAAACTGATATTCAGATGAATAATATTAGAAAGCTTTGGATGTTGTCAATATCTGATCAATCTAGAAAGATTGCAAATTTTCCCTGTGAGAATTTGCACAGCATTACTTGTTTGGGTGCAGTGAGTGCCACAGTCCTAATCTTAATGCGTATGGAAAACTTTTTGTTTCCTGGAGAACTACTCATAAATTCACAAGATGTTCAGTACTTTATAGCAAAATTGGTGGGCTAGGGCCATAACCTCTTAAGGTCGTTATCCATTACGGCTCCCCCAGGCCAAAAGGGGTTCATTTGTTCTTTTTTTATATATATTTTTATTGATTATTTTTTAGGCCATGTTGCTGCACAACATCATTTGCGTTGTCCTGAGTCTAGGATCCTGTCTCCTTATATCATACGGACTTGTTGAATGTAGATGTTTGTTTGAAATGAAGGAAAGCGTACCCGTGAAATACGGATTATTGGTGTATTTGTTTTCAAAGTACGTCGAGCTTCTCGATACTGTTTTCATGGTTTTGAGGCATAAGCAACGGCAAATTTCATTTTTACATGTAAGTATGTTATAATGTCTCTGGTGTATTTGAAATCAACAATGATACACTTTTGTTTATTTCCCTTAGTTTCTTGTTATTTGCTTGTCATGAATACCAGGCATCGTGTTGCCTCAGTCAACCAAAGTTGTCCCTCATCAGCTTCAACGATGCTCAATTTGTTTCATGTGTTATAACAAATTTTGGAGGCCATAGTTTTATGATGGGTACAATTTAAGTACTTAATGATAAGACGTATATCCTGTTCAACATCATCAACATCATTATCATCATCATCAATAACATTACTTCTGTGTCAAATAGATTTAGCATACTTGCTAATTGGGGACACTTGATATGCAAATAACAATATTATCTCTTATAATATACAATATATTAAAACAAATTAAATATAATTTTACATCTATGCCGTAGAAGTACACCAATTCGAACTTTATTGTTCGCGAAAATGGCACTTACAGTTTTCCGTACTAGTCATGACAGACAAATCCCAAATTTTTTTCTTAAGTTTCGTTTAAATATCCCTAGATTTTTACTGTTTGTAATGTCCGAGTGCAGTTTCGACCACGACATAGGTCCCAAGTATCTTATCGAATGTTTTCCATGTATCACGGTTCTACATCTTGGTTTTTTGAATGCGGCGTTCCTCAGTTCGTATCGTTTGGTTGGTCTTTCAAACAAGTCCTAGAAAGGCTTTGGGGCTAAGTTGTTTTTGACCTTGTACATGAGAACAGTAATATCTTGCAATCTTTTGTTGTACAAGGTGGATAGATTTGATTTTTCTAGAGGTGATTCATAACTTCTTTGTTTATCACGAAACACTGCTCTTAAAGCTTTTTCTTGAATTCTTTCGTGTTTGATGATGCCCTGCAGAAGTGGAATACCAGTCCGCAATACGTTATGTGTGGAAGAATTGCTGTTTTGTACAACACTAGTTTAGCATCTGTTGGTATCTTGTTTCGTAATCTCATCAGAACTCCTACTCTCTGACTTGCCTTCTTGCATGTGTTGCTTATATGCTCATTGAATGTCAGCTTATCATCAACTGTGACTCCAGATAGGTAAGGTAGCTCTTGAAGCTCTTAATCGATAGGTAGCTCTTGAATCTTTTGGCCAGTGACCGTCATGGCCTGATATTGTTCTTTGTTAGCATGTAGGACATTGTCTTTCTGCCATGAACATACCTTTTCCATATTATCTTTTATAACTTTCTCTACCTCTTTTGGTGAATCTTTGGCTACATATAGCTGGTGATCATTTGCATACATTGATAGACTACAGTTTGTGACAGTATAACTGAGATCGTTTAGGTAGATATTCTATAGAAGTGGGCTAAGTGATGAACCCTGTGGGCATCCTCTTTCAAACTTCTTCCATCTACTTTTTGTGTCATCTAGCTTCACTCTATTTCTTTGATTTTCGAAGTATGACCCCATTACGTCAATTGCCACCTTCGAAAAACCGTATCCTTAATAAGAGTGGTGAATACAATGAGTCAAAAGCTTTACTCATTTCAGTCAATACCACACCAACTATCTTATTGCTATCAATTGCCTCTTTCCATTTCTCAACCAAATTTACTAACGCAGTCTCAGTGCTTTGACCTTTTCTATATGCTGTTGAACTATCACTTAATTTTAGTTGGATTCCCTCTTCCGTTTGGCTAGCAATGAGTTTCTCAAAGACCTTATCAACTACAGGAAGTGTTGTTATTGGCCTTTAGTTCTAATCTATGTGTCTATTACCTTCTTGAAAGCAGGTGTCGATGGTCTCTTTTTCCAGTCCTGAGGCCACGCTCTTTGTCCAATGGATTCGTTATAGACTCTTGTTATAGATGGTGCAAGGGCTTCTGCTTCAACTTTAAGCATCCCTGATGGCATTTTATCCCATCCTTCTGACTTTCTCGGGTTGATATCTTTCATTGCTTCCTTAACCTCATTCTCTTGCCTATAAGCAAACAGTCTAGTCTCATTCACATTTTTCTCTATATTAATAACACTGCTGTTACTCTCCAGTTCTTGTTCAGATACTGTGCTAACGTTTGCTTTCTCTGTTCTCTCCCCTTCATATTCTCTTCTTTTGTCCCCACAGTGTTGAAAGAATGTACGGAAGTGTCTACCACTATTTTTGGGTTCTCTTCTAATTTTCCATCAATTTCTAAGCTAATTTCATCAGGACCGCCCTGCACATTCTTTGTTGACAAAAATGGCTTGAAGGATTTGAAGAAAGCACCCGGATTCGATTTGAGTTCTACTACTTTTTTATCCCAATATTCTCTGATGGCTATTCTTCGTTTTCTAGTAGCTTCATTTCTCCATTTCCTTTTCAATGCTAGGTTTTCATCACTCTTATTTTTAGAGACTTCTCTTGCGTATCTTCACTTTTTCCTTGTCGTTTTTTTCCACTCGGTTGTCATGTAGGGAACATCCCTTTCTCTTACCCGCTTTATTTTCCAGGGCATGCGGTCCTCTATGATTCCATTAAACAGATTTTGCCAGTAGAAATATTCTGATCTACAAATCGAATGCCCCTCCAACATGCTATGGAGCTTGCTTTAGATCTTGAATTAACCCCTCAATATTGAAATTCTTTTTACTTCGAAAAGTGATGATTTTCCTCTTATATGTTAGAGTCTTTTTTGTCATCAAACTAAATATCATGCAGTGGTCACTAATTCCAGGACCAAATAACCCACTTGGTAGTTTTTTGAAAGTCTTTTATAATATTAACTGGGGAAACTGCGTGTTCATCAAGTGAAGTACATATTGGACGCCGAAGTAACTCATTTTTTTTGCTTGAACACTAATCAAACTTAATTGATTGTCATTATTTGCTTTGATTGAAATTACAAATATAATTGAAATTATTCCGCCGTAATATTGACACTGTAGGTGTTTTCTTTTAGGTTTATCATCACTCCAGTATCCTGTTACTTGGAAATTATGCTTATGTGTTTGCTCCTTGGCCACCAATTGGAGCAATGATTGGCCTAAATTCAATGGTTCACGTGTTTCTTTATGCTTACTATGCATGTACGGCTGTATTTTCCTCTGTCAGTATCATTTGGAAAAAAAGACTGACACAGCTTCAGATAATACAGTTCATCTTTGGACTCATTGAATGTACTGTTGGTTACATGTACCATGGGTTTTGCATTTATGGGATATTTTATGGTTTAAGCATGTTGATACTCTTTTCAAACTTTTATTACTTTGCATATTTGGCGAAAAAGGAAACAATAAAAAATAAAGAGACATAGGCAATAACAAAATATTGATTGCATGCAAACTCAAACAACGTTTACGCTTATAACATCAAAAAATAGATTTATAAAACATTGATACATAACTGAACTTGTTTTATTTCTTCATTATTTCTCTGTTTTCCCTTACATGAGAATTTACGACGGCAGCTGGGAACGGTTAAGGACATTACTGGGGTCTTTTATTTTGCGGATGAATAGCGAAAGCCTCTCCTTTTGCAGCTATAGCCGTGGGATAAACTGTGTTCTAGATACAGTATAGAACCGAGCAGAAAGTCAACCCAAGTCTAAATTAGATTCAGTTTTCCAAAGCAGTCACCAAACATTCTTCACGATTCTTTTCGTTAAATTCCGTATTTGTTTCTCATCAAATCACTTGCTTTTTGCAAAAAGCATACCTGAAATACAGGTGGCTGCAAATAATGTTGCCAGTGAAGGAGTTGATAAGCCTTTGTGAAAGAATTACAAGCAAAACATGAATGTTAATAAGGGGGGAGAATGATTAGGGGTTTAGCCAATATTTCAAAAATAGGCAAATCCAACAGTGAACTAAGCAGAACAAGACTTTTTTATGGTCAAGAATTAACTTCCATCCGAATTCACGACCAACTCTTCTAAAATTAAACCTTATCATGGAACCAAATTACTACGAAGCAGCCGTTCAAGCCTAGAAATGGCCTCTCAACGATTTCTTTTCATTGATGATAATTTTTTGTTTTTATTTGGGTGGATCAGTAAAATGGAAAAGCACATTAACTTTGGAAACGGCCTTTTTTGCATGTTTACTTACAGAAGGCAGTGGAGGTATAATGTGACAGTCAGGTCTCATTGACTCTGTTGGATATCAATGCTTTAAACATATTGGTCAGGTGTGGTTTTTGAAGGAAACCGATTAATAGTGCACATTAGGGCAACAAACCATGAACATAAGGTTATCACATTTAGGTAAATGATTTGGAAGGCATATCTTGGGTAGAATTTCCAAATAAAATGAATTTTAAGAACTTGTATTTGCCAGTAGCGGCGTCAAGGGGGGGATTTGGGGAATACCGCGGGCCCCCCAGTTGTTGCCAAGATTGATTTTCCAATGCGTCGAAATCCGAACAGAAAATGATCGGGGGGGGGGGTGGGTGAACGAAGTTGTGAAGTGTAAGATCTTTTTCGTTTAAAATTCCTTGTATTGGATTAAATGCTGTGTAGTGACTCTGCTTAGGCCTCCTTTTATGAGAATTCAGTTAGAACGCGTAGAGCTTTAGAATTACTTATTTTTTAAACCTTGTTCTGTTTATTTCAATAAAGTGATTTTTAGTATTCAACATTACTTGGAACTGTTTGCTGCATGTTTCAATCTCAAATGATTGACAGTAGCAAGCGTCACTCTTTACAGTAAGTGAGGACCATCATGAAAATGGGTGCTTTCTGAGTAAAATGGGCGTGGTTCAAAAAATCCCCCATCGCTCTACATGTCCCCCCCCCCCACTTTGTGGTGGCTGGCGCCGCCACTGATGTTTGCTGTCACAAAGGCGAATCGTATCGAGCCCCATAGGGGCCATGACAGTCGCATATTTTACTGCCATTTTTGCTGTCAGTCGCATATTTTACGGTCACTTTTACTGCTGGTCGCTTATTTTACTGCCACTTTTACTATCAGTTACCCGTGAAGAGCAAATTGAAGTTCATAAGCAACAAACTGCTCTGCCCGGGGGTTAGCTGATGCGCTAGTTTAAATCTGACCAGGGGCGGGACTGCACTTTCCCCATCATAGGGAGCGTGGTTTTCCGTTGTTGCACCGCCTCAAAACGCTCGCTAATCCCCCCTCAAAGCTTCACTAAAAGATAAATTTTAGAAACCAAAATTGAAGCCAGAACAAGAAAAGCCTTCTTTTCTAACAAATAAGCCGATGCACCTGTCCTACTTTAAGATCAAAGCCGATAAGTCGGCAAAGTCTAAGGTACGAAAAGATGTGCTTAGAGTTAAGTATTAAATCTTGAAGTTAATAATTGAATAAATCGAAAGGAAAAATTTAAGCCAGATACACTCCCAGAAAATGCCAATTGAATCGATAACGAAGAAAGAAGTGAAAAAATCTGAAACGTAAATAACAAATTGTCAACGAAACCTAAAAACCAAACTATTCCAAAGTAGTAAATGGGTTGAAGAAAAAGGGGATAATATTATCGCATAACGTGAATCGTTTAGCTTGTAAGTGATGCCCAACCCATGTTTGGGAAAATCAATAGCAACAACTGTACCAAGTGAAGTCCAGTTCAGCTGCTTAGAGCCTGATCATTCAATCCCCAAGACTAAACCTTTAATTGAAGATGTAAATTCATAAGAAAGAAAGCAGGAATAATTGCACCAAAAAGGCAGTATGCAAGGAAACACACTATAACAAAATATGCCCAGCCTAAGTAACAAACAAAACATCCTTACGAACGAAATTGAAGGGCATTTTTTAACAGTGTTACTGCTGGGAGAGGTCTCCAGTAAAGTCAATGGCTTCCCATATGATGAGCAGAAATGAAATCACATAATTTGCTCTGTAGTCTCCACTCTTGTCTGTTCCCGCTTATCTTCGTGTTTATTGCAAATCAGCTTTCGAATTAAATTTTCTGTTTTTATCATTTTGAGTACCTGTGACAATGTTTGATTTGACTTCTCTCAGTTATTACCCTTTCGGGCTCTTTTTGCAAACCTTCCTTTGCAAAAGGAAAGTAAAACTGATAGTAAGACTGGTAGCAAAAGTGGCAATAAAATTTGCAACTGACAGTAGAACAGTCATCAAAGTGGCTGTAAAAGTGTAGCTAGCAGTAATAGTGGCTCCTATAGGGCTTGATAGAAGTTTCCTCTCTACTTCAGGGGCGTTGTGGCCAGGCGGGATACCGTGAGATTTATCCCTCTTTTGAAGTAGATTGTGCATTGGTAGTTAAATGAGACGCCAGGAGTGGCAATTGCCTCATCAAAACCCTGTATTGAACTTGAAATTAATCAAGGCAAACAAAACACCTAGTTAAAGAAATTGTGCCTGCTAAGGCACAAAAGTGGTGCAAAAAAGAAACGAGAAAAGAAGCGATATAGACAAACATTCTTGTTCAATCAAGGTTGCAGAAACGTGTTAAAAGTGGAGGGGCAAAGCGGAAAAGGGCATTGTTTTTCTACTATGGGAGCTGCAAAAAGACACTAACACGTTAACAAGAGAACATTCTCATGATGAAAAGTGGAGACTCTATTGATATAAAGGGGCAATTTAGTAATAAAAATGGTCACCTACCTAAGATGATAGGAGCACTTGTCAAAGAATAATGGGAACTCAAGTTCTTATCCATATAAAATGCAATTCTTATCCATGCAACACCCCATTCACACCTATATGTAATTCTTAAAGAGCAACTTCTGTTGCTACGACTAGGATGAAAGACGATGTCAGAAAGTCGCTCACGAGCTTCACCCAGATTCTGGCTGAGAAAAATCTTTCAGAACAAATAAAACCTCGTTGAACACCGCCGTTTGAAAATAGAACACATTTAAAACAAAGACGCATGAATTGTGTATTCCACTGTGATTAGCATAGGACAAGGGTGTATTCCGTCCCACGCTTCGTTATTATTCGAAAGAAATTATCTCAAGATTATCCAATGAGCATGAGATAAAATAATTTTGTTTCCAAACTCATGTGATGACGTGAGTTAGCCTGAGATAAATTTCGTGAGACAGTTTTGCAACACACATGATTTTTATTTTTTAACCTCGCAGTTATAGCCTCATTTTTGTTTGGCTGTTGTCTGACCGACTGAAACCAGACTGATCTCACGAAAGGAGTCAGACCCTATGCAGAGAATGGCTATTAACCATGACGCAATGCCTGTAACTTATAGAGGCAACCAAGCTGTACAGACATGTCAAATTTAGTCCTGCTAAATTTTGACGTCACAATCGAACGAAAATGCACACAGGATGAAAATCGTTATCGAAATTCTTCAAACACTTGAATTGAAGTCTCATACGTCTCATACAACAAATTGCAAAGTTTTCTGAACTGATTTTGAAGAGTGCTTTTGTTGTCTTAATTATCCGGAATCATAGGCTTTTCATCATAGGCACTTTTTTTTACACATCCTCCAATAAGGCAAAGCCACCTTTTTTCACGAAGTTTTAATATCTTGTACAGTTTTTTTATTGGTATTTTGTTTTCTGATTGAACAATGAACATGAAAAATGTAGGTTTTACAAGTAGAAATTAGTTTAACCAGCATAATTCATAAACTATATATAGTAAGTCTCTCAATTGGGCATGAGCTTATACTTTGTCTAATAAGAAAACAAGAATATCATAATTCAAAAAATTACAATATAAAGAACCAAAAAATTTGCCTTCAGGTTCAAGGATATCTGGACTCTTCTACTGCAACATGGAAAAGTTTTATTCTTTTGTAATTTAAAGCCTCTTGAGATTTAAAGCAAATAGGATGATGTCATATATAATGTCAGCTTACAATAAAACAGCTTGCAGTTTGCAAAATAAATGGGCAAAAACAAGAAGTGTCCTATTTTGTCTCGTTGTCCTTGGGGGACCCTTTAAAATAACGATGATATTTTAAGTTTACTTCTCTTGCATACAGTCATTTCAGAAAAATTTCACTGCTTCGTTGTTTTTTACATGTTTATTGCTTTATTTTGTCTCTCCTGCCTTCCTTTATTACTGGCTGGGTGGGTAAATGTGGTGTCCAACAATGAATGGGCCCTCTTGTCATCATATTTCCCGGCTCTATTCTTGGAGCCACAACGCCCCTGCTCCATTTGTTACCTAAATTTTCTAAACGAACCTAGCATTTTTTCCCCCAAATTTCTTGAAACCAGTGTTGTAAAGCTTTCAAGATTTTTTCTGGTTCCGTCCCTGGTAGTTCGGCTAGGGCAAGCCCCCCTCCTTGAATAGGCTCCCACCCACAAAAATGAAGATGCTGCAATCACTTGGAAGTTGCTAGTTACCAGGCTCTTTCAGACTGCGCAAGACGAACGGTAATGGATGGAAGGCGAGGTTTATAAACTTCGTAAGAATCTTAATATGACGCTGCAAAATTAGACGACGGACATCATTCTATAAATGGATTCGTCATCAAAGGTCAAGGTGGCCGTCAGAGTAAGGCCGCTCAATAGGCGAGGTGAGCGCAATGATTTTTTGGCTTACTTAGGCTTGTACTGTAGTTGCTGCCTCGTACCTACCCGTGTAGACAGGCCTACAATGGAGATACAATAACAAGGCGTTTTCTATGGAGGACGAAGAGTAATACGAGGCCCGTTATTCTCCTCGTACTTTGGGTCTCTATTTAGAAATGCGAAAAGGACATAAGTTTCTTAAATATCCATTTCTCTCTTCAAGCTATAACAAAACAAATAATGAACAATTATTTTTTGTCACCCAGTACCAGATTAGAGAATTTATTATGCATGCGCGTAAAATCTAGTGACTTGACAAAACAAAATTGATTTTGTTCGCAATTTGGAAACTAAATCCCTGATCAGGTCTTTGAGAACAAAATACGAATTTAAATCATCCATTATCGAATGTATGTTTACAAACATAAGTATGATATGGTTCTGAAAAATACCCTGTGAATTATTACTCTGCCGCGTGATGAGACCTACTGGTGGTATTGAAAGTTATAATGGTGCAGAGGTAACGATAAAAAGCATAGATTCATTAATCATTAGTTCCTCAATTGTGTTCAAGCCTTGCCTGCACACTTATAACTTTGATTCTTGTTCCTCTGGTGTGAAGTTATTGTAAGTTGTTATTCAGTACCCCACACACTGTAATGGAAAAACTGCTCTATTGCTCCTGCTTGAATATAAGCTACATTTGTTAAAGGCAGGAAGGGTTTACCCCAAAACGTACAGAAGGATATGTAACATCTTCATAAAAATCAACAGAAAATATCGACAGAAATGTTAGATGTTGTTTATAAACGTTGAAATGATTTAAGTGCTCTTAAGAGTTTGCGTACAATATATAGATCCTTGTTGGGGCTGAAATGAACTGGGGTTTATCATTTTTCATTTGTTCTGAATCACAGAAATAAACAATGATTATGTATTTTTTGATGGGAAATATCCTCTTGTTTTTATTTAATTGGCTTCATAGAATGCATATAGTCGTTGTAAAAGTGGGAAATGGGATTTTTCTAAGACCACAGAATCACAGAAATGGCTACCTGTAAAAAGAACATGTCTTTGAAAATCTTTGATGTGTCTCCTTCTTTCAGTCCTTAATTGATTACCCACATTCCTGGATAAACTATATAGTTATATTTCCAAAGTTTGATAATCTTTATTGTTGTTAATTCACTGTTGTTGTTATTACTGCTATTGTTATTACCATTGTTGTTTTTGTTGTGAATTTCAAATTATGCCTAATAAAAAAAGTCAAAAAAAATCTTTGGAAAAATAAGATTCTTTTGATGTTAGGCTGTTTGACAACTGTACCTTCCATGTGTTTTAAATTCATCTTCTTTATTGTAAACCATTGAGTGTAATTAATTCTTGTATAACTGTTGACCAGCGCTCTTTAAATCAGAGATCTATGTCTTTGGGGAAAGGGGAAGAGAAGCAGGACAGTTCATTTCTTCTAACATGATATTTTTGAAAACTTTGAAGTGTACTTGGATTCATTTGATAAGCAGTCCAGGGTGGACAGGCATTTTTCTGATAAATGCTTATTTAGTATCAAATGTTGATGTGAGGTTTCTTTGCAGATGTTCTATTTGATGAAAATGAATGATTGACAATATTTCTTCCTTAGTTTTGAAAGTTAAAGTTTTGCCTTTGTCCTTGCAGCATAGGAAGTGTGGTAGAGTAAATTTGTTGAAAAAAGATATCATAGTTACTTAGGTTGAGCCAAGATTTTGCCTAAAATCAAAACTGTAGAATTCTTTTATCCTTTAAATTTTTTCTGTGTTTCTTGCAGAAATTGAACTTGGAACTGAAGTTTGCATTGACATGGATGATAAACAGACAATTTTAAAGGCCCCAAAAGCTGAAAGGTAGTTTATATGTATTGTTTCTGTTAGTTCATTCTTCTCACTATAAACGAAGCCAAGTATTTACCATCTTATGCAAGTAACATATACATATAAGGGATGGTAGTTTGGAAGATTTGGAAACACCCCATTTCAACCTTGATTTTATCATCAGCAATCCAATCTACTCATTATCATCACATAGGGAATATACATTAAGTCAAATGATAAATATCTTTAATATAAGGATTTCATAATATATTATTGTAAAGAAAGGCTTAGGAAATGAATAAAGCATTGGAATTTAGGTAGCCATATCTGGCAAGAATATAATGAAGTCTACAGGTGCTGCATATACAGCCATGCATGGAGAAGAGTTCAATATTTTGATCAAGCACAAGCAGCAACATATTTTCCTTTCATTTTTTATAAAGAAGCTTTTTTTTCTTTGATGAACCATGAACGGCATTGAGTTACCTTGACTCTCATGTATATATTTATAGCAAATTATACACATTGTTTAACATAGTTAAGGCATGCAGAGGAGTAAGACCAAATATACATTAATTTGAGAAAATTTTGTTGTGGTTTGCTGGATTGTATTTGTGACATTTGAAGGTGGTTTAGGATGTAAAGGCATCTTTGTATGTCTTTTTTATAGTAGCTCACTTTATGAAGCTAATTTCTTAACTCTCTGATCAAAGGGAATACCACATGGAAGAATTGTTATGCTGAAGTTTGCCTAATTATTATTTTACCTCAACATCATTTTGCAATCCCGTAGCCTTTAGGATGATTTGATAATGTTTTCTATATATAATAATTAAGATAAGATTAGGTAGTATTATCAGGTAAAGTAGTGTTGATATCAAAGAAAACAGAATAGATGAAAAGCTTGCCATAATCTGATTTTAGCTAATGTGTTATTGTCATTTAAGCTAACAGGTGCTAAGACCATCTCTACAAATTTTTGCTGCTGGTTAAAGAACAAAATGTTTTTAAAGATTGGGCAATTTTAAAGATTAAGTATATACCTTCAAAAAGGGAATGTTCATGGGATGCAAAAATATAAAATATATATCATATGAAGGGGCATAGTGCTTGATTTGATTTAAAGTCCTAGAGTTTTCAGATTTACATCTTGATTTTGGTTTAAACTGTTTTTGAATACATAGAGAACATTTTTGACTGAAGCATCAGATTTTGTATTGATTATTGTTTTCAGTATTTTGTTTCTCAGTTCTATCTTTATCCAGCTTGGAAGGAAAGTTTAGCCTGTTCTGTTGTTAATTGTTATAAAGTTGTTGTCATAATCATCTGTACCATTACTTTTCTCCACTTTCTACACAATTACGTATTATTCTACCAGTTTGCATTTAATTTGCCTTAAATGCTGTGAATAAAAATTTTAATTTGTGGCACAAACACTTGATTGCTTCCAGTTACTAATTTTGCCCTATTCTTTTTCAGGAAGCCTTCAAGGGTAAGTAATTTTTTTTATTATCTGATGGGTGTGTTATACCAAATATGGTTGAAATTAAATTTTTTTTGGCAGACGTAAAATGGAACACCATTGAAAAAATACTTGATGTTATTAACGTGACCCGGTGAGAGTTCAGGATAATTCGTTTATTTTGGCACAAACATTGCTTTACCGAATGTTACCAATTCCGTTCACTTCTAAATAGAATAGCAGTATCATTTATGCTGTAGCCACATTCCTGCTTATTAACATGCATCAAGTCTACATATACTGTAATGCATTATAATATAATGTAATTCTCATATACCAAATTTAATTCTCATATACAAAGCGTTGCTTAAACCACATGTTTTCTTTCAATGAAGCTAAAAATATCTGAACCACATTCTATATTCTGGGGGATTTCCTCTTTCAGACATTTGCCTATGACTACAGCTTTTGGTCCATGGATGAATCTAATGAAAAATTTGCAGGTAAGCAATCAATGGGTCTCTCAAATTACAATGTTTAAACGTTTTGTGTTATCATAATTTTGAAGAAGCCCTCAATACTTACAATTACGAACAAAGTTAATTACCTTAATTTGTATATTGTCTTGGTTGTGCTATTTTGCATTTTCCTTTTTTTTATTCATCGACTGTCATCCCAAGAATCATGGGGTCCGGTGAATGGCTATCATTGTACACAATCCTTGTTTGTGTCAAGTAATTAACAGTGGTTTAAAATTTTTTTTTGTCCTAGAACTGCCTTCTAGAATGTTGTGAATCTACTGTTTTTACTGCAGGCCATTGATTTCGCCTTAGTTATGCTTAGGTCGCTTTTTATAGCCATTGTTTTAGATAAATAGCAGGTTTGAACAATTTAGTAAAACACAACGAAAGCAGATGCTGAACAGGACAATAAATTCAATACTACTTCAACTTGGCCTTAGACTACAACAATAGCCAGAAATCAGATCTATAAAGTAAATCTATCATACAGGCAGGCAATTTTTAGCCATTGCTCGAAAGCTCTTGAAGGTTTTTATCATGGGGGTAGTGCCAGATTGGTCGAACTACAGAAGATACGCATTAAAGAGGGTTGCATTTTATTTTACGTGATGGTTGGGTAGGAGATATTCAACGGACCAAAAAATTACATGAACATGGGTGAACATTTAAACAAGTCCGAACTGAAAAGAATCAACTGACCTCTTTTACTCATATTAAACTTATTAGTTTAGGTTTGATGTACATACAAGACCTGTTTTTGTTTTCTACCTTGATTTTTGACAGAGTTTTTTAGTTCTGAGGTCTTAATAATCACGGCACATTTTGTGTTAGGTCAAGAGAATGTTTACGACTGCCTTGGTAAAAGTGTTGTTGTTAATGCCTTTGATGGCTATAATGCTTGCATCTTTGCTTATGGACAAACAGGTAGGATAATTTGTTTTTTGAAGTTGGTAGATTTTGATGTTGTTTCTGTTACAATATTTTCGTATACAATGACATAGTTTACTGTTATTTTCAGTATCGTTAACTTATTAGGAGATAAAAAAAGAGACAAAAACAACCTCAAAGTGAGGGAGAGGGATTGACAATCTTATGTTTTTGCAAACTTTTTTTGGATCTTTTTGTAGGGTTTTTTGCACTGAGTTTGAGTTTATATAATTATTAATCCAACAACAAAGTATAACACGGCTTTACACTATAAAATATACTAACATTTAGAACAGGACTATTATCGATATTTATATATCTGGATTATATACTGCACTGATATATTATTTTTGTTTGTTTCTCTAATTTCAAAGGTTCTGGAAAGAGCTACACGATGATGGGAGCACCAACTGCTAAGGGTTTGATACCTAGAATATGTGACAATTTGTTTGAATGCATATCGGAAAAACATGTAAGGAAAGATTTTGAGCTTCTGTCTTATATGATCTATGATTTTCATATCCCTATCAGTTTTTATTTTCATTAGTCATTAAAATATATTTCAATCTTTTTATTTTGAGGGTAGCTGTTGTGCATACCACTTTCTAAACCATGATGAGGGAGAGGTAGAAAATATTTGCTTTGAGAACCATAGAGAGAAATACTGACTATCAGAATTTTGTGAAAATGTACAAATTGACTAATCCTTTTTATTTTTTAAGGATAAAGATAACAGCATGACTTTGAAGGTAGAAGTATCATACATGGAAATTTACAACGAAAAAGTCAGAGACCTACTCTGTCCAAAAAGGTAAACACCAGTTGACATTCATTTAATAGATGACTTCATCAAGGATTAGGCCTGTAGGTTTATCTGACACATTCTGGATTCAAACCTTACTCATGCTTTCATGGATTTTTTCCGACACTTGCATAGCATTTTTGCTAGTTGGAGTGGAACCTCTTCATTGTTCGAGGTATATTTATTAGGATACTTTATACATGACCAGTAGATGTTATTTATTTGTCAGATGTGCCGTTGATTGTATTGAAGGAGTTTTGCACCAAAAACTTTGGAAAAATTAAGTCCTCTGCGAGACTTACCTCTTGTTAATCATAACGAGAAGCTATCAAATGACTTCACAATTAAGCCCACATACATATGTGCTTACCTTAATATGTATTGATGTCAATGATGCCATTTGGTTTGAAATATTCACTACCCTTTCTGGTTTTAGTGACAAGCAGAATTTAAAGGTTCGAGAGCATAAATTACTTGGACCGTATGTCGACGGCCTCTCAAAACTGGTGGTATCATCGTTTATGGTTAGTTGCTACGAAACTAATTTTTGTTGAATGTCTTATAACAAGAGTCAAATTATTTGTATTCGTTGTTGCAAGTGATTAATCTGGGCTCTTGCTCATCACGTAACTCATTAAGTTAAAATATGCACGTGATTCCTTATTTCTGAATTTTGATTCCTGTTATTAAGCATGCACTTTTTTTCAGTTGCGACCAAAATGATATTGACCAACCGTTACCGGTGTTATCCCTACATTTTTATTGAAGGGCTGATGGGAAATGGCAGCTCCGGTGTTTGAATAATATGACCATACTGATAAGTTTGCTAATGTAATTCATTTTGTTTCAGGACATCGAGAACCTAATGGTTGAAGGTAATAAATCTCGAACTGTTGCTGCCACTATGATGAATGCCGAGAGTAGCAGATCCCATGCTGTGTTTAGCGTTGTCCTTACTCAGACAATTTTTGATTCGCAGACAGAGGTATTTTATACTGCTTTATTTGCACTTACCGTTAGGCATTCGTAGGGGCATCAGCTTGCCAGCTAGGAATAAATAACATCCAATTCCTCCGTGAAAAAGATTGCAGAAGAAGTGATATATATTTTAGTAGGTTCTTAATAAACCGCTTTGGCAGCCATTTAGATTCAGAACAAGATACCCGATCTTTATCCATATTCAATAGAGTGAACCTTAAGTCCAGATTAGAATGCATATGCCCATTCAAAATTCTGGATATATTGGCAATAAGAATCAATCAAGTATTGCTCTGTTTATCAAAAAACTTGCTTTCTTGTCCAAGAAATACTTTAAAATAATTACATCTATGTAACTTTTTTACATCTATGTTACAATGGGGGTATTGATTGATCTCTATCAACGTATACTATAAAGTACTATGGATGGATCACCACCCTCCCATTTTAGAAAAAAAGAATTAAGAGCGTTTAAAGTTACAAACTTTTGTATACAGTCTGTGTTCATTCCTTTAAAGAGCACTGGTGAGAAAGTTAGTAAACTGAGCTTGGTTGATCTTGCCGGAAGTGAACGCGTTTCAAAAACAGGAGCTGCTGGGGACCGATTGAAAGAGGGTGGCAATATCAACAAGTAAGATATTCCTCTATGCCTAGTATTAATATTTTTCTCGATATTATCCCCACAAATTGTTTATGTGTTGATCAAAATGAAGAGAAGTAAATAAATTTGAGACTAATGCTGGGAATGCGTTAAGAAATTTAATTGCTTTTGCGGAAATCCTTTTCAGATCTACTTAGTTGCACTTTACAGTAATTTCTTAAATGAAAAATGATTTTGAAAACTTCTTTTAATGCGATGATTAAAGCATGATTATCGTTGCATTAAAACTGTGATTTTTGTTGTGTTGAGATGCTCTTTGATGCTTTGAAACGGACCGGATACAATCCTGCCCACTTATAAATGATAGTTTATCTCTATAATAATACTATCCATACTGTACTGTTCCTAGCAACAAATATTATTTTTAGAAGATCGCAAGTAATTAATCTTAACATCACGCGGAAGTAAAACTTATGTTCATGTTTAATCTAAAACTCAAAGTTTATTTGATATGGGAGAAGTGGCTCCATGAAAATATACATGTAGAATCCATCTTTACACCTTACTTATTCGTAACGCAAGTTGATACATAATCTGAAACAACTATGCGTAAACATTAAAGTTTCACCCTGTTTGATATAATGTTGTCTTCACCCAACGCTAGGTCATTGAGTACACTTGGACTGGTCATATCTGCTCTTGCTGACCAGGTAATGATCTCTCAATTTATTTCAGTCGATTAATTCGAGCCTTTTTATTCTTCATTGCATTGGATTAATTTTATTCCTCATTTAAAGAATAGGCCTTATTTTTCCAAATTTATTGCATATGTTTTTTTTGATGTTTTTATGTTTGAAAGGGAAAGGGCAAGATGATCTAAAGCATATTTTATTGTGGGACTGTTATAGGCAAAAGAATGCGCTTTATCATAGTATACTGTGCTTTGAGACCATCAATCAGAATATGATGATGGCCATCTCTGATACATTTGTTCATTGTTGCCATTGGATATTGGTATCTGATTTTAAGTGACGTTCCAAGGACCATTGTCTAAATTCAATGTTGTTTTGTGAAAAATTCCTGGTTCCAGAGTGGTTGGAATCACGTAGATAGCTACTGACGTTTTGAGTCTGAACGATACTTGGTGTTCCTATTAAGCTGTTCCAAATTAATATTTCACTCATAAATAATTATCCTCAGGTACTGTTAGAAAGGGTATGTTGCTAATTGTTGCTAACTTGTAGCTAATTGTATTGTTTTCATGTAATTGGTTGGAATTTCAATATCCAAGCATGTTTGTTCTTTGTAGTCCAGTGGAAAGCACCGAAAGGGATTTGTTCCTTACAGAGATTCTGTTTTAACTTGGCTTTTGAAGGTGCGTAAGCCAACCCTTTATTACCAGATTCTTGGCGTTTCAGTTGTCTTGTGTAGAGATTTACGGTTTCCCTTCATCAAATATTAACTATACTATTGGCACAAGGTAGGTGGGAAGCTTGAATTAGTCGCTATAGGTTTGACGAATAAGATGCCGAAGCAGCGCCCATTTTTTTGTGGAGACCCCGACTTTTGTCAGACACTCTCTTCTCACATGACCAGCAAAAGGATTTAAAACATAAGAGCATTATGAAGTAATGCATCTCATCAGAATTATTTATTTTTCAAACACATTGTTCGTAGCCTATTAATACAATACTATTAGTATACAACATTAATGAAAACTTTAAGACCCATGCTATTAGTTTAAGGACTCTAAAATCGTTGCCCTTTGGTGAGAATATAGAGGGTCTGATGGCAATGGGTTATCTACAGGGAAGCAGAAAACATGTGCTGTACTTATGTCAAAGGATCTTAGTCCTACTCAGTTTTTAATGGTAATAGGAAAACAGAGATCATATTGTCTGGTTTTCCTCAACTGGCCGGAAACGCCAAAGGGATACTTAGTTTGAATTTTCTGATATTGTGTTTTGTTTTGATTTCTGTGCAGGATAACCTTGGCGGCAACAGTAAAACTGTAATGGTAGCTACAATAAGCCCCGCTGCCGATAACTACGAAGAGACTTTGTCAACCTTGAGATACGCTGACAGAGCAAAACGAATCGAAAACCACGCCGTTGTCAACGAGGATCCTAATGCAAAGGTAGTATCATATTTCAAGATATTTTACTAGCATGTCCGGCAGTGAAAATGGTATCGTTAAAATGAGATCTGAAATCGTTTGGTGCCCCTGGACATGTATTGCGTCTAAAGTACGGTTATTTGCTGAACGATCCTCTTTTTAAAGAAAATAAGCAGAAGTGCAAGGGGCCAGTGAAGAAAGGAATGCAGATTAATTCTTAGCATACAAACAAGGCAGAATAATTTTTTAGCTACCAGCGTACTAGTTTAAACTTACAGACAGAATGCAAAAAACTGACACTTCTTGATATCAAAAGCATGCTTGAATGATTATTTCTCCTCCGTTTTTCTAAAGACTGTTGTGAGCTTTGAAATTTTATGGAAAATATCTTGAGTTCAAGGATCAGAAAATTAGACAACATTCTTCCTAATTTTTGCAAATGGTAAACTTTCAAAAGGAATAAGCAAGTTGTGTATAGATCTTCTTTAAGTTCTCGTTATGCTCTCTATCGTTAAGCTTGTGGCTTGATATTAGTGTATACTTAACCAACAACCTTTTGCATGTAACTGGTATATTTTGGAGTTTATAGAGAAGAATTTTCGAGTGCTTTTTATCAAGAGGCGGTTGAAGTGCACGAATTATGATGTTGTTGAGAGTATTGAGCATGCCGATGTTTATCTCGATCATTAGAATTTCACTTCATGTTGTAGTGAATGGCCGGAATGGCTATTATCCAGCTCTGACATTGGCATAGCTACTGTTATGTTATTATTTCTTTTATTGTATATAATTTTGGATTCACAAACAATAAGGATAATCGTACTGTGATTCCATTAAAGGAAGAAATGCACCTTTCATTCTCTATTAAGCAATCATAGTCTCATTTTCACCAACGTTACAGATAATCAGGGAATTGAGAGAAGAAGTTGAGCGGCTTCGAGTATTATTGCAAAGTAAATCCATTGATCCTGGGTCAACTACATTTTCAAAATCTGGAAGGGACAGTGCAGAGACAGGAAATATACGGGAAGAGCTAGCCGAAAATGAAAAACTTATTCAAGAATGTACGAAGACGTGGGAAGAAAAAGAGAAGCAAACAGAAATGATACACAAGGTACAAAAATGGTCTTGTTTTACCACAGTTTTTATTTTAATCTTTGCGTAATATTGCCGAGTTGAAGCTGCCAGATTCCAAATTATTATCTTACCTGCAGTTTTAATCTAATTTGAATAACTTATGTTGTGCTAAGTGTTATGGTGAAATTTTTTGAGTAACGAAGAGTAAACCACTATGCAAAACATTATAACTTAAGACGTTGGAAATTGGCTTGCGGATGCACGAAGATAACAAGATGCAGGTGAAATAGCGCGTGAGATGAAAAATCATTGGCAACTAGCTTTAACCTTACCGCGCCTGCTTGCTTCCTAGTTTGTTTAAGATCGTCCGTTATTCTCCCACTGTAAATATTTTTTTATGCCATATCAATTCTTAGACTACTGGTGTTCCAGAGAGTCTTTATTTTAAATGAGCGACCTCTGAAATTGCAGTTTTAGTTAACTACTGTATAAAGTGATTTAATGTTGGTAGCTCACGAAGTCACTAATCTTGATCTGGGCAGGTATTTATCTAACAGGTTTGAATGAATCCTACAGGCCATCACATTCTTATCATAACGTAAATGTTTCATAAGTTTAGCCAGGAACGAGACCAATCATCTTTTTTCATTCTAAACCGATGCGAGTAGAATGACAATAGAAACTTATAGCGAACGAACAAGTTGGGGTTAACTGCGTGGGGGTGACCTTATCTCTGAGCTTTTACGGTCTCATCCAATTAGATTCCTTTGATAAATTTTAACTTACACCTGACTATTCTATTGGTTTCCCCAGCTCTGTCATTCTGCAGTGTCCCTCTAATATATAACAAAAAATTACGTAGCAGGCTATGTGCTTCAGATAAGATTAAATGCTAAGTGTTAGACTGATACATAGCAGTTAATTGCTGCTTGATAAAGATAATAATGCTAATGTGTGCATAGTGCTCATGGAGATATTTCCGTCTTATGATAGGAGCGACATCAAGTTTTAGAAGAAATGGGAATAAGCGTACAGGATTCAGGAATTGGCGTCAAGGAAGGCCGATATTTTCTTGTCAACTTAAACGCAGATCCTTCATTGAATGAACTGTTAGTTTATTACCTAAAGGTATGTTATCTCTATCTTTTAACAGTCGAAACCAGCCTCATATGCTTATTAATTTGCTAAACATTGAAGTTTGGCCAGGGCTCTGTTTGGTTATCAATGTTTTGTTTCTTATTGTATTGAATCGTGATCTTCTTGGGCATTGACGTTTATGCTCTCTAGATTGTTAACTAAAAAGACGTTTCCCTATTGATTTTGTCATTTTTGGGCTTAAACTGGCGGCAGCATTGAACCTCTTTCATTTTACTCTCCCGCAAAATCTCGATAGTAGGTGAAATATTGATTGGTCATTTGCAAGAACAAGATGATGGAGGGATGAAGATACCTTAATATTGCAATATGGAAGTAGAATGCGATATTTTGATAATAAATAATTTAAAATATTTAAAATTTTGATTGATTTATCGTCTTCTTTTTTGCCTTTTTGCATTGTCTCTTTGTTCGTTTTTTATTCACTCTCATCACTAAAAAAAATTGAACCCGGCGAGCTACATCATTGTTATAATTAGTTCTAATTGACATGATATGAAGAGTTATTAGAATATTTTATTGTTCTGATAATAGGATTTCTGATAAAGGGAGCTCTGATAAAAGTATTAGATTTTATAGTTTCTTTCTTGCATCCCTGAGGATAAAATGTTTAGTAAAGAAGTTATGCACCATTCTTCAGTGACTTCATCTTACTACTGAGGTAGCTTTATAGGAATTTAGATACTCACAGTAAGGCATATTGTTAGTGGAGAGGGAGGGGAGCGTAACAGAGAGGAGCTAAGTATATCTTTTGGAGTAAGTTGTTTTGCGAACGTTGCTTTCTTAAATGATGCGATCTTCGGGTTGCATATTTATTGTTTTGCTAGGTAGTTATCACTTTCTTTACATTACGTTTCTGAAACATTGACCATGCCCCATGCCCATGCAAAAAATTTTTAGATTTTCAACCACGTTTCGCAATCGACAAAGCAATGTCGCTCAATTGTATTTGTCCGCTGTTTCGGCTAATTATCTATTTCAACAATTTTTCCATAGAAAATTCAAAGGACTTAGTCAGCTGAAGCTCCTAATTGAGGCTTAGGCCACATCAGGCTGTCGTCATTGATATAAACTGATTGGAAGAATTTTACCGTTTCCTATCAAGTAAAATGCTCGTGTATCGACAAATAATCGACAGATAGTCAACAAAAGAACTTTGACCCATGGGACTTTTCTTTATATGCTCTCCTCTTTTTACTCTTCGTTAGGTTTGCAATTGTGATGACATTGTTTGTTAACTAGTTAGATGCAGTCTTTCTGTCATCAAGGGATTGGTTTTATTTAGTTTTTTATTATTCAATAAGGTTTCCTACTTATGCATTTTAAAATTAGCCTCAAGCCTATCAAAGATACACTGTGTAACAATTTTTGTTGTAGGAACACACCCTTATTGGTCGTCATAATTCAACAACACCACAGGTAATATTCTTTTTGTGCAAAGCGTTTATACTAGGTATTGATCGGAGCAAATAGTCTGCTGGTGCTTTGCTTTGTTTTACGACCCATTCTATCCTTAAATTTACACTTTGCAACCAATTTTCAGAACATTTTCAAATTGTTTTCACCAGGTTGTTAGCCTGGCTTTTATCTTTAACGATTAAGAAGAATGCACCATCATGCCTGGCTATAATGTTTTCCATTGACATTGCCAACCAAAGAAAAAAATTACTTAGTCAAATTTGTATGAATATGAATAGTTTAAGGCTGTTTCGTGGTGAAGTTATGTTTTTTGATAATGGTTGATTTAAACTAGCATGGAAACACGCCTGAAATGGTGAAATTGTCACAAATGCGTCCTGTTACAGATAGTTGACGAAACTATTTGGCACACGAGATTATACACGCTGGGATAAATCCCATTCTGGCATAGTTTATCTATAACGTAACACTCCTCCAAGGGGCAACTAACGAGTCACCTTATGCTAACGCAGCAAATCTAGAATGTCCCAACGTCAAGTAATGATAGTTTTAGACCTTTCAAAATCACAAGATGATTCAAATAAAAGCAATTTTCTTTGTATTCAGGATATACAACTCAGTGGCCTTGGAATATTGAAAGAACACTGCGTTATCGATATCGATGACGACATTGTCTACCTACAGCCATTTCCTGCTGGGAGGTATGATATAATTTGCTACTGTTGATAGATGCGTACCAGCAGCAAAGAAGAATTGTTTGAAGAGTGTGAGATGGTTGTAACATTATATCGTTTGAAAATGCGAATACGTTCTTCTCAAAGCTTTTCTTTATATGCGGACCATATTGTCTTTTTTCTGCCAGATAACATTTTTCCAGTTAATTCCAGTTGTTACCGGTATTTACTCGCTTTGTATTTCTAGACAAGTTTGTTTAAGCTGCACTCTTGCAGGCCCAGGAAGTTGATAATGGTCAATTTTTTATCATGTTGCAAGGTTACCCAGTTTTCACCCTCGTGCTTAACTTAGTAGTCCCAATTTTGAGCAACACTTTTTCTGCTAAATTCTTCTCCCTAGCTTTTCTATACCATTAGAATCGATTAATTCTTTTCATTTTAATCATTTCAATTACATTCTTTAATTTTGAAGGACCTGTGTTAATGGACAACAAATATCTGAACGAACCCAACTTCGCCATGGTGACAGAATTCTTTTGGGAAACAACTACTTCTTTCGGTTAAATTGTCCCCAGTCTACTAGTCATGGTAAGAAGCACATGTATCTACTCAATCGCGATGCATAGCGCATCTCTTCTCTCCCATGAAGCAGCCTAATTTGTTGTATTTAACAGCGAGGTTTATCGATGCTTATTGGCATATACCGTTATATACTCCAAATTGTCATTTTTGCGTTTATCATTTTTCCAATTGATGCCAACATTTTGTGAGAAAATGCACAGTAAACTTATAAACGGCATATGTTAATAAGCCATTTCTTTGACTGCTGTGCACTCGACTGCTGTGCACTCGACTGCTGTGCAATCGACTGCTGTCAAACGTTAGCCAAGGTTATCTTCATTTTGATGGAATGCTGGTATAATTATTCCGGTGTTCAAAATGATTTTATTTTGGTTAAATGGCACTCTATGGTTTGGTTAAGTTAAATATGCAGTTTTATACAGTAACCCAGTTGTTTCAATTAGATCAAGGTTAGCTTTTGGTACCCGCTGCAGCTTGCATTTGACATGACCATGCTTACATCTTTTAAAAACTTGTCAGGGTCTATGCTCACTACTTTTACAATTTCTATTTAACAATTTCAGATGCAGACAACAACCAAACAGTCGACTTCGATTTTGCGCAAACAGAGCTGATGCTAAATGAATTCCACTCTCTTGGAGGTAAAACAACTTTAATTTCATTGTCTCCGATAACCTGCACGACTAAGCACGTTAAGAATTAAGCTTAAAAAAGCTGTACATAAATTGTCTCATAGTTGACTTAATCAGAACTTAATTAGAACATTGATTTAATCAAACTGCCCAATTGAAAGGTTTAGTTATTTAAATTGTGTTTGTTTAAACTTATGGTTGTATGTTTAATGCAGTGGTTCAGTATTGAGCGCACACTTCACGATTTGATAAATTGTTGCGCTCCATTCATGAGACTGCTAAAATATAAAATATTTGCAGATATATAATATCAAATGTTATATTAAGTTGTATAAGCAGTAATGATGCAGTGTAGATTGAGCCAAGAAGCGAGAGTCTTTCCTCGCTCAATAAGTTTGAAAAAATCGCTTGTCACCAATGGTATCATAGAACCTTAGTGAAGCGTATCTCATTTATTTCCACTTTTTTGCTAAGGATAAGTTTTGCTTTCTGTTTCTTATTAGCTTTGTTGCATGAAGCTGCCTAATCATTTGAAATTTAATGAGGTTTTTTCACTTTTGACCAAATTCAATAGGACTGTTCAAGGACCACCGTTCTTTATTATTTTGTTAATTCAAACATTTTACTGTACTTGAGATCATATGGCGTTAATCTGAAAATTCCCCTTATTCGATTAAACTCTCTTTTTTAAAATAGTGCGCGATAATCTGCGCACAGAATCATAAACTCTTTTTTAAACTTGATTTAACATTAAAATTTAACATTCGTGAAATGACAGAATAATTCAAAGGGAATGCAAATGAAGATAGGTGCTTCCATTTTGCTGTATTTGGCTACTGGTCAACAGCATGCTTTACATCATGTGGACCTAACTTTGCTGGCAAAATATGATTGTGCTAAACGCCGTACAGAACCTTTTGAACTAGAATCTTAACGCATTTTAAGGCTCCTTTAACAATGATGTTAAGAAACTCCAGACGAATAGACGGTCTTTATGGCTGTTAATTCATAAAGTATATGAATCTTCCACACAATTGAACTGCATTTAATTTAATCGTTTGTATGTGCATTGTTAAGTAGGTAAACTGATAAAAAGCGAATCCCAAATATTTATTTTTCGTTATCGTAGGGCCTGCAATGGCCGTTAAGAATGGCAAGAATATCACTCTGTTTAGCAAGGGTATGCTGACTAATAACTACCTAACTCTAAAACTTTTCACTGCTTAACATTACCCTTGCTTTCGTTAAATTTAACCAATATGTACCATTTATCAGTTTAAGTGTCTTACCTTTAAAAGCCGAAGAGGACTTTGGAGCATGGATAATTTCTGTCTTAATGGCATTTCTGTTGTAAAATGATGTTTATCGTATTATAAACCTTTCTCTTAAAAAATGGATGGTATGACAGGCACAATTATGTGTTAATCAAATGTGTGAACCTTATAATGTGAAAAAAGAAATTTTCACATGTGGACGGTAAAAATTTAAAATGATTTTGATTAAAAATGAAGTATGTACAGGGTGACATTAGAAGCGAGATTTTGCATTGAATGTTTATTTAACTTCAAAACGATATTGGATCATTATTCAAAATAATCTGCTCAATGATTAATATGATAATTTGTAATAATGCCAACGTAATCTTTATAATATACTAAGAATTTATCTTTTTACGTAAACGTACAAAATCAGTCTAGATTAGCTATAAGGTAACAAGATGGTTTCATAACTTTTATAGAAATAAACGTTATCACTTAGTTTTTGAGTCAGAGAGTTTGCAGAGACAGTCACTTTTACGTTTCCCAGCTTTTTCCTCCGGTTAACGCATGTTTGTATCTCTTCTTAATATTTTGATAGAGCCAATCAAAGACATCATTAAACAGTTGGAGCAACATCACGAAAAGGAAAAACAAGGTTAGACTTGCTATATATCAGTAGGTCATTTTGAGAAAGATCCTTCACTATATGCAAAAGGGCCAGATTCCATCATATTAAGGATTCATTCACAGAATAGGAAATTAGATCTGCCACAATAATGCTATTGCTATAAACAGGGAAATTGTTATCTTATCACATTCACATCCTGGTTCAACTTTTGTACCATAAAATACTTAAATCTTGTCCCTCGCTCTAACTATATCTTGGATTTAATAGCATGAAATTTGCGAGTTCTTCCCTCTAGCCTCAGACGGCAAATGATGCTTTCACTAAATTTGTATTGGCTTATACTCATTTTTATTTTGAATAAATTTTATATCGAGGCCAAATTTAGTGAGCAGATGCTATTTGCTTTGGCTGATACACTATCCAGTCTTAAGATAAAATTTTGTTTTTGAACCCTGTTTGAATCTATTTGAAGTTTTTTATTTATATCAAGAGAGTGTCTTGTAGGAGCATTGGAGGAACAAAGAAAGCAATATGAGGAAGAAATCGAACGTCTTCGTAGGAATACTCCTATCGATTCGGTATCGGACGCTTCTCATGTGAATGATGGACGACTCAGCCTTACCACATCCGGTTATGGCTCTCGGCTCTCGGATCGGGATGGTTCTAACTTCAACTTGCTAGAAGACAAAAATCAAGACCCTTATGAAAGGTAATGGTTAACATGGTATTTATCTCAATATCAAATCAATGAACTTTTTATAGGAAAATCTTGTATTTTTTGCAAACTGAGTGACATGGAGGGGAATGGGGGAAAGTAGAAGGATATGGAGAGGAATTAGATTTCGTTTTCATATATGATGGTAAAGTATGCTTCGTGCATAGTACTATTTATTACCATTGAATTGATCATAAATGTGTGACGTCAGATGTACCTAGTTCGTTAGTCGTGTGATAAAATTTTTCCATTATTCACATGTGTTTATGTTTATTTGCTTACCAATACAAGTTTCATTACACTCTTGCCATGGATGCCCAACTTTTCTCGTAGCTCCGTGCCCTTTTGCCCAAATTTTTCTCATGTTTCATATATTGATGGGTCAGACTAATGCAAACTAGCGTCATGTGCAGACTTTTTCTATCAAAGGCTCTCATGAAGAACATGGTAATAAACATATTTTGACCCTTATTGTGAGGCAGAACTCAACAATAATATTGTCGTCAATTAAGCTTACAATTGCATATGATAGATAGAAACAAACTATCGTGCCTATCATGGCAGTAATGGACACTGTCTTAGTCATGGGAACGTGTAAACATTTCTCTTTTTTTAAATTTTTATCAACTAGTTGAATCTAAAATGTGAAAGGTAAAGGGCAAACGCATAAAAAATTGCAGATGCCTATTTTTGCAATTATCTGAGGTTAGAAAAAATCAAATTGTGATGATATTTTGGATTCTATGTTTATACATTAATTCATGCACACGAACTTTATAAGAGGGAATGGGAGCGCTAGAGAAAATAATGCGCAGGATGGAACATTTAAGCCAGCAAATGATGTCCCACCCATTTTTTGCCTCAGAAACTGTAAACAGTTTGGTCAAAGGATTACGAAAGGTAAAATACCTGTCATTCTGGGCCTGAGCCATTGAATTGGTTTTCGTCAGGTTTAAAGAACATGAAATATGCCATTATCAGGCGCAGCAGAATGAATGTTTCCGATGCAGTCAATAGAATCTAGATAATCACTGACATAAATTTAATCCTACATGTTCCATTTAATCAATTTCCTTATGTGTTCGCAGTAGCCGTGATATGACATTTGAAGAGAGCGTACGAATACTTCGTGAAGAAGTTCTCAGAGCCAACTCGTTTGTAAGGTACATTTATTTTATTTAGTAGATGTTTTGGTACTTTGATTTCTTTTTTCAAATGTAAGTTTTTTTCACAGAAGTTAAGTTTATGGGTGCTACTGCGTTTGATATGAATATATGTTTAGATTTCGGAGTTTCTTGCTTGCAAGTCGTCGAAGACATATATAGTCATTAGCAACTCGAATTAATTCAGGCTTAACACGGGTGTTAATGATGTCTGTAGCATATATTTTAAAACCCATACTTAATATTCAATTCCCAATTCAATGAATATATTTACTCTTCACATTTAAGTTCGTTTTTCAATTGTTGTCAATTTGTTGCTTAATGTTAGTTACGTGTGTTTTCTTTTTTGTCTCATGCAGGGAAGCAAATCAGCTTAGCAGTGAAATGGGTAAAAATGTTGAATATGCTGTTACTTTACAGGTACATTTATAAGCCTATTTGTTGTTTATTATATGCGTGATTAGGCCAATCTTGAATTTGTAGCCATTACTTATGCAACCGCCCTTATACCTTACTAATGATTTGAGCAGAACACTTCTTCAGTTTTTTGTGTGTATTTTTCTTTCTATAAGGTAACATTATGCACCCTCCAACATTTATCTGAAAAATGATTTACTTCTGTGTTAGACATTTAGCTTTCCACGCTGAAATCAAGCTATGGCACAAGGCCATAAGCAAATTATTTTTAAGCATTTGTTACATTTTCCTATAAGGGTATTTTGAAATAATAAGCCGATGTATTGTTTTGCTAAGTGGTAACTCGGTAAGGCATTGATACATTTCGCTGCCTTTTTACGAGTTGATAACCAGCCATTTGCTTGGAATGTTATGGCTTAGAGGATACAGCATGAAATCGTATCTGCAAATTTTAAAGAAAGCTTGTTGCCATGAAGCTTAGTAATTTGTGACCTTTGTCGTTGGCTTTATTCAAAACTCAGGGAGCTTTTGGGAGTTTTGAAGTAAGCTTTGTAAAACTAACAACTTTCATATTTAGTTCCTCTCCATTGATATGGTAGCTGGTAACATCAGAAAGGCAACATCAGAAGGCTTTTCTATATACCGTATTATACCGTATTGCATTTTCTACAGATTCCGACATCTAGCTTAAGTTTGGGAAGAAACAGAGCACCGCTCACCAGCGAGGTTGCAGTTATTGTAAAGCACAATAAGCGTGGAACACAAGGTATGATTAAGCATGACATTAAAGTTAATAAATTGGACTGTCTCCCATAACTACTTATTTGTCATTTGTTACTGCAAGTAATGTAGCGAAAAGAATTTTACTGAATAGAAAGTTTTTATGAATAGATTAACATATCAGTCTATCTGTTCAGAAGTGTTGCCATGTCTATGCTTAAAGGCAAGTTATTAAACTGGATTGATGGATCGTTTGAAAGAATTTAATTTACAGCTCAAAGATTCTCTGTGTGCTGAGAGACGCCAAAGTTATAATTTCTTGTACAAAGCATTTCTTTTGCAGTTTATTTAAGGATATAACATTTCCAAGAAATAGTTGAATGGAATGAATCCAGAAATATAATTTTAACTTGCAAAACCTGAATTTGCATTGGAATCAACTCTTCGCTACTTTGTTATTTTTTTTAGTTTGGTCAGTTGAAAAGCTTCGAAATAAATTATATGGTATGAGAGACCTTTATGAGCAAACTGTAATGGAAAGCGCTGGCTTTCAGGTATTTGGTATTGGTAGTTAATTTTCTATGTAACGAAAATTTTTTCTCTTGTACTAAGACGTTGAAGATTTTTCAAATATCGGATGAATGATCTTATAAACGTTGTTTGTCAGTATTAAAACACACGGTGTGATCATACATGATTTTCTGTCCTTCATGATTGTTCTCTTTTTTTGCTTTGTATGATATATGGCAGCTTTCCACGCATGTCAAATGCGTTGTTGCAATCGGATTGCTTGCAGAGTATTCCGTGATTTTACAGAATCAAGCATGTATACAACCTGTTTTCGCCTTTCGGGCTCTGGATCTGTGTTGAATGCATTATTTTTGTGACATCAAGACTTTTATTTTCAGCAAGAAGATGAAAATTCGGATGATGATGGATTGTTCTACGAGGTAGAATGTCACACTCTCATTGGTGTTGCTACTATATGGCTAGAATGCTTGTTTGAGAGTGTACCATTGGATTATGCTGCACCAATTATCAGTCAGCAGGGAGAGGTGTGTTGATTTATGACAATCTTTAATTTCAAAATTTTGTGATACATGGTGTTGGAGCATATAAGAAACCTTATACACTTTTTTAATACGGTTTTCTGTCTTTTACTTTTAAGCCATCAATGTTAGGCGAATTAACATTTTTAAACTAAGTAGCCGGATAACTCATGAACGTCGTGGATATATATCGTCTGTTTTACATGGGCATATGAAACTCATATTGGCAGTAATCCTCTGTGACGATTCTCTTCTATCTAATTTATTCTAATTTCTATTTTCATCCTTAACTTATGTTACAGTGCTGATTTTAGTTTTTGTCGATCGCATAGTTTAGATAGAGTTTTATTTCCCTGTTCTTTTTTGTTCTGCCCTATGTTACTGAACTATTCACGTTTGTTCCATTATTGCATCTCCTTCACCGGGTGTTTGATGGGCAAGAACACAATCTCCTTAGAACGTTACCTTTTCCAACACAGTTGGTTTGTTTTTGCGTTAGCTTTGTGGTTATTATCCGACTTTTTCATACTTTGAGGATGTTGATGCTGGTTTTCCGGAAGAAGCGTGCTTGACAGTATACTAAATAATTTTTCTTTCAATTTAAAAAAACTAGAAAGTCTCACAAGGCTGGCTCTTCTTAAATCAACACAACCCAATTGCAGTGCAGCACGAAGGTCTTGATTTTTTTGTCAAATGCAAACCCTCAATAACTTATTCAATTTGTGAATAAACCAGTTAGGTTTTATACGCACTTTGAAAGGTTTTTCCACTATAAAAGGCAAATGTTGATAAAGATTGAAGTGAATGCCAATCTTGTTTCAACTGTACTATCCCAATTTTCAATGACGCTAAATTCTTAATTCATTTCAAATTCATTTTTTTATTTGAATTCAACTCATATGATTTTTTTAAACATGGCATGTAAATTGTGAGCTAGGATTATTGGCTGATAGAATTAAATTGTTATGTCGTATAGTTGCGTATTTTCACATTATTTTTATGGTTTTGTCTTTGCAATTGCATGTATCAAGGGTCGTCGTTTAAATTTTACGTTTTTTGACATTTCAGGTTTGCGGCAAGCTGATTGTAGATATCAGGCGCATTGAGGGTATGCTTTTTAGATTTTTTGCTTATCGATCATTATTTTTACAGCTTCAAAATGCCTTCGTCTAATTAAGGGACTCTCAATGTGAACAAATAGACGACTGTGAGCAAGACACTATTTTATTATTTGGAAAAAGTGAGAATACCTCATTGAAGAGAATTCAATCAAAATGAAAAATATATCTTTAAAGGGTCGCCTGTTTTAGAGATGGGCTAGTTCTTTAAAGGTAGGACCAAAATCTTGATGACAGCAATATATTTTCTATTTCGTACATTAGCATTTCCACTAGATTGGCCAATTTCTGCAAGGAAAGATGTGGAGTTTTCATCAGATTTTGCATGCAAAAAATTTTCGTAGGACGAGTAGCATTTCCTTTTTTCATTACCTTTTTAAAGAACCGCTCAGGTGAAGCTGATCTGAACTAACCTACAAAAATTATAACATTAAAAACGGAAAATTAAAGCCTGCATCTTCGTTTATTACTGAAAATTCAGGATTCACAACTGCTCAAAGGAATTCATATGCGGAATTCTGAAGCATCCAATTCAACTTTTAGACGGCATTTTATGTTGTTTATTTATGTTGAAAGAAATGGTTTGCCCAAATAAAAGTCATTATTTTTCTGCAATGCTATCGGTAGAGTCAACGCTGAACATATGGATGTAATCTTTCGTGAATTTCAATTCAAGGCATTAGGTAATGGTAAAATGGCAGCCTTATCTGCAGGTCATCGATTATCAGCCGGTTCATTTTGCTTCACCGTCATCATCTGAAGTTAGATTTACATGCACCACAGGTGGAATTATGAATATGATCAATTTAGGCTCTGTATCATTTTTTTATTCCCCGTTCAAAGCTTCCACACAGCTGAAATAGCTCTCTGCACAGCTGCCTAAAGTTTTGGACACAGACCTTCGTTAAGCTACAGTTGAAGATGCCTATTTACCACCATTTAATGTCTTGTAGCTTTTTTGGCACAGTTACACTAAATTTGGCTTGCAATTATACAATTCTATATTGTATATGTTTTTTGTCTCGAATCAAGACTGATCATAAGCACAGTCAAGTATTGTGTTGCCTAGAGCTAATTATCAATGGATAGTTTTTTTATCTCCGATTTATAGATGAGAATGATTCTGTCTCTCAGTCTTCACTGGACAGCGAAACCGATACAGAAAAGTTTGAAGTTGGCCGTAATATTCAAGTTCAAGTAAGCTTTTATTATTTACGCACTAAGCACTGATTTCTGATTACTTAAATTTGAACTGAAATTTTATGTTTTAAACTGAATGCTGTATTTTTCGCTGCAAAATAGTTCGATTTTGCATGTGCTACACTTGAAATTTTTGTCGTTTCGTCAGTTTTGTGATTTTGTTATATTTAATGTTGGATGTTATATAGTGATATTTATTTCTTGAACTGTCACAGGTAACAATTAATGAAGCAACTGGCTTACCTCCTACATTGTGCAATTACGTTTTCTGTCAATATGTTCTGTATGATCAACCGTTGACAGTAGTTCCACCTATAAACATTGCAACCTCAAAGGATGGAATTCCAAAATCGAATGCTATGCAGTTCCAGCACTCTCAGGTATAATCGTACGTTTGTGTTACTTGATATATATCTGCCTTTTCATTTGATGAGTTGTGTACCAGTTGTTGGTGATTTTGGCTTCAGTCTCTCGATTTTGTCATTATTCATATGTCAATAGTTTAGACGGAAGCATATCACATAGCAATAGCATAACATAGCATAGCGCAATAAGCATTTTTGACAATTTTGGAAATTTTTCAAGTCCCCTCAAAAAGGGCCTCTTTTCAAGTATGTCGTTACTTTTGATCGGTGCACGCCTGCAGGGACCACTACATGTTAATAATTTAGCCCACGATCATAATCAACTTCTGAAAAGTAAACTTTGATATATATCAGTGTGTTATCAATAATAAAGTTTTTTGCCCGTATGGAATCGCCCTGTATCCAAAGATTTCTAAAAAGATTGGGCAATCAATTTTTTGTCTTGTAATAAATTTCTATGTCGCTCTGCCTTTGTTTGATTTACCTTGCTGTTATCACATTTACCATTCAAAGGTCACTGGATCTAATGCACTATGGCTTTATTTCGAATTCAATAGAGCCCTCTTCAACTCAACCTTTTACTGACCAGTGTCCTTAAGATTTTACTCCGCTCCAACGAATTTTTATGCGTCCACTTAATCAATTAAGGTGTTAAAGTGGTCAAATGATGTTTCTTGTTTTGTAATTGCATCTGTATTTTAATATCTTTAGATATTTACGTTTGATATAAGTGACGAGTTTTTGGAATACTTATCTGAGTCGCCTTTGGCAGTTGAAGTTTATGGGAATAGAAGTCAGGGTTATGAATCCCCAGAAAGGTATACATTGAAATTGCAGGATGATCACGATGAAAGTAAGACGACAGCTGAAAGGTATACCCTCTCATTGCTCTTTTATGTAGATTTACATTTCATTGTTAGCTGTTCTTTTAAGTAAGCTATTATCGCTTTTAATTTTTACTGAACGTTACTGAAGAAATTCACACGCTTGATTTTCAATATGTAGGTTGGTTTTTATCCCATGATTTCAAAACTATTGCTTGCATGGACCAACATGTGACATTTTAATATACATTGCTTACTTCATTCCAGTTTCGTAACATTTGAAGTGTCTATGAAGGTAGTTTTACTGTATAAAGGATTTTCAATTTTAAGTCTACTGAAAGGTACAAAATAATGCATTTAATTACTTGATGCCTGAAATCTAACGCCTGAAAATCTAAGCTTGAAATCTAATACCGGTTTTCCCGTAATTTTTGTGAAACTAAATTTGAATAGCCATAAGATAGAATAAGAAGTTTAAACAACTTATAATGATAATGAAATTTATGTATTATATAGCTACGAGCTTTGGCGATATTAAAGGAAGAGGCTTTGTTAAATGCGCTTAAAAAACGTTTATAATCAATTTCGAATATGTAAAATATGAGGATTTTCATGATTATACATGGATATGTTATCGATTGAGGAATAAACCCTAAATTCAGAAATATAGGCATCGAGAATCAAATAACAAGCATGTTGATGTAGCTTAAATAAACGAAGTACAGATAAATCGAGGTTAAAAGAATATTATCTTAATACTTCAGGCCGTAAAATCAACTTGGAGACGCGTTCATTTTTATAGGTGCACATTAACAGTATTTAAACTGCTCTTAACGTTTTAAGGATAGCTTTAAATCTTTTTCTATGATATCTGCACTTCAAATTGGCCACAAAAATTGATAGACAAGGCTGACGTGCTATCGTAACATCACCACGAATTATCAACTAAACAGAGGGACGCAGTGAGCTGACTGTCCTTTACCTTTTTGACAGAATGAGCCAGTCCACAATTTCTATGTTCTCTAACTTTTGACATGCTATTGCCAAATCTTGAATAACCAAGCCAAATTATTCTCCCCATGCTTTGACGAAGGTCTCAAAGCTTATCAAGCCTGTACACAAATATGTCATTAATCATCTTGTGTTACATGTTATGCTACCCTTTAGAACCTAATTCATCTCAATCGGAAGACTTTTTGTCCACCCTCTTCAGTTTGCTTTTCCCGTTATTTAGCATTCAAATCACGAATAAAGTATTATCTGTTATATCATTTTGCTCTTCCTTCATGCTTGACAGTTATCGCAGGCTCACTTCAAGCTTATCTAATGGCCCCATCCCTTCTCTTCTCTTCCCTTCGAAAAAAGGCCTTAGTAGTCTGCAGTTAAAAGGTATTGAGAATTGTCAGGTCAATTTATCGGCATCGTGAATCAACCTCTGGTTTTCATTTGCCTAACGAGTCTAATGAGGCTTCTGTGGTCTTATGCATGATTAAACGAGTTTGTGGCAATTGTTGGACGGCAAGGCCGTTCGGTGTAAGTATGACCAAACCAGTTCTAGTATTATTCATAAACAAAATTATCGCTGGAGTAATTAATGGGTTTGGGGTACAATATTGTGCAAATTGCGTAAAGAGCCAAATTTTCAATTCAAAGCTCTCTGTTTTAAGAGATTTGATCGTTTGAGCATTGTAAGCTTCGCCACTTAATAAGACCTTGCATGTACATGCTTCTGCACGATACGCATCCATTTATGTTGGGATTTAATATCTTTTTCTTTTGGAGTTTAGGTGTTTTTATCCTGCATGGTCACAATTTTGTATTTTGCTATTTTGGCAAGGAAATCTTCTTTAGTCGCCCCCTATACAGTGCTTTCCTTTAGGTTTGCATACACGTGTGATCATCTCACTGATGTCGTATTTATGTCGTAAGTATGGCATCACATAAAGGCGGAATTCTTCCCAAGTGGAATAATCGACTCTTTCGTCAAAAATTCGTGCTTGTTCCTAAAATGTGCAATTGCGCGACTTACCAAGATTTTCCACCTGAAGAGACATTTTCTCTTTGGTATTTTTCATGGTGTTGGTTGATTTATGTCAAAATTTTTCAATTCTCTGCTTCTTTCTTGTTATGGCATGAACATTGAAAGCATCTATTGAGCTGTAAAAGCACAAGGCCAGAGAATGAAACTGTTGAACTTGAAGTTCTGCGACTGTTGAAAGCTTCATTACTCCGTTGCAGAACATTGAATTTGATGTGTAAATTTAAGGATTTGGCTGATGACGTTAACTGTTTGAAACCTATTTTTCACCATATACTATAAGCAATACTGCACAATATGGATTGAAATTAGGAATTTGAATCATCAAATTGTCAGGCTGATGGCAATTTTAACATTTCCTATTTTGTTAAACAAAAACGTATTCATAGAATATAAAGAACATTTTATTTCTAAAAGCTATCTAAAGCAGTTGCTAGTCCAATTATCAAAGTTTAATGGATATCTAATCTAAAAATTAACGTCAAAAGTTAACCAAAAGTAATTTGTAGATTTATTGAAACTGAACTAGATGAAGAAGGAAGAAAGAATTGTGTAATAAACTAATTTCTAATTAAATTGTTGCACCATGAACGATGATGATCTTGAGCAATTAAAGGTTGGTTGACAGTAGAGCAATTAAAACAAAGAATGTGAGTTCTGCATTATAGCATAGGGCGCTAAAATATAGTCTCATTGAGAGCATCAGGCATAACGACTGCAGCAATCAGTAAAAATATGACATGATACGCAGTTTATACGAAGGATCCTGTTGAAACGGCTGACTTAATCAAATGAAGGCCTCTAAACTATTATTAAACTGGGGATTTGGGTGCCCAGGCCTCTATATGAAGCTCGGTCATAACGAAGCTGGAAATAACGACAAATTCTGAAATTGTTAATAATAAGTTAGTTATAACCTGAGTGAGATTACAATTAGATTAAGATTACAATTAGATGTCGTCATGTATTGAGGATGTTTCCGCCAACGATGCATCTATCATGCATAGGCTATAAAAATTAGATACACCTAGAGGCCAGTGCAGATTTATAATTAGATACTTTAAAACATGTAGAATGTTGTCAATGGTACTGTGGTAATATATATAATTTGTCTTGAAACGAACCTCCACACTAAAGGGCGAATGCTACTGTCATAATGACCTACTTATCTGTTTCCTCGAAATTTCCGTTGGTTGTACATTCAATATGTATTATCAAAATTAAACAATCAGAACGCCCATCAAGCATCACGTGACTAGTGCTTCAGTCCAATCTACGGCGGACTATATAAGGAATCGCATGAAGGAGTCAATTTTCCGTTGCAGTTGATATGAAACTTCCCATCTTCACCATGAGCTCCCATGTCTAATTTATCTTAATTGCAGAAAGGAGTCCTTATCTGCAGCATAGTTATGGCTTACGCTCTCGAAGGGACTAAACTTTTGTACCCTGTAATTTCCAGCGTATGCAACTGATTTGAATTGCGTATCAACCCCAATGATAAGACCTCCAACATGTTTGTACAACGTTTTGTTGTGTTTTGGCACTCTTTTTCTTGTCCTTTGCTTATGTAATGTGATTGTATGCAGTGTACGTTAATTTACAAGTCCTTATTTTGTTTTATTCATGCAAGCACATTGCCAAAAGTTCAAGTGATTCATCGAATAAGGTAAATTTGGATATGTCATCTCTTTGGTGTGTACTTTGTAATGTCCGAGAAGAAATTTTTACGATGTGTTAGCTAGAACATTACTTTACTGTAGCTACTGTTGTTTGAAATGCTGATTCTGTGAACATCTGTTAAACGTTCTAAAACATGTACTGTGGCTGAAATCAGTTATTTAAAGTCTATCGGTTCACCACTTTCATTTTTCAACTTTTCTCTGACCATTTACGACTGTGTTACTAGCAAGCTCACATTCTATGATTTCTGGCCCTGTCTACCCTACCTTGTCTCATCGCTTATCTTGACAAAGATTCAAGCTGCTGTATCTTCATGGTTACTAGGTTCTTTGGAGATGTTTGACTTTTGTTTACTGATTGGAGCCGATGAACTTTGTTTTTGCGAAAGATTTTTTTGGAATAATATCGTTAGTTTTAATGATGAAATTCTTGCTTCTTGCAACAACTTCTGTTATTTTTTAGCCCTGTAAACAGGGGAAGGATGCGTGTAACAATTTTTTATTGGGAATGGATGTTTTTGTGTGAACTTTACTAACCAGAGAAGTGATCTACATGTTACAAGTTTAGATCCATTAACCATCTGTCCCTTTGGTCTTTTAACGGCTAATTCTTTTTACCGAAATAACCATCTGTTTTCATATCTCAGTCATAATGTGGACATAAAGTCTTGGAAGATGATTTATTAACTATAACCTAACATAACGATGTTAACCACATGTTAACCACAAATTTATTTAGAAAATAACAATTATCAGCACAATTTGAGCTTCTTTTATCTTCTTAAAATCGTTTCTCTGCTTATGTATTATGTTTCAATTTCTCGCCTGCTCGAATTTGTGAGCTTTCACTGTTCAGTTACTTGTGACCACTCTGCAAGTGCGGGATAAAATCGCCAAAAAAAAATTTTCTACCTTACAAAGGCAGTTTTAAGAAGTTGTAGGGAGGTGCTGTGGAGAGTAGCCAATGAATTTCAGGCTGTTTGTCAAATCAATTTATAGTTTTTGTTTTCAAATCATTCGCATCTATCTTTTCTTATTTACACTTAAATGGAAAGTATTTGCCTTCAAGCTTCTCAATGCTCTTTATCGAATGTTTTGATTTTAGATGGAATGAACTGATTCGAAAGATTGAACTATGGGCTGAAATACATGAACTTAATGAGCAAGGTGCATATACACCAGTCGAATTACAAACGAGGGATGCCACTGAATGCGGTGGTGTTTTCCAATTACGACAAGGCTTTTCTCGGCGAATTGTAGTACAAGTTGCTGTTCCAAAGCTGGGTAACCTCCCTGTTGTTTTGGAAAGGATTAAAGGCATAGCTATTGGTAGTGTGAATGTCAGAGCAAAAATTCAAAAAGGTTTAGACAGTTATCAAGAGCGTGATTTGCAAAGGTTTGTAATTTTGTTATTCAAATTGCTTCGTTTTCTAATCCAGGTGTATAACTGAAATGTTATTAGTTTTTCTTTGCCAAACCATGGTACCTTATTTATACATTTATAAAAACGATTACTCGGTCTATTTAGACATTTTCAACTGTCTCCTTTTTTAATTCTCTAAGTTTAATCAACATTTTAAAAGATCTACCCCAACGCAGAGTCAGTGTTAAATAGGCAAATTGATCTTCAAAAAATATCATGCAAATTTCACTTGATTAATGGTCATCTTATTAATCAGGGTCTATATTCTTGCGAAATGCTGAAACCGGCTTTACTTAGCGTGTATGAACCTCTAGCAAATGAGTTGTACTTAATAGCACTTGCTGCAAAAGCATTGAAACAAATGCAATTCGTTTGGCTTGAATATCTTGCATTATGAGGCTCTCTGGCGATGAACTGTGGAGCAGATGAATTGAATTATTTGATCTGACTCCATTTTCTGTTACTCAAGCTATTTAAAGAAACTAGTTTGCATCACAGTGTTTACTGATACTTTTCAGGTTGCGAGACAAATGGTCAAGTTCTTTGTTGAAGAGGAGAGAATACCTCGATGAAAAAATACAGTCATTAATAAGTAAAAAAGGTTAACAGTGTTTTTATTATTGATTTCCCAAGATATATTTGTCTTTTTCTGTTATATGTGAACTGCAACGGTTGAAGCCACCATTACCGAGCGAATATCAGATGCTAATGAAAATCAATTTTCAAAGTTCAAAATTTTAAAGATGTCGTCAGTTGTCTTCGTAAATCTACTCAATTTCCTAGTAGATCTTAAGTCTCGAGGGTGTGACTTATTTAATAAAATTTGAAATACTTAGGTTGCAATCATTACACTGCCATCTATCAATAGCACTTACGCGTGACATTTATTCTGCAAATTCCGTGATTCCAAGCAAGAACCGCAGTCATCTGTCCTATGGCTGTACTGCTTTTATTTTGATTTGTGTTTATAAATGCTCTTTGCTTCGCAGATAAAACTATCGCCGATAAAGAACGCGAAGGAAATTTGATTGATCAATGGGTTTCTTTGACGGAAGAAAGGAATAACGTTTTGTGTCCAGCCCAAGGTAGTGGAGTGCCGGGTGCTCCACTTGAATGGTAACTTACTATTTCTGTCTTTTTAATACTTCAGCTCTATCTGCCTGCAATTGAAGATTATAAGAAAACAATTTCAAGCAGCCTGCTTTTTTTATCTTCAGTTTTAATTGTGTTTTATTTGGTCCCCACTGTTATCTTGATTTTCAGGTTTTTATATCTTTCTTCGGATCTCTCTTCTCTTTTCGGCCTACATGCTACCTGGATCGACTAAGAACTGTGGGCCTCTCACTTAAACAACGTTGTATTTTCTGTTTTTCTTTCAAAGAGTGCACACATCACCCAGATGTTACGAACATGTTTGGCTACATCCTGGAAATTCAAATTATTTGTCCCGTTTCCCATTTAAACCTATTGGTAAATCCTCTTATTAGAAATCAAACAAATGTCCTCATATCTTTCAGTAAATGAGCAGTTCAACTGTGCAATGCGATGCTTGATATTTGTTTATATTGTATATAATTGTTATTTTAAGGAACCCGGCGCCTGGAATGGAGACCCATATACCGCTAATTTTCCTCAATTTGGATGGTATGTTAATTGCTACCTTGCTTCCCTTACACCTCTTTCTAATTCCATAACCATTGGAACTATTAACTTTTTTGTGTCAGCCATTCACAAATCTTAGATTTCGGAAATGCCACCCTTGTCTCCAACATTCCACAAAAATGCAAAGCCTAATGAGCATTGGGGAACCTTTCGATTTCTGTCTTTTGAGTATTGCCCAATGTTTCATATGAAAGTATGTTTCCTGTCTGATAGTTCGTTTTTGCATTAATTTTCAATTTTTACCAAACTGTCCCTGTTTTAACACTATTCAGTAATCCTGATTTTGATCGTGATTGAAGTAAATGACCTTAGTTACTACTTCCAGCATGAAGCAACGTTAATTCTCAACAGAAAGCAAAGTTTTGGTCAAAACTAAATAATGGACGCTTTTATTGACAAATTTGATTTGATTTGAAATAGAAAACGGGAGAAAAATTAAGGTTTTGGATCTGATAAAATTTTGACAATGTTTTCCTTTTGTTCCTGCCATTTTTGTCATTGCATAAGAATGTTAATGCAACATTTTCCTTGATATATACGGCGATGAGGCATTAGGCATCGATTGCCATCAGCATACTTTTTACTTTAGCGCTTTCCGTTTTCTTTTTTCGCAGATCTTAATTTTGATAAAGATTATGTAATTATGATTATGCCTTGCTGCATTCAATGTATAAAGGCGTATTTTTCATTACACTGAATCTAATCTACAATTTTTTCTTTTATTGTGTCAAGAAAATGTTTTGGGTGGTTGCCCTGATCTTGAACCAGAACCAGCTGGTATAAAGTCATTTATCGCTTTGGAGCAGCCAGACAGAATGATTGATCTCAATATTCTCAAATATGACCAGCAAAAGGTGACCGCATTTGCATCATGGGATTCTTCCATGCATGATTCCGTCTACCTTAACCGCGTAACACAAAATAACGAGAGAATTTACCTAGTGTTAAAGGTAAGGAAGTTTATTGTTCTTTAATGTTAAATCTGTTGGCTTAATTTGTTTTGAATGAAGAAGATTATCTTTGTTTAAGGTTCTGCAATGCTGCTTGAAATTTATAAAAATATTAATTGTTTCCATGTAGATTTTTGGCCTTGGCAGCAGCTTAATTGTAATCGGTGTCTTTCACATGATGTATTTTTATCTTCAAGGTGGTTCTTCGTCTGTGTAGCCCTGCCGTTATGGACCTCGTATTACGAAAGAGAATATGTGTGAGGATTTATAAGAAACAAGGCCTTAAAGAGAGTCTGATGAAGAAGTTTATCCGACAAAGTGTAGGTTTTCAATGTTCATATATTTTTTGGCAATAAGACAAGTGAATATTTTGGTTACCCTAAATTTTCGAAAAAGCGCCCCCCTCGAATAAGCCTCCAATCTATCAGCAAAATTATTCAATAAGCGACCCCCTTGAATAAGCGCCCGCCATCAAATAAGCGCTCGTCACCTCCATCTTAAGAAACAGGCCCTTATTCGAAATTTAGGCAAAACAAGTTTTTGAGACACACGCCCCCCCCCGAATAAGACTCAAAATTTGAGGCTCAAAAATTAGATAAGCGCTCGGCCGCTTAAATCAACGCTTTACGGTATTCCGCCATGACGATAAAGTACCCATTGAAGTCCTCTAGTTACAAACCACACTAGTTATGTAAAATTCATACGAAGATATGAAAAAACTGTTGATTATTTTTGGAAGTTTCGAGGTTTGCAAATTGTATTTGAAACAGTCTCTAAGAACTGCACATAGGTTATACATAGATCTAAATCCTGATTTATGTTCAGACTTGAGTTTACTTTCTTACTTGGATTCTTTCGCCAAGGGAGGGGTAAGCGGATTGATCATATAGCCAGTTGCGTGCACTATCCTTCGTTCGCCGTGTATACGATACATACTTTTTCTCTATTTTTGCTAAGAAACTCTTGACGATGCCTCCTCATTACCATCAATTATATTTCTTCATTTGTCATTGTTTGTATCATAACTTTTCTTATTTAGACGCCACTTTCAAGAAGCGGTGTGACCTATGAACTAATTTCCCACATACCAAAGGTATGTTTTTAATGTCCTTTAATTTTTGTTGAAAAACGAATCCTGTACTGCGGATTTCTCCTGGTATTTCCTTTCGAAGTCAGCTAATATTAAAACTTTAAACATCAATTCAAATATTGCGTTACTGAAGCATGCCACTTAATTATGTCATTCATTTTCAAACTAACGATATTGGTGTTATCAAAAAGCACTGTTTGTATTATGGTATATATTCAAGATTGATACAGCTAAAAATATCAATTCTGAAATGCTATGCCCAACGAAAGCGCATCTTCGTCACAAAGTTAGCATAAATCTGGGTTCTAAGCTTTAACTGTTAGGGAAGCCAGAGAAGAAAAGTTTAATTTTCAGTGATACCTTAAAACCTTTGCACGTAGCTTTGATAAATGGTTTCACATTTTACCAGAATTATCGGTTATCTTTACAATCATGAATTTGTACCGAATGCCCGGCTTACCTTTTAAAGCTGTTTTAGCTGGAACTTTGTCCTCATACGTAGAAATAAGAAGATGACTAGTTACAGAGCTGACCTGTTGCTCTTGAAATGGTCAAAAAAATAGTCTGAGAAATTGATTTTAAACAAGAGCTTCCTATTTTGATGGACCAAATCAATGCTACTGTTTTGCCTAATTATTCGAATTCCTGTTTTCTATTTTTAAACGAACACGTTTTAATTTAACCGCAAGATAAATTGTTGTCCTTATTTCAGCAATCTGGTGAAGAAACAGAAGAAAGGCAGAATTTGGCAAGAAAAGCTGCTGATGCTATGACTTCAGATCAAGAAGTTTTCGATGGTGATGCGATTGAGAAATACAACAAAGGAGTGACAAGAGTTGAAAATATACTGAACTTGCACAAATTAAGGCAAAAAGTTCTATTGGAAGAAAAGCTGGCTACAGTTGGACGTTCAGATAGCTCGTTAAAAAAATTTGCCAGTACCCCAAACCTGTTCAATGCAAATAGAACGGTATAAACTTTACCCATTTTTAATTCTATTTTTTCATGAGTTGACAAAGGTGGTGACTTTCGCCTGAGTTCCAAATTCGTTGCATCGATAAGACTTCAAAAATGGCTACGGGGTAGTGATCAGCACTAAGCAAAACAATGCTGCTTCAGATAATTGTGCTAATATTAATGTTGGTGATTCAAAAACGAGCCGTTGATGTATTTACTTACATAGACCCAGAACTTTCAAATGTTATTTGCTCGATTTTTTATTGTCTCCCAAGAAGATTTGTTTGAAAGCGCATCAATATATCATATGGCAAGTAATCCATTACAAATGTGGTTTTGATATTGTTTTTGTATCAAAATGATATTAACGTTAAATTTTTCCTGTATTGTAGCAAAGTCTCACAAATTTATTCAAAGCCTCATCTGTTTTTGGCGTAAGTACATTTCAAAATCTTTCATGTTAAATCTCGATTTCTAATTGCACCTACGTCTTCGCGTCGTGTGCTATCGTAAGCGATTCCATGTAATCAGATAATAGCATAACAGGCGTAAATGCCCATGCCAAGAAAATAAAACAGATGGTGCTTGAGGTAGTTTTCCTTCAGCTAATTCCATATTAATATGTAACCACACTACCGATTTTTGGGAAGATTGCGGTGAATGGGTATTTGCCTGGGCTTAAGGGTGAAGCAGGTGGTTGAAAAGTTCAGATTAGCCTCTGAGATCTTAAAGCTGCGAGAGAAGCACAATGTTAAGATTAATCTTTTTCAAGTGCAGTAGCATAGTATTGAATAAAACTGATTAGTACTTTTCTTTGGAATATATAGTTTGTGACATTGGAATATCAACGTAAACTTATTTTTATGAATTACTTTAACTTACTTCAGGGAGTTTTTGAAATATTTTTCGTTTTCTGTACTGGCACAACTATTCTTATCGCTTTATTATCGTGGGCTCATATCTGCATTGATGTAAATCCATATTTTTGCTCCTGTACTTGAAGACAGATACCATGTTATTTTAACAACTTGTTCAAAGAACGACGTTTTTTAAATATGGGTCATTCCATGCCAAGTGGACTGGGAGCCCCACATGCACCATCTCAGAATTTCATGAAACTCTATCAAAATGTTTGCATATATAAGATATGAACATCCTGAAAATTTTAGCTTGATATCTTATACCATTCCAAAGATATGACTTGTTAAAGTTTTTGAATTCCACTCTGACGTCAGATTCTTATTGGAGAAACCAATTTTTTCCAAATTTTGAAGTCTTATATTTTCATTTTGATAGAGTTTCATGAAATTCTGAGATGGTGCATGTGGGACCTTACTAAAATCTGGTCCACTTGGCATGGAATGACCCATATGTAGAACGTGTTTCCATTTCACCTTCCTTCCACTTTATCTTCCTCCTTTTTCATCACCTTCCACTTCTTACTTTCCCTTATAAATTATTACTGCTTATTTACCCTTAACCGAATGCAATAGAACATAGATAATTGGAAAGAGAGGACTTACATGGGTCATCCATTTTATTCGGTCTATAACCTAATTGTACATGGTTTTTTGTATTTTGTTGATTATAAATGAGCTTTCTATATAGTTTTTTACTTTCTATATTTACTTTACCGCTTCACCACTTTCGGAATCACACAACCAATCCACTGCGTCACACAGGTACATATTTACACAAACAATGCTTGAGCCTATTCAAAAACTGGCCATTTTTCTTTGTAACGACACACATTTAAACTATACTTGGCCGAAATATTTACGGAAATAGGCCGGGATCCCCGTGAGTCGCAATAAACTGGTTGTGAAACAGACAAAGGATTAAAAAGTTGTTAATATTGAACCATTTCGTTTCAGTTCTTTTCAATTTTATGATTACTTGGTTTTACGTATTGTTTGCTATAGCGTTTTCTTGAAATGATATGTTATTTCAACTAAGGGAGGCTTTTTTTAAATTAAATCAAATTAAATTAAAATCTAAAGAGTAAATCGAGCTGGTTTAAATTGACTTTCACAATTATTGAATCTAATGAAACTTATGTATTTGGAAGTCGAAATGAGCTGTAGAGTCTCAAATTACCTTTTGACCCAAAAGTGGTAGTGATTCTCAGTTGTATAGTTTTGAAACTACTTTTTATTGCAGTCCAACTCTGAATTGTCAGAATCAGATAGCAAACCAACAGATAAAGAGAAAATAAAAGATCCAAGAATATCTTCGGTAAGTTGCAATCATTTGCTCAGAAGCTTTGTGCCATTTCAAAGCAGTATTTGTTTGAGGGACGCACTGCTTGGTATGTCATCACAGCGTGATATATGAACATAGACACGGTTAAATAGAAACATTAATGAAATGTAATGATTGTTTGAAAAACTTCTAGCACGGTGCATTATTGTTCCTGACTTAAAGATAGTGCTGATGTTGGACATCTTATATAATCCAATTAATGCAGATGCTTCCCACATTTTAGCTCGTTGCAAATGCAAGCAATGGTGTATTAATAGAAATGGAAGAAAATGTACATTTTGTCATTAGTTACTTTTGCTTCATAGGTTGCTTCAAGGTCATTGACTGTTGGTGAAACTGTTACGAAGCGCGTTCGGCATGGTCCTCGCCTTCCTGCTAACAGACACAGTTTCTTTGGGTTTGAATCAGGAAGCATGGCTACAGCATTCGAAGTGAATTCTAATTCACCGCCAGCTAAATACACATTACCAGATTCACATCTCTTAAACGCGAATAATTTGTCCAGTACACCGGCTCCTAAGGTTTTACATCCTCTGATTGAAGATGAGAGCCCGATTTCGCCGAGTAAAGTCTCAAAGTCGCTGTTTCAAGGCACCGATGTTTGCGAAAAGCAATCTGATATAGTTGATATTCGCATTGTTGATGTAAATAAAAGTGAGGCGGTTGATGAGCTACTGAATGTAAGTAAAAGTTTCGAAACTGAAAAGAATGCTAACTCGGATTTTGCAAATAATCCACCTGAAGCTGATAAATGCATAATTGAATCAGAATCGAATAAAAACGAAATTGAATCAGAATCGGAAAATACTGAAAACCGGAAAGATTCTTTAAGCGAGACATTATTTCCAATGAAGATAGGAGATACAATACAGCTTGGCGATGGAGTTTCAGGTCAGGTGCGATTTATAGGCAATACTCAATTTGCTAATGGAGTTTGGGTTGGAATAGAACTGAAAAATCCGAAAGGTATGTTGATAGAAGCTGATAAATTGTCTCTCTGTTTATGAGAATTGATAACCTCATTGGTAACATCATTTATTGATATAAAACTTTGGCTTGGAACAAATCAGGCCTCGTTGGCCTCGTTTTCAAATGGCCCTTAGTAGTGGTGGTTTACCCCCAGCAGTTAATAGATTTTAGACCTATAAAGAGTTTAGTTTACCTAACAGCTGACCTTATGTATCAGTCTTTAGTCTGGTAGTGAGTGTGGGGCTGTTGGGTGACTCATTAAATCTATACCATGAAATGATGCTCCTGATAGTGAAGATCCCTCTTACGTCATGGCTGTATTCCCATTTCTAATTAACCTCAATGGTTGTCGCACCAAATCAAAATTACTTTATTTCATTGGAGCTTTAACTGGTGCATCATCAAGAGCTTTGCAAGCAAAGCATAAATTGCAGTAACTAACTTGTGGTTTTACTAAACAAGTCAAATTGAAGTTAGATCTGATCAGAAAATGTGGGTATACAAAAAGGATCATGGAACAAATTGGAAAAACTGGTAGAATAAAAAGCTTGGCATTGTGCAAAAACTAGTTGTGTACGTCTTTCCTCGTTAAGAAATAATAATAATATATTTTATTTACAGTTGGCTGAAGGATTAGCTAGACCAACTTTACACTAATTCTGGTATTTTTTAAAATGAATAAATTGAACAGTGTTAAAAGAGAACTATATACAGATGCGGCAAATACATTTAAATCCTTCCCAACTTTTGATTTTTAGTTTGATTTTTATGATCAGTTTTTGCATCTTAATATTGAAATAAATAATAATTGCATCTGAACATGAATCTAATTTAAGTATTGCAAACAATTTTCGATAGTTGGTTGTATTGACTTGCAGTTACTGTCAGATCTCTATATTTAATGACGCACATGGAATTCACATAAGCATTTCTCTTTCTTTTGCTGCAGAAATTAGTGAAAATAGCTCAAATTTTTTTGATTAAAATGGTTCCATGAAGACTGGAAAGAGAACGAAATTGTAAATAACGTTTCGAAAGGAGAGAAATATGATAAATGGAAGTGCTAGATTCTTAGATGAACTTTATATACTTGTTGTGCTGGTAATTTATCGCGCTATGGTGCTTCATTACCCGGTGATTTGCAGTTGTGAAAATGGAGAAGAAACCATAAACAACTTTCTTATACTTTCCTATTCTGATATTATGTAGCATATCTCTGTGGAAGACTTTTATCATTAGAATTCACGACGATGTCGTTAGGGCTGCAGGAAATAGTGAAATGTCATAAAGCTAATATGCTGTTGGTGGATGTTAGCCTAAGACACGTACTGCATTTGACATTCTTTGTGCAAACCATTTGTAGATATTTGCTTTTTTACAGGAAAAAATAATGGATCTGTTAATGGCATATCATACTTTAGTTGTCAAGATAAATATGGATTATTTATACGAGCAGAAAAATTGATGTCTATGCTTCATTCTACTTAAAGAAGAAAGTCAGTTTGATTGTGAAAAGACTTCCTGCCGTGAGTGAAAGAAAATCCTGTGATGCTGGACAAGTTGTTTGGTTTCTTGGAAACCGCAATTCGACTTAACACAGATTGATAAATGGTCATCTTAAATCCTAATTCGTTTAGCGTCTTTTATTTATACCAGTTTTATCCAAAAATTTTAGATAATTATCCAATATTTTAGTTGATAGTAACAAATTAGTTGATAAGTGGAATAAGCAGGGCAAATAATCTTCAATTTATCGCTGGAATATCACTTTTTTGTAAAGGGATAACAGCCAATGTTTCCTAAAATGAAAAGCAATAACAGGCCAGGAGACGGGATCAAAAAAGAAACTTCCCGTTGGATCAACTGTGAGATTGTTTGCCCCTGCAATACTGTGTATAACGTATTGATTTAGCAAATGATAAATGATGGATATTTGATAAGATTAGAAATTTTTATATAGAAGTTTTACTTTTGTGGAGCTATTTACAATATCTCAATAAGTAGCTTGGTGCAAGGGACAAATGTTAAACGCAGCGTACCTGTCTCTTGTCTCTAGTTGCCGCACCTTGTGACAATAATTCTTGTTTCATCTCGACGTATCTCGTGATACATTTGCTTTTGCTAAAGCCTCTTTCTTATGCTTGACAATATTTGCAATTTAGTGTAGTTGTTAATTTAGGACTCAACATTGCCGTCATCTTTAATGGCCATTTTTCATGCACTTTTATCCGTTTTATTGGGCAATTAGCAAACAGGCGTTAACACCACTTGCTAGTAACCGCTTCAAGACCTCGAGTCCACGAAAAGGACAAAGCTACAAGGCAAAAGAGGCTAACGCGCGTAACGAAAATGACACCTAATCGAAAAATAGTTCCTAATTTTTCTAGGTGCATTATATGCTGCTAGCATCCGTTTGGATAAATGGATTTTCAGCGCGAACCAATGCACGTATAAAATGACCGACTTTTTAGAACCCAGAAATTTACTTTTATTTGTTACCAGATCCTTGAATGGCCAAAGAAACCTCTGATAATATAACAACTTTAAACAGATATCCAAATTTAAATGAAGTACTTAGAGAGGATGCTTTGAACCCCGAATCGATATATTAGCACGTGTGAAAATGCCACAGAGAATAATTTTTGTGGAACAGCAGATCTTGTGAACGAATTTCAGTAGTTACACGTTTACTCATTACATAGGCCAGTCACAAACTTTATGTATATTTAAATATATTTTTTTCCATTGCTATTTGGCTTGAAGATCGATTTAATTTCCCCTTTTCCGTGAGGCGCTTCTTTCTTTTACGGTGCACAATTGAAGTCTTCAGAAAAGCTCAAACATTACAAGCATGAAACTAAAATGAAAGAAAAACCTAAAATAAATCATAGCTTCCAAGTGTAAGAAAATATGTGCGTTGCGTTTCATCACAGCATCATTGCCAATTTAATGGAGGTATGCATCTCGAAATCCTTTCCTATTTCTATGGCGACAGGGAAGGCCACTATTGATAGTGATCCAGCTAAGGGAGAAACTGCTGATGGACGAAGAAAATAAAGTTCACTAAAACTCCCGATTTAACTACTATCTAAATTCTAGAAAGATTGAGGATAAAAACCGGGGAATTTTTGTTTGATTAGACATCTTGCTCTCCAGGGATTCGTAATATAAGTTTAGTTAAATCAACATATCAAAAACATGAAGCATGTCCAATGACGTAATCTTTTTCGAGGCAATTACTGAATTTACAATATCTCCACATTAATTGGCTTGAATTCAATAATTTTTCTACATTAGAACAGCTCTTGACCTTTTAGCTGGTACTTATAACTATCGCACTTAATCTTTGTAGAATTAAGTATTCCCCATTAAGTCTACTATCATCCCAATTCCATCAAATAAAATGTTTCAGCAAATTGAATTTGAAGCCGATCGTTCAGGATCGTACAAAGAGAAAAGGTATGTTAATTTAAAGATTTCCAATGCAACCTAAGGCTTTTGTCTAGAATTTGGGCATTTCGAATACTCGTGCACTGAAACATTTGAGCACCATATTTGCGTTTTAAAGGTATCGTAAGGTGACTCTTTGATGATATTCATGTTGTTTTAACCAAACAAAACCAATTAGTGATCATGATTCTTACTGGGCATTGGATAGTTTAAAATGTAATGTGCGACATGGCGCTAAATTAAATGTAATAGATTCGTAATTGTCTTTCTTATTTGTTCAACTCAATTTAAAACTTTGTTACTAGAAACAGCCATCACCGAATTTTTTTTTTATCCATACCAACACAACAAAGAAAACAGGCTACTTTAGAAGTTGCTGCAAACTGTGTCTATGTAGTCGGTTCGAATTTACTCAGTGGCTCAGGCATACATGTCATAGATCATAGTTTTGATTTTAATTGAGCATCAGACAATTTAGAGAATAGGCTACCTAGGTTTTCAGGTGCGAGGTTATTCAAAGACTTATACACCATTGAGCAGTTTTCTCGATTTATTAGATTTTCAATTGACTGCCAGCCAAGCCACTGCAATAGAGGAGCAGCTGGAGTGTCAAAAGAGCTACCTGTAACCATTCTGGCCGCTCTGTTCTGTCATTTCTGCAAGATTTTCAGTTTGGTTACCCGCAACATCCCCAAACATAGTAACAATAACTGAAATGCGGTTTAACAATACTAAGATACATATTCCTTAATGTGTTCTCTTGTAATAAAATTTTTCGCATACTTCAAAAGTCCTATAGCTCTAGAGATTTTCTTCTTTGTATATTTAATATTGCTCTCCGATTTTAGATTATTATCGATCATAAGACCAAGATATTTAGTTTCTTTTACAATGTCAATATCATTTCCATTGATTTGAAAATGAGATAACGGTACCATAGCTTCCTCATCATTCGGGACCTAATGTGTTTTGGTCGACTACTGCCGACTCACCAACATGTTTCTTCTAACAAATGCCACTGCAAGAGCAGATGTAATTAGCATGCGAACGAAGATATCATTGTTGTTCTTTACTGATGTCTGTCGTGGCCTGCAACCAGCGCCACTGCGAAGATTTCTAATATGTTTATTCCGTGACTCAGGAGCACTTTCAGACCCAATACCTATTGGGAAACCCTCTTGCATTTGGGAAAGCTCCCATTTATGGGGATCATTTGGTGGAATGAGGGACTGATTCTCACACATGGAAAATGAAGAATTATATTCACCATTGTATCATGGCAATGAATTTTAAACTTTTCTATGTCAATGACATTTGAAACGTTCCAATCTTTGACACAGACAAGCACACATTAAATTGGCCTAGAAGAACATTGAATTTTCCTTGTAATTGGTATCATCAATGAGACAGCAAAAAGCCTCTCTGTTGCAAATTTCAAAGAACTGTTTAGCAACAGGACCAGTGTTTGTATTACCACCGGTCGTTGTTGGTGAATCAATAAGAAGACCACCACAAGATGACTTTATGTGACGTATTACTTTGGCCTTACTAGAAGCAACAGCAATCTTCACTACTGGCTGAGATTTCCTCCAAATTTTGGGGTAAAGTAGCCTAAGCATGAAATCTAAGGAACGCCATGACCGGTGAAGAATGCCAAACAGCTTTCCAGGCTTTGACAACAAAGGCCCATGACACTGACCGTGATCTTTGTAGATTTTTATAGCCAATCTGGCCACTTTCCATGAGCTCCCATCGCTTAAGACACTCCTCTATGGTCTTCGAAATTGGCATACCGCAAACGCCAAAAGTAAAGGCAAAATTAAAAGTGGCAAAAAGCACCGGAGTCACCTTGCACAATATCAACCATTTTCCCTATTCATCATCGTGTTTTTTTTAGTATTAATGATCACTGGCTCTGTAAACCCGTCAACACCGCAAGGACGTTCAAGCTCATCAAATGAGGCTTGGAGCTCTGCAAAAAGTTTTGCTATAAAGCTCCTCGATTTGTTTTCCTTGAAGAGGTGAAAAGGCCTAGTATAGAAAATGGATTTCGGTGTTGGATTTTGCCACAACTTAATGGAGCTAACCTCAGAATCAATTGAAACAGACATGGGTGTCACAAAACTCCTACAAAACTGTCAGAGCTCCCTTCTAACGAGTCTTCTTCAACTTCACCCGATAACTGATGGCGCTTTTTATACGATCCTGAACCATCAAGCCCGGCCTCAACTATAAAACAGCATCACATGAAGGTGTAGAAATACTCTCGAACAAGGATTCACTTCTTATGATGTCTCTCAATGTTAAATACAATAGATCAGCAGGCGATACAGATGCAGACCAATTTTCAACAGTGACGTTTGGATGCAATGTTCTTTCATAAAGATCAATGTCACTGCGTCATGGATATGATGCGTCATGGCGGAGAGGTCGGTCACGTTTCTATGACCTCCTAAAGTATGGAAGTTTCCTGATGTTTTTTGTGTTGCTTCTGTTCTGTACGGTTAAGATTTCAGTTCAAATTGATTAACTAAATGTTTTGAAGGAAATTAAAGACAAATTCAAACGTTGAAAGCTTTAAAAATTTTTTGCGAAGAACTGAAGAGCTCTTAGGCACATCATGACTGGTCGAACGAAAGGGAAGGAGCCAGAAATGGTCAATGAGGCTCTCAAAAGTTACCTTGATGCAAAATTCGACGCTATCGCATCCAACATGGCAACTAAGGACTGTTTAAAATCTTTGTCAGCCACAATCGCGCGGCAAGACGAAAAAATTTCTATTCTAGAGTCGAAAGCGGCAATTTTGGAAAAGCACGTGGAAGCCTTGAGTAGGAAAGCCAACAACCAAGAGCAATACAATAGGCGACTCTGTCTACGAATAAATGGAATCCCACTTCCAAGGAAAAATAACGAATCTGAGTCTGCTGATGAGTGCCTGAACAAAGTTAAGGAGGTTTTTAAAGAAATTGGTGTAGCTATCCCAGACGAAGTGATTGACAGGGCCCATCGCATTGGTAAAGTTCAAAAGTCAAGGGGCAAAAAGAGCCAGCAAATGATCGTGAAATTTACCACGTGGAGGCACAGAACCATGGTGTATCGGGCTCGAAAGAGCGCGAAAAAAGTCAAAATCCACTTGGATCTCACGAAGAGTAATTTGGATTTAATTATACGAGCAAATGAAAGGCTCAAAGGAAACGATGAAAACTTTGCTTTCGCGGACGTAAATTGCAGGTTGTGCTTGAAATTGGATGGTGAGTTTAAATATTTTGAAACAGAACATGAATTCTTATCGGACAGTCCCACTCAGAAAGCAGTTCAACTGGTGAAAATGATGACGGAAGTGATGATCCAAGAGCTGAAAATGTGGTTGATAACGATGAGTGACATTATTTATCAAATTTCTTTTTTCTCTCTTTTTTGTTTTATTGAGCGTTATTGTAGCTCTGTGCTTCGCGGGAAAAACTTGTAGGACCATGGGGTATGGCAATTTAATAAATTTGTTCCGTCTATAACTCTAAAAATAAAAGAAAATGAAAACCGTGTTTATCAAGTAAGTTGTCCTTATAACATCTAAAATACCTACTTTGTAGCTGCCTTTAAAACATCTATTAAACCTACCTGTTTTTGTTTACGCTTTCCCGAGTTTCTTTTTCGCATGGGAATCCCAAAGGTTCTAAGTGCCTAAGTGAATAAAACTGTGTAAAGCTCCAAAGTTACTTCAAAACACGAGCAGCCTTTTTTTTTTCTTTTTTTTTGAAATCCCAGGTGAACTTCCTACGTGATGTGAAACGCCATAGTACTGCCATGCGTTTCATCTGTTATGTTCCCTTCTCACCTATTTCTAACTGTATTTTTTTCCTTTTTTGCACTTGTGTTAAAATCTGTATTATCCTTAATCTCATTGTGTTTCGTTTTACTAGTTCATACTCCTGTCCAGTTTGTCGCTTTCTGTTTCCCTTAGGACGTGGTTATCGTGGTTACAGCTTGCCTTCTTGCTTCCAAGGACCAGCGAGAGGATTTCCCTACGATGATGCCGGTTGAAATCGATCAATGGCGAGCAACAATAGGGTGTTTTCGTGCTTCCCTGCAAAGTTTGCGTCCTCTAAGCAAAACTATAAACGCATTTTCGATTCTTTTCCAGGTCTTTAAATTGCACTGTTTTTGTTGGTGCTTCATTGTTACCTAAATTTTTGTTCTCCCATTGGCATTAATAACACAGTTTCTTATAGTGCACTCATTGATACCACAATTATGTTTTTTGCCCTTGTTCGCCCGCATGCATTACCTTGCGAGGACAGTGATTTATGTGACTTTTGAACTTGTCAAGAGGGTTCCTCCCGGTATCACCAGTTTCGTTCGATATAAGCGTTTGACTGTCATGCACTGCATTTTTTGGTATGCGTATTTTTACACTGGATGCGTTACCTTTTACACCCTGCATACACAGTGGTTGGTTTTCAGGACAATTCTGCTCAGTGGCGATGTTGAAATAAACCCCGGCCCAGAAACACTTAATTTCTGCACTTGGAATTTAAATAGCATAACTGCGTATGATTTTTTAAGGGTTTCCCTTATGGAGGCATACAACTCGGTGTATAAATACGATCTAATCGGCATTGTAGAAACGCACTTGGACAGCACCATTGACAATGATAGACTGAAACTTGAGGGCTACTCGTTTTTAAAGAACAACCATCCACATAATGTGAAGAGAGGGGGGGGTTGGGCTCTACGTGAAGGATTCCCTTCCAACTACAGAACGCTTTGACCTAGTAACCCTTCCTGAGTGCGTTGTATGTGAGCTTCAATCAAACATGAAAAAGTATTTTTTTGTCGTAATTTATAGAAGTCCAAGTCAGGACCAAGATGAATTTGATAATTTTGCGATAAACTTTGAATTAATGCTATCCAAAATTTATGCTGAAAACCCTTTCTGCGTTGTCATTACTGGCGATTTCAACTGTAGATCAACTCAGTGGTGGGAATATGATATTGAAAATAACGAGGGAAAACTTTTTGAGCCAATAACGTCTGACATGGGTCTTCATCAGCTGATTGCTGAACCAACGCACTTAATGGGTGATTCTAAGTCCTGCATCGACCTGATTTTTACTGATCAGCCAAACCTCATCATTGAATCTGGGGTTCATCCCTCATTACACGAGCAGTGTCATCATCAAATCATTTATGGGAAATTATCTGTTACGAATGTAGCACAACCACCCTATACTCGTAGGATTTGGCATTATAACAAGGCAGATTTTGTCAACATTATGAAAAGTATCGACATGTTTAATTGGCAAGATCATTTAAACAAAATTGCATGCCCTAATGAGCAGGTAAAATTACTCAACGATGTCCTCTTGAACATTTATTCTAACTTTATTCCCAACCAAATTAAAACTATTAGGCCTCGCCAACCACCGTGGATAACAAAAACCGTTAAAAACTATCTTAGGAAAAAGAATCATGCCTACAGAAACTTTGTGAGGAGGGGTCAGCCAGATGACAAGAGGGAGGAAATACTAAAGATGGTGTCTGATGGTTCAAAATTGATCGAAGATGCAAAACGAAATTACTTTTTGAAAGTAGGGCAAACTTTGGCAAATCCTGAAACCAGTAGCAAAACATATTGGACATTGATTAACACTGTTATGAACAAAGTGAAGATTCCTATAATACCACCCCTTCTAGAAATGGATTATTTGTAACTGATTTTACGGAAAAGGCACAGCTATTTAATGACTATTTTATACTGCAGTGCACGACAATTGACACGGGTAGTGAAATCCCCCATGACATGCCAGTACCTGTTGCTCTGATAAATGAGTTTTCTATCTCTGATGAAAAGATATTGAATATCATAAGATCCCTAAATCCTAATAAAGCTCATGGCTGGGATGAAATATCTGTAAGAATGATAAAGTTAAGCGATGCTGCATTAATTACTCCATTAAAGATAATTTTCACAAACTGTCTGAGGCGCGGTTTATTTCCAGAAACATGGAAATATGCAAATGTAGTACCAGTTCATAAGAAAAATGAGAAAAACGTTAAAGGAAACTATCGTCCAATCTCGCTTCTCCCAATTTTTGGCAAAATACTCGAAAAACTCATGTACGATTCTTTATACTCACATCTTGTTTCTCATGAACTACTGAACCCAAATCAATCAGGTTTTCGTCCCGGTGACTCATCAGTCAACCAATTAATTTCCATAACGCATACAATCTATGAAGCATTTGACTGTAATCCACCTCTCGACGCTCGTTCAATTTCGAAAGCATTTGATAGGGTATGGCATGAAGGCCTCGTTTATAAACTAAAACGATGTGGTGTTTCGGGTCAATTTCTATCTCTTATCCAAAGTTTCCTTAAAGGTCGCAAACAGCGAACTGTTTTGAATGGTCAGAGCTCAAATTGGGGAGATATATCGGCGGGTGTGCCCCAGGGCTCTATTCTGGGTCCCCTTTTTTTTCTTATTTACATAAATGATCTTACTGCAGGCTTGAAGTGTAATTTGAAGCTCTTTGCTGATGAAACGTCACTTTTACGATAGTGCAGGACTCTACTACAGCTGCCAGCGACATGAACCATGATTTGGAGTTGATAAAGCAGTGGGCAAATGATTGGAGAATGTCATTTAATCCTGACCCGCAAAAGCAAGCAGTTGAATTAATATTTTCAAGGAAAAGAATTGAAATTGATCATCCGGTGGTCTTTTTCAATAATGTTCCAGTGGAAAAAGTAAATGAACATAAACATCTTGGAATTATCCTAGACTCAAAACTCTCATTTTCTGCTCACATCAAATCAGCCATTTCTAAAACAAGAAAGGGTATCGGCCTCCTGAAATATCTCTCCAAATATCTTCCCAGGCATACCTTAAATGAACTATACAAGCTTTATGTGAGACCTCATCTGGATTACGGGGATGTAATATACCATATCCCAGCTAAAATATGCGAATTTAGTCAGAATACCTTTCTCCCGGATTTAATGGAAAAGATAGAGTCTGTTCAATATTCTGCTGCACTAGCTATAACTGGTACATGGAAAGGAACTTCGCGACAAAAGCTGTATGCAGAGCTTGGCTTGGAATCACTAAGTTCCCGTAGGTGGAGCAGACGACTTACCTTGTTTTACAAGATCATAAATAATCTAGCCCCTGATTATACAATGGTTCCAATCCCTCACCTTCATCAGACTCATTACTCTCTTCGTAAGCGGGATGTCGTAGGGCGAATAATGGCAAGGACAGAAAAATTCAACTCTAGCTTTTATCCTCACTGTCTACGTGAATGGAACGATATTGAACCAGAACTCAGACTTGCACCGTCTGTCGCTATTTTTAAGAAGAAGATTTTGTCAATCATCCGCCCCCCTGCAAACCCTGTCTTCGGAATTCATGACCCTATAGGTTTGTCTTTTCTTACTCAAATTAGAGTTGGTTTAAGCAAATTAAACTTCCACAAATTCAAACACAATTTTGCGGATACTGTTAACCCAATGTGCCCTTCGAATGATGGCATTGAGGATGCGGAGCACTTTTTGTTGCTTTGCCCTTCTTTTGATGCTCAACGACGAGATCTTCTCGCTGGAGTCTTTGATGTATTGAGACCATATGGACATAGTAATCTATCAAACAAGGTCCTAACTCAGCTCTTACTGTATGGCGATGAAAATTTTCCTTACGACCTCAATAAAACTATTCTCAACTTGACTTTACAGTTCATCCACAAAACTGGTCGATTTGAGTAAAGTCATTTCTAACATAAATTGTATATCACGTAACCAAAAAGTCCCCGTCCGTTTTTGTTTGTCTCTTTTCGTTTGAGGTTTGTCTCACATTGGACGTCAGATTGAACGGTGGTTCATGTTTACATACTATAAGAAACTCCATGAGAAGTTTTCTTCATTAGTTTCATTCACCTTTGCCATCACCTCGATCTGACGTCTAATGTGAAGCAGACCTAAGTATCAAATTGTTCTTATTATCTGTAGTGTTGTTTCTAGTTCTTTAGTTTCAGTTCTTTAAGTTATTTTTATTTTGTCTTTTATCTATGTTAATCCCCTTGGGGTAGACATGGCCTTTTGCTCCCCTGGGGTGTTCGTCCCAGTAGTATTGTAAAGTAATTATTGTATTGTAGACCGTAAATATGTATTGTAGTATCTTATTGGAATATAAAAAAAAAAAAAAAAAAAATGTCACTGCGAGGTGGAAAAGACTTTATTCCGTATTTCATGAGCAAATTTCTGCAAAATTGGTATTGCCGCTGCGACAAATGTGCAATATGAAATAATGCTGTTATTTCTTCGATTGGTACTTGTGGAGACAACTGAAAGGATTCGAAGAAACCTGACATGTCCCAGTCCCTTGATCTTATCGCCTCATTCTTCAGACACTGGGTGATAATCCAAAGGCTTTAGCCAGCCATCTGCATAATAGCGATAGCCCTTGGGCATTTTGTAGTCTCCAAAATCTTTGCTTTTGAGCTCACTTGGGTAGAAAGCCAGAAAGTGATTTATGTGTTGATAGAGGGTTGTAGGCCATAATTTCACCCCGTCTTCTTCAGATAACCATCCATCTTCTAACAGAAATGGATCCGGTAATCGGTCATCAACGACGACAAGTTTTGCTGTATAATCACTAGCAATTTCAGCTTCAACTTCTTCGGCTGTTTTCACGATCGGTACGTCATTTTCAATCGTCCAAGAAGACGAAGAAAGTTTTTTAATTCTTCTATTTTCATTGATGATACCATGTCGAAATCCATTCTCTAATAATATATACCGTGTATCGTATCAATCTACACTGTAAATATAGTGTAGGAAATGCGTAGTCTGCCAGAGCAAAGTACTTCTCAGAAGTTTTTAAGAAAACTGTTCCTGAATAACCGACCACACCAGCAACGTAAATTCTTCGAAAACACGGTAAAACGTGAGAAAATGATAAAAAGATTGAGTGCAACGTGAAAGTCGAGATCACTAATGTAAACACAAGGTTGGCAAGGAAAAGTGATTTGGTATTTCACCCAAAAACTAGACCCAAACTCCCGCATGGAAAGGAGGTCAAAATGTTGAATTGGTGTATAGACAAGCTCTCTTTCAAAATATTTTTTCAACTTTGTAACATTGGCTGTCCTACAAACTAATAGAAGGACGACCATATTTCACTTTTCGCTCAAGACTACCCCTTTCGAAATTTTTGTAGGAATTCCGCCACTCTTCAGTTTTATCCTTTACATTATGAATTGCCTTCAAAGTTATTTGAATAAAGCTTAAACTTCTAGCAAGATTGTACCTTCGTTGAGAGAGACTTGCGTGATCTTGAAATTATAAAGTTTGTGTTGTAATAAAAGAAATTAACATGAAATGTGAACTGTGTATTGCGAGAAAAATTTGTTTAATAAGAAAAACAACAAAAAGTAAGTGGCCAATAATTTGGAAAAATAATCGCTATTATGATTGATGACATCAGCGGACGAAAATTAGCCAAAAGATCAAGCAATGATTTTTAAAATATCCAATGCCCTGGAAGATTCATGATCACTAATTGGTTTTCTTTGGTTAATTGTCAGGGCTGTTAACGAACAAATCGCGCAAATTGTGATACCAGCATGAAAATTGGCGGAAAGAGGCAGTTTGATACGCTGATTAATATAGGATGCAGACCCCAACTGGAAATCAACTCCTTATTCTATTTTTAGACTAGAGTATCACTAGTTTCAAAGCCCCAAACCCCTAGCTGCTAAAACACTAGTTCAATTAGTAATACCAATATGAAAACGGGCAGATAGGGACAGTTTGATACACTAAGTAAGATAGAGTGGAAACCCCGACTGAAAAACTACTCCCTGTGCTTTTTATTGACTTGGGTATCGCAAGTCCCCAGTCATCTCAGTCCTTCATTCCTTTGACATAAGTTCTTTTAGTGAAAACGGTATGAAAATGAGTAGACACCCCTTTGGTCGATGACAACTTTGATACAAATCCCTTCTCTTCCAACTAAACTTAAACTTTTAACAATTCGGTGTTTTGTCGTTTTCGAACTTTCAAATTTCGTCTACTTGTTTAATGAAGGCCAAGACGCAGAAAAAGAGTTTATTTGTGTTTTCTTTTCTTCGCTCTTTTAACGTGACTCACCAACTAAATTCTTTTTACAATCATATTTATAGATAAAGGGTTTGGATTAAAAATAGAGTAGACGGAAAGGTGGAATGATTGATGATGACAATAAAAGGAAATGGTATAGGCCTAATGATGGTGAGAGGTATGCGATGATGAGCGTGAAGGGGAAATAGAGGAAATCATGAGGTATGAATAAATGCTTATGTATGGCAGAAAGAAAAACAAGTTGCTAAATGAACTGATGAAAGAAAAAATGTGAGGTCAAAAAAACTTCCCCCCTAGACGGCAAGTAAGATAAAGCAGGCGATGAATAAAATACTAAAATCAAATCATTGGTGTTCTAAAAAATGTTCGAAAAAAATAAATCTATTGTCCAGGTTTTTTTGGGAAGCAAACTGTTCTTCCGTAACGGGTTTTTCTGGAGGGAGAAGGTTGAATCGGTGTAACTTGAGGAGTATCTTGATTGTTCGGTATCTTTGCGGTAACGGGAGGCGTAATCTCTGTATCGAGGTGTGCTGGTTTTAGACGATCGATGCTGATGTTCTGTTCTTTTCCGTTGACGACGAAGGTGAAATATTTGTCTTTGCGAGCAATGACTTTGTAAGGTCCGGTGTAGGGTGATTGCAGCGGTTTTCGGACAGAGTCTGTGCAGACAAAGACGTGGGAACAGGCTTGAAGATCGTTGGGGAAGTGAGATTGGCACTTTTGAGAACTAGATGAAATTGGAGATAGTTAGGGCATAAAGTCTTGAAGGCGATCTGCATATATTGTTGGTTCTAGATCGGTGGCGGATGACGGAGAGAAGAATTGACCGGGCAAGCGGAGAGTTGTACCGTAAACGAGTTGCGAAGTAGTGCATTGAAGGTCGGCTTTGAGTATATTGCGAATTCCAAAGAGTATGAGAGGGAGTATTTCTGACCAGTTGTTTGGGTTGTTGTATGCCTTGAGAGATGATTTGAGCTGTCGGTGAAAACGTTTGATCATACCGTCAGAGATAGGATGGTAGGCGGTGGTGCGATTGCGTTGAATTCCAAAGGTTGACGTGATGAGAGAAAAGAGAAAAGATTCAAATTGAGATCCACGATCGGTAGTCACGGTTAACGGGATTCCAAAGTTTGCGAGCCAATTTGTCACAAAGGCGGAGGCGATCGATTCGGCGGTAATCTCCGGAAGTGGAATAGCAGCTGGCCAACGAGTGAAACGGTCGATAATTGTGAGGAGATACCGGAAGTTTTGCGAGGGTGGTAATGGACCAACAATGTCAATGTGAAGGTAATCAAAACGGGCATCAGGAGAGAGGAAAAATCCAAGAGGAGCGGATGCATGATGGTGAATTTTCGATTCTTAGCGTTGACAAGTAAGAGCCCATTGGCGAACATCTTTGTTTATATTAGGCCATACATATCGTTCTGTGATGAGCTTTTGTGTAGCACGTGTTCCAGGGTGCGAGAGGCAATGAAGACTGTCAAATACCGCGCGGCGAATAGAAGGAGGAACGTACGGGCGTAGTGAAGCGTTGGATACGTCACATATGATTGTTCCTGCGGAGCATGCCAAAGGAAGAGCTTTTAAACGAAGGGAATTTGAAGCATCTGTCGTGAGGCAATGAGGTGCATCTGGAGCTGGATGAACGAGTAAAGTGGCCAGAGCTAGGGCTAATTTGATGGCATTGAAAGAGCTGTGAGAGCGGCATCTGAAAGTTCAAAGGATTTCGAACAGTCTTTACTGGAGAGCAGGTCGGTGAGTGGTTGTAGAATTATTGCGCAACGTGGGATAAAACGACGGTAGAAATTAATGAGTCCCAAAAATTCACGGAGTTTGCGAAGGTTGGTGGGTGGTGGAAGGCTTGGATGGCTTGACGTTGCTTTGAAGTGGTGTAATACCGGCGGTAGATATATGATGACCTATAAAATCAAGTGACGGAACGGCGAAGATGCATTTAGAAGGATTTAGGAAAATACCATAGGAGGATAATCGTTCGAAAAGGAGTTCTAAATGGCGGACATGTTCATCTTCTGAGTCGCTTTCGATTAGGAGTTCGTTGATACACGCATAAACAAAGTCGAGACCACGTAGGACTTCATCAATAAAGCATTGGAAGGTTTGTGCAGCGTTGCGTAGGCCGAAGGGCATACGAAGAAATTCAAACAAACCGAAAGGCGTTGAAATGGCGGTCTTTGGTACGTCGTCTGGATGCACCGGTATCTGGTGGTAGGGACGTACGAGATTGATTTTTGGAAAGACAGTTTTGCCACGCAATGAAACAGAAAAGTCCTGGATGTGCGGAATTTGGTACCGGTCGGGAGTGGTGACATTGTTTAACGCGCGATAACCGCCGCAGGGTCTCTAATCTCCAATCTTCCAGATCATGTTCCTTGGTCTAAGTGATCAAAGGTGCCTGCGCCTTAACATAGAAGGAAAAAAATTATCTGCTACAAACACGGTGAAATTCCTAGGGATACAGATCGATAACAAGCTGAAGTTAAATAAACACATACACGAACTTTGTGTAAAAGTTAATCAGAAAGTCAGCGCCTTTGCTAGGTTGAATTCATATCTCTCCCCGGATCAGGCAACAAAAATCTGTAACACCGTAATCCTATCGAATTTTAACTATTGCCCTCTGGTTTGGCTTTTCTGTAGTGATGCTGCAAACGGTGAAATAAACCGAGCACATAAACGTTGCCTGCGGGTACTCTACCAGGACTATGAATCCTCTTTCCAACTATTATTAAGCAGAGATAACAGTCAAACTGTTCATGTCAAAAATCTCCAAAAACGTATGACTGAAATATACAATTCAATGGAAAATTTGAACCCGTCATATCTATGGGAATTTCATGAGAGGAAAGAAATAACGTACGACCTAAGGACCAAAGATCTCTGTAAACTTCCAAAGGTCAATAAACGTTATGGCTCAGAGTCACTCTCCTTCAGAGGAAGTCTCCTCTGGAACACACTCAGTGACAAAATCAAACAAAGTAAAACCCTTGCAGCATTCAAAAAGCAAATAAAATCATGGACTGGTGATAAGTGCACCTGCAGACTATGCACATAATTATTTTTTAGACAAAAATTTATTATATTATCTTGTTAAGTTTTTCAGTTTTAGTTGGAATAAATTAGTACGTATTACTAAGTAAATCCAACTTTAAATAATGTTTTATGAAATTATGAAAATTATTATCCAGGCGTAGGTTTTGGTACCATGTGGAGTGGCGAAGACCAATTGCTGTCGGACTTTTTAATGATGCCAAGTTCGAGCATGTGGTTGAATTCAGCTTTGGCTACTTTGAGGCGGTCAGGAGCTAAACGGCGCGGGCGGAAGCGTACCGGTGGACCAGTAGTTCGAATATGATGTGTGATGTTGTGTTTGACGGTGGTTTCTTGATAATTTGGACGTGAAAGTTGCGGGAATCGAGCTAAGATTTCGGTATATGCAGATAAAGTCTGTGGCATAGCGAAGATTGGGCTCGGTGATGGAATTGAAGCGGTAATTCCGTTGATAGTAAGAGTAGTCGTAGTATCTAGTAGTTGGCGATGAGCGACATCAACTTCCAAACCGAAATTTGCGAGAAAATCAGCACCTAAAATGGGCATTTGAAGTCCTGCAATGACGAAAATCCAACGGAACGTACGGCGAAGACCGATGTCTAACGTTAGTGACTTTTCCCCATACGTTTGAATGGATGTTTGATTTACGGCTTGGAGAGTTCGTTAAGATAGGTGGCGTTTCTCAGCAGGTGATGGTGGGATGATGCTTATATCTGCCCCTGTGTCAACGAAGAATCGCGTACCAGACGGTCTATCGGTGACATAAAAGAGGCGACTGGGGGGTGATGTGCCAGGTAGACTTATCGCCATTAGCCGCTGGCCTTGGAGTTTTCCGACTGATGCGATGGTTGAGCTGGTTGTTGTGGACCTTGTGAGATGAAAGCGCAGGGCGGTGAACATTTTCGGGCGTTGGCGCCAAATTTATGATGATACCAGCAATTTGGAAAACGGTTTGGAGTTCTTGAAGTCGAGGGTCCACGCGAACGAGGTCCTGAGCGAAAGGGAGATCGTCCACGAAAACGAGGCTGGCTAGACCCTTGCAGTTGTTCCGACAATGCTTGAAGTTGGGAGGTCAGATGATTAATTGTTATTGTAAAAAACCGAAATTTTGGTCAGTATCTGAGGCTCGGCTTGGGACAGGGGATAGCAGCAACTGATGGAGATGGTGAAGCGGTTTCGATGATTTTTTCAGCAAGTAATGCAAGATCGTTCAGACGAACTGGATCAGGGGTAGATGCGAAAATGAGCTGAACATTTGTCAGCAGTCTTTGTAAAAATAATTGGCGAAGAAATCCTTCCTCAAGTGTTTTATCTCCGATGAGTTGGTAAATCTTGCGACGGTTTTCTGTCGCCGAGTTCCTCTGAAATTAACAATTGCTGTAGCCTTTTTTGTTTCGATGCAGATGTACGTTTCATAAATGTACGTTTGAGAACGTCGCACTGATTTTCGGTAGGCGGAGATATGAGAAGATCACCGATTTCTTCTGCGATGTCGGGAGGCAAAGATGAAATAACATATGCATGTTGCGTCGATTGGCAAGTGACTTTGAGTGTAAGAAACTGCGCTTCCACTTGAGCAAACCACACTAAAGGATCGTTAGGCCAAATTGGAGGCAGTTTCAATGCGACGGCTTGTACAGCAGCCCTCACTATAAAACAACATGGCTTTCATTAAGAGCTCAAATGAACTCGCTCCTCAATAACTTCGCAATCTATTCACGAGAACTCACATTATGCCACATAAAATCCCCATAACACACTAACTGACCTTGGGTTACCAAAGAAAAACACTTCAGCGGGTCAGAGTTGCTTTTCTTTCAGGAGTGCGAAATTTGGAATTGTCTCTCAGCCGACTGTAAAAGAGCAACCTCGCTTAGAATCTTTATAAACTCTTTTAAGAAATCTTACCTATAAAATTTTTCTTCCTTTTATTTAATATCAAGCTAATTGTTTAACTTTTAAAGCCGTTTTTATTGTAAATAAAATATTCATAGAAGTTTTTACAGAAAGTAAGCCATTTTATATGTTATGTAGATGGAAAGCCCCTTGAAAATCAACCTCTCCGTTGAAGGGCTACCCTCCCTAAAGAAGTTGACAATGAAATGAAAATATGACAAGTTGAAACTGTAGAACCTGTACCAGAATACTTATAAGAAACTGTAGACCATAAGTTTTCTGGTACGGGTACGGTTTCTCATAAAAATAATAGCAATTACTTGAAATTTCATGTAAGATAAAAGTTCTGTGATTTTTAAAAACTTGGCTGCTAAAACATTACAGATGTGTTCGCACAGTTTGGTTATTGGAATCAAGAACACTATTTGTTTGCATCCGTAGATGTCTTTGCGTCGTATGCTTCTTTAGAAAAGGTGGTTATTTATTGAGATTACAGGATGAGTGGTCAGCATTGTTTATATCAACTAACATAGCTAACAAAAATACAGCAAGCACATTCAGCAGCATATTTATATGAGGTCAATGCATATTTGTAATTAACTAAATCCTAGTTAGTTTCTGTATGTATAAGTGGATAAACTAAAATTCAAAAACCGCTTTTGAAATTTCACCTTTCTCCAGAGCATTGAAGGCCTTTTCATAGTCTTGGACACTGAATGTCTCGACGCCCAAGCATCTCCAGTCTAGATACTTGTCAGACATGTCATTTACAAGCTTTATTGTTCTTGGATACGTGAATTTATTGAGGTAAGAATGGACAATTTTCAACTCTTTAGCATACACCTCAAACGGCTCGAAAGTGATGGTAGCTCCTTCTGGGCAGACGCCAAATAAAACAATGGTGGATCCCTTTCTGGCCCACCTTAGCTCGAGTTCAACAGCTCTGGGGTTTCCAGTGCAATCGATGATCAAATCAAAGCCCCATGTCTCATCCTTTGCCTCTGCAGCCTTTTCAGCCTCTGCTCTCACCACTTTAGGCTTTACACACTTATAGTTCATGTGCATATTTGCAGCGACAATTCTCCGCGCTTCAGCCGTTTCAGTGATAGTCACATCTCGATAACCATGGAAATGAAACAAAGAAGCCCATAAAAGGCCTATCAAACCTGTAAATAATAATAGGCATATCAATACAGTGCATAACAAACATAAAAGAAGGACCACATTCATTATTCTTGGCAACAGTGCGACTGAAGATATATGTTGCGGTTTGCATATCAAAAAAACACAAACATTTTCGAAGAAAATATATTACAACAACAATTTCCTATTTAGGTCTGCACATGATCGAGCCCAAGAAACTAGATATTCATTTTTAAAATTCTCAAAGAAAATATAAATATCAGAAACTGGCCAGACAGGGTATATACCTTAAACTCAGACTCACGCCAAGGTGTACAATGGATTCCCCAAGCACGCACTTTGAGAAGCATGATGGAAACGGATTAAAGACACTCAAAAGTTAACATGGTTGCCTTTTAATGTTATACATTAAGAAGGTCGTTTAATCGTAAAGAATACAGTAAAACCTTTAGGAAAACAAGTAAGAATCTAAACTGCAACGCGGACTGCATTATTGGTAATAACATTGTTGAAAATTGTTGTCTGACGTGATGAAAAAAAATCACTTTCAGAAATAATGCCATACGCCAGGTAGCACAGAAAACAACCACTATTATAGTATTGAAGAAAAAATTTTAATAAAACACAAGGAGACCGAGTAATAGACAGTATCCACTGCATACACATCTTCTGCAACAACATAAATTATTATATACCCATCTATAATCTAGTATCAGAAACGTGACAATTGAATCTCTCCTGTGCTAAGGATATTGAAGGAGATGTCTTGAAACGTATCAGTTCCTTACTGATCTTATTGTGACTGCCCTAGAGCTTATCTGGCTAAAGTTTATTTAATGCTAATATACACAAAAACACATTTTAAACATTCTATGAACTGTTTTTATTGATATCTTACAAAAGATGATAATAATACTAATTTTGAATCTTTATACTGGATTCAACTAATGAGAATCTGCTATCAATGTGTGTCGAGTTAAAAAATTAAGAACGCGATCTAAACGAAAATTACTTAAGTAAACAGTAATAAAAAAGCACCTGGTAAAAGTTTACAGTAAAAGTGTTAATGCAGTTCAACTAAAATGTTCCTTTAAAAATAGTGCAAAATCTCTCGTTCGCATTTCGCAACCATGCAGAGGGAGCATATTATACACTTTTACATCAATGCAATAGAATTTTTTTCTTGTACACTCTGCTTTTGTCGTTGGCAGACATATTATTTTTTAATTGTTTCTTGCCCGAGTCGAGTGTCCAATCAGTTGGAAGTGGTGTTTGAGAAAATCAATGAGTATCATAACATACTGAAGTATTAAACAGAATGGTCAGATATGAACTCTTAAATGCTTGCTGTTAGATATAAAATTTGCCACCCTTGTCTTAAGTGCTTACGTAACTTTGGAAAATCGAGGGTAACAAACAACAAAAAAATCATCTTGAAAAAACCAGTGGGCTTCCCTGAAATATTTAGGAAGAATATCGCATATTCAATAAAATATTTAAGTTTGCTACAGGGGTACTTTTTAGATTTATCATAAACAATTTAACAACATCGTGCTACTTACCAGCTCCACAGATTAGGATTTTCGCATCAGATTCATAATGACCCATATTGTCCCAACCTCGGCATACTTCTGACAAGGGCTGGCAGAAAATTGCTTGCTTCAAAGACATATCAGAAGGAAGCTTGAAGCACAGACTTGATGCAATAACGCAATACTCCTGGAATCCGCCATCTTTAAAAAACCCATGAGCTGTATGCATAGCATCGTTTACACAGAACTGTGGATCACCTCGAGTGCAATAGTGGCATGTTCTACACCAGTTCGTGGGGTTTACGCAGACTCTGCAAAAATACAAAAGTTAAATCAATCAAATTGCGATGCTGCTGATTGCCGCTTTTGCTATGGATCCCTTTCAAACTATCTCAAAATGTCAAATACACGTCTTTTTATAGGAACATCGAATTTCGATGAAGCCTAGTTATATTCTTAATTTTTTTGGTTTGGAAGTTTTTGGTTAAAATGTTCTTAACATGTTCTTAATTTCCTTCCTAGTTTGTTCTTATAAAAAAAGCCTGTAAGCAGGTTACCTGCGTATATACCGAGCACGGCTATATCAAGCAAAGATGCTGAATAGTGGCATCAATACAACCATGATGATTGTTAGTAATACGAGATACGTATAGGTGTTATGCCTAGGGAAGACTAGCATCTAAATCTTAAACACAAGAAATGAATCTCCTACTTGATGCAAAATAACCAAAATTGATTTATGGCAAGCGTTATGCCTGAGAATGATATGAACAAATGAAAATGTTTAGAAATAAAGTGATGGTTGCGGGGTAGCTATCTGACACTGTGAAAAGAGCTGCTATTTTGATAAAATTCTATTGTTTATGCACGTTGCGTAGTGATAGGTAAACTAATTGGAATGAGATATCATATGAAGACAGAAATGATTGCTTTTGTGTGCAAAATTATGCATCTTAATATGAGAGAAAATGAGAGATTGATTGCTGTAAGAAAAGGTCAACTTGTGTCAGAAAAAGGTCGACAGAAGCAGCAAAAAATTCCTTCTGGTTTCAAGGCCTATCTTGTTATAACGAACTACCTATTGAAAATCAAAGCTTGGGATCCTTTGTTGTTTTCAGGCATCGACTAAAAGAACATTTACAACTCTTATAGTCATTTTAACAATAAATATTTGAGGGCATTTTAGATTTTTACATTGGGCAAATGGACCAGTTTTGTGAACGAAGGCTTTGTAAATAAGCTTGAAAAGCCAAGAATTGCATTAAAGTAGGATAAAATTTGTTTTCCAACCTCTTAGGTCGTTCGAAGTCAGAAATTGATCATCTAAATCGCTAAAGAAAGACGATGATGATCATATAAATGCACTGTTTCAAACAGCAAACAGAAACGTCAGGGCTTTGTCGCATGCAGCACCTTATCTGAGCCATGAAAAGAATAAGATTCTAAAAAATGGGGAATCATATCATTTGGGCCTCCAAGATTTAAAGGCATCTTGGGATGCAAAACATTTATAATGCCTATTTTTAATCATGAATGCTTAAAATAAACAAATTTTCATCAATAGTAAACCCATCATTCAAGTGGAAATTCCTTGAAAAAAGACGAAATATAAACAACGGACAAAAAATCTCTAACAAACACTCAACGTAAAACACATTTGGAGCAAATCTAATTTAATTTGAGTAAAGGTCGGGATCAGTCCACTCTTTATTTCTGCGTCAAAATATAAAGTAAGTTGTGCCTATAATTATGGAGGGCAGTTTGTTGAGCAAGTAGTGGAGATGTTTTTTATCGAATTATAATTCGTTACACATTAACCAATGCGTCCCAAAGGTATGATGTTTGGTGGTTGTTAGGGGTATCTGAAAATGATCAACAAAGGGAGAAAGTTCTTCATATTCCATTGTGGTTTGGCTAAATGATCATTTACAAGAAAGGATTTTATATGCATGATTTCACAGAAAGGATGGTCTGGGGCGCAGGCTAGTTCTGATGCCAGGTAAAGTATTCCAGAACAACAGAAAAATCCAAATACAGCGCGGTAGAATGTCCTACGCGGCAGAATACGTTGGAAAATAACAAATACCGAATAATAAACACAATAAGGTACCGAGGATAGATCATTTGCAAAATTAAAAACTGCGAACGATATTTTAAAGAGCCCTGGAAAATATATCCTGAAGATCAAAGGCAGTTTTTGAAGCACCTATTTCAGATAATGTACACTAACGTTGAAAAGTATGGAAATGATTCGAGTTTTAGCTTACGAAAAATATGGCGCGTTGAGCGCTAAAAAAATCAAAACTAATCTTCCTGCGCCGTTTTTGAAGTTAAACCCTCGCTCGAAAAATCAAAGAGAACATTAACTAACATTATTAAGAAACTAACATTTAAGAAAATAATCTTAAGATAAAGTAGAAAGTCACGGCGGTGGTCAGTGGAAGAAGAACGTCCAATCAACCTAAATCAGTAAATGACATATATTTGAAACAAAGTTACAACTGGGTTACATATGTCAAAAAAATTGTCAACACCAAGCTTCAAGTATGAACATTCTTAAAAACATCAAAAATTTCTGATTCTCACTGAGTTCGCAAAGGGGTTAAGACTTCAAAAATCATCCACTCTAGAAGCAAATTTTAGAGGTTTCCTGGGAGTTTTCTGTACCGTACCTCCCTTTAACACTATATGTTTCTGCAATTTTGTTCTAGTTTTATTTAATTCAGAGGATCCAATGGGCAATTTATACAACAAGGCTGCAATTGAATTTTGAGTAACAAATTGGGATGAATTTTCGAGATTCTACTGGAAAATTCTTGTTCTGCATTTCGTTGATGGCTTTGCCAATATTTGGGTATCCAAGTATGAACGTTTCATAAATTATTCCAATATTTGGTAAAGCAAAGCATAGATTTTGAGGCTTCAATAACCAACGCTATAGCCTTGAGCTCCACTTTCAACAAATAAGAACCAGTACCAAATATTTCTAACCTTTAATTTCGCTGATCAATTCCTTTTTGAACGCACACATACATACATACCTATTCCTTATGCGGTAGGCCAGCCCAGGGCAAAGCAGTGTGATTTAAAAGTTTTTATCGTGCCAGTGTGTCGCACTTTTAATATTAATTGTTCATGTAAAAAACCTTATCTTTTCTCTCAGTTTATTGGCTGAGATCAAGTGTTTTAACTATCTTTTTGTTGGTAGTGCTCAAAACTGTTGGTAAAGAAACCATAATATTTTTTTTTGCTTTCAAAAGGAGGAGAGCAATGGCTCCCGTTTTGCGCTCAATTACCCCCCCCCCCTTCGTGCAAGGCCATTTTGATCGTTGAGTACGGTTTTCAATGATTAAACCAATTCTGAATACGGGTACTCTTTTGCCCTTTCCTAGATTTTTTCTCTCATATTCGCGATCGTGTCTTTTAATGCCAATAACTGATGCGGAGGAGGAAATAAGGCAACCCCTTCACGTTGCCATTTCGAAGAGCAATAGCAGTACTGTACCAGAAGAGGTTGCACTTGTCAGAAGGTCGTTGTGGTTTCCCTTTCACACAGTTGCTAATTTGCCGGCTAATCGCACAGACAATGATCTTTGTTTCCTTGGCCACGTGCCGATTTAGCGACTGAATCTTGCTCTTAACGTTCCACTATCTAAGCAAGAATAGCGCGAGATAGGCCTATAAAGTGACTGAAACAAAAGAGGTTCCAGCAAGTTGACGAGCAATGTACATTCTTAACATGCTCAGTCAGCTCGGAATTTGCTTGTGTTTGAGACAGCGTCTGTGTTTGAGTGTGTGTGTGAATAGAACACCAATCTTATATGTACTCGTTTTACATTTTGTACATAAAAATGAAGATAAATAAGTAGCTGACGGTGAAAATGATCAAGGTGAAGGCAAATGAGTTTTAAGTATTGAACTAACAAAATTGAAACAAGATTCCGATGCAGATTCAAATAAACTTGTTACAAAAGTTAGAGGTGGTCGCTGTTACGGAAAGTTTTGCAAAACCTGCTTTTCGTGCGTTTTTAAAGCTGTACCATCATGGTCTCTGATATGCAGAAAACTCGGATCTTTACTGCTTTTATAATCACCTGATGACATTGGCAGTTACACAGGTTGAGTGTGAAAGGGACTACTTCCTCTTTGAGATAATAAAGAGTTATCTAAGACGAATATTTGGCCAAGAGCAGCTAGAAGCTCTCATGCTTCTAAGCATAGAGCGGAGAATACTGGAAATTCGTACAAGGGGTTGGAAAATTGTAGACCTTTAAATTGTACATCGCAAGAAAACGGCAATCAACTAACAAACGCAGCAAACTCCAGATTTTTGTGAAGCAAACATTTGTCTTAGCTCATAGGTGCGCTTTGTCAGCCAATGTAGCAAACTAAAATTGAAGTGTATTACCAAAATATTCAATTTACAGTCAATTGTATTTTGCCACACCAATATTCAAAAACAGAAAATTATCAACTTGCTTGCTATGTAGCAGGAAACATATGATTAATTGAGAAAAAATAGATTAAATCAAGAGCAATCCCATTATTTGTCGAAAAACTACATCTCACATTTGCTTCGATACAGAATTTTAGTGTCGATTTACAAATTCTTCGAAATAAATTTATAAAAAACAAAAAATTGATGCTTAAATGATAAAAAGATTTAGTAAGGATTGGGAATCCAGATCAGATGACTCTTTTATCTTGCGAGGTTATAAAATCTATAGCAAATGAACAAATGTAGATTTTTGTAACCCTTTTCCGGTGATTAGATAAATAAGAAGCAAACAGGAGTAAACCATTTCAATAGTGTAGCGTTTTGAAGGACTTTTTAATAATGATAATAAAAATTTTTATAAACAGATTATGCTGATACCTAAAAGACATGAAAAATTTCAGTTTCAGTTGCAGTTTCGTATAATTATAAAATTCCACTACATAGGGTCTAAAATGACACAAATAGATTAAATTCAAATAAAACATGCAAAACTAATTAATACAATACAGATATCACAGTAGAAATCTAAAAAAAATATACTTTATTACATCATTAACGATTTCTTTAGGAGGGGCTCTCCCAGTAGCAAGGCTAATCGAGGAGACAGCACCCACACATCTGATTCACCATTGAACCGGGTTTCTATTTTGATGATAGAGAATACAGAGACATTGGTAAAGTGTTCATGATTATTCTAATCTTACATCACTTGCAAACTGCAATATAGAAAGTCAACACAAAACAATTCAAGCTAGCAGCCTTCTTCTAAATAAATGATAAACTATAAAAAAAAAACCCAATTGCTGAATCAAACAAAGATGTTGATAACTAGATCGTAATTCAAAAGATCTAATTTAAAAATTTATGAAAGTAGACCTCAATTTGATTGAAATCAGTCTTTATATTTTCATGGTTGAGAAAATGCAGACCACACCTTCAGATTAAGATAACAAATAATGTAGACAGTTTTACTACTAACTTCACCTTAGATATCCACTTTATCATCCGTCACATCTTAAAAAAAATTATCATTGTAAAGACTGCCTTGAACCATAACACGCACAGTCAACTGCAGGCATGTAGTTGTGCGTAAAAGTTTTAAGATAATTCAGGAGCCTTGAAGCAAAGCAATGTTTGCATTAATGTAAAAAAAATAAAATTAGTAGCTACCTGTCACCGACGGTAAGATGCTTGACACTGCTTCCAATCTCTGTCACTGTTCCTGAAAACTCATGTCCCAACACAACTTTTGAAGCTGCAGGGAAAGTTTTTGCAATGATGCTCAAATCTGTCCCACAAATTCCACAAAAGCTAACTTTGATAACAACATCATTTGGATCTTTGACTTTTGGAATCGTGCTCTTTTTTAATGTGAATCGACCATCATCGAAGAAAAGGACAGTGTTCATCTTACTTTTCTCCTGCAAAGGGAAAGTGAAGCCTTTTACGAATTTTACAATTTATATGCTGCTGAATTGATTGGTACAAATATGAGTACTGTACATTTATGAAATTATTCGATTTTATTCTATTCTATTCTATTCTATTCTGTTCTATTCTATTCTATTCTATTCTATTCTATTCTATTCTATTCTATTCTATTCTATTCTATTCTATTCTATTCTATTCTATTCTATTCTATTCTGTTCTGATCTGTTCTATTGCCATGTTGCAAAACCTTGGCGATAATATCAGTCCAAGTCCTTCTTTCCTTAGCATGCTTTCCAAGACCCCGCTTCCCCCAATTCTACTGATGATGCCTTTTCATTAGTGTCACTTATTGTCTTCCTCTCCTGTCATTACTAGATAGTTTAATATCTCCTTTCTGTCTACATGACCTTAACAACGCAGTTCCCTTGCGGTGTTCATTTTCTTGAGTGCTCTCCATGTACCTGTATTCCACAATACTGATTAATTTGTCATCCGATCAATCCAATCCATTCTCTTACGAAACCAAATCTCTGCTGTTCTAATCGTTCCTGAATTTTTTAAATAATGTTCAAGCTTTCAAATCCATAGATAACAGTAGACCACATATAACATTTTAACATTCTTTTTTTAGCATTCCAACTAATATATTTTGTTTTTAACACCTGTTCTAGATCTCGAAACGCTTTCTTTGCTATTCGCATACGTCCCTGACCTTTCCTTGAAATTCTTATATAGAGGTAAAGAAAATCATAAACAGGCGTTAGTTTAATCTCGACAACAATGTATTAGAAAAAGGAATTTTTGACCCCAATCAGATATCATGCAATGTTTATATTGCTGAAATGAAAGTATTAAATGCAAATATGTATTGGTATGTATTGAAGTTTCAATCTAGCAGTACCACGGATGTTGTATTAAATTTTACAGTAAAAATCTCTACAGTTATTGAACTAAATCTCAGTGGCCACACAATCTACATAATTAGCCTAGGCCAACAACCTGAAGCTGCACCTATAGAAAGTTAATGTCACTAAATCATGGATACACTCATAGCGACAAAGAACCAGTCATAACCAGTCAAAAACCGGCCAAAACTAGCCAAAACCAACAAAACCCTGCCGTGAAAAGGCCCAGCGATTCAAAGCGCCATAAATAGCCTTGAGTAGAACGGCCACTTTATGTGCCCAAAATCAATGTACGATTCCATTCTGCAGAGCATGGCAGAAGTCAATGAGATTTTGCACCACCAAGGAGAATTTTCCTGCCTAAACATTGCAAGCATCTGATTTTATTGTGTGTAATGCATGACTTGATTCCTGCATTGTTAAAAGGAAATATCTATAGAAAAATGAATGATTTGTGAGTGCAACTGGTAATTTTTGGGGTGTATTTCCATTGTGGGGTTGGATGCCTTGTGCATGCAGATGCCTTGCTCCTAAAATGTGCACAGAGTTAACAGCAGAGGAGGAAGAAAAGAATTATTGTTCTCTTTCTCAACCTTTACATAATTATACCACTGTCCACATCTAAGTGAATCAATCACATTGGTGGGCTCATAATGATCATTTTTCCTGTGATTGTGATTTGCTCAAGTACAATGCATGCAGGCTACTAGGCTCCATGCAGACTAGCGTTAATCATACTACGATTGTTCTACATTTGCAGTTGCACTTCTTATCATTCCTGGGTTGGGCTGAAAAGTGAGGTAAAGGCTGACAAAACCTTGCTTCTGCTCTATCATCACTGTGTAATGCACTTGGTTGAAGGAAGTGTGCACTTTTCAAATTTATTCCAGCCCTAAATTATATTAAGAGCCCTCCCTTGTTTATCAAATTCTATATTTTTGCTTCATGTAAGAAATAGCTGTGCAGTGAACATCCTAGACCTTGCTGTGAATATCAGAGTCATTGGCACTTGTCTTTTAACACAATCTAAAAATGGACGAATGTTGAGCACAAATTGATGTCAATTTTATGTGCATAAAACCCTAAATTTATTCTTTCAGTTTTGCTTTTAACCTTTTAACTAGTTCATACTTTCTGGGAATCTAATCCTGTTTTAATAAGTATAATTGATTTCTTACTCATCTTGATGCCACATTGTTCATGTTGACAGTATAATGGTATAATATACATTCAGCTAAACCACATTTTTCTAGCTGTTTTTTTAATTATGTAATTGTTTAAAACTCTGGTGTTCAGATTCAGTTGAAGCAAGAGTATACTTGGTTGATTTTGAGAAGTATAGCTTTGACTAAATCATGGCAAATGACAATGGTGCGTTCAAAAACAAGAAGCCACCATCAAAGGCTTTTCATTATGATAGGTTGTAAATGTCATGGCAATGCAAAAACAGATAACTAAAGGCACACCATACAGTGGGATAGAAAAAAATGTGCTAAAGAAAATGGAAGCAGGCATTGAGAATGGTGGCCAAGTGCAAGAAGTCTACCACACCACTATCGAGTCTTCTGATGGTCCTTTAATGTGCATCAAATTTAAAGCAGCCAAGAATTTCAAAGCAGGTGAAACCTTCTTCTCATCACATTTTACTGGAAGAGTTAAGTAGCTCTCAATGTACATGTTACAATCATCAGGCTATTGAAATTAAAATATTGAATAAGATAGAATATGGCTATCATTGACAAAAACTAAGTCTAGGTGGATGAAAAGTGGCTCACGTAAATTTTTTAACAAGCAAATCAATCAAGGAAAGCATGCAAGGAAACAAGTAAACAATAATAGAAAGCACAGTAAGCAAAAAGTGGTAGACATTATAGGAAATAAAGCCATTTATATTCCTTTTGATGACGCTTAATCACAATGTACATCAAATGTTTTCAATTCAAGTCTTATTGTTTTTGTCAATATTTTGCGTTAACAGTCAGTCTTTGTGCTGTACATAGCTGATTTGCTAATACATAAATGACATAAAATGTCACATTAGAAAAACAACAAAAATTATGACCCTTTCGTGACCAGTAATTGATTGCATAAAACTCAATACAGTCAATAACAAATATGAAAAGCGGAATGGATTTCAAAAAATCTGAAATTTTCTGAAACTCCAATGCTAGAAAGGGGTACCTACCCCCTGCCCCCCCCCCCAACCCAATGCCTCCCTCTCTGCAACACTTCCATAGCTTAGTAACACTGATCAAAAGCTGCTTTTGATCTTGCAAAACAAATTAAGAATTTCTGCTAATTAGATTGAAAATTCAAATTAAGTGAACTTGCATGTACTGGTTTTTTTATTAGGATAGGAATGTTCATTATCATTGGATTTACATAAAGAGTCCAGAAATGATATTTTTCCCAGAATAGATTTCACAAATGCTGCCCTTTTCCATTTGTTCCAAAAGCTAACATTTGTTGACTGAGAACATTTCCTGTTTTCCTTTGAGTTTTGGCTCAAATATTCTGGTATTTTAGACATTCAGGCATGGAAAGGTTTTTTTCTGGCTTTCCAAATCTCTAGATGGCAAAGGATTCTTCCTAAAAAATTACTGTCAGCCAAAATTTGACATACAGATGGCAATCACAATATCAATATACTCTAGTATATCCTCAGAGGATATAGACGTTTCTAGCCTTTCCTAGATGGTATTTAATCTGAGGGGGCAGGGAGGATTTTTTTCGCAAAATTATGTTCTATCGCTCAGAAAGACAACCTCTGTCTGTTATATAGCCCTTATGTAGATAAGGGCTGTATAACATATATATACCTATGTAGGGGAACAGAACCTAGTACCAGGTACTTCTCAGTTCACTTGTCAATCATCTTAACACTCACTTAGGCCCTCAAGAAACCCGTGTTCTATAGCACGCTTATTAAACCTAAGACCATAACAGCTACTTACGCGACAAACTATCAAGGAACCTTTAATGGCAAATAAGGTGGCAGCTTTTCCGTCGATGTCAAATGTGTCTGCTGTTGCTGTCTTTATCAGTTCTTGATAACAAAGTTTGCATTTCCTTGAAGAAAGTGTCCTCGTTTTGAACTCTATTTGCTCTTTTCTTTTTTCATTACGAGGCAATGAATCCATTCTTTGGGGATACAAATAGGAGGGGGACTTTGGGGGGTACCAGAACCCGTAAACCCGGACAAAAAATTTGCGAATCCCGAGAACCCGGACGATAATTTAGGAAAACCCGGAAAACCGCAAGTATAGAATCGAAAATCCCGAAAAGTGTTCTTTTTGTAATAAAAAGAAAAAGCTTACTAATGACGGTATCGTCATTCATTGTCATTCCATTTCACTGGCAGGCAGGCCTTATGAAGACTATGCAGAAGTTTAAGGTATACTCATTTTTATAAGAATAAATTTTATAAGAATAATGAGGCTAAAAATTGGTGAAATTTAATAATATTTTAAGAATATTGTCAGGCTTAAGGTCTTGTGAAACAATTATTTTTTTACTTCTGAATTTTTCAGGAAATTTAATTCCTCATAATTCATTACTCCTTCTTCTTTGATATTCCCTATGTCTATTTTTAGACTTCATTTTGACGACTTGTTCTGTTAGCCACCATATTTGTAATAGGTGTGCGATTTTGGCATTGATGATAATAATAACAATTCATTGCCATATCCGAATTTTCTGCAGCACTAAGAATAATTTAAGAATATCCCGAGGCTCAAAATAGCAAAAAATTAAGAATATTGAGGCTCAGCAAAAAATTTAGTATTCTAATAAAAAAAGAGAGTCTTAAAGGATTAATAATAGATTGCATATCTTCATAGTCTTCATAACGTCTGCCTGCCAGTAAAAACTACAGTCCTTTATCCATGCTCCCGGTTGTTTCACGTCTTTTCGAGAAGACAATCTTTCACCAGCTCTACACCTACTTCAACGATATTAATTTGTACTACTGACATCTATCCCGCTTCAGGCCCCTGACTCAAATTTTACGTGCTTATTGAAAAGTAACGATGACTGATATCATGATTTTGACAAACAATTCCTTACAGGTGTAGTATTTATTGACTTAAAAAAACCCTTTGCAGATCATGCAATCCTCATTTAAGGGCCAGGTCATTACAAGTGCAGGGAGTAGAGCTGGATTGTTTCACATCGTACTTACAGGATCGTAAGCAATGCTGTTAAGTATATGACAATACATGGCTAACATGAACTACGGCGTACTGCAAGGATGGCTATTAGGTATACTTCTTTTTTGACATCAGTAAATTATTTGTCCTGTGCGTTGCAATACACAAAAGTACTAACGACATGATACTCACGACAGGAGTATCTCGTCATCATCACAATCTAAAACCTAGATCATTAAAGCAGCTATTGCAGACCTTAAGAGGCTTCAGATTTGGTTGGAAGGTAATAAGCTCTCCCATGATGTAGACAAAATTAAGAACTTCATACTTGGTTCTTGAAGCAATTTGAACAAACATTATTTGAACAAGGGAGATCCTGCGATCAATCTCCATATAAACGAGGAAATCCTAGATCTGATTGGATCAAATAAGAATCTGGGCTTTCAGAGTGATTCAGAACTTAAGTTCAATAACATATAACCTTTTTTATAGATAAGATTTCCAGTTCCATAGGCATGCTTGAAATTGAACAAACAAGTATGCAAGTAAAGGTGAATCGCATTTCAGAAATTGCTACTCTGTAGGGGCTTGTTGAGGAGGAAATCATTTTTAATATACTGAAAAGGTTGCAAAATCCTTATGATGTATCATCTCTTCCTTGAATTGGAAGCCTAGGGTGGTTACCTATGAAAAAAATGATCGATTTTTAAATAGAAACTAGTTTGCAAGACTCTTCATGGACATGCTGTTTACAAAATTATCGGAACAGTTCAAGGTCCCTGCGTAATACCGACACAGATCTTGAAATACCTGGCTTCGCAACTTTTTACAAGTATTGTAGTTTCCAAAATCGAGGTGTGAATGTGTGGGATAAAATAAGCACTAAAATAATAAAAAACCTTAAACAGGCCACTCTCAAACATTTGTCTAATCAATTTTTCAACTTTTCTTTCCTAGCCAGAATATCTTATTTTCGTTTATCTTTGCTATTTAATTGTATGACAGGGGCGGATCCAGGGAAAAAACTGACCGCAGCATTTTATGTAATTTTCTGCCACGCCCTTTTACGCCAGGGAAACGCCCCAACTGTTAAAATCGAAGTATTGACCCTCTTTCTCTTTCAAAACATGTTTACTAAGGGGCATATAACAAATATTCTTATAATAATAATATATAATAATAATAATTCTAATAATATAATAGTTTCTTTATTCAAAAACAACTATTCACGAGCAAAACAATTGAAAGACAAACAATGGCTCTCCCTCTTAAATTTTAACTTAAATCTTTATTATGAAATTTCCAAGTCATACAGTTTCAAGTTTTATCTAGCTGGATTTCAGAATCTTGATATAGCCTATTCGAGGCCTAATGGACATCGTCGGGAGGTAGAAAGTACTTACTACAGAACAGTACTTACTATTTATATTTTCATTATTGAATGTATTACCCTGTATAAAAAATGTTGATCAATCAATCAATCAATCAATAAAAACACTGATGGCCCTTCGAAATCTCGATTTTGCTCCGAACAAAAAATGCGTTCATCGCTGTAATTTGGAAAACTTGGTACCCGCGAGGCGACTAAAACCCGAAAAGCCGGTAATTTTAACAAAAATTCCCAAAACCCGAGCTCAGAAAATGGCAAAACCCGTAACCCGTCAGATATGTAAAACCCGAAAACCCGAGGGTAAAATATGGCCAAACCCGCATCCCATAAAACCCCAAAGCCCCCGTCAAATATTCCAAGTCTGACGATATTTGTGCTTCAGTAAGGCCCCCCCCCTGTCCTATCGCATTGGAGCATGCATAGAAAAGGAATTTTAGTGGAGCTCTCCATTGGATGCTGTAGAAAGAGGGGTTTGATACGCTGATCAAGTTAGGATGCAAACCCTAACTGAAAAATCACTTCTTGTGCTATTTTTAAACTAGGGTTCTAGACCCCCAGACCTTTAAAGGTCAGATAAAGGCAAAATACATTTTTAATGATTTCCACAATTCATATGTCGGAGATTTCAAATCTGTAAATGAAATTTCGATACGAGATCGGGAACCTGTCAAAATCGCCCTCCGAATTCCGATTTTTAGTGAAATTTTCGAAAAAAAAACGCTGAGCTAAGAGAGCCTGGATCTAGCTGAGGCATGACGTAGAAAGAGTCAGAGATATTTTGTTTGAAATGGCTTTTTTTCTCACCTTCACTTAAAAATTTCCCGAAGGACAACAGCATTTAATACATTTGATCATATTTTAATTTTTACTCAGAAAATACTATGAAGGGCAACTGCAACAAGATAAGAAAATCTCCCTCAGAATTGTTAGCCATAACCCTCACAAAATCAGGTCTCGAGGCTGCACTTTCCTCATCATAGGGAGCGCGAATGGCCGTTGGTGCATCGGCTCAATACGCTCACTTTTTTCCCCAAAAAACTTACAAACAAATGAATTTTATAAACCAAAATACAAGCAAAGTTGATTTCTGGGCAGGGAATGGACAAGAAAAGCTTTCTTTTCTCACTAATACGCCGATGCACCTGTCCTACCTTAGATTTAAAACCGATTAATTCGGCAAAGCCTAAGGTATGAAAGCAAGAATAAGACTGAAGTTAAATACTATATCTTGAAATTGATTGATGAAAAAACCCAAGTTAAATGAGAAGAAAGAAAAAAGGGGGGTAGGACCCGATACACTCCAAGAGACTGCCCAAATGATCCGATAACCAAAGAAAGGCAAACAAATCTGAAACGAGAATAACTGATAGTCAAAATACATTTAAACGAACAATTATATACCTATCAAACAACACTAGAAAAGGGGATGGGAGGGGAAGGGAAAATTGGAAGCAAAACGTAACACGTTTAAATTAGCAAGTGATGCCCCTCCCATGCCTGGGAATATAAATAGTACTCTTGTCCCACGGGACGCAAAAAACTAGGCAAGCCAGCTGTTTAGGCCCTGAATCATTTGGTTAAACCAAACGAGATCCACATTCAATCTTAACAAACACCTTTATAAGCAAGAAGGCGGGAATAAACGTACCAAGAGGCAGTACACCAACCACTTCATTACATTCAATACTCGAGAGATGCGCATATAACAGGTTTTCTTCGTTAAATTAACTCTGATAAAATTTCATTTTATCACCATTTGTGAAAAGTACAATGAAAATTAACACCTTGCTCTTGTTTGCGAGATCTTTCTTCTTTCGTGACGAAATCGTTACTTCCCACTTGCTGTTTAGGCCTTGTCAAACAATGTGGTGAGAGGCAGCAGGCCTAAAAACTACAGGGTTTTACAAAGCAAAGTTTACCATGAGATCACCGGCTTTGTTCCATCAAAGCGTCTGCCAAGACGTTTAAGCCTTTCTCTTTCTTCCTTTCGTTCTTGATGATAGGCTTCAAGCCATTCTTCGTAAGCCAAAGGCTCGTGTGAGAACTGAGAAGATCTTCCACGTCGAGTGAGAACTGAGAAGATTTCTCACTGAGTCCTTGATCTTCGTAAATAGCGGAAAAGTTGCTGATGTCCGTCATTTCGTTCGAGAATAGAAGGTAATGCGACGTAAACTGGATGGAAATTATCCATGTGTTACGTGCGAATCTTACTGTTGTTCCTGCCTGTGTTTCTCATCGAATGACTCATTCTATGTCACGAATCAGCTAGTTCCAGGGCTCTATCATGGCGCGGTTTTTTGAAAGAGTGCCCATTTTGAGAACCCTAAAATCAACCTTTTCGTACGAATTCATCATAGTTTAAAGTTAATTTTATCAAAAAATTGCATTCGCATTTATCTGACCTTTAAATCCCTTATTGCTACCACCTTAGTTCAAGTTGAAACACCAGCTTGAAAACTTGTAGAAAGGGGCAGATTGATACGCTCATTAAGATAGGACGTCGAACCCAATTGAAAAATACCCCTTAAAGGAGAAGTCCAGGATGATTTTAAGTAAGGCTTAAATTAAGCATGTTTAGGTGCTGAATTCTGCTGTCAACTTCGTTTTTCGAAATTTTGCTTTCATTTTAAGAAAACGGGAGCGAAAAACATGCCCGATGACAAATTTTCAGTTAGGACGGGATTGACTGCGCCTTGTCTCGCAGGGCGTAACAGGTCAGAGATGATCAGTGGTATTTGGCAACAGCAGTCAGTAAGCAACGCGCGAGGGTGAAAACTATTAAAATCTATCAAAAACTGCCGTATCCCTCGCGTAACTTCTTTGAATATGGCACAAGGGGTTGAAGAAGAAGATTTCGAAGATGATAGAATAAAAAAATATCAAGAATCCAGATGGAACCCTTCAAGATTGAGCACCGCCCTCGTTGAGGTATTCCCTAAACGCCCATTTGTGTCCTAAATTACCTCTATTGAAAGTGAATTGAAAAAATTTGTTTTAGAAAGCATTTTAGATTTCTCAATTTTCCTGTCTTTTATTTGTATCAAAAAACTGTATTTTCAACTGCAGCTTTGGGAACCCAAAGGGCTCACCGTGTCGATTTGTTCTATTGCAGTTAATTTTTATAGTGGTAATGTAAAATAATGCATGAGCTGAGGACAAGCTAGTCAGATTCGTTCTTCAGAAAAACATGAAATTCTGTAACAAGAGCTTTACTTAGAATAAGGTTGGTACTCAACTCCAGTCTGGACGCTTCAAAAATGCATCACATCTCTGGTTAGGCCTTCGTTTGCTTAGGCTTGGTGAATTTGACATCCATTGTGAAACGTGACACAATTCGTTGGCTGCCTCTTGAATTTTATCTTCCCTTTTACCTGAGAAATCGCTATCGGAGATGCCTTATGGAACAGTGTTGGAATTGCATCAGATTTCAGAGGCGGGCGCTGGATTCTACCAGGGTTAGTAACGTTACCTGACAAATACGGGCCTGAAAAATACGGGCTTTTCTGACAAATACGGGCATCAAGGAAACGCTTTAAGTGTAGGCGGGAAATATTTTAACCCGCATTCTGCTATTGTCAAAAGGGGTTTCTACGCTTATGTATGATTTATTTTTGTCTTTTGCGTTGGCTTGTTAGCGTTCAGACTTACATTCATGGCGAATCAGATGAAATAGGTTAGGCCCGGAAAATTCAAACACTTTAAGAATTCAACAAGAAAGGAAGAGCTTAAAAATAACCTTTCGGTATCAAAGTGATGCAATTTTTCCAATTCTTTGCCAAAAATTGAACAGTTTGACTAGGCCATTAGTTCATCACTCAAAGTTGAGCGAAGGATTGAGGGGATACCTTGAATCAAGGATTGTCACGGATTTCCTAGGATTTCCTAGGATTTCCATGTTATACCGTACTATGAAACAAAGCAAGAGAGCAATAATTTAATAACCCAATAATTCTATTGCTTCTATGCAATAAAGCAGGAAATCGTAATGCAGAGAAAAGGGGCATATTCGACAAATACGGGCTTTTCATACTACGACCAAATTTCAGTGATCAACTGGGGGTAGTGACGTAAATCTGACAAACACGGGCTTCCATTCTACGACCAAATTTCAGTGATCAACTGGGGATAGTGACGTAAATCTGACAAACACGGGCTTCCATTCTACGACCAAATTTCAGTGATCAACTGGGGGTAGTAACGTAATTGTGAAAACCAGTGCATTTGAAACATTTCCTTTTGATATGACAATCTTTAGAGAAATGTCCTATGCGCAGTGAGTTAAAACATTGTTTTGCAGCAAGTAAAATTGCTCATCGTTGCTTGACATCTGTTACTTCCTTGCATTCATTTGAATAATGATTCTTGTCACAAAAATAGCACCGAATTGGCATTTTTGTCTTTGTGGAAGTTTCCAATTTAGTCACAATGACTTTGTAGTGGCTTGTGGCAGGAATTGACGCTGGTGTTTTTTTGTTTCTTTTTCGCTCTTTTTTCGTTCCTGCCCAAGTATCTTTTTGCTTACTTCTTTTGCTTCAATTTCATTTTGTATTATATCCATAATATCTTTTATGTCCTACACATTTTCGGTTGTTTTGCGAGCGACGTCGAGAGCTATTTCCTCTGGCATTCTTGAAAATATGACTGGTACCAAAAGACTACCATACTGCTCTGAAGAGACTCCCAACCTTTCTAATCCACCAACATGAACCATTATTGTGTCATAAATAAGACGAAGGTCTGCAATTTTATCGTTTTGAAATGATTGTAACCTCAACAGGGACTGCATATGTGCACTTATATGCTGCCTTTTACCAAACCTGTCCTTTAACAGTTCGATGGCCTTCTAATAATTTTCTTCGCGTATTTCTAGGCTTTCTAGCGCCTTGTAAGATTGTCCTTCTAGGGAGTTTACCAAGTAATTTGGCTTGCGTACGTTGGAAATATCTGGTTGCTCGTCGACTGCACGGTTTACCGTGAAAACTCTGCCAAAAGTGCTGAAACTTTGTGACATCGCCATTAAATCTCGGTAAACTAATCTTTGGTAGCCTAACCCCTTGGTTTCTGCTAATTGTTGATTGACTCTATGCAACAGGGGATTCATAAATCTCGTGGTTTGCTGTTGGCTGGGGCGGCGTGAATATTCTAGGCGGTGGGCGTATCGTTTCCAGTGGGGAAGCTGGACGTTGACTTGTGTTACTTGTTGGGTTTTGCGAGGCGACAGAACTGCTTATATAATCGTTGATTATTGTAATACTTTCACTAATTCGCGAGTTTGCGTCGGTTGATTCATCAATTTCATCATCAATTTCGTCGCGAATACCTTTCTTCGAAATTTCGTTGTTTAGTTGCTCGAGGTACTCTTTCTTATCGTTTAATCACTTCATAAAAACAAGAAGTTTGGTCGCAATTTCTTCATCAAGGGTTTGTACAACCGGGTATCGTTGCATAAACTCATTTGCTTCTTTGATTAATTTTGTTGTTTCTCCTCTATGACCACCGCGTATCTTCTTCAATCGTTTTAAAATTTCGTCTTCCACGGGTTGCACGAGTTCTTCGTCTTGTGTGACCAATTTTGTTTCTGTTCGTTGTATTTTCCGTTTTCTACCTCAACGCTCCACGTTGGGCGCCATATGTTGAATTTGGGGTGTTTAGAAAGATAATGACACCATTTTAACATCTTTAATTTATGATAAAATAGAACATAACCATGTGCTACCCTAACTCATACTTAACACCACTCTCTCGAAACGTTATTGCAAAGGCTATAATACCAGACATGAAATCTCTTATCACGTGATCCCAAACCAGGGGTTAACCTTTTCAACAAAGCCTGAGCTGGGGTACATACAGCATACAGCGGCCTAAAGTATTTCAGAAAAGTGAAGGTCAGATGTTGGTGCTAATGTAAAAATTGTTGGAGAAAGGCAGTTTTACATTTTCAGTTTTCATTTCATTTGATATGTTTAAGAAGGGTAGCCCTTCAGCAAATGCTATTTTTCAAGGGGCCCTTCATTTAAAAAATGCTACAATAAATACAATACGTAAATTACAAAATATTCTAAAAATCATATTACAATACAAATTAAAATCATTCTAAACAGTTGTAAATATGCAGACAAAAAGAAAATAGTAAAACGGAGTAAAGAGAGAAAAAGGTAAAAGGTAAAATTTAATATGAATGGAGCAACTTTTTAAAGATGCCGAAAGATGATGCTAATTTTGCCTCGGCTGGTAGGCTGTTCCATGATTTTACCCCACGGTACGAAAAACCCCTTTGTCCATTTAAAGATATCCTTTTAGGTATTCTAAGATCAGTTGACATATTACGTAGGGTACGGGCTTCCCCGACGGAGTTTCTTGTGAATAGATATAAGTATTGCGGGGCCAAGTCATTAAGAGACTTATAGACTATTGTGTTAGATTCTTCAGCAATCAGTTTATCAATGGTCTTCCATCCAAGTCTCTCTATAAGAGGTCTGCTCGGGGAATCAAATTTGCTGCTAGTCACAATTCTAGCAGCTCGGTTTAAGAACTTGTTAAGGTGATTTTTCTCCATGAGACCACAGGCTCCCCAAACAGAGCAGCAGTATCGGAAGTAGGGCTCCACAATACTCGAGTGGAGGGTTTTTTAACAGGCTTCTGGGAGATAATATTTCGCATTTTTTAGCATTCCATTCCTCTCGACATCTTGGAAGTGACAGATTTTATGAGTTCTTTCCAACTTAAACTGTCATCTACATTTACGCCAAGGTATTTGATGTCATCGATAAGATCAAGCTCTCTATCACGGATAATTAGATTCAGCTTTACGTCATTCTTTTCAAGAATTCTTCTTTTAGGTTTTGTACAAATGAACATAGACTTCATCTTTGCTACATTCAATGAAAGTTTATTGCCCCTTAACCATTTATCTAATAGCTTTAGATCCTCGTTAATTGCTGTTTCTAGCTTTGAAATATCATTGCCCATGTGACATAGGCTAGTGTCATCAGCGTACATGGACATTTTACCTTGGGTAATTTTGGGAAGATCGTTTATGTAGATCAAGAACAGTAGCAGGCCGAGACATGATCCCTGTGGCACTCCAAATTCAACTTCTCCCATCTTAGAGTCATAACCTCATACGCAACAGTATTGTTTTCTGTTAGTGAGGTAAGATTCAACCCAAGAGAGTTCCCTTTGTTGAACGCCATGCAGCTCAAGTTTATTACAAAGAACACGATGATCAACCGTATCAAAGACCTTTTTTAAATCGACAAATACCATCCCAAGCATCTGATATGAGTCCAGTCCCGTATACCAATCATCGGTGTTTTTTAAGTAGACATGTTAAAGTGGAATATAATCGTCTAAAGCTGGATTGATTAGTGCTAAGCATACCATTATTATCAAGATAATGGTATAATTGATTAAAAACTAGTTTCTCAAATAGTCTAGATATAACCGGCATGGAATTGGGCGATAATTTGATTTATCAGATTCATCACCATCTTTGAAGATCGGGGTCACCCTTGCAGTTTTCCAGTCATCAGGGAAATTACTTTTCGAGTGATGTGTTAAAGATTTAAGCAAGGGAGTTTTGCATGTATGGCATTACTAACTTTAAAAAGAAGCTAGAGATATTATCACTGCCCAAGGCTTTGGATATTTTGATTTTGCCAATTGCATCCCTGATATGTTGTATTTCAATGGTCTTAAATCTAAAGCATTTCTTTTCGAGGTTTACGGTTAAATCACCGGAGAGTAAAGGATTTGGGACATAATCTATTTTTTCAGCAAGATCTTTACCCACGGAACAAAAGAATTCGTTCATCGTATCAGCATTCTTCTGTTTGTTTACGATCATCCCATTAGGAGCACTAAGATTATTAATGTTAGTTGATTTAGACCTCCTATTCACGACATGGTTGATGATTTCCAAGATTCTTTCATAATACCCTCATGTTGTGTAATTTTTTCTGAAAAATATTGCCTCTTCAAATCAATATTGAGTTTATTTACTTTATTTCTAACATGTCTGTAAGAACTCATGAGTAGCTGGGAGCGCCCTTTGATAGCTGCTTTTTTTAGCTTGTCCCAGCACTTCATAAGACTTCTCAGATCCTTGTTAATCCATGGGCAATACTTTTCGGAAACCTGAATGGATTTCAATTGGGCATGCTTATCTTAGGCTAAAGAAAATAGAGTACTCCATGTATTAGCGAGTACGTTTACATCGTCCGTTCCACTAAGAGCCCCTTCCCAACAAATATTTGAAACTTCAGCGAGAAATGCACTTTCGTCAAAATGTTTCATGGAACGAGTTTTAATAATTTTACGATCCTTCAGTAGTGCCCCATCAAACTTGCGTACACAAAAGACCATGTAATGGTCACTTATTGACACCTTGTGAACTCCTGATTCAGCAATGTTTCTACCACGTGTTGTAGCTATGTGATCGATTATAGAAGAGGTGGTAAGAGTACATCCTCGTAAATAAGAACGCTCGAAAACTAGTAAAAAACTGCAGATCCTATAACGGCACAACAACAAATAGTGACCATCGAATAGTAATATGCGATATAGAACTCAAATGGCACAAAATGTTTCATAAAAAGAAAATCAAAACAAACAACTTTGATATGCAAAGACTGAAAAATGGAATCATCAGACAAAAGTACATAGACAGTGTAAAAGAAAGGCTAAACGAGGAAGCTGAAGAGAAAAGCGCGCAAGAGCAAGGGAACATTATCAAAGATGCATGCATATCGTCCGCTGAGATACATCTGAGACAAGTTAGACACAAAGAAAAATTTACCTCAACAGAATTCCACACACTATGCGAAAAACAACAAAAACTGAGAAAAGCTATTAACTCCCTTAAGGACATTGAGAATAGAAAATCACTAAAACAAGAAAGAAATAGAGTACAAAAGCAAATAAAAGACCTAAAGCGAAAAGATAACAACAGAATTTGAAAGAGCAAATAAGTGAAATAGAGGCGTGCAAAAATGACTCCAACAGACTCTTTGCAACCATGAGAATTTTGTACAGAAAGCATCCAAGTGACCTTCTAATAGAAAAACAAGGTGCAAATAATCAATCAAAGAAAACTGTAACAGCGTGTCCTAGGCAACAAGTACAACTCATCACAAACCATTTTAACAACGTTTTTAACAATCAGGATGAACCAGGGATACCAAGAGTCGAACCAGTCAAAATGAAAACCCCCTTCTCAGAGGAGGAGGTACAAAGTGCTATAAAATCAATGAAAAACAATAAGAGTGCAGGCATAGATGACGTAACAACGGAACTGATAAAATATGGGCCACTGAACGAAATCTCGACAAGAATTGCATCTTTACTAAATCATATCGCAGAGCACGGAGACACACCGGAAGAAATTCATAAAGGGATACTTGTCCCCTTTCAAAAACCCCGAAAACCAAAAGGACCCTGCGAAAATTTAAGACCTATCATCCTGCTATCAGTAATTAGGAAAATCCTAAGCATATGCATGATTAGGAGAACAACTGAAAAACTCGAGACCATCATTCCATTATCTCAAGCTGCCTACCGAAGCGGCCGAAGTACAACTGAACACGTCTTTGCTTTAAAAATGCTAATCGAAAAAGCAACGAACAGTCAAGATTACAACATATTTGTGACCCTGTTTGATATGTCCAAAGCTTTCGGCACCATCAGAAGACCTTAACTTATTAAAGATCTAAGTAAAATATTAGATGATGATGAGCTACACATGCAAGAGGGGAACCTTTCGAAACCAACATAGGAGCACCACAAGGAGACTGTGCAAGTGCTCCAGAATTCACTTTCACCATAGCAGTCGCACTCATGCTACAAAATCCAGGTGTAAACACATTATCAAACCTACCAGAAGCACATCACAGCCAAGATAAAGAAAAAATATCTAGGACGCATTCTAGACACCGAAAAAGACATAAAAAGAAGGAAAGGACTATCGATTGATGCCTTCAATAAATATGAAAAAATTCTATGTAATAGACAAACATCCATGAAGCTAAAAGTTAGAACGTTAAAAACATTTATATATCCGATGCTGCTTTACAACTGCGAGATCTGGACCCTAACCAAGAAATTGGAAGAAAGTATCGATATTTTCCAAAGAAAACTGCTACGTAGAATGCTAAACATCAAATTAACGGATAAAATAAGAAATGGAGAAATATATAAAAGATCACATCAAATACCCATCACAACCGAAATAAAGAAACGCCGATTAAATTGGCTTGGGCACACGCTAAGGCTACCAGAAGGAACACCAGCAAAACTAGTTTTCAAAGAACATTTGAAAAAAGCGAAGGGTAACCGAGGAAGACCAAAACATACGTGGATAAAACAAATAAACAAAGATCTGAAAGCAATAAACAAAACAGTGGACGAATTAACTGAAAACGATTATGAGCGAAAGGAATTGAAGAAAATCTTGGCAAGGCTAATGTCCTGAAGAAGACGGAAAAGCTATTAAGAGAGGTAACAGTAACCGGGTAGGTTTCTTAACAAGCTGTAGGAAGTTATACAGCTCATAGAGGTTGCATAAATGATTCGTATTACTGTCGGCTGTCTGATCCCCGGGTTTATTGGTGAGATCGCAATTTTTATCACTAAGGAAAATGATTTCTTTTTTTTCACTATCAAGAAAAGCAAAAACTTTATCAAGCTTATGAAAAGTCTAAGTTGTTTTGTTTTTGACCTCTATTTCTAGATGGTCGGCGTTTTTTGTTGGCCTGTAAATCATTTCGGTTTATGTTTATAAGATTTTTGGACCGACTCATTAGTGCGTCTCTAAAAACAAATTAATTGAATTCGAGTTACAGAAAATTGGCAGGAAAAGGTGATTATTAGTTTAATTGTGTATGGGTGAGAGCATGGGCGAATTATAATGACAAGCTGTTATGACGCTCATGGGAGAAAATAAATTGTATGGGTGGAATGTTGCGAAGATGAAAAAGAAGAAAGATTGGTGCTTGGCGAGAATGTGTAGGTAAATAGATAACTCTGAAAACTTTTTGAAATTTGAAACCTTCGAGTTACTTTTCCTTATTCAATTGCAAAGAATAAATAAATAAGACACGGACCGCGGAGCGATCTGAAAGTAGGGGGGGGGGGGCGGATGTCATTAAAGATGATAAAATTTCATATCTTTGAAAAAAATCTGTCCTGCTTTTGAAAAAAGTGGGAGGGGGAGCTATAGCCCTCAGCCCCCATGTTATGCGGTGCCTGGAAGAGAAAATTATGGGCTTATGAAAAAAGAAATTGGATAATTTCTAATTCGCAACATATATAGGAAACTATCGAATGAAGTTGAATTAGAGAGTTTAAGAGAGGTTTTAGAGTTCAGAATTTATATTTGCAGAGTGTTTAAGGTTCATGAGTTTTGTATATGTTGTTCATGTTTTCTAGTTCTCACATTTATCCAATTTATCCATAAATTTGATTATTGCCTACTTTTTCGCTTCAAAAAAAACCACATAAGAGTAGACTATCACCTACAGTTGGCTAAACGCCACAACACTGTTGCTTTTCATTCATATTACAACTCTGTTTTCCTTTCGGTCATAAAAATTACATCAAAAATATCCTCAAAAATTTTAGCGCCTCGTTTTACTTTTAATTTTTACAGCGTTAAATTCAATTTAAACCGAAAAATGCACAGTATTGGTTGGCTTCCAGGGAATTCACCCCCTGGAACCCCACAGGGGGCTTGAGGCGCTCCTGAACCCCTCCGATTGAAAAGGGCTCCTTTGCTACGCTCAGTCGATTTTGCATCACTCAAGCAATGTCCTGAATCCGCCGCTGAATTGGGTCGCTGGGAGGTCTGTACCAAGCTAAAAGAAGAAACGGTTTATTCCGAGGAGGTTCAATTTCAATGCAAATCAGTTCTAAATCGTCCATGGGGAGATCAGTTCTTCGCTTATAATTTATGGGATCCCGGACGTAGATAGAGACACCTCCCCCGTGGCACGTTCGCTCAAGCCGTTCCTGCTGATAGCCATTAATAGCAGTCAGCTGTTTGGGGAACGATGGGTCAAGCTTAGTTTCAATCAAAGCAAGAAAAAGGATACCCAGCCTCTGTATTAGCACCTTAGCCTCCTCAAAGTGAGTACGAAGATCATTTATATTCAGAGATGCAATTGACAAACCCTTCTTAAATCCAAGTGGCCGACGAACTAGCGGGGTAGGCCTCCACTATAATCATCGTGTTGCTTATTACTAATACCATTATAACTAGCATCAAAAACTGGCATCAGCTCCGGTAATCCGAGTGATATTTTAACAATTCGGTGTTTTGACGTTTTCGAACTGCTAAATTGCCCTTGTAATCGTTCTTTTGTTTTATATAGGCCAAGACGCAGAAAAAGAATTGATTTGTGTTTTCTTTTCTTCGCTCTTTAAACGTGACTATTCTTCGAACGTAACTTACTCTTAACGCAACTCAAACTGATTTCTTTTTACAATTATCTTTATACATAAGGGTTTGGATTAAAAATAGAGTAGGAGGAAAGGTGCAATGATTGGTGTTGACAATAAAAGGAAATGGTATAGGCCTAATGATGGTGAGAGGTATGCGATGATGCGCGTGAAGGGGAAATGGAGGAAATCATGAGGTATGAATAAATGCTAATGTATGGCAGAAAGAAAAACAAGTTGCTAAATGAATGGATGAAAGAAAAAATGTGTGAGGTCAAACAAAACTGCCCCCCTAGACTGCAAGTAAGACAAAGCAGGCGATGAATAAAATACTAAAATCAAAACTATGATTGGTGTTCTGAAAAATGTTCGAAAAATTAAATCCATTGTTCAAGCCTTTCTGGGAAGCGAACAGTTCTTCCGAAACGCGTTGTTTTGGAGGGAGAAGGTTGAATTGGTGTAACTTGAGGAGTATCTTGATTGTTCGGTATCTTTGCGATAACGGGAGGCGTAATCTCTGTACCGAGGTGTGCTAGTTTTGATCGATCGATGCTGATGTTCTGTTCTTTTCCATTTATGCTGAGGGTGGAATATTTGTCTTTGCGAGCAATGAATTTTTAAGGTCCGGTGTAGGGGGGGGGGGATGCATTGGTTTTCGGACAGAGTCTGTGCGGATAAAGACGTGGGAACAGGCTTGAAGATCGTTGGGAAAGTGAGATTGGCGCTGTTGAGTACGAGGTGAAATTGGAGATACTTGGCGCATGTCTTGAAGGCGATCTGCATGTATGGTTCGGTCTAGATCAGTGGTGGATGACGGAGAGAAGGATTTACCGGGCAAGCGGAGAGTTGTACCGTAAACGAGTTGCGAAGGAGTGCATTGAAGGTCGGCTTTGAGTATATTGCGAATTCCAAAGAGTATGAGAGGGAGTATTTCTGACCAGTTGTTTGGGTTGTTGTATGCGTTGAGAGATCATTTGAGCTGTCGTTGAAAACGTTCGATCATACCGTTAGAGATAGGACGGTAGGCGGTAGTGCGATTACGTTGAATTCCAAAGGTTGACGTGATGAGAGAAAAGAGAAAAGATTCAAATTGAGATCCACGATCGGTAGTCACGGTTAACGGGATTCCAAAGTTTGCGAGCCAATTTGTCACAAAGGCGGAGGCGATCGATTCGGCGGTAATCTCCGGAAGTGGAATAGCAGCTGGCCAACAAGTGAAACGGTCGATAATTGTGAGAAGATACCGGACGTTTTGCGAGAGCGGTAATGGACCAACAATGTCAATGTGAAGGTGATCAAAACGGGCATTAGGAGAGGAGAAAGTTCCGTAAGGAGCGGATACATGGCGGTGAATTTTCGATTCTTGGCCGCGTTGACAAGTACGAGCCCATTGGCGAACATCTTTGTTTATATTAGGCCATACAAATCGTTCTGTGATGAGCTTTTGTGTAGCACATATACCAGGGTGCGAGAGGCAATGAAGACTGTCAAATACCGCGCAGCGAAAAGAATGAGGAACGTACGGACGCGGTGAAGCGTTGGATACGTCACAGATGATTGTTCCTGCGGAGCATGCCAGGGGAAGAGCTTTTAAACGAAGGGAAGCAGATGTTTCGAGAGTTTGTAAATCTTTGTCATTCTTTTGTGCTTCAGCAAGTAGTGCAAAATCGATAACAGTGGGAGTGTCTATAGCGTTGATAGCTATTCTGGTTAAAGCATCTGCGATTGGGTTTTGCTGTTCTTGAACATGGTGGATATCTGAAGTAAATTGCGAGATAAAATCCAGTTGGCGGGTTTCACGAGGCGAATAACGGTTGGGCGTTGAGGACAGTGCATGAGTGAAAGGTTTGTGATCCGTTAAGATGTAAAAATCACGTCCTTAAAGGTGATGACAGAAATGTCGAATTGAAAGGTAGATGGCAAGGAGTTCACGGCTGAAAGTACTGCATTTGGCTTCTGCAGGCTGTAGGCGTCTTGAGAAGAATGAGATAGGATGCCAGATACCGTCTATATGTTGCTGAAGTACGCTCCCGACGTCAGTGCAATAAGGTGCATCTAGAGCTGGATGAACGAGTAAAGTGGCCAGAGCTAGGGCTAATTTGATGGCATTGAAAGAGCTGTGAGAGCAGCATCTGAAAGTTCAAAGGATTTCGAAGAGCCTTTAGTGGAGAGCAGGTCGGTGAGTGGTTGTGGAATTGTTGCGCAGCGTGGGATAAAACGATGGTAGAAATTTATGAGGCCCAAAAATTCACGAGTTTGCGAAGGTTGGCGGGTGGTGGAAAGGCTTGAACTTTGCTTTGAAGTGGTGTAATACCGGCGGTAGATATATGATGACCTATAAAATCAAGTGACGGAACGGTGAAGATGTATTCAGAAGGATTTAGGAAAATACCATAGTAGGATAATCGTTCGAAAAGGAGTTCTAACTGGCGGAGATGTTCATCTTCTGAGTCGCTTGCGATTAGGAGATCGTCGATGTAGGCAGAAACAAAATCGAGACCACGTAGGACTTCATCAATAAAGCGTTGGAAGGTTTGTGCAGCGTTGAGTAGGCCGAAGGGCATACGAAGAAATTCAAACAAACCGAAAGGCGTTGAAATGGCGGTCTTTGGTACATCGTCTGGATGCACCGGTATCTGGTGGTAGGGACGTACGAGATTGATTTTTGGAAAGACAGTTTTGCCATGCAATGAAACAGAAAAGTCCTGGATGTGCGGAATTTGGTACCGGTCGGGAGTGGTGACATTGTTTAACGCGCGATAACCGCCGCAGGGTCTCTAATCTCCTGGCGTAGGTTTTGGTACCATGTGGAGTGGCAAAGACCAATTGCTGTCGGACTGTTTAATGATGCCAAGTTCAAGCATGTGGTCGAATTCAGCTTTGGCTACTTTGAGGCGGTCAGGAATTAAACGACGCAGGCGGCAGTGTACCAGTGGACCAGTAGTTCGAATATGATGTGTGATGTTGTGTTTGATGGTGGTTTCTTGATACTTTGGAGATGAAAGTTTTGAGAATCGAGCTAAGAGCTCGGTATATGCAGATGAAGTCTGTGGCATAGCGAAAATTGGGCTCGGCGATTGAATTGAAGCGGTAATTCCGTTGATAGTAAGAGTAGTCGTAGTATCTAGTAGTTGGCAATGAGCGACATCAACTTTCGGCGACGAATATCCAACGGAACGTACAGCGAAGACCGATGTCTAACGTTAGTGTCTTTTCCCCATACGTTTAAATGGATGTTAAATGGATTTACAGCTTGGCGAGTTCGCGAAGATAGGTGGTGTTTCTCAGCAAGTGATGGTGGGATGATGCTTATATCTGCCCCTCTGTCAACGAGGAATCGCGTACCAGATGGTCTATCGGTGACATAAAAGAGGCGACTGGGGAGTGCTGTGCCAGGTAGACTTGTCGCCATTAGCCGCTGGCGTTGGAGCTTTCCGACTGATGCGATGGTTGAGCTGGTTGTTGTGGTCCTTGTGAGATGCAGGCGCAGGGGGGTGAACATTTCCGGGCGTTGGCGCCAAATTTGTGATGATACCAGCAATCTGGAAAACGGTTTGGAGATCTTGAATTCGAGGGTCGATGCGAAGGAGATCCTAAGCGAAAGGGAGATCGTCCACGAAAACGAGGATGGCTAGGCCCTTGCAGTTGTTGGTTGATGAAAAATAACGGAAGATTAAAGCATTTAATCCATGTTAATACTAGACTGGGAAGATTTCGTAAGCGAATGTGTTCCTCACACGGGGGTTACTTCCGTAATCTAGTCTTAATGAACCGCTCCATGAAACGTGGTTTCACGCAGGCAGTTCTAGCAAATGATTGACAATCAACCTCATCATTATGCTAATTGAGTTGAGGATTCACGTGGCGTGAACAAATCATGCCATCCATTCGCTGTGAAGCTCATGGAAGAAGAACCAACGTCAAGTTACAAGCTCGATGTTTCAAATGCTTTGCCCTCTGCCTGATTTTAGCGTCGAAGCTCGGGTGAGATTTTTTCAGTTCTTTCCGGTAATTTAATCACCGGTGTATGGGTTAAATACAGCGTTGTGGTTACGAGGTGATGCTGTTAGGTTTGTGTGTGCAACGCGCACGGGATTTAGCGTTGCCGTAGTCATTACAACTTATATTTCTCTAGGGAACGCATTCCTGGATAACCTTTTGTAACGTATTTTGTCCGAACTTTGTGCAAACGAATGCAATGAGCAATAATGAATCATTTATAGAGTTTTATTTTTACGCGATTGCAACGCCCACCAACGAACGCAGCAATATCCTCGGTCATTCTGAGGCTGAGTAGGCTTGCCAAATACTAGATGGCCACCTATTAGTGCAATCAATTGTTAAAAAAGGTCGTCGACGATTACTATTATGTCTGATTATTTTTATTTACCATGATTTGCAGGCTATTATCGTTGAAATTTCGCACTTGGGACAAGCTAGTTGTGACAATGTGCTCGATACAACGAGGAATATTACATTCCAGGTTTGCAAGGAATTTGAATGTTTTCGCATTCAATTTTGGCCACTGGCCTAGCTATGGGGCGTAGTGTTGCCTACAGGTTATGCTGTTTGAATTTGCTATGCATTTCGTCCCTTGTTTACTTGGGGCGTGTTAGATGATTGCCATAATAATTTTGAGAATTAGAATTGTTCCTCCTTAAATATTTATTGCGTCGTGTTTTCATGTATGTGATCTGGCAACCCAATCATGCATAAAGCTCTTCTAGGAGCTTCCAGTTCGTAATCCCTTGAACAAAACAGATGCTAACAAAATAACCTCAGGTGGTACTTGATAGATCCTAATGTAGGGGGGAAACCCATTTCATTACAAAAACCAAATAAGAACCCCCTGCTAGGTATATAACTGATTAACAGTGGGGTTGAATGTTGCTTTTCATTTCATGTTCTGCTCAGTTGGAGGTTGGAGAAAATTCACGATAGTTCTCCTCCGCATTCAAAACACTCATCAGTTCTCCTCCGCGTAGCCTTATAACTAGTGGAGGTCACCAATGGAATGGAGTGGGGAGACTGAACACCATCTTATAAGATTGGGGTGTAGGAATCTGTAGTATGATAAGTAAGAGAATCTTTTTCATTTATTTACAACTCTAATTGTTATTGATACACTTCATTATCCAGTGGCAGATCTAGAAATTTAGAAGGGGGGGGGGTTTCCAGATCTGGAAACCAAGAAACCCCCTAAATCTGCCCCTGTAGGATTTCTTATATTATCTATGCATTATTATATATATTATAATATTTTTAAGAGGCAAGGGCAAGGCACCATATTATACAGAAAATGTTTTAGGTTGAAGTGAGACATTTCTTTTTGTTAGTAGTTTTTAATTATCTTACTGTTGGGCAGGGTTTTACATAGTTGCTTACCTTGAGAAACATCGTTGAAGTTGATTTGAAATTAAATGTTTCACAGTGTTATGAAGTGGACCTTGTTATGAGTATAAGTTTAATAAAGGTTCATCTGCAATGTCATAATACTTCCTATGAAATGACCTTCTGGCTAAAACGCAACACAATCAACATGGAGAATTATGAGAGAAGCTGCATGGTGCACCCAAGAGAATCAGGTGTGCACTCCTCAAATTTTTTTCTGCCATGCACTGCAGCCTGGTAGTGTGCCCTCCGTCAAAATGACGTTTGATTTGTTTCTTGTTCATGTTCAGAAGGGGGCATATTGGTGCCAAGAGGGGTTAAGTTTGAAAGAAAGTAGAGAAAGAGTATTGGCTGATGATACATCTTTTTTTTATAAGAATCTAGTACCAAGGGCTGCTAAAATTTTGCTAATATATAGTAGAAGATAAATGATTACATGGTAATGCTGACACTGATTGAATAACAACTATCAGATTGTGGTTTGACATCACAGTCTATTCTTTTGATGTTTTAGACGTCAAGAAGCATATCTGAAACAATGTTAGAGATTGATCATTCATATATTCAAAAAATTAGAAACCAATTAGGAGACTTTGAAAAATAAAAAAAAAACATTTCATGTTGTATACATGTAGAAACTTGTAGTACTGCTGCTTGATCCACATTTCTTGATAAAAATTGTGATCAATTGTTATCATTTTTATTACTTTCTACAGAAGAGGCAAATTTTGTTTTAAAAGATCAATCTTAAGTTGTTGTCAATGGGGCTTACTTTAAAGGGCCATGTTTATATATTGTGACTATATGTCTGTTGTGACCAATATGCAAATTATTTGGTCTGATTTTAAGTTACAACCTACCTTTCAGAAACAATCAACAGTGCAGCATAAAAATTAGGTCAGGTTCTAGTTCTTCTTTGTGCATTCATTGCAGAGCCATTGAAGGTGCTTTTTAACAAAAAATTCGACTGGTATGCGTTCACACATTCTATGGAACCATTGGTTACACTTCCAGCATTCAACCATTTGCCTGTTTAAATATGTATGCATTATAAAAACAGTGGTTAAAAAAATTATCTTTTGATCTTTGAGTTTCATCATTTTGCATTCCAGGTCATTTTATGAGGGGAACTGCTCCAAAAAAGAAATAAAATGGAATTCAATAGAACTCAAAAAGATGTTTGTAACCAAAGCACAGTTGTTCACATGGCTGGATCCTTGGATCACATGCATGGATTACTGAAAATATGATGTACCTTAAAAACTAGTTCAACCGACCTGGTAGTTATGTTATAGAATGGGTCTGAGCCAAACATTGCATGTTCATTTTAATGCAAAGTGTTTGACTGAGTTGCCTTAAAAAGATCTCATCACTTTTGCACACTTGAAAAATTCCTAACATTTAATCAATATTTATAAAATAGCATTCCTTACAGACTTGGCATCAAGTGGCATCAAATTTCATTAGTTGCAGTGCTCTTGGGTGATCTATCTCTTGGGAGCAGAGGCTACCAAATAAGCACTTCAGTTTTTAGGTTTCTTGCCCTGTAACCACTACCACACTAATCAATGCCTGTGGCTCACAGGTAAAACATACGGTGACATACCTGCAAAATGAATTGTTGTCTGATTGAACCCAGCACATACGACAGTTACAAAAAAGCTGTATTTTCCAATTCTTTCTGAATGCATTTTCGTGCATGTTTGTTAATGACCTCTGGGAATTTTTCCAGTCTGTTTGCTGATAAGGCTCTTAACAAGTGATGCCTCATGACTCCTATAATGTTTAAGCATAATTAACATAATTAGCATAATTAATTTACGCATGCTGTGAATGTATTTTGAGGAGGAATCGAAAGATGGATTGGAATCAAGAACATCCTTTCTATGGTCTATATCTATGATGATATACAGAACACAATAATGGCGACGAGGATACTTTAATATTGGCAAATACGTCTAACTATCTTATACAGTTATAGCTGCTCGCCTCGATTTACCTCCGTTACCACCGTTCGATGCGTACACTGATCCTAGCTCAGTAGGCCAGAGATGGAAATCTTGAAGATTTCAAACATACCTAGCTGCAATTGATGTTACAAGTCCAGCGCAGCCAAGGGCTCTACTACTCTACCAAGTTGGTCAAGACACACAGGACATTTTTGATACAATTCCGAACAATGGTGAAGATGATGACTATGAGACAGCTTTGGAGAAACTGGATGAATATTTTCTCCCTAAGAAAAACATTGATTTTGAAATATTTCAATTCAGAAAAGCAGCGCAAAACCGTGGTGAAACAATTGATCAATTTGCAACACGTCTGAGAAAACTGGCTGCAAATTGCGAATTTAGGAATGTGGACACAGAAATCAAGTCCATGATTATTCAGCACTGCCTCTCGACGCGTCTCCGACGTTACGCGCTTAGAGAAGACACGCTCACCCTCGATGCCTTGCTGACAAAAGCACGCGCACTCGAAGTTAGTGAAGCACAAGCCATCGATATGGAGCAAAATCTCCTATTAGTAAAGCCTCTCCACTCAAGGGACACAGCAAATTTTGTGACGAGAAACCGTGCCGTGCAACAAAAGCCGCAAAGGCCGCAAGCCCAAAATCGCCGTCCAACTGGAAAATGTCGCAACTGTGGATATACATGGCCCCACACTAAAAGTCCCTGCCCTGCACAAGGAAAACAATGCAATACTTGTGGCAAGAACAATCATTTTTCCAAAGTTTGCCGAGCAACGCAATTTCCACCAAAGCAACGCCCATCTCAAGGTAAAAATATCCGCCAGATCAGCCATGCTTCCGCTCCACCGCAACGCGAAAGCGACGATGAGTATCTTTTTACGTTGACAACAAAGAAAAACAAATCTCCAGCAGTGAAATTCAAAATAAATAATTGTCCAGTGCAGATGATACTGGATACTGGCGCCTCCACGAACATTGTGGATCAGGCAACGTATAACAAACTTGCCGCTAAGGGTAAAATTCGTTTACAAAAATCCGATGCCTCTCTATTTGCCTATAACATGGACACGCCTCTGAAAACCCTTGGAAAATTTACCGCGACTTTTGATTCCAAGCACAAAGTTACTGTTGATGATATTCATGTTATTTCTGGAAATGCAGGATGTTTACTTAGCTACAAAACCGCCAGCGATTTGATGTTAATAACGCTGCATATAAACACTGTGGATAATTGCCCGCTCAACAGTGAATACATCGCCGCACGCTATCCCCAGATTTTTGATGGTATTGGAAACTTAAAAGACTTTGAAGTCAAATTACATATTGATGAAACAGTGCCCCCTGTCGCACAAAACGCGCGGAGAATTCCATTTCACATGAGACAGAAAGTCGCCGCTGCGCTACAAGAATTAGAAGCTCAGGACATTATTGAACCCGTTGAAGGACCAACGCCCTATGTCTCACCAATTGTTGTTATCCCAAAGAAAGATAGAAAAGTCCGAATTTGCGTGGACATGAGAATGCCGAATCGCGCGATACAACGTGAACGTCACCAAAGTCCTACAGTTGATGATTTGATACACGCCCTAAACGGAGCACAATTGTTTTCCAAACTTGACCTTCGGTCTGGGTATCATCAGCTAACACTTGCCCCCGAAAGCAGATATGTCACTACTTTTGCAACACAAAAAGGTCTGCGTCGCTACAAAAGATTAAATTTTGGCACGAATTCAGCAGGAGAACTATTCCAACGTGTCACTAGTGATCAAATAAGAGATATTCCTGGAGCGATTAACATAAGCGACGACGTAATTATTTACGGAAAAACTCTAGAAGAACACAACAATGCACTGAAAGCTGTCATCGAGAAGTTCATAAAAGTGGGACTAACTCTGAATCGCGAGAAATGTCTGTTCGCTCAGGAGTCTTTGACTTTCTTCGGTTTCGTCTTTTCCGACAAAGGTGTTTCCGCCGATCCGGAAAAAGTAAAGTCAATCCACAATGCACCAGCACCTCAATCAGCTAGTGAAGTCCGCAGTTTCCTTGGAATGGCTACATATTGTGCGAAGTTCATTCCGCGTTTTAGTGATCTAACACACTCATCGTGAACTTACCAAGAAAAACACGCCATTCCGCTGGTCAGAAAAACAACAACAAGATTTTGACACATTAAAGAAAGCCTTGACAAGTCACACTGTCGTAGCATACTTCGATCCACACAAAGAAACAGAAGTCATCACCGATGCATCGCCTGTAGGCCTCTCTGCAATTTTATCGCAACTTTCGCCAACAAAGCAAAGACGAGTAGTTGCATATGTTAGCAGAGCCTTGACACCTACAGAACGTCGATATTCACAGACAGAACGTGAAGCCCTAGGAATTGTTTGGGCAGTTGAAAGACTACACACGTATTTGTATGGAGGATCATTCAAGTTGTACACAGACTGTAAACCGATTGAAATGATCTTAAACAATCCAAAATCCAAGCCTCCAGCTCGAATCGCACGATGGAACTTACGCCTGCAAGAATATAACTTTGATGCTATACACACAAAGGGACAAGATAACCCATCAGATGTCTTATCGCGACACCCAATTCAGGATACAACTTTCCATAATAACAATGCAGAAGACTACGTCAATTTTCTATCGCAACAATTCGTTCCGAAAGCAAAGACACTTTCTGAGATCGCCACCGCTACTTGCAACGATGCAACGCTTCAATGTGTTATTTCAAACATTCGCGATACAAATTGGCAAGACATTTATGATAAAACTCGCACGTTACCAGAAAATATCAACAGAGCAGAACTCCTACAATTTCATAAAATTCGTCAGGAATTAACTGTCACAGATTCGAACATAGTATTACGAAATACTCGTATTGTTTTACCGAATTCACTTCGTACTCAAGCAATTAACATTGCACATGAAGGTCATCAAGGCCTAGTAAAGACGAAAAAGCTGCTACGTACCAAGATATGGTTTCCTGGTATTGATGAACGTACGGAAAATATTATCAAACATTGCTTAGCCTGCCGAGCAACTGGACCAGCCGCGCGTCCAGAACCGTTGAAAATGACAAAATTACCGCCCGCTCATGGGACACAGTCAACATTGATTTTTTGGGACCTTTACCAACAGGGGAATATTTGCTCGTTGTCGTTGATGCATATAGCCGATTCCCTGAAGTTGAAATCGTTACTTCTACATCTGCCAAATCAACCATTCCGAAACTGGAAGGAATATTTGCAAGACACGGTATTCCTGAAATTCTCATCAGCGATAATGGACCACCATTCTCAAGCAGCGAAATTCAAGAATTCATGAGAGAAACTGGACCAGTACATCGCAGAATCACACCTTTATGGCCTCAAGCCAATGCTCAAGCAGAAACATTTATGAAACCTTTAACAAATGCTATACGCTCAGCTGTTATTGATAAGAGAAATTGGAGGAAAGAACTCAATCGTTTTTTACTCAATTATCGTGCAACCCCAGACAGCACAACTCAATTTTCGTCCACCCAATTGCTATTTAACCGATCTATAAACACTAAATTGCCGCAGCTTACAACTAAAAATACATCAGAAACACATCAACATCTTGTCCATCGTGATTTCATTGAAAAAGGGAAGATGAAAGAGAACACTGATAGAGCTCAAAGAGCCAAAGCATCAGGAATAGATATTGGTGATACTGTCCAGTAAAACAGCCTAAGCAGAACAAATTATCCACAAATTTCAACCCAAATCCTTACATCGTAATTGAAAAAAAAGGAACAATGCTAACTGCTTATAATGAAGGAAAAGATCATACAATCACAAGAAATATTTCCCATTTCAAAAAGTTTCCTATTCAGAAAGAAACTGAAATTGATTCTGACTTAGACGATGAAGATATTATGGATATGCCAAACCGTCCAAACGTTCAAGCTGAAGTTTTGATTCCTAGATACCCCGTGCGGGAAAGGAGAAATGCTAGAAGATACGGACAAAATATTTATGAGACATGATCAACTATATTTGTAAACATTTAACTATTGTTTTGTTACTGTTCCAGAAGAGAAGTTTTAATTTAAGTAAAGGGGAGATATAATGTTTAAGCATAATTAATATAATTAGCATAATTAATATACGCATGCTGTGAATGTATTTTGAGGAGGAATCGAAAGATGGATTGGAATCAAGAACATCTTTTCTATGGTCTATATCTATGACGATATACAGAACACGATAACTCCTTGATCAAACGTCATATCTAGTGGATAGTTTTTGTTCTGGACATAATACAATATAAAAGCCAATGCATAGATCCCGCAGTCAACTCCGTTTGTCTGTTGCTGGACGGGAGAACTTTAATTTAATCGTGAGATGGAGCAAATTTGTTGCTTTACCTTGTCAGAGACTCTTCCCCGAAAAAAGCTATCCATATAATAAACCTCTCCTGGTTCACAATCATATTTACTAATTGCAACCCAGTGGTTATTTTCATCGTGTAGTACCTGCACAAATTGGTTGCTGCAATAAGTGCTAAATGTCAGGCTTTGACCAAGAATTGGGTCCCGCAACCCAACTGTTTCTGGATACTGGCACTGGATCCTCCGTTGGAAAACGTTAATCACAGTATCATTTAGCATTTGATGGTCTGAAATGGACTTCAAGTCAGCTTTTGTCAAATGCTGTCTCAGCGTGAACTTCCTTTCTTGTGATGTCTCCTCCTCATCGTCTGATACAATTTCGATTGTTTCAGATAAGGCAACATTGGCAGTGAATTCTTCAGTACCAAGCTGTCCTTGTTCATCATGAATTAGCACTTCCTCAGTAGTATTCTCCACGTTTTTCTCTGCGGAAAATATAACAATTTTTGACGCCTTTTGGTATTTGTCCTTCTTTTCCCCACCCTTCCGCCAAAGCGGCACTTTCTTTTTCTTAAACGAAGACTTTTCATTTTGATGGTGTTCTGTTTTTTTTATCATATTGTTGAAACATGCTAGGTCGTAAAAGAATGCCTTTTTCGTTCGGTATCCAGCTGTATAACAGTTCTCTAATTGGTGAAATTTTCTCACCAAGATTGTTCATCAACTCGGGATTGTCTTCAATTAAGAATGTTAATCTTCGTATGTCCGTCAGGGTATCACGAATTTTGGGACCAGTAGAATGGCCACCAGATTCCCTTTTGCCTGCAGAAAGATGAGATGTTTTGCCGCTGTATGTTGCCATTTCCTCGTTATCTGTACTTTTTTCGTCTTCATCCGGTGACATCAAACTGCCGTTCAGAGGTGGCGGTGAGATTTCTTCGTCTCTCACTACAGGACAGTCGAATGTTTCAACAAAAGTTAGGAAAATCGACCTTGTATATGATGTTGGTAACGCTTTTCAAGACCAGGCTGGATAATTCTCAAAAATAGCGCATGGGTAAGCTGACGTTTGCTAGTCGTAACAGCTGCAACGGAGCATGTTCCTGTCATCTCCAAAAATCAAATCACATGGTTCTGATGGCACTGGATTGGTTCCCTTAAGTTGAAACTCTCCATTCCCTACTAATTTTATAGACGCTTTACTGATTGACTTAGCTGCAGAAATTCCATGCAGTGCCAAACCATGCTATGCTGTCGATTTCGTAAGTATGCTGGAATATCATCGGCATACCGTCTATAATTGGAATGAAACTTTAAATTCATTTCGCGATACCTGAAAAAAGAAATTTAGAATGAATCAATCTTCTATTTGAAAGTGAAATTAACTAGCATTACTTAACTAATATTACTTGTCATCATAGCTACAATGTGATCACAGAATAGGAAATAGCCAGAAGGGAAACTCTCAGCGAATAGGTGAAGCTTGAAAATTTCCGCGCATGCGCTAATTCAAAACAAGGTTAAGTAAGTTCCATCGCGGTATTTTTATGGTCGATGATTGTTAGGATGGCTCAAAACCACCTGAGCGCTATGACATCACACCAAAACATAACCTCGTTTTAGAAGTACATTTTCCTGGTCGCGTTGAAGAGTACTGAGCACTGGATAAAACAGCCAGGTATAAATACAGTTCAGTTCCTTTTATTTTCACTACAATACAAATTCTCAGCTATTACTGAATTTAACAACAAGAGCTTTACAAAATTATTGCAATACAATTCCACAAAACTGAATTGTAATTGTAACTGAATTTGCATCTAGGGAGTTTCTTATAGGAGGAGCTCTATCAACCTAATCAAGGAGAGAGCACCCCCTATTACCCTATAGTTAAAATAAAAAAAATTCATTTACGTTCTGATGTGCATCGAATCAACTTGCAGAAAGTCATCAGTGATAGTTGATTGAAAAGAAATGCAGTTTAACTTGCCAGCGACGGAAGGTACTTACAGAATAGGCTTGTTTGATCTTCAAGGTGGGGATATACCTACTACTGTATTTTCCAAGATGTTGCACCTGCATTTCCGATAGATTTCAAGCCATATTGCATTGTGTTTTTTCGCGCCAGAAAAATATCACCTTTACAGGCCTGCCTGGTATCATGTTGATGAACATTTGAAAGCAAGTCAAAAAACTCATGAAAACTTGAAGGGGAAATCGTATTTACAGATTTATAGACAAAAGTCAACAGTTTCAATTCAAAAAATTCTATTTTGTCAACATACTGCATACACTGGCTAAGTAATAGATTTATCTTCACAGCTTGCTATTTTTTTTAAGTTCATTTGCACCTCTCACAATGCCAGAGAATATCTTCTTTTTGAAATACTTCATTTGGTATCCTTTCACATGCTCTATGGAAGAACCCTCCACAGCCACTACATTGTGCCATATGCCTGCAAAAATGATTTTTTGTTTGTTACAAAAGCCCATCAATATACTCATTCTATAGCAGATATTTAGAAAACTTGAAATTTGAAATAATATAAGGATTTGCACGAGACAACAATTGTTTCCTTGTGACCAGTTGTTCTGCTGCTAAATTTACTAGACTAGTTTTTATCATCATTATAATCAATATTGCCAATAAACTTGTCATGCTTGAAAAAGTTTGAACCTTGAAGCATCTGCTCATGTGAGATAACTTCTGCAGCAGACAAATGGCCTAGCCAAGCATTTGCCAGTTAATAATGTGCTTATTCAAATTGAAAAGTATCTGGTTTTTATAAGTAAATGAAACAAGTAGACTAGAATTATCCGTAAATATGTATCTGTTTAATCTAGGTGCACAAAATAATGCAATCAGAAGATCATCAAACTTCATGACATATGGTGACACTTTGGAACCATTCTTGCATAAAAGAGGTATGTTCAGAAGGCACAACTTTGACTTTATTGATAAGACAATATTTCTTCCCTGTTGTTGTTTTTTTCTCGTAGAAAGTTGTTTTCGAAGTAAGTTGTTTTCTTTAAGATTAGACAATAGGTGTTTTCGTAGTAAGTTGTTTTCATTTAAGTTAGACAATAGGTGTTATCATTAAGTAGGTTGTTTTTGGGTTTACCACAATAGCTGTTTATCATAAACTTATACGCTTGAGGACGTTGATGCATGTTGGACAGTATGTTATTCGTTTTCTATGTTCGTTGTTTATGTTTCTTGTAAGGTATAAAAAGGACTCATGTCTTTAGTTATTTAGTTGGTTAGTTTTTTAGTGATAGAAACATGTTAATTCCAAACGGTCTTCCTAACAAGGTTTGTCTTGCCTGCTTTGCTAAACCACAAAACTATTCTGGTAAAGAAAGATAAAGATTCCTACCTGCTTACTTTCGCACCATCACTTGGGAACCATGGAAGACGACAAGTGCAGTACAGATCAATGGTGAAAATCTTTTCAGTATTTATTTTGGCTTGTTCGGGCATGGTTGGAAAAGGGTCCAATTTATTTGCAGCTAGTGCACGTAACACATGATGGCGCATTCTAAACTGGTTGAAAGTCACCAGTGATGGATATTCCTTGTGAAGTGCCACATACTGAGCAAAGGCAAGTGCAAAGAGACCACAGTCCACTGAGCCATTCTGCTGTTGCACTGGAATAACTTTTATTGTTAACTTTTCCTTGTCATGGCGGATTAGAGAGCATATCTGACGTTTCACGTCTTGCTTTATTTTGCCAGTGAAGAGACTATCCATATAGATTACCTCACCGGGTTTGCAATTGTATGTGCTGACAGTCACCCAGTGATAGTTACCATCATGCAGTACCTGAACAAATGGCTTTTCTTTACAAACCACAAATTGTAATCGAATACCGCACAAAGGATCCTGCAAACCATAAGCAACATGATGTTGAGCTTTGATAAATTTCTGAATGACTGCAATTACATTGCCAGTGAGGAATTTTTTTTGGCTGATGTTTCTGAGATCTCCAGCTGTGATGTGTGCCCGTAATGACTCATGGACTGATGCTAAAGACATTATGCCTCCATCATCTGTTACCTTGTAAGACCTTTTTTGTTTGAATCTATTCATTTCTCTATTTGGGACCTTCTCTTTCATATCATTAATGTCAAGATTTCTTATGACCACGCTTTGCGTTTCTTCGATTCTGTGGTTTTTGTGGAGGTCTTTTCCATCAAATTTTAAAGGATGGATATCAATGTCATCCTCGTCAAAGGTGATGATCTCCGTATTGATTTCCGCATCAACCGGTATTTATGTTGATATCTATTGCATGCAAAATCTTTTCTTTTTTCTCACCTACACGCCCTGCAAATTTTGCTTTACGTTTTCTCTGCGGTAGTGTCATAAACCTAAAATCGTTATTCTTTGATATTTTCACCACTTTAACCTCTTCTTTCCTCAAGGGTATGCCGTTTTCTCTGGGCACAGAATTATTTAAACCTGCACTGAGTCTGTCCAGGTTATGTCGTAAATTTTGTATAATGTCCGGCTTGTCCTCTAAGAGAAACGTCATCCTCCTTATTTCATCAAGCATTTCTCGACATGCATGACCGTCACTTCTTCCTGTCCTGTGCTTTTTAGCGAAATCTTTTGTCAAAACTGCTGTTTCTCCATTTACCTCTATATTATAAACTCCTTCGTCTTTTCTCTCCACAGCGCAAGGACCAATCTCGTCTGAAGCAGAAGCTTCTGTCTTTTCCTGCATGATGTTTTGAGAATGCGAATTTTCGAAAAGGGGGTCAACTGTCATGTATGGAGAGTCTCTATATTTTGAGCAAAGAGCGAACCAAGACCACGCTGGAAACCTTTTAAATACTAAAAAGAAATGCTTGCACAGATAAACAGATCTTTGCCATGCATAGCATGTGCAAGATGGCAATGTCATCTCGTCACCAAAATAAACTTCGTGCCTGTTATCTGTTCCCATCGACTCGCTTGGAACTAGAAAGCTTCCTTGCTCTGTCATTATAATTCCATCACTAGCTATGTTTTCAGCAATAAATATTTGGTCCATACAGTGTTTAACCAGCTCTCAAATAGTTTGGTACAAAATCTCCGTAACTTCGGTATCTTGATTTTGATTTTATGTTCATTTCACAAAACCTATGAATATAAAGATGTTTTGCTGAATACGTTTAAAGTTGACAGTTTCTTAATCCAAGTAAGTAAATTTCAATAAAAGTTTGAAAAACATGCGCATGTAATAGGTTCCAATCATTATCACATTGGCAAAAGAACCAGATCACAATTCCCCCCAATAATAAAGAATTAATATGCCATGAACTATGTATCCTTTATCTGTCTCTACCATTAGAATGTGGAGTTGTGCTGTTTTCATGCTTTTTTTCAAACACGAAAAACAAGTACTGTACCTTTCGTAGTTCTCGTCAAAAAACTCTTCTACAATTGTAGATAGCATCTCTGTTAGTGACGATCTGTTCCGCTTACAGAGGTAACCATATTTAAACGATTCATTCTGCCTCTCTGTACCATTATTCGTATTGCAGTTGATGAGGAGTCGATCTTGCCTGTATGCACGTACCCATTCTGTATATGAAAGGAGGAAACATAGTGGTTGGAAGGTAAAATTATGAAACCTAAAACTGCATTCTGCCAGGCTGGCCTTATCATTTAAAAGATACGAGGAAAATCAATCATAGGAAATCATGAACATCTAAAAGAGTTAATGTTTAAGATATTAATGTTTTATGCAGTCTGGCATTATACTGAATCGGTCAACTTGGGATGCTTAAGTGTCACCTTTGCACATGTTAATGCATATAAATCGAAGCGATTTAAGGAGTCCCCAAATATTTGAAGAAAAAGGGGCATACAAATATTAACCAGAAAGTAGTCAACCCACCTTTTTCTCCTTCAGCCAATATCTGTCAACATATTCGACAAGCTTTGCATAAAGTGGATCTTTCCACAGACTTGATTCCTTAAGTTCTGTTATTGCCTGTTGGCAAGCATTTTCTGTCGTGGCACGTGCTATCCTACGTAATTTTGCAAGCACATCCTGTTTCACCTCGGAGCAGCCGTTACCTTTCTTATTTAGCCATCTTTCCCAGGCTTACTCGCGATGAAAATCGCAAAGTAGAACAAAAGAATCTGGATAAAGAAACATACCGCAATTATTTTTTGCCTTGGATAATAAAAGACGAAAATTGTAAAGGGAAAAAGGGACAAGGAGGAATGTTGCCCTGAATTCAAATATGGTTCTTTTCATTTTCAATTTCAAATAATTTGATGACGCAGCAAAGACTCGTTAAAAGGGTGCCCTTTGATTAACACTACATTTGATTTACAATATAGAATTAAACATTTACTTAAGTTATCTTATCCTTCTTCTTTTTTGCTTTCGGTATATCCTCCTTTTCGTGCTTTTTAATTGTATTATCTTGTATTATCCCGGATATAGATTTCAGCACGGTAGGGTTATTGTAATAGAGGCCATCTTCTTATTAGGCAGTTCATGCGATTCAGCACAGCGATCATACACTTTTTATGTGCAAGTTGAAGCTTTCCGATTTCTGTATTTAACATATTTTTAAGGAATTGTATCAGGACGTGTGGAATGTATACAGTTGTTTTGAACATGCTAAAGCCTGGTTTCCATATAGCCCTGTCTTGTCTTTTCTAGTCTTTCTTGAGTACGAAAGACTGAATGGGAACGCCCTTCATAGGCTACAAAAGACAAGAAAAGGCACAGAAGAGCGGTGTCTCTCTTAGATTTTGAGATAGATTTCATCCATCTCAAAGACAAGAAACGCACCAAAAAAGACAAGAAAAGGCAAGAAAAGACAAGTAAAAACAAGAAAAGACAAGAAAGCTGTATGGAAACCAGGCTTTTGAAAAAGTTTATTTTCAAGCCGCTCACCTTTGAAGACTGATTCTATTGCATTAATTTCTTCATTGCAGTAATCGGTCATGAAAAATCTTGGGGAAAATTCTGGATTCCATTCTTTAAAAATGGCCAAGACTTCCATGATTGCTTCTGTTGATTCGCTTTCGCACACAAACGTTCCAGCAATCTGGTAATCCACGTTTGTCTTGACTACTAAGAAGAATAGCGGGAGAGCATACCTCGTGGTACGATATGTCGCATCCAGAAAGGCCATTTCGTTTCCGTAGCGTGCAAGCAGTCGTTGTTGCCATTTTGTTTGGTACACAAAAAGTAACGAATTTGAGCCGACTGTTATTTTTACTTCATCTTCAAATGGATCGCTTTCATCTTCCCCGCAACTGCTTGGTTCACTTTCATTATCGTCAGTTTTAGCTTTTGGTCTAAAGTAAAATCTGCTGTTTTTCTCTTTTTGTTTCCACTGCCTTATTTTATCGATGAGGCACTCTTGGTCAATTAGGGATCGACGTAGTTTCCTTGTAGCTCTTACCATGTGGTTTCGTATGGTCTTTGGACGAGGAAAGTACCGTTTGTTGCTTTTTGGAGGTACAGTTTCTTCACCAAATAGGTCGTTTTTAACAACATATTTGAGATGCCTTCTCATTTCTGCAACACTTCCAACACCTTCTTTCACTAATTGGTCGATTTTCTTTGCAATAAATGGATCAATAGTTTGCGATAAACCAGCGACCTAGAAAAGCATTCCAGAGTGATTATGCAAGATATTTCATTTTTACAAAGCCATTTCTTTGTGAGAACTTGGCAAAGTTGAATCTTTCTGCCAAACTCTGTATGAGCTTTTAGTTTGGTAGCTAGACTTTTGCAAGTTGCAACTTGGAAATTAGATAATTCATAATCTTAATTATGTTCTGTTTTAGATGCGCATGTGTAATAATTAATGGCATTTACATTAACAATAATAATCAAGCAAATAACAATATACATATATTATCGTGATTTTGTAAGAATGCAACTATATTGTGTTGCTCACTGATTAAAATGTGAAGTGCAACCCTACAACTGTACGATATCACTGAACAGCCTGGGTAGCATGTTATAAACTTGCAATACAGCAGAAAAGCTTACCTCGCCGACTTCATGATTATTGTGACTACTGATCGGAGGAAAAGTAACAATAATGCTTCGTTTGCAGTTGATGTTTCGCTTGCAAAGCTGATCCCAAATTTCTTTAGAAGCAGTTTCCCTCCTCTTTTTGGTATCACATGGTATCTAGAGGTTTATATATAGGGGAATCAACACTCGAAAAAATATGATGGCCAAGTGAAGCTGATGAAAGTAAATATTAGCAATAAGCTTAGTTTTATTAGTTGTATAAGTTGCATAAGCTTTGTCCCAAAATCTAGTTCGAAATCTATTCAATATCAAAATTTCTCTCTCAAATAACCCTTGAGATCAGACAGGTCTGTCTGGGTCGACTGGACAAATGTGAGGCCACGGCACCAATGACTTGACCGCCCCTGAACCTGCTCACCTCACCGTAAAGATTTCGTCAGTGTTGTTGACAATTAGTTTATTCGAGAAAATCAAATAATTACCTTATAGTCAGGAAATTCGAAAATTTCTTTCATTTTAACTTGGGCCATACATCCAAGTTTCTTTGTATTCTGCACCATGTTGTACTTGCGTTTAAAGATATGATCTTGTTTCTGTGAAATGAAGCAGAAGGATTAATTGAACATAGGGGCTTATAAACTATTGTATTTAAAACAAAAGGTTGCAAATTGCATATATTTGGATACATTCATTTTTCACGATAAATTTCAAATGTTAGACTAAGCGTAACTAGAGATGTGGGAATCTTGTGGTGGTACAGCTAGTTATGGATGATTTGACATTTCCACACAATAAAGATGACATCATTAAGTTTCTTTATCACTACCTTTTAAGCCAAGGGGCTGATTGCTTTACAAATTAACTTTTTGTACATAAAATTAGCACAAAATTAAGAAATCAAGTAATCTTGCATACAAAATCTGCATCAGTTTTCTCCTTTTGCTTCATTTTCGCATTTTTATTACGATCTATTCCATGCTGGCAATCAAACCACTTATGGCTAACAACAACATATGGTATCCCAGAGAATGCAATTTCATCATCTTTCCACATTATTTTGTGCTTCGTTGTGTACAAATCTATGATGCAATAATACACCATTTTCATCAGCTATAGCATAAATTAACAAAAAATTTTGCAAGGGCTATTTTGTGATACCTGACTAGGGAACTCTTCATTAATTAATCAAGTACAGGTTACTATTGGTCTCCACAGATAGACCAGTGTGCTTCCCACAGATTTTTTTAGGGTTGCAATCAACAAATCTATATGCTTATGGGGCACCATCTCTTGAAAAAATAAGGAGAAAAAAGAAATTCATGAATCATAAAATTCAGATTAATGTGTGAATAATAGATGAGTCGGATAAACTTACCTGAGGTCCCAAAGCCTTTGTTGTTGTAGAATGATGCATACCGTAGAGTATTTTGTAGTTCATGCTCCTTTAGAAGGCCCACTGCTTCTTGTTCACTGTCAACTTTGAATGTTGCCTTTTTCTCCATCTTGTCACATTGAAATGCCTTTTCAAGAATGTTGTATTAAGCTTATTGTTATGTTATAATGTTGTTGCTGTTGTACTTTTGAACTATATATATATTACATGTGCTTATTAACCAAGGTGTGTTCTTTCTCACTCTGCACTAACGCCACTCATGAATAATACAACATGGTGACAGGAGTGAGCCTTTGTTAGAATAGCATTTTAAAATTTTCTTTGGGAACAGGAAGAGCGGTCTTAAGCCTACGTGCGACGACTTAGAGGCGCCTGTTACAAAGAAGCTTGATACTGAAGGTAGTACTAGACTTAGGCCCATTCACTTCGAATCGAGATGGCGTCATTCCAAGTTAGTATACCTGAGAAGTTCCACTTCAAACCTGAAGAGTGGGGAAGATGGATCAGGAGATTCGAGAGATTTCGAATTGCTTCAAAGCTGAATGAAGAAAATGAAGATGCCCAGGTGAATACATTAATATACAGCATGGGTGATGAAGCGGATGATATACTAGCATCGTTCAAATTGACAACTGCAGAAAGAAAGTGTTACAAAACTGTGAAAGAAAAGTTCGACAAACATTTCGTCATCAAACGCAATGTAATATACGAAAGAGCGAAATTTAACATGAGAGTGCAAAGAAATGGAGAGCCAGTTGAAAATTTAATTACAGAATTATTCAGCTTAGCAGAACATTGTGGATTTGGAGACCTACATGATGAACTCATTAGGGACAGAATTGTTGTGGGATTAGCAGACAAAAGCTTATCGGAAAAGTTGCAATTAGAAGCAGACTTGACATTGGAAAAGGCTATGACCCAAGCAAGACAGAAGGAGCTTGTACATCAACAGCAAGGAATTTTACATCAGAAAGGTGATTCCAGTGCTGCAAATGTTGACCAAATTAAAGCTAAGAAGAGCTCAGGTAACATAGAATTTAAAACATATCATAAACATAATAAGTCAAATGCAAATTTGAAATGCTTTAGATGTAAGGGTTCTTCTCACCATAAATCAGAGTGCCCTGCTCGTGATTCTATTTGTCACATGTGTAAAAAGAAAGGTCATTGGAAGCGAGCTTGCAAAAGTTCTAAACAAGTGAATGAAATAAGCTCAGCTTTAAGTGATGACACATTTTTGGGCGAGGTTATTGATGCAGTAAATACATCTCAGCAACCATGGCAGACAAAAATTTTTCTTAATGGTAATCCAGTCAATTTTAAGATTGATACAGGTGCAGATGTGTCTGTCATTCCTACAAAACTGTTTTCAGAATTGAAAGGCAATGTTGATCTTCAGCCTACAAATAAAGTTTTGTTAGGTCCATGCAATTACAAATTAAATTGTATTGGTAAATTTGATGCAAAGTTAAAGTCATGCAATTCTTCTATTGATACAGAAATATTTGTTATTAATGATCTTGAAAGACCATTATTAAGTCGTAGAGCCTGTAAAAGCCTTAACCTGGTACAAAATCTTGCTGAAATTGCAGATGTTCCTTATGCATCCAACATTATGAAACAGTACCCCTCCCTTTTCACTGGTCTTGGTAAACTAGAAGGGGAGTACACAATAACTCTCAAGGAAGATGCAAAACCGTTTGCTTTAACTGTACCAAGGAGGGTGCCTATACCCCTTTTGTCAGAAACTAAAAAGGAAATTCAAAGAATGCTTGATTTAGGTGTAATACGACCAGTTCAACAGCCCACAGATTGGTGTGCGCCTATGGTGATTGTCCCAAAACCTAATGGGAAAGTGAGATTATGTGTAGATTTGACAAAATTGAATCTTAGCGTGAAGAGGGAAATTCACCCCTTGCCATCTATAGATCACATTCTGGGAAAATTGGGTAATTCTAAAATATTTTCCAAACTAGATGCTAACAGTGCTTTTTGGCAGAGAGCTTTGTCAGAAAGTAGCCAGCTGCTGACAACTTTTATTACCCCATGGGGAAGGTATTGCTTTTTGCGTTTACCTTATGGTATAACTACAGGGTCAGAGCAATTTCAAAGATGCATGGCAGAAAAGCTTCTTGGACTTGAAGGAGTTGAATGCAATATTGATGACATATTGATTCATGGCAGAAACCAAGAAGAGCATGATGAAAGATTACATACAGTTCTGAACAAATTAAAGGAGGCACATATAACCTTAAATCCAGAAAAATGTGAATTTAGCAAGACTTCAATGAAGATCCTGGGTCACATTGTAAGTTCAGAAGGAATCAGACCAGACCCTGACAAGATAAAATCAATTTTGAGTTTGCCTGTACCAAAGAACGTTGCAGAGATTAGATCATTTCTTGGAATGGTTAATCAGCAAAGCAAATTTGCTCCAGATTTAGCTAACAAAACAAAGCCGTTAAGAGATCTACTTAACAAAGGATGTACATGGACATGGGATTCACCTCAACAAAAAGCATATGAAGATATCAAGAAATGCCTAACTGAAGCTCCCATATTAGCATTATATGACTGTAACAGGGAAACCAAGATATCAGCTGATGCTTCATCATATGGAATTGGGGGAGTTGTTTATCAATTGCAAGATGATAAAAACTTGAAACCCTTTTCAAGAGCCTTAACACCAACAGAAGCAAGGTATTCACAAATTGAAAAAGAGTGCTTAGTTTTCACTTGGCTGGCAGAACGTGCAAGTGATTATATTCTAGGAAAAGAAATTATAGGAGAAACAGACCATAAACCACTTGTACCTCTCCTTACAACTCATTGCATTGATCAATTACCTCCAAGAATTCAGAGACTGAGGATGAGATTGATGAGATTTCATATCAAATCATTGATACACATACCAGGAAAGGAAATGTATGCAAGTGATATGTTATCCAGGATGATACCAAAGAATGATGATACTATGCAAGACAAGGAACTGGAATCAGAAATTCAATCCTATGTTTTCTCAGCTATTGATGCTATTCCAATATCAGATGTTAAATTGAGACAATTAATAGAAGCACAAAATGAAGATGAAGTCACTAAAAAGATCAAAGAGTACTGTCTAGAAGGATGGCCTGAAAAATATCAGTTACCTAGTGCCATACATCCATATTGGGGAGACAGAGGAGAGCTAACCATAGTCAAGGATATCTTACTAAAGTCTACCAGATTGGTTATCCCATCTGCAATGCGACTAGAGATTCTAGACAGAATTCATGAAGGCCATCAGGGCATTACTAAGTGTAGAGAGAGAGCCAAGCAAAGTGTTTGGTGGCCTGGAATTAGCAAACAGATTCAAGATATGGTAGAATGTTGTAGAATTTGCAACGAACACAAGAAAAACCACATAGAACCACTAATTCCAACTCCATTCCCTGATCGCCCGTGGCAAACTATAGGACTAGATTTCTTCAAGTTAAAGTCAGTTGACTATCTTATTGTTGTTGACTACTATTCAAGATTTATTGAACTTGGTGCAATGAACAAGAACAAAACAATTCCTGAAGTGTTGCGTGTCCTAAAAAGTTTGTTTGCAAGGCATGGGATTCCTGAAACATTAAGATCAGATAACGGTCCACCCTTTGACAGTGGAGATTACTTAGCATTTGCAAGAGAATGGGGATGTGACATAGTGACCAGCAGTCCAGCATTTCCGAGATCAAATGGCGAGGTTGAGCGTGCGGTCCAAACAGCTAAAAACATCTTGAGAAAATCAGATGAGCCAGAGAAAGCATTGCTTGCATAAAGATCTACTCCATTGCGATGTGGATATTCTCCTTCACAATTACTTATGGGTCGCATTATTAGATCAACACTTCCAACTTTTGATTTAAAGCTCAAGCCAAAACTACCAGAGATTGAAACACTAAGAAGAAGAGAAGATGATAGTCGAAAACAACAGAAAATAAGCTATGACAAGAGACACCGGGTGATACCGCTTCCACAACTTAAGCCAGATGCTGAAGTAAACATCACTACACATCATGAACAAGGGACCATCTTAAAACCAGCAAACACTCCAAGGTCATACTATGTTCAAACACCTACTAAAGTCATCAGGAGAAACCGTGAACATATTATTCCATTAAACACGGGAACACCTGAGAAGAGTCCAAATGTGCAGAAACAAGCCACATCTGTCAAGACACCTGAAATGAATACTGAACTAAACATTCTTACGAGACCCACTAGAACAATAAAACCAACACTTAAAGTTTTAGAGAACTTTTCATTAACCTAAGCCAAAAAGGGAGATGTTGTATTAAGCTTATTGTTATGTTATAATGTTGTTGCTGTTGTACTTTTGAACTATATATATATTACACGTGCTTATTAACCAAGGTGTGTTCTTTCTCACTCTGCACTAACGCCACTCATGAATAATACAACAAAGAATAGTCATATAATTATGCCAGACTGAAGTACTTTATCTATTAGAGATGGATCATGGCAGAGTTAAAAAAGGGAGGTTCTTGTGAAAAAATCAACAGATATTTTGTAAGGTCTTAGCCTGAGGCATATGGAATTTCCTTTAATATGAGTTTGGCTTTTGTTCAAGTTTACCATGCAATATTCTTTGAAAACTAAAGGCCTCCTTATTTATAAAAGGTGTGAAATTTATGCACCTTGAACTGTTGCATTTTCTTGAGTATTAGCCTCAAAAAGCTTGGATCTCTTTTAAAGGACAATTACTGTGGGGGGGGGGGTATTGCTTCTGTATCAAAAAGGACAATCAACTTATGTTTGACAACGAAAATGGATGGAGCTTAGGGCACCTGCCTCCCCTTACCAGAGTAGTATATTAAAAAGGCCTTGCAAGTCTCAGACCATTAAATAACTTAATCATTACAGTATGACCATCAATGGTCAAATGTAACTTAATCCAAAATTTGGTAAAAGGAAAATGGCTCATATGTCTACTACTAAAGGCTGGTTTGTTACCAACAATAGACGACTAAAGATTGATCTTTTGATACCAGACCAGCCACTGAAAAAGAGGGTATTTGTATTTGTATTCAAAATTAATTATTGTATTATACACTTTTTAACTTCTATAGCTTGTTAATACAATTAATGTTCAGTGAATTATATGTGTATCCATCCAAACATACGATTTTTGCAAAAATGTAATCAAAACGGATGAAGTTTTTGGCTTTACTTACCGCCTACCCCCGCACTGGGGATAAAACGCTTCCTGGAAGTTTTTTTATTTGGTAATCTTTTATTTGAACACCCAACCATAAAGCACTCTCTTTCCCAAGTGTTTGATAATGCGCAGCCTGCAGTCGTCTTACTCACTCAAAACATTGAGAATTGTGCTTTTTTAATCAATTTTCAGCCATTATGAGTTTGCGTCTGCATTTGTTCAAAGAAAAATCTTTTAGAAGCAGACTTGAAAATTTGGCGGCAAAACATGCTTGAGAAGTGCCCTCAGCCAGTCCATAGTATCCCTGAGTGATGAGGTACTGTCTGAAACGAGGTTAAATTGTGGTGTGATGTCAAAGCGCTCAGGTGGTTTTGAGCCATCCTAACAATCATCGACCTATTTTTATAGCGAACAGTACAGGAAAATTACTGAAAACGCTCAAAACTCGCTAATATGTCGCGTAAGGATGAAGGAAAAGGGAAAAGTCAACGAAGGAGGTCGAAAGGAGTTTATTGTTCAGCTGTAAACTGCAGCAATAATACAGATGTGAACCCGGAGCTGAGCTTTTTCCGCTTTCCATCTGACCCTTCTCGGTAAGTAAATCTTAACGCCATACTTGAATTTTCATTTCGAAGAGATTTATGCTTCATACCTAATAAAGATCAAGATGTGATTTTTGTTTATTATCTGCACTAACTCGCTGTCAGTTGAAATTGTGTTGTATTCCTCTCTACAGATGCAAAGAATGGCTCCAAAACTCGCGCCGACTCGATCTGTTGAAGCGGCCCACATCGTATTTGTGCAAAAACTGCTTCATTTGCAGTAAGCCTTTTGAACCGGAATTCCTACCAAAGTTCAAAAACCAGCGTTCAAGACTCCCAAAAAATGCCAAACCAACTCTATTTGACCTTCCCAACCCACCCCCAATTATTTGAAGCAAAAGAGCTTTACCTACAAGGCAACCAAGTAAGTAAATTGTATGGAGTTTTTGCTATTACTTACTAATGTACAGTTATAACAAGACAATCATACATCAAATGATTAACATTCTGTATATTCTTATTCTCAATTTCAATTTTCCTCTGCCCTTATTTTACAGCTGAGCCAAAGAAACCTCGTGTAGATTTGAGAGAAGAAGTGCCTGCGCATTTATGTGGTACTGCAATACATTATTTATTAATTTCTTTTTCTTGTTCTCCATAGTGGTGCTACACGCCTTTATTGGACTAATTCTTTTATTTTTTCAACAAGTTTTTCTTGCTGCAAATGTAAATCCATGCAAAAAAGTTCTGCAATGCCTGCATGTATCTTTTATTGGTTCCTGTCTATTCACAACTGAACTGCTTGCCTTATTTGTGTCAACATACTGGATGTCTGTTGGGAACAGGAATGAACTCAGTTTGGCTAAAGACCTTACACCATTTGCAACAATTGAGCTGCTTTTATTTTGCATCATTTCTTTTTTAAGAAGTTTTAGCAGCGAGCATTTATATTTTGTGTGCAATTGTTTATCTGGCTATATCTATTTTTACAAATAATCTATATTTCCTTCCAGACACCAGTGAAGAATTTTGTGCTGAATCACCTTCAAATGAAGAACAATTACCAAGGAAAGGTACCATTGAAACATCAAAGAAATTGAGGGCTCTTTTAAAAAGAAAAAACCAGAAATTACGCAGGCTTTCTACCAAAATTGAAAGTTGCAGCTCCCCTTCTAAGCAGCTGAATAAGTCCCAGAAAATTAAGCAAGCACTTAATCTGTTAGAAGAGTCTATTTCTCCTGAACTTTTTAATTTTCTAAGGATCCAGTTTAAACTATCATTCTTAAAATCAAAAGGCAGACGTTTTGATAGCTCCTTTAAAGCCTGGGCTTTGACTATGTATCACATCAGTGGCAAGGCATACAGATTTCTTTCCTTTCTATATTTGTTGCAAAATTTGCATCAGAGACAGGCTTCGGTGAAAAGTCACTCTATGTTATCAAACAGAGAGTTGAATCCCTTCCTTCATCAGGTAAAGTTTGCTCCCTATTGATGGATGAGATTTCTCTCAAAAGCCACCTCTTTTATGACATTTCTAAGGACTGCTTAGTAGGCCTAGAGGATTATGGTGATGGTATAACATCTGGATTTGCTGCCAACTCTGCTCTTGTGTTGATGGTTAGAGGTGTTATTCACAATTGGAAGCAGCCAATTGCATACTTTCTTGTAAATGAATCATGTGATGTTTCCAGGTTGAGAGGTATAATTAGTGATGCTCTTTTTCATTTGGAATCCATGGGATTGCAAGTTATTTCTATCATTAGTGACCAGGGATCAAACTTTTTGTCTTGCACACAGGATCAAGGAGTCACTGTGCAAAGACCCTTTTTAGAAATGAGGGGCAAGAGGTACTACATTATATTTGATCCTCCTCATCTTTTAAAGTCACTCCGTAAAAATTTATTGAAATACAATTTTTTGTTTGAAAATAAAATAGCTAGCTGGGACCACATCAAGACATTTTATAATAAAGAGCGGGAAAAACCCATACGAACTGCACCAAAACTGACAAGTAAACACATTGATTCAAATGGTTTTATGAAAATGAAGGTTAAATTTGCCAGTCAAGTTTTCAGCCATTCTGTTTCAGCTGGAATGCTTTTATATGTCAGTTTTGGTGGCCTTCCTTCTAGCGCAGCAGGTACAGCTGAATTTTTGGAAAAAGTGGACAAAATCTTTGATTGCTGCAATTCATCGAGCCTGAAAGATGCAAAAAAGCAACGAAGACCTTTTTCTCAAACATCTCCCCATTTAGCTTTAATGAAAGATGGAATAAAACTTTTTAATTCCCTCAAAGTTGTAAACAAAGCTACAAAAGAAGATAAAACAAATAATTTGAAATGTATAAATGGATGGATTACTAGCCTTAAATCAATGATAAGTATCTGGAAGACATTGTATGAAGATGGAACTGTATCCTACTTAGTTACTCGGCAATTGAATCAAGACCCTCTGGAGAATTTCTTTGGCTCTATTAGACAGCAAGGAGGAAATTCAGATAATCCTGCTCCAATTCAATTTAAAAGGGCATACAGAAAGCTGTTTCACACAAATCTCTTAAGAATAAGCACTGGAAATTGTGAAGAAGATACTGATCAACCCTTAACGAAGCTGTCCAGTCTGCAAGAAATTCAGCCATTAAATATTACAAAAAATAATTCCCCTTTAAACATTATCTCCTCTGATTATGCAAAGAAAGATGTGGAGAGTAAGCTGGTTAAAGAGAATGCATTGTCTTATGTAGCTGGCTACTTATTGAAGCGAACTTTTGAAAAACACGTGTGCAATGTCTGAAAATCACTGTTAGTTGACATGAGTCAAATGATCCGAGAAAAATCTGTTATTCCAAAAGGCTTATTCACACGACAATTTTTTCGGAGGATTAGTAGCACCTTCAGAATTTATGATAGCCTTCATAATCAGACTAGAAGATATATTTGTTGAATATTTTAGAGGATTAAAGAAGACAAAGGGCATGGGCAGTGACTTGCTTCATTTAATGGACAAAGAAAGCTTCAAAGACGAGTGCAACAAGTTTGACAAACAGTTTCTTCTCATGCTCCTTATACGACTAAGGATATACTACTGTATCAAATTTGGAAACAGAGAATTAGCGTCTGGAAAAAGGAAAAGCAGGAAATATCTCAAAGTGGTGCACTCGTAATTTGTCCTTTTTATTTGAGATAAATAGCAACTAGTTAACAAGTATGCCAACCCAAACCTCTCCTGGAAAATTAGCCTTGGAAAGACAAGAAACTTTCTCACTTATGAGCCTTCATTGAGCGTGTGTTTCCTGCTAGCTATTACTTATTCTCCTTTCTTCTATTTTTTCTCCTACTTTCTTTTTTTCTTTTTTTTCTTTTGTTTTCTTTTTTAAATTCAAATTTTTTAAATTCAAACTATTTTGTGTTCAAAGCACAAGCCTCTCTCTCTTAATGGATAGCAATAGTCAGTATTCATATAAATTGTTATTTTCAGAACCTTGGTTGAAGATTTCATGTGGTATAACTTCTGTGTCGGCTGCACATTGTTTGAGACCTGAGATTTAGTTTCATCAAATTACTTTTTCCATGTTCTTTCTTTCATACATTCTATAATTTCTAAACTTGCTCTGTCACTGATGTGAAACAAAACCCTTCTCATTTCAAAATTTTCTATTGGAAGTTTGTTTGGAAGTTTTTACTGACATTTGACAATATTATGCTGAATAACTCTAAGAATAATTTTAAGAAATTTTTGTTCTCAGGTAGCAGGCTAGGTCAATGAATCTAGTTAAGGAGAACTGAAGCGCCTCTTTCCTCCTGCTAGCTTTGGGGTTGCACAATTGGGCAAGTGCAAACTACCTCTTAAGCCCCCCTTGCCAGGGTAACGGTGAAGAAAATCAATGGTTAAAGAGTCCAATCATTCTATCTATGTTACCTACTGAAAACGAAATATTTGCTCATATGCATATCTTTGGTGGGAATTCCGGTCTGCAGCTGACTTAATGATTACCTTTAGATTTATTAATAGTCTTTGCTTACTATAGTTACCAACATCTAATATTGTTTCAAGTCTAGCTGCACTGATGAGCCCTGAGATTGGGCGAAACCGGCTATCCTCTTGATTTTGTTTTTGTTTTGAAACTGCCTATACGCACCTATTCTACTTGAGCGAGGGTTATGCAGGGGATTCTAAGCTTGGATGATGATTCTAAGGCATTTATATAAAAGATAGTTTTAAATCAAGAATTAAAATATTAAAACTGAGTTGTGTTACTGACTCACAGTCCAGAGGTTTGGAACAAAAATGCACCAGCAATTCTTCCACAACATTTAAGCTTCCAAAACTATCCCATCATGAAATGGTTACGTTGGTAAATTGGCGATCTGTCATTAGCTACATCATTGGTATCGAAGAAACCAAGAAACGGCATTTGTTCAAAAAAAGCGCATTCCATAAACATTTCACAGCTGCTCATCATCTTCGTCACACAGCTTCAGTTACAACTTTCCGCCATTAAAAAGCTGCAGGCTGTGATCTGAAATCGAGGTTAAGTAAGTACGCCGAGCTTCAGAAACAACAAAGGAACCGCCGAGAGTTTCCCTTCTGGCTATTTCTTATTCTGTGATGTGATTGGCAAAGAAGATGAGAATATCTTTCTATACCGGAAACATCCCTCTAGATTCCAATATTTTTCTACAATTTGTTCTGGTTGTTCTATCAGGAGCGGATCCAGAACGTTTGTTGACCGGGTTTCTTGGGGCTCTGAAAATTTCTTGGACCACGCCCTTTTCCCGTTTGGGCGACGCCCTTTTTCTTTTGGAAGTGCCCTTCTTCGAATGGTCACAGCCTTTATTCACTATATGAAGTGTGAGAAATTGGTGGGATAAAATTAGTGTCAAGTCTGCGTTGTTTCAGATCGTTCCCTTTAAAAAAACTTTAGGATATCTCTCATCTCCATCCTCCTGGGGTATTGCAAAGCATACAAAATTGAATTTGTTTGCATTTAGCATTTTAAAGAAACAGTCTAAAAATTTTATTGCGTTTTACTTGGCCCAGAAAGCTTATTGGATGGAAGGAGAGAGAGAATTTTGATAGGAAATTATAAAACCCTTGGACTTAGGCTATAAATTACATTAGGCCCATACCTTTTAGCTGTAAGAGAGACTGTCAAGCAGTTATGAGCAGTGTTATGAGTATTGCGCAACTTAAACAGGTTTCCGACTTTTTCTGATTGGTTTCGGACTTTTGAGACAGGTTTCAGACTCCCTTACGACACCGAGAACAATGAAGTGACCGGTTTCGGACTCGTCGATGAGAGGTTTCAGACTTTTTCTTAAAAGATGTAATTGTGCAATCCAACAGATAATGACGCAAATAGATAAATTTTCCATTGTTCAAGAGAGAACTGATCTCATCCGACTCCTTTTGTTTTCGCGTAACAAGCGAAAGGGCAAAACAATACTTCGTTGGCAGAGAGTCGTTCAACAGGAAAACAGATATTTGCTTCCCCGTTGACAGTATGTGCTTAATGCGCCATCAAACTAACGAAGGAATCGTTGGAGAGAAAAAGGCAACATACATTTAAGGAAAGGGGGTCTACTTCGTAAATTATCTGGCCGGGTTTTTGAAACCTCTAAACCCGGTCTAGATCCGCTCCTTTCTATGGTTTCTTAAAAGATAGGCAAAGAAATGATTTAAGGATTTTTGAAGCATATAGGTGTTTTGTGTGATACGTGGTAAGTAATATCTTAATCACTTGCTCTTTATGTACCGTGGGTAGCAGAGCCACAAATATGAGCTTGTTTAGAGTTTTGGTCCCTAGCTTTTTCTCTGTTGTTTTTATTTCCTACCTTTGCCTTCTATTTTGGCTCTGATACTGAGGGTAGTCTTTAACAAGGGTTACCTTCATTTTTGACGCCTGGTATTGCTACATCAGTCATAAAACAGATTTACAAAAGAAGCTATGTAAATGACTTGGAAACTTACTTTTCATATTTTTCCATAAAGAAATCTTCGATAAGAATTGATAACATTCCTGTTACGGACGTGTGACTATGCTTTTGCAAGTACTGATACTTGAAGGATTCGTTTTATCTCCCAGTTCCATTATTCGTGTTGCAATTCAACAAAATTCTTTCTTGACGATATGCACAGATCCATCTCTAAGGGAGCAGTCATTTTTAATGCCGGGTACCAGGGCGGAGGAATTCTTGCCGGGGTACCAAAACGTTTCAAGGTATTTAGATGGGGTTTCAAATTTAATTTGATTGATTAGATGGGGTATGAAAATATTTTGACAAAAAAATTAAAAAGTAACACAAATATCTATGCCAATACAAACATACATATATATATACAGTTAAAGTCTACATTCCTCAAAGTTAAAAAGTTAAAAATGACTCATGTTTTAAAAAAAGTATCTAATCTGCACTGCTTCTTTGCACTGGCGTATTTGCCTTCTTTTCTTGCTTTTTTTGCTTGATTTTGCAGTTGTGTCGAGACCAGTCTGTTTTCCATTCCCTTCAAAACTGTTTCCATTACCTCTCTTGCACTCTTCCCAAATGCACTTTTTTCTAAAAGATTTCTCAAACCATTCAAATGAAATCTTGGGCTCAAAAGCACAAGTTTCTTTTCATTAATATCCACTCTTTCTATGTTGCAGCTAAAATCATTGTTTTTAGCATTTTCCATAAATCTTCCATAATCACAAATAATTTCTAGTACATCACAAGAACTATTCTTTAAGCGCACAGCCTTTTCTATAACTGATTTAGTTTTGTTCTCTCTTGTTCTTCTCTCAACCCATTTTTGATCTTTTATTCTTGCATCCTGCAATGAAACTGCACCTTCTGATCTCTGCAAAATAAATTCAATACTTCCAGACGATGTTGCCAATCTACTTTCAATGGTTTTAACTTTGTCTAAAATTGTTGAATAGAATTCAAATTCAAGGAATTCTTCCGGCTCTGGATATCTTCCCTGAATGCAAATATCTTTTGCAGATGTTGATCCAGAAACTCTTTTGACTTTCTTGCAGGAAAATAGTCTGCTGCTTTTAATTGAAAGCATTCTGAGGTAAATTTCCGGACGTTTTCCCTCTTTCCAGCCTTACTCGACTCAAGCTGCTCATTTAAACTGTATATACGATTTTTCTCAGTGAAGAGTATCCATCTAATCATCCGCTGACTGGATACATAATTCTTGAAACTGTGACTGTGTATATCCATTAGATCAAATGAGCTTTCATAAAGAATGGATGTAACTTCATTGAAAAACTTTTGCTTTTGTTTTTGTGGATTTGGAATCATCAATTCAGTCATTGCAGCTGGAACTAAAAAAGATATTTGCAGCTAGTCTATGTAAACTCTCTGAAACATTTACTTCTAAAATGAAGTTTCCGTTTACAGTTTTGTTTGTCGATCAACAAATCAATCAAAAAATGGTTTAAAATTCAGTAAAAAATATTCCTACATACATTTCTTTGTAGCTAAGTTCTCTTCCAGTTCTGAATCTTTAAAACATTCTTTGTCATTGCTACTGGCTTCGTCGCTTGTTGGAAGCTCTTTTGGTTTGTACTTGTTGGCCTTTAAAAGGGCCTCAAATTTCTTGATGTGGCCTTTCTTCTTTATACCACAATCTTCAAGCATTTCAACGACTTCAATTGCATCAAATTTCGAAATGAACTCGAAATCATCATATCCATTGTCAACAATTGAGTTGAAGTATTGATCTAGGCCATTGTCAAGAAGGAACTTCTTTAAGTGACTCTCTTCTTCAACTTGAAAAAGTTCAGGAGCAGCCATGGTCAATGATTTTTCTACCGCCAACCTAGCGCGCATTGCAACCTTCAAAGAGCCTCTTTATAAAACAGCTTCTGTTTGGAACCTGTCTCATTTTGGCGCCATTTTGCCCCATCATGGAAAGTAGCAAATGCAGAAATAATTATCAAAGAGAATCAGTCAGAACGCATGCAAGAACGAACAATACTGTGTACACTTCTTTGCAATCATGTCTTTTGAAAGATAACAGAGTTATTCATGATAACCAACTGAGTAAGTTGGATGGAAAGTCGCAGTATTCCATGAATTTGTGTGCACTGAGGTATATTCTGAACTGTCTCTTGACTAAAATTCCTATACCTCCAGCATATTATAGAGATTCAGTTAATTCTTACATTGACTTTGAGGAAGCTTTTCAAATATTTTTGGGCTTTCAGGCAAAAAGCAGGCCAATTGACATTAAAAATGAGAGAAAGCACTTGAGAGAGTTGCTGTGTCACCCTGTTCATGGTTTGTGTATCTACATCATAAAAACGCCAGAGAGGGAAGTAATTTTGCTGAGACCAGATGAAATTGATTTGGAAAGGTTTTTTGAAACTTTTTTTTTGAAAGAAGACAAAGAGGATGAGGTTTTGAATAAAGACTTGTTAGACAAGATGTTCAAATCTATGGACACAGAATGGGATAAGAAGGTTCTCAAAGTGATTCTGGGCTTGTCAAGATCCAGGGCTGAGATAGACAAATTAGGAATAGACAGTGATTCTATTATACAGGACAGAAAGAGTGTATTTAATTTTTTTAAAGAAGTTAAAAATACAAAAAATTATGCTGAGCAAATTGTTTTTAAGAACCTGAATGAAAGAAAAACTAAATTAGTTGATAAATTAAGTGCAGAAAAAAAACATTTTGCAGTCAACAAAATTTCTTGGACAAGAACACAAATTGAAAGTGGAAAGGAAGGAATTGAAGATTTAGAATCAAGAGTTGAACATGTAGAACAGTTACTAGACCACACAATCAAAGGAATGATAAATAGAACACATAAGAACATTATAAAAGATAGGAGGTTGAAACTAAGGACTCGTGGAAGTGGCAGGAAGCGTCTCATGGATGCAGATGATGAGAGAACTTTAGAGCAGTGTTTTATAGATAAAGCAACTGCACATGGTAGAAGACATGACTCTGTTTTATACTTGAATCATCGTGTAAAGAAAAAGGATTTTCTGAAGATTGTCAATCATCACAGAAGGCAAAAGAATAAAACTCTCTTAAAATCAACAACATCTATATTTAATAGATCATGCCCGATAAACAAGAGGTCAAAGCAAGCTAAAAATCACATTGGCCTTGGAATTTTTTGTTGTAAAAAGCCCCCTAAAACAGAAGATTCATCCAATTTGTTAACACATTTCTGCAGGGCATACAAAAAGAATATCATCAGAAACTTTTCAACAGACCAAGATGTGTCAAACAAAACCATGTATAGGAGTTTTGACGACAAAGCATACTTGTGCCCTGCTACAAGCACTGGAATGCAAAGTGCAAGGTCGCAAAAGGTTTAGCAGACATCAGACGAGGGTGTTGCTAGAAATTTTAAGAAGTATGACTTCCCAGTCTCAATGTTGAGCTGCACAGCAGCTACCTTTTGTTACATGGAAAAAACTGTTGACTTAGTTGACAACAAAGAAGTAATTAAAACAAGTCAACAGTAGTCCATTGTAGTTTTAAAGCCAAAGTTGTGGGCAGCTCAGGGTCAGTTTGGTCAAGTCATTTGATGGAAATTCGCCAATCACACCCATATTTCCACGAAATTACAGATCCAAGCCAATCAAATAGATATAGCCATGAATTTCGAACGATTTTACTCCAGGTTCTTGACAACATCAATTACTTTATTGATCAGACTAGTGATGAAGACATAATGTTGGTCACTATGAAGAATGATTGTGCATTTTCAGACTATGGAATAAAAAAGTTGAAAGTTTTGATTGATCGAATAAAGGGGGTCAAATCAATGATTGAGGAATGCAAATCTAATTTTGACAATGAAGAAATTAAATGTGTTACAACCTTATTACAACTATTATCACTGGTAATGACAAAGGCAGAAGTGCTTCAATCTAGTTTGAAATCTGAATCTTTGTGTGGCCTAAAACTTGTTGAAGAATTTCATGATGTTTTGAAACATGGACTTGAGTGTTTAATGTATGTGATTGGGCTGTAGATTCAAAAGCAGAAGCCTTTTGTTGTTGTTTGGACTGATTCCGGACCAGGGGTTGGCATTACAAATCACGAAGTTTGTTCTAGAATTGCTCAAGAAATACGTTTAGCAGACTACCAATATTACATTAGACATCATTTGGCACCTGCTGATAGTAGTCACAATGAGGTTGAAAGGATTCAAAGCTATGTTGGAGATGCAATATGTGATGGAAGCTACATTAATTGGGAACATGGTAAAAAACTTTCTAGTTCAGATGAAAATGAGGTGCAAAATTGGACTATTGAAGATCTTAAAAAAAACATGAAACAAAACGGATGCAATTCAATGCATTTAAAGTATGTGAAGAGGTTGCTTTACGAATAGATGATGATGTTGCCCCAGGGTGGTTTTTGAAAGCAGTCGTTTCAAATGATATGGATGGATTGTTTTTTTGGATTTAAAATATTTTAACTACATACATTGCTCACAAAAACTCAAAAAAGGTAGTTCCTGGGAACCACTATTACAAAGAACTTCACATATTTCTTGAAAGTCATGTTAAAATTGGTGAGAAGTACACTGAGTTTTCAAAATGCCAGTCTGAGAGATGCACATTTTGTTCTGTTGATGGGGTTGCATTGATGAATCCAGTCAAAAGAGTTCCCGAGCCAATGCCATACTATTCAAACCATATGTTTGCATACTTGCACATCAAAGATACTCCATCTCATATAGAAAATGAAGCAAGACCATTGAATGACTTTAATCCAAGAGTAAAGCTGAAAGAGCATTTCCGAATGGCAATATCCAAGTTGACAATGATGAGCAAATTCAAAAATTCTTCAAAAAATTCATTGTGGACCAAGACCTTGTAATCTCAGCATTGGAAGACCTGCAAACAAGAGAGTTTGCCAAGAATGTCAGACAAGAGGGGAGAAAAAATAGAAAAGATACTGAAGAAAACAAATCATACAATGACTATAATTGGAAAGAACTAATAAGAACCAATGAAATAAAGAAGTTGACTATTCCCAACTTAAACAAGTATCTCTGGCATAATAATTTGCAGCATATCTTAAATTTGAAAAAACCACAAAAAGTAGAAGCTATAAAATGCTCATTTTATAGAGACAAGTATTGAAATTTAGCTGAGAGAAGGGAAGAGAGTATTGCTGAAGATTCTGAATCAGATGATGAAGTGTTGTGCCTTGTTGATGCTGAAAGTGACAGAGGTTCAATAAGTGAAGAAAATTATAGTTCTGATGATAATGATGTCCTTGATGATGGACTTTTCGTGACAACTCGTAGTGGCAGGGTAGCTTGAAATTGGAGATTTTCGTATTACATTGTGGCTTCCAGAAAACGCTGAATGGATGATACGTACAAAATGCTCTTGTGTATATGGAGAAGAAACTAAATATTTCAGATGGGGTATGAAATTTTTTAATTCAATATTATGGGGTATGAAACTTATTTTGATTGGGATGATGGGGTATAAATCTTTTGAGTATATTTTTTAAATTCTTCTGCCCCGGTGACCGGCATTAAAAATGACTGCTCCCTAAAAAACATAGAAAGGAATTTTTGGCTGCAATTTGAGCTACGAATCTGATTGATGATTTTCCTCTTATTGCAAGAAATTAAGGATGCTCGTTTTCTCTGTGAAGTCAAGACTTTTGTTTGCTTTTAGGCCTTTTGATGGAATAAGAACCTTTTCTTATAAATCAATGCTATTATTGTTCTAATGAAAAAACCAAGAATTGAAATTAGTCACTAATTTATTTCATACAGCCGCTCACATTCACTCCTTCAATATTTCTTCTAAAAGTGAATGTCTGCTCTTTCACGTTTATTCGCAGTGTTCTTTCCTTCAAACATTCAATTACATTCAATTCAATTCCTTACCTTTTTTACGGAGAGCCAGTATCTTTCACTGTACTCCACCAGACCTGCATACGTTTGTCTTTCCAATATATAGACGACTTTAGAGCATCAATTGCCTTTTCACTGGCATCAATTGAAAGGGATCTTGCTATCCTTCTGAGTTTTGCTAGTACATCGTCCTTTATCCCTCTGCAACCGTTCGCAGATTTCGTTAACCATCTTTCCCAAGCTTGTTCACGGTGAAAGTCGCATATTAACACAGAACATTCTAATGAGCAAAACATTGATTGATTATCATACATTTCCTTTGAGCTCCTTCATACACTATGGCACTTCAGAAGGTCTTTTATAAATTGCATTGCAGTGGGCTTTGATTCTCTAGTTTCTGTTAAATGTTCCGAATTTTCAATATACCGGTCAAATACATATTCCTAAAGTAGTTTCGTTTCTTGAAGATTTTTGCTATTTATGCTAATTCCATGTGATTTTTATTGTGATAATGATTTCGATATAAGACATTTTAGATCTGATTAATTAAACACTATAGTCAGAATTTTGAGATTATAACTGTGCCCCATTACCTCATATCTATACTGCTCACCTTCTCATTGCATCTAACTCGAAGAGGATGATAGGCGTGCTTAAATAACTTCAAACTTTGGGAGATTGGTTATTTTGAGAGCAGTACAAATCGGGATTGATCAAAGATTAGCTCATAGTCGAATTGCTAGAGCGTGTTGTGTGGCTTTCGCTACTTTCCTGCCCACTGGAAACAAACATGGAGGTTAGCATTAATTCTTTTTGGGGAGGGTGAAAATGTGCCCAAACCATACAAAGATATTGTGAGGCAGAGACAGAGAAAGAGACTAATTTAAGTTTAATGTAAGTGGACAAAATACCATTGAAAATGCTTTCAATTGCGTGTATCTCTTCATTGCCGTAGTCAGTCATGAAAAATTTTGGCTTGAGTCCGGGGCTCCATCTTTTGAATATACCAAGCGCCTCTTCAATGCTTTCGATGTCTTCGATCTCAGAAACAAACGTCCCTGCTACTTGGTAGTCAACATTTGTTTTGACAACTAGGAGGAACAGTGGTAGTGTATAGCGTGTAGTCCTGTAGGTAGCATCTAAACATGCGATTTCATTACCATATCGGGGCAGCAACCGTCTTTGTTCAGCAGACTGATATACAAATAGGAAATTTCCTCCATTTTCTGTCAGCAGTTTAACATCAGTATCATCATCGTCATCCACATCCTCTGGAATTTTATTTTCTGCAGGATCCGTAACTGCGATGGTTGTTGCCCGATAAAATATTCGCAAATTTGGCTGCTCCTCTTTCCACTGCTTTTCTTTCTCTGCTAAGCATTCCTGATCGATCAATGAATGTCGAAGTTGTCATTTTACGTGCACAATATGAGATCTAATGACTCTGCGTTTTGGAAAGTATCTCCTGTTGCTATTGGGAGGCACACTTACACCACCAAAAAGCTCGTGTTTAACTGCTATTTTCAGCTGCCGTTTCATCTCATTAACTGTTGATACCCCTCTTTGACATACATTTCAATTTTTTGAACTAGGAATGGATCGATCTCTTGTGAAATCCCAGCATTCTGCAAAGAGAACAATATATTAGCACCAAATCTCGACCTAATATCTAAACTATTGACGGATTTATGAAAACTATTCATGAACTGGGCTGAGATGGAAGAAATCCTTATTTCTTTGAAATTTATTGTCATTTCGAACAAACAAAGTATATTTTTCTTGTAATATGTCTTTTTTATGCGAAAATCATTTTAGGGCCATCAAAAAATACGTGGCTTTCTGCTCTAATTTTGAGCGTACGCAAATTTTCCTTCAAATTTGAGGTGTTGAGGAAACTCTTGAATATCCTTTAGTGACGATAGTGAAATTGGAAGACATTGGAAAAGCTGAGCTCTGCGCAGCCACTCTTTTCATCAAGTAACGTATCAGTGTATATGCAGTTATATAATTTGGCAAAACAGAGAAAACTTATCATTTTATTCCGAACCATTTTTTCTATGTGTACAATTCAGAATGAAATCTTTGCATTCATCGAAATATTTTCATTTGCATGGTTACGTGAAAGGAAGCTATGACCGATGATGTGTGTTTCTTGGAAGCTTTCCAAAGCAATGAAAATATGCTTGTTTTTTTATTGAAAAGGGCATTTAGCATCAGTTTACATGGGTATTTAGCAAAATAGCCAAAAAGGGAAGTAGTAAAATAGCTAAATAGAGACATCCATTTTGGTGCTAAATGTTGTCACATGTTTTGCAATGTGGCAGTGGCATGAGGGTAGAAATTTTGTCTGGGTGAAAAAGGTCTCATAGAAGTGCAGTCTGATAATGAAGAAAAAGGAGAGAGTAGAAGGTTTAGTGAAATGCACTCCTAAATGACATGAGAGCCAAGCTTGGGACAGTGGTAGCGTCAAAAGGAAGACTTCTAGCCCCAACATTTGTTAGAATAGCGGCAGTTGGGCTTACGTAAATATGGCCTGCGTTCACTAAGGGTCAAAGTGACTTAGACCAAAAACGTATTAAAGTTCTGCTCTGGCTGAGCATGTCTGGAGAGAATAAATTTCTTCTTCAATTTCCTTCTTAATTTCACAGAAACTTTTATTTCAGTCCTTTCTAGATGTTTTACTTCCCTTTCTTATTACAATTGAATTATGCTATCTCCCGACTCTCGTATATAATCCCCTCACCCTTTCCCCTTCGCTTATCGTAACTATCGTGTTTTGGTACATGAGAGAACTATTTTACTTCGGTGTTTCCCTATTTCGTTATTTCGCTTTTTCTCTATTTCTCCGGAGAGGTATTTCGTTTAATACTGGTGGAAAAAGTTAATAACCTTGTGAATATTTAACAAATATTGACTTGTGTTTGAAGCGGGCCCGGGGGGTTCTTGATCTAAAATAGAACGGGGGTGTGCACACCTAGAAAAATTTTTTTGACCCGGCTCTCGAATTTCCTCCTACAAATGGTAACCGACTTTAGACAAAATCGGCGAAAAGTTTACTCCAAAACGTAAAAACACCCCTACTCTTGCAATGTTTCCCCTTTGGCAACCGGCTTTAGAAAAAGTGCTCTAATTCGATACCCGGTGTTAGAAAAAAGAAGCGAAATCGATGCCCGGAAAGAAGTGCACATCCACTCAGCAAAATATACTAAGTTCCCCCCCCCCCGGGAAGCGGGGTTATGAAATACGATTGGAAAAATTTAAGAAAAGAAAATTTTGTTGTTTTTCTCCAAACCATTGAAAATATGATTTCAGCTTTAAAATGATAGTAATTTACAGATATGAAATGAAATGTTCTATTCTGAACAAAATTAATTAGTTTAACCATTAAACGAAGAAAAGATTTTACCATTAAACGAAGATAAACTGTTAGATGAGATAATGCAATCCAACATACTTTCGGGATCAGAAGCCTTAGCTTTAGTGGACGACAAAACTTCTGGATCACCGTGGGGTGGATTGTCTCTATCATCTGTTTTCTCATATGTGAATGATATTTTTTTTGGGGGTATCTCAAAAGTACCCTCTTCAAAATTCTCCATCCTCTGAAATCTCGTTTTAAAAGAACGGCAACAATATTTACCGCCAATATACAACCTCCCTGGCAAAACCGGAAATTGAAACAGAGGCTTTTTAATTCATTTCAAAATAAATTACCTCCTCAAACTGAGCCATGTTATTTTTCATCAACCGCAGTTGTTCCGACAATGCTTGAAGTTGGGTGGTCAGATGATCGTTTTTTGTTGTAAAACAGCGAAATTTTTGTCAGTTCCTGAGGCTCTGCTTAGAACGGGCGGGATCGCAGCAACTGATGGAGATGGTGAAGCGGCTTCCATGATTTTATCAGCAAGTAATGCAAGATCGTCCAGACGAACTGTATCAGGGGTAGATGCGAGAATGAGCTGAACATTTGTCAGCAGTCTTTGTAAAAATAATTGGCGAAGAAAGCCTTCCTCAAGTGTTTTATCTCTGAGGAGTTGGTACATCTTGCGACGGTTTTCTGTCGCCGAGTTCCTCTGAAATTAACAATTGATGTAGCCTTTTTTGTTCCGGTGAAGATGTACGTTTTATCAATGTATGTTTTAGGATGTCGTACTGATTTTCGGTTGGCGGAGACAGGGAGAAGATCACGGAGTTCTTGTGCGATTTCGGGAGGCAAAGATGAAATAACATATGCATATTGCGTCGATTGGCAAGTGATTTTGCGTGTAAGAAACTGTGCTTCCACTTGAGCAAACCACACGAAAGTATCGTTAGGCCAAATCGGAGGCAGTTTCAATGCGACGGCTTGTACAGCAGCGGGTTGAGGCGTCAAAACGGACGATGGCGGCGAATACGTTGAAGCGGATGGCGAAGCATTCATATTGAATTCGACGAAAAAATTGAAGAGATAAATAACAAGGATAGAATGAAGTAAATGAATTCAATTTGAAGTTGTACCTGTAGGCTCGGTCACCACTTTAACAATTCGGTGTTTTGACATTTTTTAACTGCTAAATTGCCATTGTTATCGTTCTCTTGTTTTATATAGGCCCAGACGCAGAAAAAGAATTGATTTGTGTTTTATTTTCTTCGCTCTTTAAACGTGACTATTCTTCGAACGTAACTTACTCTTAACGCAACTCACTAACTGATTTCTTTTTACAATTATATTTTTACATAAGGGTTTGGATTATGGATGTGTGCCATTCTTGGAGCAAGCTGCAGGTATTACACCATGTCCTCATTGACGACCAGGGCACATTCTATGCTCTCAAGCTGAGGAAAATGATCCAGTCAAGCTCTGGTCTACTCAAGAAATTTCTTGCGTCTTTTTTGGCATTGTCACCACATAGCATTGCAACAGAGCGTGCAGTGTCGCATTATAACAATATGAAGATAACCCAAAGAGCAAGCCTGAGTCAAGGCATGATTAATGCAACAATGCATATCTCCTTGAACGGAACAGGTACGGCATATTACAACCCAAGGCCTGCAGTATTTGAATTTTTGAAGGAAAATGAAAGGAGAAATGCAAATCCTGACGAACAACTGTACAAAGAGCGGGACTTTGCAAAACAATTTTTTTCGATGCAAACTGGTTGCGGGTAACAGAGAGCTGATATTACATTAACTGTTTTGATATTATATCATTGACCTATATTGTATTCTGAATCTATTCATTGTTTCAACCATTCTTTTTGTACCTGGAACTTTCAGGCCCCTTTTGACAAGTTTGCCCCACTAGTTACAAATCCTTAAAAAAAGGCCCTGTGAAAATGTTATGCCCAGCTGTACCTGTCATGATTGGCAAAACTCTCCATATCTCTGCAAACACTTCTTTGCAATATTTAAGAAATTTCCAGCATGGTCTTGTGATTCCTTACCTGACATGTATCGAAACTCTCCATTTATGACATTAGATAGTCTATCAGACGAACAGCAGCCTCCTGAACCAGACATGGTAGAAGGCATGCAAAGTGATGTAACATCCAGCTTTGGTGTATTTGAAATTGTACCGACACTCTTATGATTTCTACAACAATTGGATCAGATAAACCAATGTCAAAGACAGATGGCCCAGCATGTAGGGAACTGCTTGGCGATATTCGTAGACAAACATATCTTTTGGAAGATCAACCTGGTATATTGAGAGAGGTAAGAGATCAGCTCAGGGAACTTCAAGCAAAGCTATATCATGCAATACCAAAAGAAAAGGAATTCCTCTTTGCAATGAATGAGCAACAACAAAAAAGTCAAAATGCAAAGTCAAAAACTTTCATGCACTGCCGGCAAGAAAGAGAAAACTAAAGTTTGTAGGAAGAGTTGGGGAGAAAAAAGAGAAAATTAAATTCGCAACCAAAATCAGACTAGATGAAGATGCAACCCAATGTAACTTCGAGGAAGAAATCATCACCAGCCATTATGATGACAGGTTTGAAGCAGAAGAAAGTGTTAGTGAAGATAATAATGCCTCAAGCTGAGACATCGCAGATATATGCCAGGAAGTTAGACAAGGTGAAACCAAAGAAATGTTTACGTTAAAAAATCTGGAGCCCTTGACATTCCCTTACATTTAATTTATAAGCCTCTGAGGCAATTCCTCAATGGAAATGATTTCACAAAGCATCGGCCACAGAAAAAGTATAACAGGGAATGTTATTGCAGTTATGCAGAAAATGTTGCAAGATCAATATCCTGGTGTGAATGGCCTACAGGATCCACTAAATGGTGTAAGACTTAAGTTTCATGTCTACAAGGACACACCGTTTGTGCAAATCGTACATGATGGCAGCTACCACTGGGTAGCAGTGTCCACATATAGTTGTAAGCCTGGCGAGGTTATTTTAATGGACACCTACTTTCATAAATCATAAACTAAAGGAACAAATTTGCTTGATCGTTCGGTATGACAAGTCACCTCTTCAAATCAAGGTTGTGCCAGTACAACAGCAAGGTAAAAAGTCCCTGGACTGTGGTCTCTTTACACTTGCCTTCATTCAGTATATCCTAGACAGCAAGGATATTTCTTTGACAGTTTCATTTGACCAAGCCAAAATGCGACATCATGTGCTGAGGCCTCTAGCAGCCAACAAGTTGAGATTATTTCCCAGATTGAGTGAATCCAAAACAAAAAGGAATAAAGAAAAACTTATTGATGGGGAACCAACGACAACACACGACCAAGCAGGTGAGTAACACTTCCCAAACTGTTGCTTTTTTATTGGCTTCTGGAGTTTTTGGAGAGCCCTATCATTTGTTCAAATCTGCCAGGGTATTCACCCCTCTTCTCCCTCTCTCTTAACAGCACTGCCTAATCTCAAAGAACTTTGAAATCTAAAATCTAGTACTTGATACTTGTTTTTGGTACTGCCTGTTGATCACTTTTTGAGCCAAGAGGATGATAAGTTTCCAGGAAGGGAGAAAACAAGAAAAAACTTGTAAAATCATGTTTTGTGCAGCCTTTTTCAATTGTTTTATCTTTTCACATAAACACCCACATGCAGTATACTGTGTCAGACTCATATGTAATATAAACAGTATAAAATTCTGAAAAATGTATCTTCATAAAATTCACCCCCTCCCAATTTATTGTACCCCCTGGCTATCAAATTTCATGCATGCTTCTAAACCCCGATTTATTCATTCTCTCCCTGCTATTCCAAACTCAAACTTTTAGATACAGAAATGAATTTGAATGACAATATTTTTCTCGAAGGCAAATGGCTCAGTGTGATTGCTGCAATATTTGGTTGCACAAAGAATGTGAAAGAATCCCAAGAAATGTCTTTAAAAACGGTGGCATTGAATGGCATTGTTCTTCATGCAAAAGCTGCAAAAAATAACATGTTTATGTAGCAACTTTTAAACCATATGCATTCATATGAAAGTGCTATTAATGCTTGATATTACAAGCTCAGAGGAGGAAGTCATCATTGGTTGTATCTCTGGCTTGAAAAAAGTTAAAAACTAAAATGTTTTCATTAGTCTTTTTCCTCACATGCCCCCTCTAAAAAGGCAGGAGGGAGAGGCAGGAGTGCTTGCCCCCTCTGCAGTACTGTGCTGGATAAGTGTAATGCTGGACTCACAACATATATGTCCATCAAGTCAGTGAAGTTCAGTTCAGTTCATATCATACCTATATTTTAAAACTCTAAAGGGCCTATAATCCTGCAAACAAAAGAAATTTTGAAGGGTAGTCCGAATATGAAAAAGCTTAGCTTAAATTCTTTTACCAATATGATAACTGAACTTAGATCTCTTTTGATTTTATCCTAATTGTGTGTGGCTAGGACATTCTATTATGACCTAGGCTAGGTCAACTTTGTACTTTTTAGGAGGAAGTGATGAGCAATTTCAAATCACTACACAAGCATAGTGAAACATGGTGAAACATACAATATAATAAAATAACTTAATAATGATATTGACCTAGGTCATTGGCCTGTATGAGTCTCTTCTGATTAACTAGGCCCACATCTATCCATTGCTACCAAAATAGACATGAAAGTCAGAGATAGACCTGTGCTCAGTTTACTTATCTTCATAGCTTTAAAAATACAACTCCATCCAAGGGACCTCCACAGGTGTCACAGGCTGATAAATGACAACGTGCTAAAGAAGATGAAAGGGACGTTTGTAAATGAGTTGTCGAAAAACACCAAAATTTCGCAAAACCTTTACCCTCACGGAACTCAATACGGGTTTGCGTGAACTTTTAAATTAGAAATTAACACTTCTTACCATGGAGAACATTCCTCTCCGGCACGAAAAGTCGTTTCGCACCGTTCGGTGGGCGATAATTGAAAACGAGAATTTCCGTTCACGTTCTCATAGGAGGTGGTTTTGGTGCATACTAAAGATCATAAAACCGTTCCCACATGTTGTTCGTACATTGCGGAGTAAGAGACTTGGTGAAAACTTCTTTAAAATACCTGTTTATCTTTAATTAATTCTTAAAAGAATGAGCGATAAGGCAGATTTTCAAGTAGAAGAAGATGTTTCGAAGAAGAAAAAGAGATCTCTTTGACGTCAATGTGCTGCGTACGGATGCTATAACACATTTTATAACGCCGATGGGACAGCCAGCAGCCTAGATTATTGTCGATTTCCGCAGAAAAACCCCGACAAACTTCGCTGGTGCAATTTGATTAAAAGACTGGATGGAAGAGACGATTTCAAAGTAACTAATGCTACTGTTCTTTGTGAAGAGCATTTCGCTATTGAAGACGTAAAGCGTTATCCAAACCTTTGGCGCTTAGTTGCTGGGGCTGCTCCTTCTCAGAATCTCTTTCAAGGCTGCACCGCAACAGTGAAGCCCAAGTCGTGCAAGCCTCCTTTGAATCGTTCGCCACAGGTGCCTCATGCATCTGCTTGTGCTGGGCCATCTGCCTCTGTTGCTGAATCTGCCAACCTTGATTCCCTTCCTGATACCTTGGACAATATAATATCTTTTTCTGGTGGTAATTTAGTCTCAGTCTCAACTCAAACAGAGTTCTTTTTTATCAGTTCAGCTGTTTATCTTCCATCTGACTCTGGTGCGGCTAATAACGAGATTATAAATGCCTTTCTTGAAGCCGATAAACTAATGTTGGAAGCTCAAGAACTGATCTCAAAGATATCTTCATTGGGTAATCAAGTGACCTTGCTGAAGACACAGATCACAGAATTAAAGAAATCCCTTTTTTCAATTGAAAAATTTAGAGTTGATGAAACTGCCACAAGGTTTTACACTGGATTCCCAAATTTTTCTACATTGCTGGCAACTTTTGAATATTTTGAACCAAAACTGTCAAAAATGCATTACTGGCGGGGTAAGCAATCAACTTCAACCTCTGATCTTAGTTACCATGGAAAATCCATTTTAAAGCCTGCTCCAAAGCGTTTCCTTTTATCTTCTTGTAGGTTTACTTGTATCTGATTTATCTGATCGTTTTGGTACTTTTCCTGGACAGGTTTCAAAAATCTACACAACCTAGATTTGTTTTTTATATCATGAACTTTCAAGCTTATTTCCATTTCCATCACAAGACCTCGTGCGTCAAAATTTGCCGGCTCAAGTCAAGGATTTTCCCACAATTAGAATCATTATTGACTGCACGAAGAAGTTCCATCCTCAATGAAATCCCAGCCTCAAAACTGGTCAGAATACAAGCACCATAATACTTGCAAAGCTCGTGTTGGGATTTCTCCAACAGGATGCATCATATTTGTTTCAAAGTTACGGTCTGGGAAAGTTTCTGATAAAGAAATAACACTCAAGTCAGGTGTGTTATCTCTCCTGGAGGATGGTGACAATATAATGGCAGATCGTGGATTTGATATCCAAGACAATCTTCCACCAGGAATCACTCTAAATATTCCTCCTTTTAAAGGCCAAAGAAGTCAGCTTACAGCAAAAGAAACGGAAGAAACTGTTTGCATTGCATCATTTAGGATACATGTGGAAAGAGCAATAGGAAGGGTCAAAATTTATCATATCCTTGATGACGTTCTACATCTATCTCTATATCCTCTTGCTGACCAAATCTTCACTGTATGCTGCCTTCTAACAAACTTTTTTCCCTTTTCTTGTCAATTCAACAGATTAATAGTTAAATGTAACATTTAAGAAAAAGTAGTAACCCAAAGAAAATAACTCCATGTTGTAATTATAATATCACATTCAATATTTGGGCAATAGTAACACATATCATATTATATTATATTATATTATATTATATTATATTATATTATATTATATTATATTATATTATATTATATTATATTATATCATATTATACTTTATTATTATATTATATTACATCATATCATGTTAAAATATGTAGAAAAAACTTATTCTACAAAATTTTTACAGAAATATACAAAAGCATAATTATTTTCTAGATTGGGAGAGTTATCTGTCATTCAGCTCCTTTTGAGAACATATAATGATGATGAATTACGTTAATGCAAAAAATCCTCTAATGTAAGCTAAAATTGGGGTAGAGATTTTGCTTTAGATATCTTAGCATATTATAAGGCAAATACACATAGCTCCCATTTGATTGCCTACACATCCACCTCCAATTGCAAGTAATTGCTGTCTTTGCCAGAAAATGTATGGATCACCATTTACTTCATGAGGTTCAGAAAGAGTGGCTCTGATTGTTAAGGAAAGTAAGGTAAAAGCTCTGCAAACCCTACATTCTGGGTTGATTTAATGCTGATATGCTGTAGAGTTATATTCTATTGTATATTACTACATATTACAGAAATGTAAGTTCTATAATGCAATGTTTTTCTTTGGATTCTCCCAACCACCATGCAAATACAATTTAAGTCCCTGTTGGACACGTTTTGTGAAGAATTCAGGGAGAACTGCTCTACAAAAGAAATATTGTATCCTTGGAAGAACATCTACCATAAACTCTTCATCATATCCGATTGTTACCACACATAGCGGTTGCCCACTTCCAAACCAAACAACTAAATCAACCCTCTGTAAATTTGAACAAAACATCTGGCCTTGAATTTGAAAATAGTAGGGATCTCTACGTTTCAGTCTGATACCACTGTCATCCAGGGGCGAAGCTTCACTATAGAAGTTGGTTGTGCCCATGAACCTTTTTATAAAAAACTTGAATAAGCCCCTATTGCTAAAAGTATCTTAAGTTACCATGCAAATATTGGCGTTTAATACCAACAATTTTCTTAGATGGTTTCTTATTTTCACAACCAAACATTGCCCTATTGTTTTGAAGTTGAGTAATTTAGGGTCAACAAAAAGCCATCTACAATAACATCATGTCTATACCGTTAATGGCATGTGTTTAACCAGATGTTCCTTGCAGAAAAATGCATCTCTAGTCTTTTGAAGCAGCGAGATGTTATCACCATTGCAAATAAGCGCTTGTGCATAGATTTCCATTTTCTCTACTTCACTAGGAAGTTATGAACCGTTGACAAATGTTTCAGAGAGATTATTCTGATTTGGTCGTGCTGATTTGTCAGAGCACGACCTGCATTGTTCTGATGCATTGTTAGGCACGACTAAAATGCGTGGGGTCCATTGCAATTTCTATTGTTAAGCACGACCAAATCATAGGGTTCAGTCTTGCTATAGTTATGGAGCACGACCATTATGACGCCCTGTGATACCTCCGCTTCTTATCCTCTGAAGCACACAGGTGAAGTGTGCCATTCGGCTTTGTATTGGGAGGCATTCAGCGGATGCAACTGCAAGTAAAATCTTTCAGATTCTCAAAAATAAAAAATTTTATCGTTGAGGATCCGTGGTCGTGCTGAGCACGACAAGCATGACCTTTGGCTTCGCCACTGCTGTCATCTCAAACAAGAAAAAACTTCTTATCTTCTAGAGCATCTTGAGGAGGAATGTTAAATTTGGAAAAAGGACATTTGATTTCCAAACCCCATGTTTCATTTTTGCCAGTAACTTTCCCATCTAAAGAAGCACCAAGGTATGGTAAAGAGGAAGACGATTGCAGACCAACTTCAAAAACTTCAGCATGAATACCATTTTCTCTTAGTAGCATGACGAAGAGCACTCTGGCACTTGCTTCACATTTCTGGCCATGGGACACAGCCGCTGACGTGAAGGATTTATAGTACATTGCATTTATTTTGAGAGGGTTCAACAGAGTTAACAGCAGCAGAGTAGAAATTTGAGGCAGTTATTCTGTAGATACGATGCTTTTTCCAATTATCATTTGATGCTTGGCCACGAGTTGATTTCAACTTCTGTTACGGTTAAATTCTGGCAATAAATATCTATCATTTCGTTGAAAGGGGAACTTGAAATATCATAATATTCATTGAAAGCAATCGATTCAATGAATATGAACATGCATGCAAGGATATGTAGAATGGGATGTTGAGGATTCAGCAGAAGTAAGATTCTCAGGTGCAGACAATTGGTGAAATCCAAAAAACCGCTGCTCGGGAGACATTCAGATAATTTGGATTTCAAAGTTTCAAGCCTTTGACAATCAATTTTTGAATAATCATTTCATCTATTGGAGCAGGATTGAAAGTTTTTAAAGCAGTTGCATTGGGAATATTCCATGATGACAGCTCGGAAGTACAGCAGATGGTTATTCTTGTAACCCACGTCTGTTGAAATCTTCAAGATCAAAGAGGACAACACCAATATGATTACAATTACAATAACCACTAAGAGTAATACCAGCTGGACAAGTACAAGCAGCAGAGCAAACATCACCCAACTTGTTTGACAATTTCAAAATAACTCTATAGAAACATTTCTTCATGGAAGCTTTGACTCGAACATCAAAGAAGGCAAAATTGCTGAAGGTAGCTACATCAATCTTCTTGATAAATCCTTCATAAAAAGACTGGAAGGCCTAACTCTTTATATGAAGTACTTTTTAAAAGAATGTGTTTAAATTTCGACGTTCTAATAACGAGGTATTCACACAATTGAAGAAAATTGAAAGCTGGTGTTCCACGTAGGTCAGATGTCCATGCATGGGAGATGGTGACATTGCCAATGCAAAGCTTCGTATGTAAAGTCTTTTTCATTGCAGTTAAGAGATTCTTCATCTGCTAGATCTTTGGATTGCGTTTCATAGTTCTTAGCGCTACAAAATATGGCAAAAGTTCGAAGAACAAGATCGGCCTTGACACCAGATGTTTTCTCTTTGTAGCACTTCAATATGTTCTTCAACTCTGCAACAGTCAATGAACCTAAATCCTCCAAACTCTCGACTACCTTTCCGTCGAGGAGTAGCGATTTAAATTTATCCATTATTATTACTCAAACGTCGTTTTTAATTCGAAATAAAGATCAGTCGTGTGTACTCCTAATTGTATTCAGAGTAAGCCGAACATGTGGGAACATCACTTTTCTCGTTTTCGATTTTGCGCCTCACTTTCAAACAGAGTTTGACGTCATTGCGAAAGTTGTCTATTTATTAAAAATTTATTTTAAATTCAAGGGAGGGGGGTTGTTGGTGTGCTTGGGAAATATTTTTGGGTCTTTCCGGGCCATATTTACAGAATTACTTATTTCTTCATTTCTATATCCCTCGAATCTAGAGGTTAGTTGTCTGGGACTATAGTCGGAATTGTTGAGGCCCCCCAGGGGTTATGGAGAACAAGGGAACTTGCCGTATTTACAAATGGGAACATGGGAACATGGGAACATATACAAATGTTTCTAAGGAACTAGCGATTATTTAATGATCTGAGGACTATTTTTTGCAATCTAGAGATCTGCTTTTTTGAAAGTGACCCTCTCATGCGCTCGCCTTTTGAGGTAAAAGAGATGGCAAATGGGCCTTTGAAATGGAAGGTTTAGCTCTGGCTGATAATATTAATGCAAGCCGCAAGCGCATAGATATATTAACTGGCGCAGATCACTATTACGACATAGTAATAGGCCAAGTAATTAAAGTCAGCACAGGTCCAGTAGCAATTAGCAGTAAGCTTGGTTGGCTGCTTGCAGGTCCTGTATCCTTTTCGAATGAAAAACGTTATGTATCTTGTAACATCGACGTTGTCAATGCTAATTTGGTTTTAGACATTTTACCTTGTAGCGAGGAGGTAATCTATCAGTCACGAGAGATAGTGGTGTCATGTGACAAGGAAGCATGAACAAATGGGCATTGAAGACAGCAACGAAAACAGTAGAGACCGAATAATGAATATAGAATTCAAGAAGGACAATCAAGGTTATGAGGTAGAGCTTCCCTGGAAGAATAACTTCTCTGATGACTAAAGTTATAATTATGAAATGAGTAAAGGTCGATTGTTGACCAAGGTTTTTTACAACAAATTTTTTTTTTCAAGATGGATTTTTCTGTTTATCTTATGAATTAGATCATTTTTGTGAGTGCACTTTCTTTTCACTCTCCATCTGGAATCTCCAAATTGAAGGAATACAGGGCTGCTATATTAGGAATTACAGTGCTCCGCAATAGTGCTCAATTATGGTGGCCCAGCGTTCTAATTGAAAAATCTGACACCTATTTTCAAAAATAAGAAAAAAATATGACAAAAAACTGAAATGCAAAAAAAACAAAAACAAAAATATATAAAATAAAAAATGAAAAAAATTTAAATAAAAAAATTTTAAAAATAAAATTAAAAACACAAATAAAATAACATTGAAAAAAAAAACATTGAAAAAAGTCACACGGAAAAAATAATATTCAAAAAAAAATATTGAAATAAAATCTCGTCGATAAAAAAGTCATTCTGCGTTTTCAATTTCAATTTGCAAATAAAATGTCTTGATCGGCCCAGCGTTCTCATTGACCACAATGCTTTGTAAGAAAAAAGCGCCTCGTTTCCATGCTGTTTTGCGCACGAGCTTCATTCATTTCTTGGGGTTTTCGCTTGTTGTCACTAGTGGCCACGTGGAAGGATAGACTTTTTGCTTTGTTCTACTTCGATTAGGTATGAAGAGGAACGAAACGTGGGACAAGCTATATAAGGAGATGAGCAACAAAAGAACCAAGCAAAATGAGAAAAAGAACAAGAATATAAAACATGGATCTGCTCCACATGAAATTGTGGTACAGAAGCTTTCTTCGGAAACCGACAGCAAACAAACATACCGTCCTATCAAGCCCCGCGAAGTCGTTTCCTTTGAATACGAAGAAATTACCCTATCTAACTTAAAAAGTGCCTGTGCAGCACATTTTGGTCTTCCTGTCAGTACCTGTGTTGTGCTGGTTTCAAATAAAGGACCATCTTGCACCAACATCGACCAGGTTCCACATCGAAAAGATAAGGTATGAAGGCTAAAGCTAAGGCCTAGTACTACTTGTATTGGGTCTACTTAACTGTTGAAACAAACGGGACATAATAGGGGAGGAATTGCTCCTTCTGCGAAATATTAAAAAAGTCGATTTTGACCCTAAACTTACCCTACAACCCTGGCATGTATTCCAACTAAATGATTTTTGAAATGGTTAATTTATCCCCGTTTATTCCATTATTGTAAGGCTCACAGGTAAATGATAGAATATTCTATTTGAAGGTTTATCTGGTAAGATTCGTGCACAAGAAAGATGTGAATGAGGAAAGTGAATCATCCGATGATTTTCTTTCCTTGAAAAGCAATTCCAAGAAGTCATGGAAGGCTGCATCTGAAGATGATGAAACAAGTAAACAAAAGAAAACCATGCAAAAATCTCAGTCCAGCAGCAAACACAGTCAGAATTCCCAACCTCAATTTCCATTGGAGAATTTCTAAGGGCAGGTACATTTGTTGCACCTTCTCAGAAGCAAAAGGTATTGCTAACTTTGGAAAGGTTTGACATTAGAAGTAAGGAATGGGTTGAAGTGAAAGCGGCGAATTTTTCAGTATGTAAGGAATGTTTCTCGTTTGGTGGCTTCAGGGATGCATTTAAATGCACAGAAATTGATAATGCCGGTAGCAAAGAGCTATGGGTTCTTAAAACCTACAATGAGCAAGCAAAGGACACTATCATTAATAATCTTTCAATGGAGGTGGAGGCTCATGCTCGTAAACAAGTTCAAATGCATGAGGTTGCAAGGCATCTCACTAAGAAGCTGCAGAAAAGCGCTCCAAGTGCATTTGGAGAAACTTACCATTACAACAAAGTATTCTACACAAGATTTCATAATCAACCTGCTACAATTGAAGAATACATAAAAGGAACCTTTGTTAAATACATAAATAACAATGGCTGTTCCACTGGATCTGTCAATAGTTCACCAGCAAAGGAAAACATAATACATGATAAAGCAGAGGCTTTGGCCCACTATAGCTACTTCATAACAGAGAGGAAAATGATGTTGTTAGATATCCAAGGCTCAAATTACGTTCTCTGTGATCCAGAAATCGCAACTGAAAACCTGACAGATGTGGACAACAATGGACATGAGATTCTGTTTTGCTGTGGAAATTTGTCTTTGATTGCTATAGAAACCTTCCTCAATCTGCACATTTGTAGTAGATATTGTAACATGCTTGGTTTACCATCTAATGAAAAGAAGTGAGGAGGAGGAACACAAATATCCTAATGTTAATGATGTGTTTTGTTTGTTACCTTCTTATATACTTTAGAGAGTTTCTGTTATGACACTGAATCAGGACCATAAAAACAGGACATTAAAACACTGACATTAATTATGCATTTGTAAGAACATTAATCTTTACATATAAGATCTTGATTAGTTCTGCTGAATATAGTGAGCTTTAAGGAAAAAGTATGCATTAGCTGCCTCATCTGGTTGTATAATATTAACTTCTGGAATTACACGTTCACACTCCAGTCTTACATCTGGCTCAAGATAGTCATTTCCAACCTCTATCACACCTGACAATTCAGCTACTTCATTTAAAGATTCTATTGAAACAGCTATTCCTAAAATAAGATGCACAAATATGTTAGAATATATCAGCATGGTATTTTTAACTGAATGCATGGGTGAAAAGATAGTCCCCTAGTACGCAAAAATTTGGAGAACTGGGCAACATAGCAAGATGATCAATTAATTCTATAGATCTAAAGGCACAACTGATAAAAAGATAGAGATTGAAATCAATGATATTACTTTTTGGCTTCTCTTCAATATAAAGCAGAGTGCTTGATTTGTCATAAAAAGGACTTTTTCAGGAACCATATGGTACATTTGTTTAAAGTTTTTATGCTTGATATAGAAATAGAATTATCACTATCACATGACACAAATTTATGCATGCTAGATTCTGGATCAGACAGGATAATTTGCACATCATGATGAACTTGAAAGCTTCTTTTCAGAAGAACGCCCTTCTTTTCAACAAACCACAAATCCCACAAGTCTAAAATATCCACATCAGAAAATCATGCTAAATAAACTTGAAAATTTGATATGGTTGATTCTCAATTATCATCCTCGCCTAGTGCAACATCTGTATTCAACAGCTCCGATTCAGAAAGGTAAATCATGTTTCTCGTGTTCAGTTGTAGCCTTTGATTTCTTTTATTGTTGCTTAATAAGCATTTTATCCTCGTTATCTAAATTGTGGCATTGCTTCTTTTATGTGTAAATTGTTATAAACCATTTTAACTATTGTTTTATGATTGGTTGAATTGTTTCTTGTTATTATTAAAATTTATATTCTAATTGTTTCTCTGGTACTCACCACATTGCTGGGAATCATATTTTTCAGGGAAACAATATAAATGATCAGGAATGCCTTTGGGTAACTGTGCATCTTTCTGTTTTCTAACTCTGTGCGAGTTCCAGACAGAGCTTCGGAAAGTTTCCATTTCTTTTTCAATTACCGGAAGAAATATGTAAGCCAGCATAAACCTGCTATTGCAAGGAAAAACAAATTATGTTAAACATTAAACTTTATTTTATTTTACACCTCATAATAAACAGTAAAAAAATAATGTAGAAAAGGTAATTACTAAAGTAAAAACATAGCAATAGAATCTCCAACACAAGCAAATTGGTAAATGCACCATCTGTAAAATTAAATTGTTTCCAAGGTATGTATGTGACTATGAATTTTTTTTTGGATAATTGGGTCTGCTCCAAACATTTTTGCTTCATAATTAAGAGTAAAATTCAAGTATTGACAAGTATTGTGTATCGATTAGATAAAAGCAGCAAAATTTATTTACTTGCCTGTGTAACTGGTTACCAGGGTCATAATGGCCTTGCTCTAGCAGCATTTGAAGCTGCCTTTTGAAAAATTTTTCCAATCTGTGATGGAGATCCCTCCACCATCTTTCGATCTAAAGGGAAGAAAGATAAAGTGCATAGCAAAACAAGTAATAAACCTGCTATAAACAAACTATAATATTTTTGAACAGGCACATTTAATGTGGAAAAGACGTGAACTTCTTTTTGTACAAAATATTGTCTGCGATGAACACCCAAGATGATGAGCCAAATCACCCTAGATAGAAACCCGAAAATCTAAAATCTTCAATAATTGTTATATAAATGTGGTTTTTGGTAACAAAGCAAAGATTTATGTAAAGAATAAGAATTCATCATAAAATTATCAAAGTTTTAATTTGTAGGCATGGCAACGGGAAAACAATAGGTAATGTAACATCTCACCGGGCAATAAAATTGGGAATAGTAAATAAGTTTAATGGTTGCTTTCCTATACATCATTTTACAGCTCATGCCTTGTAGAATGCAAGTATCTACTTTAAAATTGAATATTGTTTGGGTATGACGTTTTTTAATTGCATTGAAACAAAACGGCCTAAATTTTAGGTGCTGTCTTTATTTTCAAATGTTATGTCAAGGCAACAGTCATAATATCCATGCTTATAAAATAGATAGTTGCATTCTACAGCTTGTAAGGATCAAATTAATATGCAGTTTGCCACAATAACCACATATCTTTTAATTTTAATTCTTATTATTGGTGGAAAAGTTTCGCAAAAATCACATTTCTAGAAAATGCCCATAAAACATTTTGTTTGGGAAAACCTGTTATTGAAGACTCTAATGTTGTGAAATATCAATTAAATATGTGTGCTGTTGTCAATATAGTTAAATTTACTATTCAAATGAGCCAGCTTTGTAAGTTTCTCCTTCATTTACAGTCTTTTTTTGTTCTGCTTTCGATTTGTTAAACTTCATCTGCCTCCGTTTCTTTTTTGCATCTATAGATGATGCCTTATCAGCCAGCTGCAGACGTTTCTTATCCTTCTTTCTTGAAAATTTCTCTAAATACCCACCAGGGGAAAATCCAAGCACTTTGCAAAGGAGGTCTTTGAATGAAGATCCCATAGAAAATTGCAAAATGGCCATGCAAACTGAATTTTCTACAGTTCTTCTCCCAGCGAAAATTCTCTTTGGGCAAAGAGACCATATCAGATTATGCAGAGACTCATTGCTGTTTTGGGTCTTATTTGATGAGCATCTGCTGAGGAGCTTGTCATCAGTCAGTCTTTGAAAAATTGGGACCATGTTAGTCCCAACTTCAGGTGGCAGTGTTTCATGGTCTTTGTGTTTTCCTGGAGTGTCACCCTTAGCAAGTGCCCTCTGCCAAAAACACCAGGATAAAGGATAGCAAATATCCTTTTTTTCATAGTAGCCACATCAGATGCATTGTCCTTTATGGCACGCCCATAATAGTTTTGTATTTTGATAATTTTTTCTTTTGTTAATTTTCCTCTACCAGAAATGGGCTCTTTTTGTGCTTTGCTTTGGGCAACCAAGTTATTTAGGGCTGTTCCCATTCTCTTTGCCACATGGTTTACACATTCTTCTTTCTTTATTTCCTTTCCTTCGCCATAAACTTTGTTTCGCACAAGATTGTCATATGTCTTACTGTCACCGTCTGACAATACCGTGGTGTACCTAAAGTTGTTCTTCTCTTGGGATCTTTCCCATATCCATCTGGCGCATTCCATTTCCATTGAATTTGCTGAGCCTTCATAGTTCTTTGAGCATTTTGAGGATTGGTTTTGTTGCCACTCATGAAGGTTCTCATCATCATTAGTAGGAGCAAGTTGGCATTGAAGGCAATAACTTGAAAGCACCTCATAGTCAACAGGCAATCCAGTGAGTAAGTCAATGACAACACCAATCCCAGTGTGTGAAGAATGCCCTCTTTTATGCCAGCTTCCATCATAAGAAACACCAATTTCTAATACGCCATCACAATCCGGTTTGACCCCAACTTCCTCATATGATTTTACAATTGCCTGTTGTACTGTTTTACTGACTTCAAGAAAAGTATCCTTGGTAGCGACATTCAATTTTGATTGAACAGTCTGATACGCAGTGTGACTCAAGCAATTTGGCATATTCATTGTGCCACACCAGCTTTGCATTGCAGACTGGCCGCATCCAATTCCTCTAAAAGCTATGACTGCTCTAAGATTCACTTCAAATGGCGAACGTGGAGATGAAGTATCACCAACTCTCTCACACATATACTGCTCAATGATAACTTCTTCACAAGCATCACAGAAAAGAACACCTTTTACCGCAAATCCATAGATTTTGAAATCAGAGACATAGAATCTTCGTCCAGATGAGGAGCATTTTGGACATTGAACTGTTCCCATCAATTTGGTCATTGAGCTCTTTTGCACAATGAAAAAGCAATCATCATCCAAACTTTCACCTTTTTCGCCGACATCTAAAGAGATTCCAAAGAAATCAAGCCTTCTCGAGCTGGCTGACGCATGTATAGCACTTTCAGATGATTGTGATGATTGGCTAGGCCCGGCAACGTTGCTTGAACTTCCCCCGCCTTCTAAACAACGATCCACTAACGATTTTCGGTAAGCACTCTTTCGACGGCCACGATAAGCATTTGACACTCTAAACTTTGCTTTTCCCATTTCTAAAGCCACAGAATAACGAATTTATTCACAAGCAAGAGCGATAGCGGTTGATCGTGTGAGTTCGTTCGTTGGAGAAGCAAATGTGTTGTTGTTAGAAGTTCCCATATGATACGATTCAATCAATCAGAATCCTAAGATTCCCTTGATAGCCAATCAAATCACTCAGATTCCAGAATAGCTTTAAAAGGTGCTGTTAGGTACAGGTAACAAGTTGAAGAATAACTAGAAAGCTGATATTTAATTGGTGGAATGGCAAGTTGAGTACAATTCGCCATATCAGGAGCTTTCTTTTGATGTATGAGTGTGGCTCCTTGGATGAGAAGGAACATGATGGGCGGCCTGAGAAAACAGCCTACTTCCCGTCAATCGTTTTACCATGCCATGAAAACTAGCTCGGGTTACCCCATTAGATTTCGAAAATTTACATTAAAGAAGATAAAAACCCAGTATTTCTTTACATTTTCCCAAAAAGGAAAAAATTTGTTAACTTTTTCCACAAAAAACACAAAGTTGAAAATTTTGATCAAAATTAATGGTTTTCGGCTTTCACCCTACCTTAACAACACAGTCACATGAGAAGAAACTAGTTAATCATGACTTATTCTGTGTGGTTTTGGTTGGTTCTTAGTAACTTGGCATTTAAGTAACTCAAAAGACAATAACAGCATCTTGCAAGTAACAAAACGTAGTTTTGCAAGTTGATTGCAAGCAATTTACTCATTCAATGAAAACATATATTCAGATAAATAAACAACAACAAAAAGTGCATGACAGATTTATTACTTGTTATGCTACGCACTTTATCTTTCTTCCCTTTAGATCGAAAGATGGTGGAGGGATCTCCATCACAGATTCGAAAATTTTTTCAAAAGGCAGCTTCAAACGACAAGAAAAGTGAAAGAATCTCATGCCAATACAAACTTTACCTTATTATTGGTTGATGGACCATATTGAACAGATTGTGCAGGGTTATCTGTTTGTCCATATTTATTTATCAAATAGCCATGTATGGTAGCCATCTGAGCAGTTTCTGTCCCTTTGTCTAGTCGTAGGCGCTGACTTAATACTAAAATAAAGGAAGTCAAATGGCCATTAGAATAATAAGCCCACAGGGAGGGGGGGGGGGACAGGGGGTTTATAACTCCTATCAATTCTAAAAGAATTTAAATTGACTAAGGGTATTCTTGGATAGAAGATCAAAGGACTGTCACTTGTGTTTAATTTTGGAAAGTACAAACCATTACTGTCAAAATAGCTTTTGCTTTTGCCTTTTCTTACCCTTTTTCTCATGCAAATATTCCAAATACCATCGGCCAACAAGCTTTGGATTCGAATTGGAAGTCCAAACTTTTAAACAAGCGATATAGCCACTGAACACATCCTGCCAGCCATATACTGCAAGTGGAAAGGTGTTTTTTGCAAAGCCCAAAAGTTTATCATGTCCATCTGCAGAAAACGTGTGATTCGGTCCCTGAAATGGAAGTTAAATGGGAAAGAATACTTAATATGGTGAATATAAAAGTGTTAGAAAGAAAACAGAATTTAAAAATGAGTAAAACTCGCACCAATGATGTGAATGTTCCCACTGGACCCCTTCTTCTTTTCTTTCCTATTGTTCTCCGTCGCAGAAGGCCATCGTTGTCATCAAGGGTCATTACATCGTAAACAAGACCTCTGGGAACATGAAGGCCATGTTGCTCCCTGATTCTTTTGTGCATGGCGCGGTAGCCTAGCAGCTGACCAGGGCCCTTCTTTTCTGCTTGAAACGCTTCTCTCACTTCATCTACTGTTCTATCGTAGTCTATGAATTTTATCCCAAAATGTTTCATTCGTCTACTAAGTGTGCCAAGACTCCAAGCGTACTGTGGGAAGTCCCTTTGCAGAAAATCGAGAATTTCGGCTCTTCTCAAGTTTCTGGCCACCATACAACGTATTAAGTTTTAGAGCTCGTGATCTTCTATCCATTCATTGTTTCTGTTATATTCCATACCCGCCATTACTGAACTACGATTGACAACAAGCGAAAAACCCATAAATAATTGAAAAGCGCACGCAAAACAGCATGGAAACGAGGCGCTTTTTTCTTACAAAGCATTGTGGTCAATGAGAACGCTGGGCCGATCAAGACATTTTATTTACAAATTGAAATTGAGACACAGAATGACTTTTTTATCTACGAGATTTTATTTCAATATTATTTTTTGAATATTATTTTTCTTTGTGAACTTTTTCAAAGTTTTTATGTGTTTTTACTTTTATTTTTTAAATTTTTTTATTTTTTATTTTTTAAATTTTATTTGTTTCTTGTTTTTTATTTTCATTTGTTTGGTTTTGTTTTTTTTTACATTTCAGTTATTTATCATATTTTTTTCTTATTTTTTAAAATAGGTGTTAGATTTTTCAATTAAAACGCTGGGCCACCATACTCGATAGTGCATTCACAGGGTGTCAAATCTGGTCATGCTATTTTCACATTGCATGACTAAAACCCTTTGTTTGGTCATGCTTAACAATAGAAATGATGATCAGAATAAGATGATTATAATGACCCTCGTCATGCAATTTGGAAAAAGCATGGCCAAAGTTTAAATATCATCATAACCAACAACTCCATTGTGACTGCCCTTAGCCAGGAGTTCCCTGTGCACTCATGAACTTCATATGGAGACAAGACAGCATGCAAATGAAAGGAACAGAACGAAGCAAACGAAAGTCGCTGAAACTTTAACACACGTTAGGCTTAGGTCAAACGTCGCTCTCTTCATGCGCCGAATCGAATTGTCATATTAGGTGCATGAGTGGGGCGACGTTTGACTTGATTTGGTGCAGCAGAATGAATTAAGTGCTGCAGAATCAATTTGGAGCGGCATAAACAGTCGCACTATGCGACTGTGGAGCGACTCCGAGTCAAACGTCGCTCTGCTCATGTGCCGAACCTATCGCATAATTAATTTTCCTACAGTCATAATTTATTCACGTGTCGAAGTGAGGCTGAGCATGCGCACTTTTGGTATTTCGACTGAAAAGGCGCCAAGTTTGTGCTTGTTGTTTTCTGGACGTTTACTTACTTGCCGAAAATCGAAATGGCTTCATGTTTACCAAAGGTTTCGCACTGTCAGATTTGTTTTGAGGAGACAAAATACATCTGCATAACACGTGGAATTCCAATTTGCAATAAATGCGGTATTCCAGAGCTCGACGAGGACGTTAGAGGCTGGTTAGCGTCGCGAAGTGTAGGCTACTGTACTGTAAACTGCCTACAACCGCCACAAATCAATGAAACGTCTGGATCACAGGATATTTTGTCCAGGTTTGTTACATTATTCTCATAATGTGTATTTTAGTCAAATGGATTTTTGAGTGAAATCCACTTATAGTGACTAAACTACATGTTATTATTAAGTGTGAACAAGAAAAAATAATAATTTTCAAGTTGAGTCAGTATATTGTTCTTATCTGCATGTCTGCCAATGAAGATTTGAAGGACTGCAGATTGTTAGAGTCTCTCAAAGGCAAGGGTAGATTATTCCATATGTTTAACAAATCTGATGTACTGCAACAGTAAACTTTCTGCTATTCAATGGCCATTATTTGAAGTCTGTTGTTATCTAGGAAAGAGTCTGATATGATTTGTTCAGTTGATGAAGATGATGATGACAGCACAGATGAAGGAAAGTCTCAAAAGAAAAATGGCAAAAATTTAAAGAAGAAAGCTGGTAGAAAGGCCCAGTGGCCCGAGTCCTTAATAGGTGACATGGTAGATATAATTGTGTCTACAGAGTACCTAAGAAACAAACTGATTTTTCAAAATTGTAAGAACCAAAAGAATTCTGATGTTTATCAGAAAGTTTTGAATGAATTAAAAAAGCGAGCAGAAAGAAGAGATGAAGAAGTACAATTCAGTGCAGTCCAGTTACGCACCAAATTTAAAAAGTTGGTTGCAGAATGCAAAAAGGCAGCTCTACTAATGAAGACTGCATCTGGAATAAAGAGGTTCCAAGAAGAGCATGGATATGGTCCATGGTTTAATCATTTGTTTGCTCTGGTAAAGACAAGAGATTCATGTCAGCCAGAGCAAGCAATTGAACCATCAAGCCAAGTGAGTGAAACTTCATCCTTATCCCAGCGTCCTAGCCCTGAAACATCTTCAGAGACAGAATTCACAGGTTCTGAACAGAACTCACCAGAATTGTTTGTGCCTGTTAAACAGAGCAAGAAGGCAAAGGAAAACATGTTGCAGGAAGTGGTTGGCCTGATAAAAAAAGTAGTCCAGAAGGATCAAATGAAAGAGTTCTTAGAATTTGCAAGAGAAGAGGCAGACAAAGCAAGAAGGCATGAGCTTCAACTTGTCCAACTAATGATGTCTCAAAATCAACAAACGATTAATGCAACACAACAACAACAGCAATTAAGCTTTTACAACTATATTCAGAATGAGAACAATGAAGACTTGAAATATTATCAGCTATGAAGAAAGATAGCAGTAACAAAACTGAATTATAACAAACTTTAACTTTAACTAGTGAGAATGGTTGAAATTATAGCTAGTTGTTATAATGTGTGTTTATAATCTGATTCTGTTCCAAATGTTTGTTTTGAGTTCTCAAACTCTTTCCATAGCTTATTCTTAATCACATCTCTTATCTTGATAGCTCCACTGTTTTTTGATTTACAGGACTTTGCATTAGACTTCATAAGTAGCATATTGCGAATTGTTTCTCTGTCCCTTTTTTGGTTTGTTCTTGCATCTATGCTTATGTCCAATTTTCTTGACAAGGTGTCTCCTTGATCCAGGCATATGTTATGCAATATCATACATGATAAGACTGCCAGCTTAGTTTCTTGGAAATTACTTTCTGATTTGCGAAGCAAGAATCGCCATCTTCCCTTCAGTTGTCCATAAGCCCCTTCAACTATCATTCGAGCACGGCTCAATCGGTAATTGAAGTAACGCTGCTCTTTTGTTAAAACAGCATTGGTGTATGGCTTCATTAGAAAGGTTTCTAATGGGAAAGCTGAATCTCCAAGTATCAATGGTGGCACTGATAGTCTTTGTTCTTCATGGGTGAAGTCAGGGAGTAACTGTCCATTCGAAATAGCTGACCAGAGGGAAGTTGACTGCAATATAATGGAATCATGAGAATTTCCAGGAAAGCCACAGCTTCCCCAAATAAAGCGATATCTTGCATCCACAAGTGCCATCAGGATAATCGAGTAAAAATTTTTAAAGTTGTGGTATTCTTTTCTAGCATTTGCACCACCAGGTGGGCATTTGATGGGAATGTGACAGCCATCGACTGCAGCCCAGCTGAAGGGGAACTGCCAAAGTTCTTCCATGTCAAGAATTTTTTCTTTAAATTCATTTTCTGTTTTTGGCATATCAACAGAGATACATTCTGTCCACAGACATTTGACTATTGCCTCTGTTACTTCATTTACAATTGTAGTCACTGTGGAGCGTCCTAATCCTGCCATTTCTGCTATGCTATACAGGTAGTCCCCTCTCCCAAGCCTGTAGAGACATATTGCGAGACGAAACTCTGCTGATATAGGCTCTTCACATACAGTCTGTCTCTCGAGCTTATGTCGAATCTTGCAGAGGATGAAGTCAAATGTTTTTCTTGAAACTCGGAATGTCTGTTTAAATCGTTTGTCATCATAACTTGACGAGACCATTTGCCACCAGCCTGTATTTCTAGGCACTCTTCGGGTTGATCTAATGTAAGACTTACGTTCACCATTGTCGGACACTAATAGCATTATTGCAAGTAAAAGTGCTTTGAGCATCAACTGTCTTTGTTGCAAGACCACAGCAATACCATTTTCCCAAAATCTACGCCTTCTTCTGCTTTCAGCAAGCATTTTGAATAACAACGTAGATTTAGATCTATCAACAGGAGCCATTTTGTTTTATAGACAGTACGACAGGACAAGTTTTTTTTTCAAATCAATCACCCACAAAGTAGTTTCTATGGTGATAACTCGATCTGATGAGAAGAAAAACAATTAGGAGCGACGTTTGACATAGTCGCCGCTCCAAAGTCGCTCTAGCGCCGCACTCAATTGAATTTAATTCGGCGCATGAAGAGAGCGACGTTTGACCTGAGCCTTACTTTACAACTTCGCTTCGTCATGGCTGAGTTACATGCTCAAGAAATACTAAGTAAATATCGCTACATGGTATATCAATTATTTCTCAGGTCGTTTTCTGCATAAAGTGTTATTGTGCAAAAACAAATTGGTCAGCAAGCAAAGTAGGCCTTGGCCGAACCTTGGCCTTCGTAACTGGAACAGAGCTTTTTAGCAGGATTAGAATGGCACGAAGGACTGGCTCTGTATCAGCGAAAGTAAGAAGAGTCTTTTTTGTTCGCCATGCTTGCTGTTTAGGCCTGGTTCATTCACAACGTTGGCGAGGACAGGTTATGCTAATATCGAATATTGTGAACAGTTTTTAAGAAAGAGATGTATGGATTATTAAATACTAAGATATGTAATAAGGTATGGAAATGTATGAGGCAATAACTCTCCAATTTTTTTCTATATACAAGCTGCTTGCCATGGTCCTATATTATGAATAGAATTAAAGAATGAGTTTTTTTTTTGGAAGGAACTCTCCTGTTTTTCTCATCATATTATGCGCTGTTGAAAAACCTCCAGAAGCTCCTTGCCATTTTAAAATAGTCATTACAGAGTGAGATATACTTTTAAAAGATAAATTATGAGATAAGAATTCTCCTAGTTTTCTCAAGAGCTCTCTGTATTGCTGCTGACAAATGGAAAAAGTGTTGCAAACGATACCTAATATTTAGAGCAAACAAATGATTAAATTCATGCTTGGATGTGGATCAAATTTATGATTCTTTGTGTCAGTCATTGTGACAAGGCTGCCTGTTTTAATCCAATGTGCAGTTGGGGTTCCTTCTGCCTCAAATGGAAATTAGTGCAGAGGCAAACCCTTGATGTGGGACTTGATCATAGCTCAGTCACTAATATTTGTATCCTTGCTCCTAGCCCCTTCGTGCATTTACCGTCGTGCACTCCAGTAAGGTTGATGGACTGTCACCATCATGAAAGTCGGTTTCATTGTTTATAGTACATCCAGTTACCCACAATATGAATAAGTCCCACTGGGTCAATGCTTTGAGAAAAATTTAGCATGACCATCAGTTAAGAGCTGGCTTTGCCACTGATTTTTCTCTTTGTTAAGAAAACTGAAAATTGAAAGAGAACTATTACGTCAAAATAATGAAGTTTTTGTACAGCAGTTAGCTGAGGGTGTTATCGAAAAGGTAGATATTGATGGTGATAAGGAAAGTAAAGCCCACTTTTTCGCCATTTTGGGGTTGTCAGGAAAGACCGACAAACTACGAAATTGGGTATTGTGTTTGACGGCTCCGCAAAGTCTGACACCTCCTTGTCACTCAATGATAGATTACAGTCTGGCGTGAATCACATGCCACTCTTATTTGATACTATTGTTCGTTTTCAAATGCATCCAGTGGTTTTAATTGCCGATATCGAAAAGGCATATTTGCAAGTGCAAATAAATCCTAACGATCGTGATGCTTTAAGATTTTTGTGGTTCGATGATAGAACTAAAGACAAGCCTTCTATTGTTCAATATAGATATTGCAGGTTAGTGTTTGGCTTGACATGTACTCCAGCTATTCTCACAGAAACAATTCAACATCACGTGTCGCAGTTCTGGTCGACATACCCCCAGGTCGCAAGTCATTTAAGCAGGTTGTATTGCGATAATTTTTCATGTTGAGCGGAAAGTGCGGAGAAGACCGTTACCATTTATAAACAAGCTAAAAATCATGTTGTCAGGGGGGTTCAAACTTCGCACATGGAATTCTAATGAAAAGGAGGTCATTAAAAAAATAAACAAATTTGAAAACGAAGGCCTAGAAAGCAATAAGAATGCCACAGTGATGGAAGTTAACCAGACTTACAAGGTAAGGTATACAAGTGCCATGTTTGAAAATGATGATTAATTGAAGGTTTTAGGGATAGGATGGGACAATAACTAGGATATGCTTCAGGTAGATTTATAACGAGTCTTAGCCTTTGGAAAAACATTACCACCAGGTCTGTGCTACAAATCGCTGCAAAGATTTTTGATACTATGGGATATATGACTAAGTTGACAATCAAATCTAAGGCATTTTTCCAGCACCTATGCATCAATAATGTAGTTCGGATGATAAGGTAGTTGAAAAAGACAAGAAGAAACACGATTTATTAATAAGTGCGCTTGAAAATAATCTAGCCAACGAGAAAGTTTCTCGTATAAAAGTGCATGGATTCTCTGATGCTAACGAAATGGCCTACGCGACATCAGTTTATTTATGTGTTACTTACAAACAGGCCAAATAAGTACCAGATTAATTGGGTCAAAGTGTAAGTTGAGGCCTTTCAAGCAACAAATCATCCCCCGTTCGGAGCTTCTAGGAGCATGTTTTATGGTTAAGTTAGTTGAAAAGGTGCATGATATTGTACAGCAGGAATTACAAGGGTGTGCCATCGACAAATATTGTAGGGTAGTCTTCATGGCTGTTTTATATTGGGTTAAAGATGCTAAGCCCTGGACACGAAATGTACGTAACAGAGTCAATGAAATTCTGCAATTTCTACAAGTCTAATAGAGAACAATGGTTCCACTGTCCAAGTCCGTTGCATCCAGCTGATTTGCCCACTCGCGGAAAATATCGGGATATATGTAACAATCTCTTGTGGTGGGAGGGTCCTATGTTTCTTAACCTAGTGCCCAGATATTGGCCCAGGTCTCCATGTGATGAGCAACTCACAACACCCGTAGCCTTGCAAGAAAATGAAATCCGAGCCATCAATCACACACGCTACGTTAATTTCAGGTAATAAGCCTTTGATATCTATGGAAAAGGTTGGTGACTTGCAATGTTAGTCACAATAGTAAGGGCAAGCTACTTAGATGTATTGGGTGGATGCTAAGATTCATATCAAACATGAAATCCGCCATTTTGAAGTCTGAGCTAAACCACGAGCCTTGGTTAGCAGTGTCAAAGGTAAATGAAGCCGGAAGTATGTTAATAAAGTCTATTCAAACCGATTGTTTTGCAAAAGAAATTAATTATTTATCGCTTAGTGAATCTGTCAGAAAGGGAATGAAAACTCCTCTTTATGTCAATCAATTCAATTTATATTTAGATGAAAATAAGATACTTCGCAGAATAACATGAATTGGAAATTCTACTATTCCAGACTCAAGCAAAAGGCCAATTCTATTGCCATCAAGGAATAGGTTTTCAGAACTGATTATCACTAATTGTCATGAAAAGGTTTTCCACCAAAACATTTAAGTCGGCCTCGAAAGAAGTAAAGAAATTATTGCGTTCACCAAGGCTTGCAGAGCATTTTGCACGTAATGGATGGTAGTGATGGCATACCATACCCTTTAATGCCATCTCAGTCGATTAATGGTATAAATTTGAGTAGTATTCCCAATGATGCATATTATGAAATTGTTAACACTCACGAAGCATTGTCTAAAAGAGCTAAGTGTCACCAAAGACTTTTGTCTCAGTTTACAAATCGTTGGAAGAAGGAAAAATTGAGCCTGTTAGAAAAGTATAAACCTCGTAACAACTCAATTTTTAATCCTAATATAAAGATTAATGATGTGTGTATAATTCGAAATGAACAGGCAAAGAGAGCCTTCTGGAAGCTGTGCAGGGTTGAGCAACTCAAAATTGGAGCTGATGGTTCAACAAGATCAGCCAAGGTTTCGGTTATGTCAAGTGATGGGACTAAAAAGGTATTGGTAAAATCTTTAAAACATTTGATTCCCTTAGAAATTGAAAATTTTTACGTGGCTCTTGACAAGCAGTCAACCAATTCCGCCAAGCCTACACGTAGGCCGACGCAGCACTGCATAGATGCAGTGCCAGCGCAGCAGCAAAATGCGTCACCCACTACATTACAGCCACCTGGTAGATCTAAACGTAATGCAGCCTATATAGGCAAATTGCTATGTAAAGCGCACAATTAATGGTTGTTCAAGTGTTGTATAAGTATCTTGAAGTATTCGTTATGTTCATATTGTCAATTAAATGTTTGATCATGTCGTGAATCAAACAGGAGGAATGTGTTGGAAAGATTACCCCCTGGTTTGAGATCACCTGATAATTAGTCACATGTCCAGTATTATGACCTTTGCAATCACGTTGCAAGAGAGTGGTGTTAAGTATGAGTTAGGGTAGCACATGGTTATGTTCTGTTTCATTAAAAATTAAACATGCTGAAATGGTGTCATTTTCTTTCTCAACACACCTAATTACAACAGGCCATAGTCATAAGAGAGAGATGGTCTGGAAATTAACAATGGGCTATTGTTATCTCCTTTTGTTTCGCATCTTATGTTGAGAGTAATTCGTACCCAGTTTCCTGCGTGCACAAAATTGACAAGATGGCAGTTGCGAGCAGCGAAGACTTTTTTCTTGGTGACGACTTCGAAGCAATTTTAGCCCTCTGAGAGGACGATACTATCGAATATATAGCAGAAATGAATAAAGAAGTAGATGATTTGTTAGAAGAGATTGGTACAAGCACATTAATGCCAAACACCTGGCCGATCCAGCGTACATGGAGAAAGAAAATCCTGGAATCAAGAGTGAAGGAGATGCAAAAACTGCTGAAAAGTTGCTCCATCCACTTTTTTTCAAAAAGATGATCAATACTTGTGCAAAAAATTGGCTGCAGATGAGTGCTATTCTGATAAAATGCGTTCTGAATTCAGCAGTTACACTCTACTTTGCAGTACTTTGCAAGATGGAAACTATTCTGACAATTTTGTACGTGATCTAATCAATGATTTTAAAGGTGATCTCGAAAAATTCTATCCAGAATTTTATAGCTGTGTCTCAGATAAAAAATTTTCATGAATCTGACAAAAACAAACTTAGTAATCTTGGGCTTTGAAATTGCAAATCCTATTGTTGCACACTTGACAGAGTCTAAAATAATGGAAGATGGATCGGTTTCCCCCTGTACCTTATCTTCCTTCTCAGCAAAAGAGGTGGATATAATCAAATACTTAGCTGGCTATGTTTTTGGGACTGTGTACCGGCGTCTTAGAAATAATAAGTACACCAGAAATATGCTTGGCGAGCAAAGTTTGTGTGTATTACTTGCTGGAAAGACTACTGTGCAAGATTCGGCTAAAGGAAATACCTTAACAAGTGCAAAGAACAGAGGAGGACTTTGGATTGTGTCATCAGAGGTTTTTGAAATCTTTGCAATTGTAGAAAATACTTTCCGAAAACGTACAGCCAAATTTCAGAGGAAAATTGACAGCAAAGTTATTCTATATGAGCTTCTAAAATATCCTGTTTTGTTAGCAAACTACAAAGTGGTCTGTGATAAAGCAGCAGAGAAAGTTAGCAAAGAAATTTCACTAAATCTGTTGGAGCATTTGATCATGATTTACATTCACACATGAATCTTCTTTTTTGTTAAAGGTAAATATGAACTTAATAGCATTCAGCGGAAACAAAAATCATCAAAGTCTTTGAGAACTGAAATAAAACGTGTTTCAAGCAGCTTGGATAAAGGTCACTAGTTCAACTTGATAGAACAGGAAACAAGAACAGGGGAATGGGGTAAAGGAAAATCTCTACACTGGGGAAGGGCAATATTTTATGTTCTATCATTATTACACCAAGAAAAAGAACAATATTTGACAACAATGATCTTAATGGAAACAGTTTTTTTACAATCTCTAATTGTTGGAAAGTTGTAACCTATAAGTATATGTTTCAATTATAACTCACTCCTTTTTGCCTCTGAATTAAAAATCTCTTGTTCCAAAAAAATTGTTTTATTGTCTAAATGTTGATTTCTTGCAAAATGTGGAGTGAAAAGATTCTGTTACAATTAGATTAACCCAATCAAATGCATTTAACAAATATGTCCCTACTCAGCCTCAAGATTGTATTGTCACCAGGAAATTAGTTCTGGTTTTCTTTGATACCAGAGGGGTAAATTCCAGTAACCTGGGCAGAAAATTACAATCTTGCATCAATTTTTGGCCAGAAGAGTCACCCACACTTACAATTTGGCTGAATAAGGTCGGTAACTTTCATATTTTGGCTGACGATTTAATAAGACTCCAGACCAAAAAATGGATTTCTCCAGACCAACAAGACAATTCCCCTACCTATGCAGATTGGCTTGCCCCCTTGCAGATTGGCTTGCCCCTTGGACTTCTTTCAAAAACTATTTCCAACCCTGCTTATCTAACAACTTTAGTGAACATATTGTCATTTAGTTTTCTTGAAGGTAGATTCTTCGACACTGAAACGTTCATCATCAAGAGAGATTTGCTCCTTACATTTAAACAGTCAAAAAATTGTCAAACATTTGACAATAAAAAGCAGTTCCTGCTGCTTCTGGAGGACCATAAACTTCAAGTGCTTTAGAAACAGACCCACTCAACACTTGTGCTGCAAGACGGACATTCATGACTGAAAAGCGTGTTGAATTGACATGGTTATTTGTAAGTTTGTGAGCTAAGTGAAGTCCACATTCTAAATCATAATGGAATAATTTTGTGATATGCTTCCAAGTGAGGTACTGTTCATCATTCCACATATTCCTGCTGCATGAGCCAGCAAAAGAATTGTGAAGGCAGTTGCGTGCATTTTTTTTTGATGTGGTGGGTCGGAAATAAAATAAATGTATCGCTCTTCATCAGCCAATCTATTGATTGTACAATATGTGACATCTGAAAGTTCGTTAGTATCTTCAGCACAAGTCATTCTTAATTGCATTCGATAAAATCTTCGATTTGAAGGGGCTCCATCACTTGTCACACCAACTACTTTGATTTTACATTTATTCCCTAAAATTCCAAGAGCTTTCCAAAACAATGGAAAAATTTGTGTTGCCCTAGCATTAGTTGTTGCAAATTTGGCAAAAGAGAATTTCACAGGGTTTAGAATACTTCTAACATGGAAAACCAAAACAAGAGATGCTAATTCTTCTGAACTAACTGCCCCATTCTACTAATTTTCATGCTGGTATCACCACTTGAACTAATGTTATAACAAAAAGGGATTCATAGCCCTTAGGTCTAGTACCCCAGTCTAAAAATAGCACAAGGAGTGATATTTCAGCTAGGGTCTGTATCCTATCTTGATGTGCTTATCAAACTACCCCTTTCTACTAATTTTCATGCTGGTATCACCACTTGAACTTATGTTATAACAAATAGGGACATAGAGGTCTGGGGTCCATTACCCCAGTTTTAAAAATAGCACAAGGACTGATTTTTGAGTTGGGGTTGTATCCTAACTTGATCAGCATATCAAACTGTCCCATTACGTACCTACCAATTGTCATGCCAGTATCACAAGTTGCACGTTTCGCCTTTTTTTTTTGGCTTAACAGACCTTACTACTAGAGTATTACGTAATCTCGTGAAAATGGAACCATACGCTTCATATAGTCAGTAGTGTTCAGTGTTCATCATATACGCATCATGACTTCTTGTAAAAAATCGAATTTTTTTTCGGCATGAAATCGCCTCTTCATTCCTTCCTTTATTGATTTGTAGTCTAGGTTTTCAAATTAGTATGAAAAACAACTTTTTTACTATTTTTATTACTCCACCCAGGGGCTTCAGAACATAGGAGCCCTGAAAATATCCCCAATGTTTTATAACATTTTCATGACATTTTCATGGTATCTACAAATCCTAGGCCCAAAGAACCTTCATCATTTTAATAAATTTATTTTTACTTGTCTTTATTTCCCGAGCTTTGTTAAATCTTGGTTCCTTGTGATTCCCTCTGCGAAGCATAATGCGATCACGTAGCATACAGAACCTATGATCATAGAGCAAGGTCAGTAACAGTTTCATTAACATTTCCATCATAATCAAGTTTAAAACCTAGATATCTATAAGTTGTAACAATGTCACTGCTTGAATCCTTCAATTTAAAAAAAAGTTTTAAATTTCTTTCCAACAATATTGAAGATCATAATTTTGTTTTATCTGTGTTTTTAACCATTTTCCATTGATCGCAATATTTTTCAAGTTGCTTAATACTATTTTTGAGACCTGTTTCTGAATTGGTGGCCGTTCGTGTATTGGGGCAGGCTGGGCTTAGCCCCACCAAGAATCATCTAGAAATGTTTTCCAAGGCAGTATGTTTTCTTGCCACAACTGCTTTCTTTTTATCTACCATTCTTGTATTCGTTATTCTTTAAAAATCAAACAATAAAAACACTCCCAGTGGTTGTGTTTAGGTTATGTGTGGCCTAATCAGGCAAACAATCCCTTGGTATATTGCCTTACAGCCGCAGCCATTGACCGAAATCTACTTTTGAATGGTGTTTCCTTTCTTGGACTCGATCTTTCAAGCCCCAAGCCTTGACCATATCTAGCCAATCATTCCTGTACCTATTCAAGCATGCTCTGCTCACTGATTGGCCCCTGCTTCACAAAACAATAAGGTCTTGGGGCAGAATAGTTTTTGCCCTAAAGAATCAATCACAGTACTTATTCTGTTGTCAAAGGTCGAATTACTTCCTAACTTCCTATGAAATGTCTTCGTCTTCTGTCAATTGATCCAAAGCACCTGTTGCTAGAGACAACAGACACCTCTGTTTTTCTGGAAGATTCGTTATTAGAACAGCCATTACAATGCTCGTTTCTTTATTTCACCTTTTCTTCAAATATTTCATGTGGACTGTTTCGTTTAAACTTGTACTGGGAATTTTTAACTACTAACATAGGATGAATGGGAGATAAAGGCTTCCAAAATAGCCTTTCTTTGCTCCTAAAAGGGGCGTGACTCGAAAAATTTTTCTAGGGAGAAGCCCTTAAAACCCAGTTCTTTATCCTTTACCCGATCTGAGCCCCCCCCCCACACTTTCAGATCTTTCTGCAGCCCCTGTAGTATGCAGCATTTTACCATTTACTCTTCAGCATTCTAATTTATGTAGCAAACCTTGTCAAACTCTTTCAAAAGCTTTTGAAATTGTAATTGATAAAAGTTAAAACGACCTGAAAAGAGCTGAAACCACCTGTAAACAACCTGAAGCGACCTGACATGACAGGATATGACCATCTTAGATGGGGGGGGGGGACCAGAGTTATCAAACTTTTGAAATCAAATAGTGGGAACCCAAGGAGACAATAACTGTCAATTGCCATTCTTTCTCAGATAAATAACTAAATTAACTTAATTACAATGAAACTTACAAGACTTTGAAGACCCCTATTAAAAACCCTATTAAAAACTGTTAAAACCCTGTTAAAAATCCTAAATTACAAAATACTAAATTACAGAAGAAAAAGTTTATCACAATTAGAATATATAACATGTTTAGCTGAATATTTACAATAAAAAGAGAAGAAAGAAAATCTAAATTTATATATACATTCTGGATACATTCTCCGCCAGCGTTTGGTTGTGAGTCGTTGTTGCAGTTGAAATCAAGTTGAAGAGGATAGCAGTTGCAGCTGCGCATGTAAATCGCAAATTTGGTGGAATAGGATGTTCGCTTTAGATGTGGACCTTTGTAGACTGATAAAAATGGGCAGGGTTGAATGAAAATAACCCTTAATCCTAAAAAGGATAACCCTTTATCTTTGAAAAAATTATTGCTTTTACTTGAAAGGACATATAACTGCTTGCAGCAAATTGGTAAAGGTGCGACACTTTCATCGCAGCTCGAGGGCTCCATGGCCCCCATGACCTGCTTGGATGTGGGATCCTATTGTCCTTTAAGCACTATCATTGGCTAATTCAAAATATAAACAGAACTGCTGATTGGCTGATAACATTATTCGCCCTTGCTGGCCCAAAGGCTTTTTCTGAAACCCAAATTACGACTATGGACATGATTTTTTAAAATAATGTCACTAAAAGTGTCAAAATGGAACAAAAAGTGGCACAAATGACCAAAAATCCACATTTCACAGAAACCTCTGAAAATTGGCACAGAGCCTATTTCTGAAAAGCTGATTACGAATATGGACATGCGTTTTTGAAATATTGTCACTTAAAGTGCCAAAATGGAACAAAAAGTGGCACAAATGACCAAAAATCCACATTACCTAAAATTCTCTAAAAACTGGCACAGAGCCTATTTCAAATATGCTCATCACGAATATTAGCTTGATTTTTAAAAATTTTGTCATCAAAATTGTTCAGGTGGGACGAAGAGTGGCACAAAAGACCAAAAATCCACATTACACAAAATCCTCTAAAAATTGGCACAGAGCCTATGTCAAATGTGCTTCTTAGTTTTACTTTAAATCTTGTCACTATAATGGTCAAGTTGCAACAAAAACTGGTGAAAAAAAACCAACTGTTGAAATTATCAGAGTGGTTAATGACAACCTTTCTACGTATTTTGATAGAGTTATGTGTACATATAACCTAACCGGTAAGTGTTACGTGGCTAAAGTTAGATTTTTGGAGGATACCTAAAAAACTGTGTTCATTCTTCCTGAGACAGACTGCTGGGCAAGTCATATTCACGTTTTAAATGATAGTCATTCCAACAGCCCCTTTTCATCTGCGGGGAACATATTGACAATGGGTCACCTGGGCTGGAACATTTCAAACACTTAAATGGCTTCCTTTGCGTGGGGACAATATCGCTGAACTGAGTAGGCATCGGTGTTTGCTTGGCTTGAATGTTGGATAGTGGAGGAATTCAAACCTTCTATTTGTCCTACGGTACATCGCATACCAAGGGCATATGACCTCAAAGTGGAACTCACTATGATTGAGATGTTTGCCACTTCCCTCAATGTCGCTTTTCCTCCATAATGTGTGGCCATTAATCAAAACATAAATTTTGCAAAGGTTATCAAAAACTATACTTTGCTTACGTATGGTTCTGAACACAGTGCTATAATCATTTTCCTGGTTATGATCATTTTATGGTCTTTTTCTACTGCTCCCTTGGATTTTCGGATGCAGTAGCTCATTTAATGATCATTCATTGAAATTTCATGCACCCCTACAATGTTCCTAGCACATGTTGTAGCAATATGGTCTAAGATTGCTTTAGTTGTTAGTTTCACCCCAGGCGGTTCCTTTATAAGCTGCTTGAAGCTAAACAACTCATAGAGATCCAGCATATGCTTTGAATCATTATATATGGGCAGTCCAGCTTGTTTTGGGGTGAGACCGCAGTTTGTGTCTCCTAGTAAGATTATTTCTTAATTTTCTTTATATAAAAAAGGAAGAATCTTTTCCAGCTCGAAAAAGGATATACCAGGTTTTTTTGTTGGTCTGTACCAGGCAAGAACAAGAAAGAACTTCCTTTTTGGGGGTTCGACCTCAATGCAGATGATTTCTGAGTCATTTATAGGGACATCAGATCATGTTTTGTATTTAATAGAGTCCCGGATGTAAATAGAAACACCACCCCCATTACAAGCTGAATCCCGGCGCTCTTGCTGATAACATACAAATGAGTCATTTATTGAGGGTAGTTAGGGTCTAGCTTAGTCTCTTTTGCAGGGTTTTACCTGAATTGTGAAAAAAAATTGATTTTTATTTTTCTTCAAACTAGTTAACTTTGAGACAGGTTCTAGTTTTTTACGGTTGTATTTTGGTTTTTTACCTATTGAAATGACTGTTTATTTTCCGGAGCTATAAAATTTGAATTGCGTTGCCTTGGCAACCATTCTAACAACGGTTGTATTTTGTGGATGGTTCAGTCTTTCCTGCCCCTTTCCCCCCTGGAAAAAAACAAATTTGACATTTGATGGTGCTTACATGATGTAAATATGCTCTCATCACTTTCAATTGCACCTTGGGATAGATTTGAATGTTAGGGGATTCATGGAGATTGCTACAAAAGGCTTGAGAAAAGGTAAAAAGTCGCTACAGACCAAAAAGGGAAGGTAAATGATTTGCTGGATGCAATAGGAAGCAAAGAACTTGTAGAAAAGAATCCGTCAGGGGAAAGTGAATTATTTGATCAGGCAAGGCCTGGCACCTCACATGAAAAACCTGATGGGCCTGATGGTTAAAAATGTTTATGAAGGGTTGAAAGTATAATCAAATGTGATTGTGTTGGCCATGTTCAAAAGAAAGCGGGGAAGCACCTTTTAAATTTGAAAGCAAAGACTAAAGAAAAACATTATTGCTTAGCAATATGTCGGAATACTCTGCAGAAGTTGACTCCCACTGACAGGGAAGTTGATATTGCTATTTACACCATGAAAAAGAACATTGTAGCAATTCTCAACCATACTAGTATGGAACATCAAGATCCTGCTAGAAAGCACAGATTCTGTCCCACTGAAAAGGATTCTTGGTGTTAATGGCAGCAGCAGATGGTAACATCTGGGAGAGCCACTTATAAAGATGATGAATGTTTGCCAGAGCCATTCCTTGAAATTTTGAAGGTGTATTCGTGGGACCACTCAGAACCTAAGTGAGTATCTCAACTCAATGGTTAGGATGCATTGCCCCAAACACAAGCATCATGGAGCTAAAGTGGTCTGGTCTGCTACTGCCCCAGCTGTTTGCCAATTCCACAGAGAGCAGAATGTAGACTGCAAATAATGGAAAAAATTTGTAATTCTTGGTATAGTGCACATCAAACATACGTTTTTGCAAAAGGACCATAAAGGCTTGCAGAAAGCTGAAACCCAAGCCACTGCTAAGGTAAAAAGACATCACCAGGCAATGCATATTGTGCGCACAAGGAAAGAAGATCTTCTTTGGGAACTTGAAGGATTCACTTACGAGACTGGATCTTTCTAATTTTTTTTCTTGGGCCTTTAGATACAGAGAAAAGATCAATTTTCACTCTACCATGCTAAAAGGTGGACGTACGTACGCCTTGCTGTGCAAACTTCGTTGCAAATTAAGCAGTGTGATGAAATAATTGTTTTTAGCAAAATAATCAAAGTTCAGTTTACTCTTCTTTTATTGTCTAACTTTACTACTGCGAGTTTAAATAGCAATGCCGGAAGGAAAAGGAATTGCTAATATCGAAGCCATCAAGGGCCTAATGGAGGTACAGGAACGTGCTTTCCGCTCCATGATCGAAATCATGTTCAACAGCAAAGATGTACAGGACCTAAAGTCAAGTTTAGAGTTCAGTCAGACTAGCATATCATCCATCGAATCAAAGCTAGATGCAGTTGATGGTCAAATTGATCTTGAAAGCAAGGCAGTCGAGGAACAGGTAAGTAATGTAAACAGCCTCCAAGGCCAAGTAGAATACCTTGAAAACCATTCACGCCGAAACAACGTCAGAATAGTTGGGGTGGAGGAATTGCCAGGAGAAAATGAAACGTGGGAAAAATCAGAGGAGATGGTGAAAGAGCTCGTGAAGGATAAATTGGAATTATCTGAAGACCTCCATATTGAAAGGGCACATCGTGTAGGAAAGAAAAAGGAGACTCGTCAAGACGGTTCCAAGTACAGCCCACGTCCCATTGTTGTCAAACTCCTTTTGTGGAAACAGCGCGAAAAAATATTGTCCACAGCAAGGTCCAAGCGACCTGATGGTGTGTCCTTTTATCCTGACCTTTCACCCTTGACACTTCAACGCCGCACAGACAAGATACCGGACTTGATCAAGGCACGTAAAGAAAGGGAAGGTGGCCTATTTTGTATTGGACAAACTTATTATTAAAGAGGGCAAATTAAATTATAAGCATAGGGGTGGAAATGGAAATGCTAGTCGCCTTGAGAATCACGATGAGGAATCTGAGATCGAGGGAAAGCTTAGCCTTACATAAACCGATTGGTGTAAAAACCTCAGTTGTGTTGTCCTTACTACTCTCATTTTATATTTATCTATGTAGATTTTTTCTCCATTTGATTTATTTCATAGATAACATAACCAAATGAGTAGTCAGAATGATCCCTGTAGCATCTCCTACAAAAATATTCAACATAATCATAAAGCAGTCTTCTGTAACAACTGCCATCTCAGGGTTCATATAAAGTTGCAGCAAAGAGTTCTACAGGCAATTTCATTTCAGGATTATGCTGCACCTTTTACTCCTATCTTCCATGACCTGAAGATTTTGAAACTGCATGACCTTTTTCAAATAAAACTGCTCATCTTTGTCTATCAGTGTGTCAACAAAATTTCCCCTCCAACTTTTCATACTTTCTTTGATTCATTGTCAAATGTTCATCAATATGGTACAAGGCAAGCCACCAAAGGTGATATTTTTCTTATTCAAAAAAATACCCTTCAATATGGTCTTAGGTCTGTGCGTTACTACGGTGCAAAATGCAGGAATAACATCCCTGATTATATCAGAAGATCACCATCTGTAAGAAGTTTTCAATGTAATCTAAAATCATTCATTTTTGAAAGAGGTTATTAATTACTCCCTTTCCAAATTTACAGCAATTTCATTCAAGTCGTGGCTAAAGCAAATATTCGCTTTATTTATCAGCTGAGAGATTTTGATTAAATATACTAAGGGGTGCTCTCTTCTCGATTAGTTTTGTAACTATTGAGAGAGCTCCTCCTCTAAATAATTCCCTACGTGCAATTTAGTTTATTTCTATATTTATGTATAGTAACTGAGATTTTTGTATTAGTTTTTATTTATATTTGTATCTAATTGTTTGTATAGTTTTCACTAAATTGTATGTAGTGTGAATTTAGAATGGAATGAACTGAACTGAACTGAATTTTCAACTTATTGAAGTCATTGTAAAATTGTAAAATATAATCTTTTAATATTTTAAACCTCTATCCAATTTGGCTAGAGTCTTATGCAGTGGGATTATCATATTTTGAAAAATTCTTCATTCATTTCAATGATTAGCTTGTATTTTAAGAAAAGATACACAAATTTTCTGTAAGCTCCAAGCATTTTTGGAGAAATCTTTGCTCAATGACCTTCCATCTTGCACTGTGGTTGATATATTTGAGAGGTGGTTGCCAAATTTCTTTTGCAGATACCAAATTCAGACTCTCTGGCTCTCAAATTTCTAAACGATATCTAGTTTGCTATGGTTGAAATAAAATTGGCTCTTTAACAGGTTGTACAAACAGAGTGCTATTTTCAGGTGAAACCCTGCCTGGCAGGGTTATGTATTCCGAGATTGTTTGTCAATAGTTGAACCACATCCAGCTGACTACGTAAACCATTAATATTCAGGGATGCCATTGCCATGCCTTTTTGTAGCCTATTTGTGACGACCCACGGTCTGCTCTTGCTCACCTGACGACCCTTGCTCGCCTCTGATTAGTTTATCACCCACACATGACTTGGACATGAAGGTTGCTGGCAAATAGACAATAGCCCTCTGGGGTAAGATGCTTCCTCCATTCATCTATGTGCTTGAAGGCAATTGTTGAAGAACCTATTGCTTAGCTGCTGTTTTGTTAATAATCGAATTTCGCAATGTCACGTGCGTTGAACTTGGGATGCGTGCCATGTCGGTGGCATTGCATCAGCCATGCCACGTATGCATCATCATGATGAGAATAACGATGCCATGTTGCAATTTCTTGCATCAGGCGTCTCCTGATTGGACAAATGAACATTAAACTATCGACTTTTTCCTTATTTAGATTTAATATTCCATTTTTTAGAACTTTAAACTTTGCCCCCGTATATTCCTATAAATGTATGTAATTTTTAGTAATTGAGCAGAGGTTAGATTTTCACAGTGATTGAAAGACATAAGATTTTGTAGCCGATAAAGTGTAGCTGAGACGTGATTTTTAACGCCTTCTCATAGACGAAGCAAGCCGTGTCTTCTCTGACGTCGATTCTTTTGAGGTCGTAAGTTTTTATAGATTTGTTTTTAGTGAAGTAGTCAATTATTGAAAGAGCTGTCGAAATTTCCGATAAACCTAGAATCGTTGGTTTAACACAATGTTAGAATGGTTGATAAAATCATACCTCTTTGAAAGGCTAAATCGCTGTATTTTGATTTCTATCCTTCCTGTTCTTGTTGGTCCTAGCAGTAGCACTGTAGCATTTCTTTATACTTCCCTTAATACTTTTGAAGGCTGGATTGTGAGGTTCTTTTGCAGCTGTGTTGTTTTTCTAGTGTCTAATTCAGATATGAGAATTGCGTGTCTTCAGCTTCCTGGGGGATCCTTTCATAGACCATTTGCTTTGTGTGCCACTGAGGGCAGCTCATTTTTCTTGCATCGTTGTTCCTGAGGTGTGCAATTTATCTTTCTCTAGTTCACTTTTTAGAATTGCATTCTTCTTAGCCAACTTGGCATTTGTTAGCCTTTCAGCATTGAGAAAGCCAGTCAGCTGGGAATTGCTATTGACCAGTTTCTCAACAATAGTGAGAAAGGCATTTTCTGGTGGCAATTTCACACACGGCAAGGCTGGGTGACACAGAGCTGATTTTTAATTGGAGTATCAACGCTGTCCAGAATACAGAAAAACAAGTCGTTCTGTTCTTTAGGTATTCAAGACGAGATATTTCTGATGGCAGTTTCGTGCCCAGTGAGTATTGAGTGAAATGCGACATTTCCTCCATCTGAGTCTCTGTGCTCTCCAAGAAACAAACAAACGAGAGACTTTGTAGGTCCCCACCATCACCTTGATCTCCTCAATCAAAAGCCTCTTTAATAAAAAAGAGGCAAGTCCAGCTTGTGTTGTTTTATTGATAACCAAGCCGTTATTCAACAGGCAACCAAGAGTCTTTTTTTTTGTTTTATCACATAAAATCTTTTAAAAAGAAAGAAACTACAAGTAAGCAAATTTTCTGCCATAGCTGGAAAGGACATGGTGTCAGCGAGTTCCAACTACGACAGCCATTTACAATATTTTCAACATATATGTGGAAATGTGGAAATAGTTTAATTAAACACATATACATTTGTTCACAAATAAAGAACAACAAAACTAAAAAAAAAAAAAAAAACCTTAAAACCTTTTCGTGACTTTTTGCTTCAAGGATTATTCGATTGATGATGACACTATTTTTTGAGTCTCCGAACAGAAGCAGGTCACACAAAGGTTTATCTTCTTGATCGATATTTAAACCAGGAACTTCAGAGAGCCGTCCAAAGAGATCTTGTCGCATCACATCAAACTGGGGGCAGTGCAGGAGAAAGTGCTCGCTGTCCTCCAATTCATTACCACAAGCACAATTTATGTTCATTCAGCATGCTAAACTTTAAACGCAACTTTGTGAGTAATCTCACACCTTCAATATCTGAAATACTGTAAACAGAATTTCCCTCCGGTCTTATGATTTTTAATAATTTGTTTTTAAACTGAGAAAGGGATATTAAATTTTTGAGCTCATCCCGAGCAAGTTCCACTCAAACAGAGTATTATGAAAATAAGAATTGGTAAAGCGATTGGTTCTAGCAACATCTATGTCATAATCACGATGGTGTCTAAGACCGTAATTCAGTTGGCGTTCAGGAGGGATTTTATCAAAAAGGTAACTTGGCGATTGTGATTTCACTGAGTTAAAGAAATGGCATAGCCTTCTGTACCATCTTCTGTGATACAAACTTTCCCATCCTAATTCTTCATACAATCTTTGCCTATTTGTTCCTCTCCAAGCCCCAGCAACAGCTAAGACTGCAGAATATTGGGTCTGTTCAAGCCTTTGCGTAAATGTTAGGCGCATTTCTGGGCCATATTTGTGATGAATGATGTCTCCATAGTCTAAGTGAGGTCTCACGTAGAATTTGTATAATTGGCCTAGCACATCCCTAGCTACATACTTAGACAGGAATCTTATCATCCCTATGCCCCTTCTAGCCTTGCCAACAGCCTCTTTAATTTGACTAAGAAAATTCAGTTCACAGTCAAGCTGCATTCCAAGATGCTTGTGCTCAGATTTTCGCTCAACTTCATCATTGCCTAGCAAAAGATGAGGATGGAACGGCTTGCTTTTTTTGCAAGAGAAAACAACCTCTTCATTCTTATTTACATTAAACTGCATTTTCCATTGCCAGGCCCATAAACGCACCCTGTTAATATCAGCATTGAGCTCATCAGCAGATCTTCTTTCATCTTCTACAACCGAGAAGAGAGAAGTATCATCCGCAAACATTTTGACATCACAGGTCACATTGTCAACAAGATCGTTAATCAAGACAATAAAGAACAGTGGACCTAAATCAGAGCCCTGAGGCACACCAGCACATATCGGTGCCCATTTCGAGCTTTTACCATCCAAAACAACTCGCTGTTTACGATTTGCTAGGTAGTTCTGGATCAAAGCAAGGATGTTCCCATTTATACCATTGCATTTTAATTTGTACAGAAGGCCATCGTGCCCTGTCAAACACTTTAGAAAGATCAAGAAAAACGGCTCTAGTTTCAAGGGCAGGACAAGCTTCATATGCTTTGTAGATGTTGTGAGTTATAGATAACAACTGATTAATAGTAGAGTCTCTTGGGCGAAAGCCTGATTGTTGTTGAGCTAGAAGTCGATTTGCACAAAGATATTTATAAATTTCATCAAAAATTACTTTTTCAAATAGCTTCGCAAAGGTAGGGAGGAGTGAAATAGGCCTATAGTTTATTATGTTCTGCCTGCTGTCTTTTTTGTGGACAGGAATTATATTAGCCTTCTTCCAGATAGAAGGAAACGTCCCCGTCTCTAGAGATTTTTCGAAGATTAAACACAGGGGCTCAACTATTGAGTCATCGCATATCTTAATCACAGGAACAGATATGTTGTCACAACCACCAGCTTTTTTGGAATCAAGTGCCCAGATTAGTCGTAAAACTTTCTCCCTATTAATGACAACGTCCGTTAAAGATGAATTGCACGGAAGTTAGAAGTTGGGAATTTTGCTGTCAGTTGATAATTCGGAACATTGTTGTATAAAAAAATCATTCAAAATGTTGGCCTTAATGTCTACATTGGTAACTAGGGTTCCATTTTCTAGAATTGGAGGAATTCCCGCAATGCTTTTCTTATTCATTAGTTTGTTCAGGGCAGTCCAATATGTTTTAATACCCTTGCTTGGATCGGACAATTTTCTTCCTAGCTTTAGGTAATATTTTTCTTTAGCATCAATATTTATTTTTGATGTTTCTTTCTGAACGTCCTTAACATTGATCCAGTCCTCCTGCTTTCTACCACGCTGTAAAAACTTTTTGTAAAACCTATATTTTTTCGCCTTATTGCTGTTTTACTTTCGCTGTCACCCATGGGGCATCCTTATCATTACATGTGACAACTTTATTTGGTATGTTAGAAGACAAAATTGAGTAAATCGTTGCCGTGAAGACTTCGCTCATCTCATTTGGGTCAAGACCCATAAGACGCGATTCCCAATCAATCCCATTAATTTTTTCCCTGATTGACTGGATGTCGGCTTTTGCGTAATCCCACATGGTCTTCTTATAGGGTGGTGGGGCAGGGATAGACAAGTTCAACTTACCATGAATAAGCTGGTGTTGACAATGATCATCCAAGGAAGGGTGAACTCCAGATTTAACAAAAAGATTTGGCTGGTCAGTTATAATAAGATCGATACAAGACATGCTTCCACAACGTATATTTGCGGGCTCATTTATTAACAGGTATAAGTTATTTGTCACTATAAACTCCTCCAAAGCAGTTCCTTCTGGAAAGTCATTATCTCCCTTCCACCACTGAGATGACCTACAGTTGAAATCCCCCATTATAATCACTGCAGTTGGTTTCTCCTGGCTAAGACGAGTTAATGTCATATGCAGTTTATCCATGAACACTTCAAATTGTTCACTGCTTTGGCTAGGGCTGCGATAAACAGTAACTAGAGATATTTTCTTTCGCCCTATTTTTATATCAGCTACGATTATTTCCTGTAATCGTTCGAGATCCTTCCTACGTTGAATTGGCAGTCCCTCTCAAAAATACATGCAAACACCCCCAATTTTGGAATTTTACTTGAATCCACTTTAATCATCGTTCGACTGGATATAAAACTTTTGGCTGCGCAGCATGACGTAAGTCTCTTATGTTTTATTTAAGGTATCGTGGCAATTTCATCAATCAATTTAGGTACAATGTCCTTCTTAACGCATTTTGGTACTTGTGGAGATGCGAGCACTGGATACTGTCCAATAATTAATGGATTCTGGAATGACATCTGTGGGTACATAGTTGCTACAGGGTTACTCTGCAGAAAGTTATGCCAAGGTGCATATAACGAATACCTCTAAGCGGATATTCTTGCCTGAGAGTTAACTGGTGCTCCTAAACCATTACACCACAAATTTGTTGGTGGATTTCTAATTCTTCTTGGACGTTCACATAGGGGCGGTTCACTCTGAAGTTCAATATCCGGTTCTTGTTCTTGACGAAAAGAATTGTTTTTGTTGAAGATAGCAGGGTGCTGTTTAGCATCATCTTAGTTAGTATCATTGTGAATCTTAATTATTTGCTTGAATTACTGCTGTTTTTTCACAACAAGCATGGAAATTCTAATGACTCTAACTAGTCTTTTAACAAGGTTTACTATAACAGCTTCAGATTTTCTCAAAAACAGTTGAATATTGACTAAAATGCCTCCAAGTTGAAGTAAAGGTCACAATTGCAATAAATGCGAGCTATTATTGGCTTGGACTACTTTTATTTTAACATTGTTTACTATAAAAACTGATATTTTCTCAAAAAGTGTGAGTTAGATTTCAACAAAAATTGCTTCTTTACAACGTACAAGACATAATTGCAATGAATGGAGCCTATTTTTTGCTTGAATAACTGTTGTTTTTTTCAGAATTAGCATGACACTTGCAATGAACTAATCATTTAACATCATTTACTTTTTACACTGAGATTTTCTCAAAAAGTATCAGTGAAATTTCGAAAAAATGCTTCTATTCAATGTAAACGTCATAATTGCAATGAATGCAACCTATTATTTGCTTGAATTAAAGCTGGTTTTCAGAATTAGCTGTTCTGTATTTATGTTGTTGTAGTTGCTGTTTTATATGTTGTGTTTGGCCTAGGCACCCACAAGCTGAGTTGCATGTAGCTTTTAGATCTTGAGGAGATATAAGTTACAATATGGTAAAAAGCTATGCAGTGCTCAATTTGTGAAATGGTAGAGTACTATTATTAGAATGTAGATATTTGCAATGGCCTCAGTAATGATGTGGGCAGCCACAAAGGAGCTGATTTTAGAAGGTAATCTGAAGGCAAATTATAATTTTTTTTCAAGTACATTTTAAAAAAGTGAAAAATGTGTTGTATTTCCTATTGTGTGCTGGGGAATGAGCAAGAGAATAATGTGACACTTTTAAATTTGACCAACCAGAGTTTGTGACCAATGCAGAAGGAGGAGAAGTGTGGAAGAGAATTTTAAAGAAAGTAAAGGAAAGGGTCAGAGCTTATTGTAACTCCAAGAAAAATCTTACCTAAGAGAAATATGTATTTTATTCAAGAACTCAAAGAGAGTCTGAATCAATTACTGTATATGTTACAGTGGTGCCAAATCTTGCTAGTAATTGTGAATTTGCAGGTTTAAAGAACACCCTTATTAGAGATCGGGTTGTGCTTGGAATTAGAGATCAAGCAATGAAAGAAAGATTGTTCCCTGTAAAAGATTAAAGTCTGGAAAAACCCAACGCTATGCTTCATGCAGCTGAAACTTCCAAACAACAAACAGCTAATATCAAAACAGCTGAGAACCCAGAGAAAGGCTCAATAGAAGGGATAACTCGAAATCATAAGAAGCTTCAAACCAAAGTCAATAAATTTTAGAAGCAAGCTCCAATCAAATCTTCTAATGCAAAACATGTGCTGCGAAAGTGTCCAGCTTTTGGGAAAATTTGTTCTAAATGTAACAAGTGGAATCATTTTGCCAAATGCTGTTGGAAAAAAGATGTTCAAGATGTTCAAGAGTCTGATGATGAATCACATTGTGGGAAAATAGATGTCATTATCATTGATAAAGTTGAGAAACGAACGGAAACCACCAAGATCCAAAGAAATGGACACTTTATGAACATTAAAAGTGATTCTGGTGCAGAAGCAACTTTGCTTAGTGAACAAGATTTTAAAAACGTTTTCCCTAAATCTCAACAAACGGCAAAGCTACGGCCACCTAAGGAAAGACTTACTGCTTATAGGGGCATGTTATTCCAGCTTTTGGGAAATGCTTCTTACGTTGTAGAAACATGAAAGGACAAGAAGAGATTTTAGAATTTCATGTGGTAAATGAATACAAATCACACTTAGGTTGTGCAAAGTCCCAAAAAGTTACAGTTTATTATTTTTATTACATTTGGATGACAAATCAGGAGATTTTGCACAGATAAACAAATTTTTGAAAGACTTGGGATGTATTGCAGAACCTTAGTATATCAATAGTGTCCGTGCTGCGATCGAGAAGTGCATGGGCCAAAAAAGTCCCTCTGTCATTAAAAGAGAGAGATGACAATGAACTCTCAATCATGGAAAAAAGTGGGTTAATACAAAAATTTGAGGGGCTCACACATATGGTTAAATAGCTAAATTGAAGATGATCAGCCTACATACCAGGATCAAGATTGGAGGTATCAGAGGTAGTAAAGAAATCACCAGGTAATCGAAGATTGCAACCAAAAACAAGCTGAGCAGGAGTGCAACCAAGATCTTCTTTGACAAGTGTGGGCAGGCTAAGGAGGATGAGTGGGGAGATTCACACCATTTAGAAGAATCAGGAGAAGCTTCAATGGAGGACTTAAGTTGGCGGTAAAATCTATCAAACATACCATTTGCACAAGGATGACATGCAGTGGTACAAATCCATTTTATACTGAGCAATGATCTCAAAGATTAAAAAGAATGGAATGGAATGGAGTGTCTCGATCAGTAGTGATCGTGTTAGGAACACAAGGCATGGAAACCTAGCTGCCAACAAAAGAAAGAGAAACTGCTTCAGCTGAGATATCGACGAGTGGAATGGCAATACGGTCAATGCAAGTCAAAAGATATCTGTGTCCTTGACACGATGGTAAAGGACCAACAATGTCAATGTGGACGAGCAAAAGAAGCATCAGGTGTTGCAAATGTGCCAAGAGGAGCCTTGGTGTGGAGTCTGACCCTTGATTGCTGGCAAGAAACCCATGAGCAAGTGCAATTGAGGATATCTGTGTGCATGCCTGGCCAAACATAACGCTCAGCAATGAGATGTTGTGTGGCATGAATACCAGGGTGAGCAAAAGAGCGCAGGTTGTTGCATATGATACAGCGATAGAGGAATGTATGGGCAAGGATGGCTGGTAGTTGTGTCACAAAGAATGGTTCCAGAGAAACATTGCAAAGGAAATTCTTTGAGTTGAAGCGATGATGACTGGAGTTTTGGCAGTTCTGGGTCTTCCTGTTGAGCCTATGCAATTAGAGCAAAATCAACTGCTGAGGAAGAGTGCAAGGCATTGATATCTATTGGAGAAAGGGCATCTGCAACAATGTTCTCTGTGCAGGAAGGTGAGGAATATCAGATGTGAACTCAGAGATTTAATCCAAATGATGAGTTTGGCGCGGAGAATATCGATCTGGTGAAGCAGATAAGGCATGGGTTAAGGGCTTGTGATCTGTAGAAACAGTGAAGTGGCGGCCTTCAAGATTGTGATTAAAATGATGGATAGCGAAGTAACCAGCAAGCAGTTCACGGCCAAAAGTACAGTGATTTCGTTCTGCAGGCTGCAAACGTTTGGAAAAAAACCATCTTGGTTGCCAAATACCATCAATGCATTGAAAAAAGACCACCACTGACAGCGACCTTGGAGGCATCAACCATGATACAGTAGAGGGCGCTTGGAGATGGATGCACAAGAAGTTTGACAAGAGCAGCTTTGATTTTAAGGAAAGCAGATTCTGTGTCACCGGTGAGTGGGAACAGATTATTAATGTTGAATTTTGGTGATAAGAGATTAGTGCGTGGTTGAAGAAGTGTGGCACTATGCGGAATAAATCGACGATAAAAATTTATCAAACCAAGAAATTCACGAAGCTTACGAAGAGATGTCGGAGTTGGAGTTGAACTATGGAATGCAAATGACATGGAAGTTTATACATGAAAGTACAATTCCTTAATAACAACTTTGATAATAACAAAGACGACTGCGAATTTTCAGTCAAACTATCAGCAATCAACATTGATCAAGATATGATTCAAGTAAAGGAGTTTCAAAGCTTCATTCACAATAATGACACAAAGGATGAGTTAATCAAGCGGTTCATGGATTACGTTCAGCAACAGGCTTCAATGGAGGACTTAAGTTGGCGGTAAAATCTATCAAACATACCATTTGCACAAGGATGACATGCAGTGGTACAAATCCAATTTATACTGAGCAATGATCTCAAAGATTAAAAAGAATGGAATGGAGTGGCTCGATCAGTAGTGATTGTGTTAGGAACACAAAGCATGGAAACCTAGCGGCCAGCAAAAGAAAGAGAAACTGCTTCAGCTGAGATATCGGGGAGTGGAATGGCAATAAGAGGTCGGTACATGGTTGAAGAAGTGTGGCACTATGCGGAATAAATCAACGATAAAGATTTATCAAACCAAGAAATTCACAAAGCTTACAAAGAGATGTCGGAGTTGGAGTTGAACTATGGAATGCAAATGACATGGAAGTTTATACATGAAAGTACAATTCCTTAATTACAACTTTGATAATAACATAAACGACTGCGAATTTTCAGTCAAACAATCAGCAATCAACATTGATCAAGATATGATTCAAGTAAAGGAGTTTCAAAGCTTCATTCACAATAATGACACAAAGGATGAGTTAATCAAGCGGTTCATGGATTACGTTCAGCAACAACAAACAGGAAATACATGAAAATTCAGTACACAGTTGATCATGGGCTCAACACTGTTAAAGTTACCAACACAAACATTAAGGAACTAGGGGATTGTAATCATGAGGAAGCGAACAAGAATAGGTCTACGTGAATTTTAGTGTGAAGGTCTAGTAATAGTAAAAGCCCAAGATACAGATGTATTTATTCTAATGGTGTACGCATAACCTTAAAGCAACCCAATTTCGATTGGTGTATCCAGATTGACAATGATAAGTTTATCAGTGTTAGAAAAACTTTTCATTACTTTCCTGCCTTCATGTTATAACTGGCTGTGATACAACAAGCTATATTTATCATACATCAAAGAAGTTTTCCTTCAAGGGCAAGGAAAGGAAACCATCTTCATCTGCTTGACAAGCCTAGAACTGCAAGAACACTTGATGCTGAAGATGATCATGATGTGACTAGTTTCATAAAAAATGTAATATATAATGGAAAATCCGATGAAGACGTGGTAAGCTTAGAGATAGAGAATAGGATTAGAGAATATGATAAACTTTGATTGAAAACGACACAGACAATCATTCCAGACCCTGGGAGCATTGTTGATGTGATGAAGCGAGCAAACATGGCAGCTTAACAAAACTTTGCAACACAAATCGTTCAGAAAATTGATCCCTGTGATAACAGGTGGTATTGCAAAGATGGTCCTTTGAATCCACTGTGGTATGACTGTTCTAATTTGCCTCCATCATCTGTGGAAGACAAAACCGACCTAATTCTCAGCCAGGGTCAGATCCAGGAAATTTTTGAATAGGTGCGACAGGAGCAGTGGCAGGAGGACAAGAACCAATCCCGCTTTGTTCTCCGAAACTAAAGCTCTGAGAGTCATAGGGGGTGGGTACTTACAAACTGTGCTCCACTTAGGCCCCTCTCCCTTCCACTCAAGAGCGACTTCCTTTTCCCGAGAGCTGGCACCAAAGGCCTAAGCGACCCAAAATGCAGCATTGCACAGCAATGATTGAGAAAGCTTTAAGCCCATGCCTATTAAACTAGCAGGTAATATCCCCTTTGGAAAAACGTAAATTTCTTAATGTAATTGCTTTTATATATGTTCAGATCTTGATACATTTAAAACCTGTAGAACGTACAAAATAACTTTTACCTTTTGCCAAATACCTCAATGTGAATTGTTTTATGCCTCAGGATTCGCTGCATATTCCGAATTAAATTTAACCAATATCTAGCGATTCTCACTATTTTGCCAAATTTTTTAACTATAATTTCTGACCCCTTTCTTTTGCGTTGTCAATACCTGAAGATACACCTTGCTTCACAGTAAACCTAATTTGTTGTCTGCCTCTGCCGCCATGTTAACTCCAATAAAACGGGGGCAATGTAAACCACCAACAATTTTTTTATGAGATTTCGAAATAGCGACCTTATAGTCGCACCCATTCAAAAGGTGCTTCCTGAGTATTTCTTTGTTCGCAAAAGGCCGTAATCAGGTAAAAGGACTGGGGACTGTTTTGCAGTTATAGAGTGTCATTTGCATTTATACTAATAAGGCTAAAACAGTGTTTACTATAAAAACATTGATTTTCTCAAAAATGGTCGAATAAATTCACATGAAAATGCTTGAAATCAATGTAACTACAGAAATGCAATGAACAATTATGGCAAAACTATAAAACTGTCAATGAAATTTGGTTAATTCCGATGCAAGCCTTGAAAATGTTGAGTAATCAACAGATTGAAAGTTTTATTTTTGTAGCATAGCTCTTCCACAGCTAGGACTTTCAACCCAACTGCAACTTAAACACAATATGTAAAGGAAAAAATTTGAAGCGTGGAGTTTTACAAACAGACAGCTAATGCTTTGAATTCTAGATCAAAAAAAAGTTAATATTCAATTTTATTATCAAATCATAAAATTAATGGAAATTGAATGGTTCTATCTGCACCCGTTGCACTGGTTTCGAACCGCCCCTGTTCTAAGCAAATCAAAAATGTAGAGACTTCTGGGAATGATACAGACAACAGAAGAATTGAATAATTTTGAGGAATTGATTTTGATGTTCATGATGATAAGGAAAAAAAAATTTTTGGAGCAGTTGTGTGAAGATTTTAGCTCTGGGAGCAATGAATATGACAGTGATTAACCTGAATATTTTCCCAAAATGTTTCCTTTCGTTATTGTTTGTAGTTTTTAATAAGTGATTAACAAAAATTCAACGAGACCTCGTTTTACAGCTCCCAATCAAAGAATTTCATTATTATTTGGGAGAACATGACTGTCGCAAAACTTGTGCTGTGCTGCGCTGCCGCTGCGAGGGAAAATATTTCCCACGGCCGCGTTTCTTTGATTTTTGGTTAATTTAATGGACACGCTAACGACTTGATTGGTTGATTTATATAAAGCGGTTTATAAAATAACGTGTTGTTTTCGAGAGAGAGCAGATCGTAGACTGAGTATGTTGCGTTAAGCTCAGATTGATGAAAAAAGTTTTTATAAGAAACTTGTGTTGTTTCTCTGTATTGCTTTCCGTCAAGATCCAAAGGAGTGTGAGGGACTGAGATTCCTCAACTTAAAATTGGCCCACCGAGCCTGATGACGGGGTAAGAAATAAGATGGAGGAAGCACAGGTAGAACGAACAAGAAAGAGAAGGAGAACGGTTCGAGGGTTGGTCACGAAATTGCTGACAAAGATCGAAGAAAGCCTGCAACAAGAACGCACAGAAGTGGATTTTAGAAAGCTGAAACAGTTCAGGCTGACTTAAAAGAGAAATCGGAGAATTTGAAGCAGTTAGATGCAACAATCCTGGATATTTTGTTTGATGAGAACGCTGGTGATGAAACGTGTGACAAAGAAGCCGAGGAAGCAAATGACATTCAAGAAAAAATATCGTTCGATCTTGTTTGCCTCGACAAAGCCATAAAAGAAATCGACAACGATGCAAAAAGCAATGCCTCATCCACGGGATTGCAGCGAATTGATTCGGAAGAAAGTGTACTTGAGAGCGTGAAATCAGATTCGACAGCCGCTTCATCGCCCCGCATAAGCGCAGTCAGAGTGAAGTTACCCAAACTAGAAATCAAAAAGTTTAACGGGAAGTTACAAGAATGGAATGAGTTTTGGGAGCAGAGCAGTTAGAATCAGGTATTATAGAAGCAGTTCCTGACGGAGATGTAGCTACCAAGGTATCCTATCTACCCCACCAGCCAGTTATACGTGAGCATGCTGAGACTACTAAAGTTAGAGTTGTATATGATGCCTCATGCAAAGATAAGAGTACAAAAACATCACTGAATGATTGCTTGCATGTGGGTCCTGCTTTAAATCCCCTTATGTTTGATATTCTCATAAGATTTAGAGAAAATCCAGTTGTGCTAGTAGGAGATATCGAAAAAGCGTTTTTGAATATAGGGGTACATAAGGAAGATCGTGATTGTTTGCCCTTTTCTTTGGATGAAAGATATAAATGGTAATGACCCAGAAATCATTACCTATCGTTTCAATAGGGTTGTATTTGGAGTTAATTCATCTCCCTTTTTGCTCAATGCAGTACTTAGGCATCATCTTGATAATTACAAGGAAGAAGATCCTCAGTTTGTTGATTGCTTAAAAGGATCCTTCTTTGTCGATGATCTGGTAACATCTTGTAGGTATTCTGAAGAAGCCTTTCTCCTGTATGAAAAGGTAAGAGCATGGATGCAAGAGGGAGGTTTTAAGTTGCGAAAGTGGAAGACGAATGTGAAAGAGTTGTATGCGAAAGTATGTGAGAGTGAGAATGAGCACCCAGGGAAAGAAGTCACTGCACATAATGACCCAAAAAAAGATGAACTTGGTCTTCCAGTGAGTGAGAATAAAGTTCTAGGACTAGCATGGGACAGCATGGAAAACTCATTGCAGTTTAATTTTGACAAGATCATAGAAGACAAGCATAAAATTGTTCCAACTAAAAGAGTGATTTTGAGTAATCTGGCTTCTTTATTTGACCCACTTGGTCTGATAAGTCCATTAGCAGTGCCAGTGAAAGTTTTATTTCAAGATTTATGCCTCACTAAGTTAGACTGGGATGATCAATTACTGCCGGATAAGTTGAGTAGATGGGAGGAGTGGATCCAATCTTTAAAGCAAGTTAGGAATATAGTAACCCCTAGGTGCACACAGAAGGACATAAAAGGGGAAATAGTGAAGACAAGCTTACATGGGTTTGGAGATGCTAGTGGGAAGGCATATTGTGCAGCGATATACATTGTGTACCAAACTACTGAGGGTGTATATAGCAGATTAGTATGTTCTAAGACAAGAATTGCACCATTGAAGGGATTATCCATTCCTAGGTTGGAGCTGATGGCAGCAAAAATATTGACAAGTTTGATGGATACTGTGATAAATGCCTTATCTCCCCTAAGATGGATGAAGTATGGTACTGGACTGACAATATGACTGTTTTATATTGGATTCAGAACAGAGGAGAATGGAAGGTATTCGTCCAGCATAAGGTAAATTAAATACTCAAGTTAAGCAGTAAGGATCAATGGGGACATGTTGTGGGATTAGAGAACCCTGCTGATTTAGGCTCAAGAGGTGTTACTGCTAGTAATCTTTATAACAGCAGACTCTGGTGGGAAGGACCATTATGGCTAAATAAAAGCACAGGTGATTGGCCAAATAAGTTACTAGAAGAAGAGCCTAGTGAAGCAAAAGAAGAAAGAAAGAAAGATGTAGTTGTAATGGCAACAGTTGAACAGCCTGTAAGAGTTAGCCAAGTAGTTGACATTAATAGGCATAGTACATTAGGAAAACTTTTAAGGGTTACTGCTTGTTCAGAGATTTATCACAAACTTGAAGAACAAATTAGCTAAGAAAGAAATAAACATCGACAAGTTAACTGTGGAAGAGATTGAGGATGCAGAAAATAAATGGATCAAAAGTATACAAAATAGTTTGTTGAGTAATTCTGATTATAAAAAGTATAAAGAGCAGTTAGGGATAGTAGAAGAGAATGAGTTTTTGGTTTGTAAAGGTAGATTACAGTACTCAGAGTTAGAGTTAAGTACCAAGGAACCCATAATACTGCCAAAATTTGATCGGTTCACGGAACTTGTGATCATGGATTGTCATGAAAAAGTGCATCATTGCCTGACAGTATGACTGTTTTATATTGGATTCAGAACAGAGGAGAATGGAAGGTATTCGTCCAGCATAAGGTAAATTAAATACTCAAGTTAAGCAGTAAGGATCAATGGGGACATGTTGTGGGATTAGAGAACCCTGCTGATTTAGGCTCAAGAGGTGTTACTGCTAGTAATCTTTATAACAGCAGACTCTGGTGGGAAGGACCATTATGGCTAAATAAAAGCACAGGTGATTGGCCAAATAAGTTACTAGAAGAAGAGCCTAGTGAAACAAAAGAAGAAAGAAAGAAAGATGTAGTTGTAATGGCAACAGTTGAACAGCCTGTAGGAGTTAGCCAAGTAGTTGACATTAATAGGCATAGTACATTAGGAAAACTTTTAAGGGTTACTGCTTGTTCAGAGATTTATCACAAACTTGAAGAACAAATTAGCTAAGAAAGAAATAAACATCGACAAGTTAACTGTGGAAGAGATTGAGGATGCAGAAAATAAATGGATCAAAAGTATACAAAATAGTTTGTTGAGTAATTCTGATTATAAAAAGTATAAAGAGCAGTTAGGGATAGTAGAAGAGAATGAGTTTTTGGTTTGTAAAGGTAGATTACAGTACTCAGAGTTAGAGTTCAGTACCAAGGAACCCATAATACTGCCAAAATTTGATCGGTTCACGGAACTTGTGATCATGGATTGTCATGAAAAAGTGCATCATTGCAAGGTGAATGCCACCTTAGCTGAGTTGAGAACTAGATTTTGGGTGACTAAGGGGTTTCACTGGTCGAAAAACACAATTTTTGATGAAAATTTTGGATTTAATTTTTTTGCTATATAATATGGCCTTAACCCTTTACAATTCAATAACTCAAACAGTTTTTTCCTATCTTATCGTAAAGTTGGTTTAAATTACAATTTTTTGAGAGCAGTCTTAATTGAGATTGCTTTTTAGACTAGATTGTTTACGTTTTCCAGTCTATCATAATTTGATCTTCATTCACTCAAAGTTTAACTTCTGCATATCATTCGATTCATAATTCCATGGGGTATTCATAAATAGAGATGGTTTTCATTTATAGTCTACCTGTGACCAGCAAACTTTACATTCCTGTTGCCAAGGAGAGCACATTTTCGGCCGTTATCATTACGTCATCATGATTCAGTTAATTTGATTGGATGATTTTGTTGATAACGGATTTTAATTGGTCCACGGAAGTCACGTGAATCAAACAGGGCGGATCGTCGTCACGAAACATTCATCACATTTTCGAGTTGTTTTTGAGTGAAAGGTTTTACAAACCTTTGGATTATTTTGTCTTACTTTCATACTGCTAACATGGCGAAAAAGAAGCAAAGAGTAGTAGCACCCTTTTTAGGCCGTAAAAAGATTACTGGAAGGCAAAGACGAAAGGTTAAAGTGTCAGCTGATATGGTAACCGAAGCATGTGGTGTTGTTGGCCAACGAGAGAAGCAGACGAATTCTGCTAGCTCAAAGAAACTAGGGTTCTTTCAAGATATTGAAGCACTGATGTCTCACGGAAACGACAAGACCAAATTTGAGCACAGTGATGATGACTGTTTTCTTCTAGTCCAGAGATCATCTTTGGTTAGTCTTGTCAGCAAGCTGCTCTGCCCCTGCTGTCTGAATGCAGGTACAAATATCATCATCAACAAACACAAAGCTAATGGTTTTGCGGCTTGGGGAGAGATATTTTGCAGCCATTGTGAGGCAGTTATTTGTGGAGAATCATTGTGCCAATGTGTTGGTCAGTCATCCTCAAGCAAAGCACCCTTTGAAATAAACCTTCGTGCAACTTTGGCATTCAGAGGAATAGGTTGTGGGTTTTCAGCTGTAAAGGAGTGGTGCAGTTTAATGAACATGCCACATTCACTTAGCCAAGATACGTACACAAAGTGTCATGATAAGCTGGGTGTAAAAGCAAAGGAGACTTTTGAAGGAATTCAAAAAGCATCAAGAAATGCTGTAAGTGCTGCTTACAAAGATATAGGCATTGTGCCTGATGCTGAAGGGCTGTTAGACATTGCGGTCTCATATGATGGTGCATGGCAAAGACGGGGACATTCTTCACACAACGGTGTAGGAAGTGTAATTGATTTATTGACTGGACTTCCACTTGATTATGAGGTACTGTCTAACTTTTGCCTTAAGTGTAAGATTGCAGAAGACATGCCTGAAGATCAAGCTTGGAAGGAAAAACACAAAAGTAACTGTCCTAAGAACTTTGGTGGAACCAGCAATGCCATGGAAGTTGAATGTGCTATAAAACTTTGGCAGAGATCAAAGAATCTCAAGTTAAGGTACCAAACAATGCTGTGTGATGGAGACAGTAAGGCATATGACGCTGTTGTTGAGGCAAGTGTATATGGAAAGGATTTTGTTGTAGAGAAAGAAGACTGCATCAACCATGTGTCCAAACGGATGGGGACAGCTTTAAGAAACTTGGTTACAACCTCAAGGGCACAGAAAGAATCCATCACAGGAAAGGGCAAACTTACCCAAAAGAAGATGGAAAAAATACAGAATTACTATGGCCGAGCAATTAAGGATTGTGGTGATGATATAACGACAATGAAGTCCAGAATATTTGCTATTTTGTTTCACTTATGTTCTTCAGATGATCATCCAAAACATGTACACTGCCCACCTGGTGAAAGGTCTTGGTGTTTCTGGCAGAGGGCAGTTGCTGAGGGGAAAGAGCCAGGACCACATAAGGTAATTGGTAAAAAGTTAGTGCCAGTATTCACTAGATTGACAGAGCAAGGTTTATTGAAACGCTGTGTTAGGGGCCAAACCCAAAACACTAATGAATCTTTACATAATTTAATATGGAAACTTTGCCCAAAGGTAATTTTTTCAGGAAGAAAGACACTCGAATGTGCTGTGGCCCTAGCTGTTTCCCAGTTTTCGTCTGGAGCGACATTTAAGCATACCCTTCTTCGGGCTTTTATGATTGAACCTGGGCAATATACAATCAGAGACAGTTGTGTAAAGGATAGAAAAAGAATCAAGATTGCTGTTAAGAAAAGTAGTGAGGCATTCAAGAAGCGGAGGAAGCAATTAAAATATAAAAAGACCTCAAACGAGAAAGCTACAAAGGCAGTGGAGGGGGAAACATATTCTCCAGGGGCATTTTTGTCCACTGGAAAGTAGATTAAAATATGTAGTGGACAATCAAGACTCTGTTTTTATAAGGAATTGTTTTTTGAAAGTTTTGAAATTAATATTGCTACCTTATAGTGGATTACATCAAGCCCAGAGGAAGATGAGAGTAATGAGTTATCTTAAAATGCATTTATCTCAAAACCGCTTTTTCGCTGTACTGGGTTTCTTAGGAAATGCATAACTTTTTGAGAAAAAAGTGGAATATAGCTAACTATATATCATTTTGTTCCTCTAATAGTGATGTGTGATGTTAAGGCATTGAAAACCTTGTTTCTCCCACAGGGGAGATGTTTTCTTAAGTCAAAGTTAATGAAAGACCAAGCGAAAACCATCAATTGGACATAGTATATCAAAAAATACTCTTTTTATATAAAATAATTTAAAAAAATTAGATAACATCACATGGGAACACATAAAGAATAAGTTGATTATAATAGAAACCTCTCTGATAGCCCTCACAAAAAGTTATGCATGAACCTAAGAAGGCACTGTTTCAACAAAAGATTTGTTGTTACCATGGTAACGGCTAAAAATAGAACAATTCTGACTTCATTTTCTGGCTCAGCATAAAAAACTTAGTTTAATGGCTAAGTTTGACTAACTTACAATCAGAAACAAAAAAGTTAATTTTTCGACCAGGGTAGGCAATATGTTAAAATAATCTTATCGAAATGTGTTATGTGTAAGAAATTAGAGGGGAAGCCATATAATCCACCCAATGTTGCACCATTGCCCGATTTTAGGGTCAACGAAGCACCACCCTTTAGTAAAATCGGAGTAGATTTTGCTGGGCCTCTATATTGTAAGGGTGCCAGAGGCAGCACAAACAAATCTTACATTGTCTTATTCACTTGTTGTGTCACAAGAGGTATTCATCTTGAACTTGTTCACGATTTAAGTGCATTGACCTTTCTCCATGCACTACCTCGCTTTTCCTCAAGGAGAGGCACACCTTCATTGATAGTGTCTGACAATGCGAAAACATTTAAGTTGTCGGCAAAAGTTCTGAGAAAATTTATTAACACTGCTTAAGTTGCGAATTACATCGAGAGTCACAGAATTAGATGGGATTTTAACATACCACGATGCCCCTGGGCTGGGGGTATATTTGAGCGCATGGTAAGGAGTGTAAAACGATGCTTACGTAAAGTATTGGGAAATGCGTGATTGACACACGAGGAGTTGTATACAGTTTTAACAGAAAAAGAATGCACGCTAAACTCGAGACCATTGACATATCAATATGAAATTGGAGAAGCACTTACACCGTCACATTTAATTTTAGGTCAACGACTTACCCCATTTTCCTCCAAAATGTCATCGGAAGGAGATAATTTAAATACTAATGTTCAGGTATCTAAACGATTTTTATTTCTTAAGGAGAAGTTATTACATTTCTGGGGCAGATGGAAGAAAGAGTATTTAGTAAATCTTCGTGAAAGTCACAGGATGAAATCGAATGCACCAAATGTTGTCTCAAAAGGTGAAGTTGTATTGGTTCATGAAGATGGTGTGAAAAGATTGGCATGGAAACTGGGAGTCATCGAAGATGTAATAATTGGGAAGGATGGTGAGGTAAGAGGTGCTGGTATTCGAGTTATGGGAGGAGGTAAGCCGGTAATTTTGAACCGACCTGTTAAAAAAATTTACCCTCTTGAAATTTCTATGTTTGATAATGTTGATGCTGTTAAGGACACCAATGGGAATGCAAAGGAGCGACAGTCAGGAGTGGAGAAGAGCAGAACTGTGAATGATGGAGAGAAAATCGTTAGAGAAGAGTTGAGAAGGAGTAATCCACGTCCAGTTCGCGCTGCAGCGAAGGATGCTCGCTGCAAAACCAAACTCCTGCTTGATCCTTAATGGATCAAGGAGGGGGGGGGGATGTCGCAAAACTTGCGCTGTGCTGCGCTGCCGCTGCGAGGGAAAATATTTCCCACGGCCGCGTTTCTTTGATTTCTTACGTTATTTATATCTATTACTCTAATGACAAATTTGTGTTTTCCTTTGATAATTCGGGTTTTAATTTTTGGAATAGCTGTTGGATTTTATTTTTGTAAGCCAAGTGCGAAGATTAATTTAATGGACACGCTAACAGTTTGATTGGTTGATTTATATAAAGCGTTTTATAAAATAACGTGTTGTTTTCGAGAGAGAGCAGATCGTAGATTGAGTATGTTGCGTTAAGCTCAGATTGATGAAAAAAGTTGTTATAAGAAACTTGTGTTGTTTCTCTGTATTGCTTTCCGTCAAGATCCAAAGGAGTGTGAGGGACTGAGATTCCTCAACAATGACTCCTCCTGCCTCCTCCATACCTCCAGGACTAAGAGCAGCGTTGACGTTCTTTTAAAGAAATATTCCCACTTGATTGATTTAGTTGTCTACTGTTAACCAGGCCACAACACACAAAAATTTGATATGACGTCACATGGCCTCTCCCGACCACACCCACTACTGAACCATTTGGTAACAAGTAGATTCGGAAGAGCGCAAAATTTTACATATGAATTACATCACAGACAATATCTGTTTTCAATATTCAAAAAATTTTGGGCCTGTACCTGTCTAATTTGTATTTTGAAACTGATGATATCACTGGATTGAGCAAAACAATTAATAAAGGACTTAAGAAGGTTAAAAGTTGGATGGATTGTAACAAACTGGCATTAAAAATTGATAAAACCAACTTTGTACTGTTTAACTCACCAAAGAAGAAATTGCCAGATCTGATTACTCTCACATTTGGCAAAAAAAATAACAAGTACTAAGTATGTTAAGTTCCAAGGTGTTCTTGTTGATGAGCACCTTTCCTGGAAATATCAAACATGCCAACTTCACAAAAAACTCTCTAGAACCAATGGTCTTTTCTTCAAATTAAGGTACTAGATTCCTTCACCAACTCTTGTCTATCTTTATAACTCCATTTTCTCATTTTTTCTCAATTATGGAATTATTCCCCGGGGTCTTACTTATGACACCTACCTTGCTCTGTTATTTCATCTCCAAAAGAAAATTATTAGATGCATAAAATTTCAACCATCTACAGCTCCATCTGCACCCTTATTTAATACATTAAAGATTTTTAAACTTGAGGATATCCTACATTTAAACATTCTAACATTTGTTTATAAAGCTATCCATAAGATCTAACCAATCCATTTTCATAATCATTTCATCCTGGATTCTTCTGTGCATAGGTTTGGAACCCGTCAGGCCGATCTATTCCTTGTTACTTGAAACAGACGACCCTATATGGTCTAAAAAATGTACAACAATTTGGTTCTCAATTAGGGAATGCCATTCAACTTTTTATACGAGTTGCCAGCTCCACTATTTTTTTTCAAACTAGATTGAAAGCCTACTTTATAGATTCCTATGCTTAAATGCTTAAATGATTAATTAATTAATTAATTAATAGATTGAAGGAGACTGCTTATCTGGTTCATTTAGGCTACTTTTACACTATACCGGTACGAGGGTGAATACGGTATAAAACTATGCCGTTTTGGCCTTTCATCTACACTATACCGGCACAGTTTTGAGTTGAAAACAGCACGAAATGAATACGGAACTCTAACCAGCCTCAAATGAATACGGTATGATATCGGCATAGTGTAAACGGTGAATACGGAGCTGTTCCATGCCAGCTTCACTTCGAGGCGAAAAATTAAGCACAATGAGGCTAAAATTGGCGCCAAAGCAATAAAAGAAGATGGCTGCTAACCGTAGAGTGTTGCTTTTGATCTTAGCTGTTCAAATAAATGTTATTTTGTTGAGCGAAGAAATAAACCAATATCAAACGCAACTTCAGAGTATTTACCATCTTCTGGCAAGCATGAATTATGCAAGAAAACTTCGAACAAATCAAGTAAAGAGGCTAAAGAAACAGAGACAATTTTGGGTGAGGCCAGGCAGATTTTCTACATGGTGGGACAACTTCATTAACGGTGTTGTTATAGATGCAGAATGGCGTGACAATTTCAGAATGTCCAAAGCAACTTCCATGAGTTTATGTGAAGAGCTCAGAGTAAAACTTACCTTGACCATTAGCAACCTTACGGTAGTGTCCCAACCTGTTGAAAACTATACAGATTTTATCAATAGAAAAGGGAAGTATTCTATGAACATTCAAGCTGTCTGTGACTATAAGTACCAGTTCATTGATGTTGTGATCAAGTGGCCTGAGTCTGTCCATGATTCAAGGACTTTCACAAATTCAAGATTAAACAAACTTTTAATGAATGGTGAGATCTCAAAGAATGAAAAGTGTATTGTTGATGACATGCCCTCTGTGCCAATATGCATAATTGGTGATGCTGCATATCCACTTCTTCCCTACCTGATGAAGGAATTTCCTTCTGGGGGCTCAACTGCAGCAGAAAAGTTTTTTAGTTACAAACTTTCATCTTCACGAATGCCTATCAAATGTGCATTCAGCAGGTTGAAAGGAAGATTTTCTATTCTGAGAAGACCAATAGATGTTAACATGGGAGATGTACCTAAAGTAATTCATGCCTGTTTTGTTCTGCATAACATTTGCGAGATATTCAAAGAACCAATCGGGGAAATTAAAATCGCTGAAGCAGCCACATTCGATAAAGATAACCAACCTTCATGCAGACCATGCAGAAGTACACACAACAGATCAGTGATGAGTGCTAAAGCAATCAGGAGAGTCTTTGTCAAGTATTTTGAGTGAACTTTAAAGTTTTTTATTTTGAGTGAACTTTCAAGTTTATTTCTATTTAAATGCCTTTAAAGCATAACTTAGCATGCAGTGATGCAGAAACAGCCCAGGGGGAAACAGATCTTGTAATATGCCACTAATTTAAGAAACTTAAAAATTTTTTTAGTAATTGAAGTTGCTAGATTCTCATGAGAGTTCAATGCTCAAAAGTTTTTCAAAATACTTCTAAACTTTGGACAGAAAGAAATTCCCTTAATTTTTACCAGGACTGTCGGGAAGGAGGGGTAACCAGGGTAGTTACCAGGGCACCCAGGGTTTGAAGGGCCCATTAAAATAAGTTACATTTTTTATATTTGTTACAAGTTTTATTTTAGGGGCATTTGGGGGCCCTATATTTGCTTTAAACCTGAGGCCTGGCCAGTCTTTCGAAGCCCCTGATTTTTACCCTTTGTCCACTTCAAACATATTATGCTGTGCAAATTCTGCTGCATTGTATGAAATTTGGTTAAGCGAAAATGATTAAGCTGAAGAAAATCAAGGAAAGTAATTTTCATGATAATCTTGGCCCAGAGGTATGGGAATGAGTTTAATGATGACCTAAAGTCGTAGGCACGTTTGCTGAAGCTACGAAATTGGTAATTTTATTTTAAACATAATATCACTTTTGTATATTTTTTGTAAAAAGTATGACGAAACTATTCCATTGGACTACAATCTAACTTGCCCATCATTTTCATTGCCATTGCGAGCACCTTCCCTATAATGAGCACAGGCCTATATTGTTGTAAATAGTTTGAGACTAAAATTTACTTTAAAAAACCCGGAGCTCTTCCTTATTCAAGGGGTCTTATAATAAATGTAATAATTCTGGAAGTTATCAGTCATTTCTCTACCCCCTGAATCAAAACATAATTGAAACACTCATCTTTAAAGGTGTAACTGTGGCCATTGCGCTAAAAAATAGAAAGTTAGAATATGAAATAATTTCAATAATGTTTAGTAGATTCTAAGGATACTTTATCTTTGTCCCTGGCTAAATCATATGAGTTAACCACACTTACCATTCAATATCCATTTTCGCCTATGTCTTAGTTGTTCGTGTGCACATTCAGGGAACACCTTGCTGTTAGGCTGCCTGTATTTGCTTGCAAAATGGTTTGCAAATGATCTCCACTTGGCAAGAATCAATTCTCCAAACCCTTCCTTGGTAGAGGTTGCACACCAGAACAGATGTCTTTTTATTGATGGTATCCAAGCATTGATTACCTCACAACCCTTCTCTTCTCCAGCCTTGGAGAGTTTCTTTGTAATGGACCGTGCCACATGCCATATATCAAAAAAGTGCTGAATAGATGGAAGAAAATCCCCCGGGGGCAGGAGGCGGAAAAAATTCTAAGGAAATTTTTTCCTGGAATTGCATATGCGTTCAAAATTATTTGCTGTTTATAAATGTAAATGGCTTAATTAAGTTTCATATTAACTCAGTTTCAAGTCTTTCGGCATTTCAGCCAGTTTTTATTGATTTATATCAGTTGGTTCATCAATTGCAAGTGTATCCCTAGGCCTAGGCCTAAAGTTCATGATGGCAAAGCCAAAGGAATTTGTCAACACTGGATGTGGTAAAAAGTCTCCTTGAAGTGCAGGCAAATGCATTTAAATCCTCTTTTAAAATTATGTTTGACAGTCTCAAGGAGGAACTAGTAGCTGTAAAGAAAGATGTCAAAGATTTAACCAACAGCTTACAGTTCACCCAAGGCCAGTTCGAAGAGCAGACAAAGAAATTAGATAAGATGGAGGATAACCTTGCAGCCAGTATGCAAAATATTGTAGACTTGGATGTATCAGTCAACTCTATTCACAGTAATTTGGAGTACATGGAAAACCAAAGTCGAAGAAATAACTTGAAGATAATTGGGGTTGCAGAGAATCTAGCTGAAGAGAAATCATGGGATGATACAGAAAAGCTAGTCAAAGGACTGTTAAAAGATAAGTTGGGCATTGAAGAAGACATCGAAATGGAACGGTGTCACCGGGTTGGAAAAAAGGAAAATGGAAGGATTAAATCAGGATCAGGGCTCAAAACAAGAAACATGGAACCGAGAAGCATTGTTGCAAAGATCTCCAAATGGAAAACGAAGGAAATGATACTAAAAAAGGCCAGGGATGTGAAACCAAATGGGATAAAGTTTGTCGCAGACCTATCTCAGAAGACCCTTGAAAAACGTAAAGCAAAGATTCCAGATTTACTGCAGGCTATAAAGGTGGCAAGATAGCGTATTTTATTCTGGACAAACTAGTTATTAAAAACACAACTTTTTCCAGTTCCAGAGCTTCTCCGAATGCGTCCAGAGACTTTTCTTGATTAATGATTTACTTTTTATTTGTGTTTTGCACCATGTGCCAAAGCCTTTGTGTACGAGTCAACAGTGAAATGATCCGAAAAAAAGGTGTGGATGTGCTTGTTACAAATCAGGGTTGAAGTCGGCCCAATGTCGCTTCACGAAATTGGCCCACTGTCTTCTTGTGGCAGGATCTTTCGGAAAGCAATGCAAATTCACTGATGGTGTTCTACACATGTTTCTGCAGCTTTCGCCTTTCGGTAAACCAGCAACACAGAATCTCCCCCTTAGTCTCTTGGGTGCTTTTGGTTCCCCTTCAGTCTCCTGACAACTTCTGCTTTTTGAAAACATTTTCGAATTGACCCTAGGCCTACTTTGTGATGTTCAGTTAGATACCAAAAACTGATTTATTCTATCAATTGAAAGTTTTTTATATCGCTGCTAGGATTTAAGCGATTAGTGTTCTGTTTTCCAACATTCTATAACCATTAAAACCTTCAAATAATAACCAGACAAAAGAGCACCAATGAAAAAACAGCAGATGAGATTGTTGAAATTACCCTTGCTAAATATGAGGAAATCTATTGCGTTATTTTCAAAACTGCTCTTATTCCATTAGGCCATTGGTTTCCTAACCACCTGTGATTAACACGTCTCTTTCAATGTGAATAAAATTACTTTTCACTCAGATAAACCACTCCCCTGTCTTAGAGTCTTCTTCCTCAAACTTTTGACTGTATTGTTCTTGGTCAAACTTTATTCTCGTTTTTAGGTCATTGTTTATTTCCCATATTAACTGTAACATTCTTCCCTCTCTATTTCTTTTCCCAAGGTTTCCAAATACCTTGGTTCTCCACCCTTGATCGAAGGCTTTGATAACGTTGTTTATAATAAGTTTAGTATCTTTACTATGTTTCTTTCGGTCGATTCATTCTTTTTACCTCCACCTTTTAAGTCTGTTGTATATCTTTTTATCAGAGGTGATATTCTATTTGCAATTATTTTCTCTAAACATTTTAGGACTCATGATGTCATGCCTTTGATAATAGAAAATAAAATGACCTGATCTCAAAGATTCTGCTTTAATCGTGTGTTTTTCCAACATTTCATCAAACAGATGTGTTAAAATCGAGGCAATGTTTTCTAGTCCTGCCTTGAGCATTTTATTTATAATTTTATCTGGTCCTGGTGCTTTACAGATTATGTTGGATCTTATTGAGTCCTCTGCCTTCTTTTGACTGAATAGCGCATTCAGGATCTCATGTTCTTTCCCTTTTTCCTCATCTGTACCATGTCTGTTACTAATGTTTGCATCAATTTCGTAATGTCTCTTTTCACCTCTTCTTCTGTTGCGTTTCCAGTTATACTCACTTTTGCTTTAGAGTACAGCTTTTCAAAGTAATTTTTTTTTTCACTTGCAATATTTCTTTAACCTCTCTTACTACTTTTCCTTTTTTCACTTCTTATCCCTTGGTCCACCAATTGGTTACACTTTAGTTTCTTTACAAGTTTCCGAAGCCAGTTTTTGCTTTCCCAGGATTTGTGCCATTTTTATTTGGTCTTGTATTGATGTAAGTCACATCAAAGCACCATCCAATCGAAATTTCGTAACTTTGAATGCGATGTTTAGAAAAAATGCACGTTTTTTTAAATGTGAACAAAAAAATGGATTCAGCATATCCAAATCTACTTATTTCAGTTGAAATCTGTTAACTACCCTCTTTGTGCAGCAAATTTAGTTTGATAGAAGCTCACAGAGAAGGGTCTATTAGTAACACTCACTTGTCAGACAACAATGATTACTATAAAAACTGAGATTTTCTCAAAAAGCCACTTAAATTTTGACTAAAATGCTGTTGAGCGTTGTAAAGTAACAATTGCAAAAAAATTGAAGTAACCCTCATCTTTTTGGACACAGGTTTATAGGCTGCGATTGCCCTCAACTGCACACAATCAAACAGCAATTTACATGGAACATTTTTAAACTAGGCTACAATAACAAAAGAATGATGTTAACTACAAATAAAGCGTTATATAAAGCGGTACCTTATTCCAATATTGGGCTCCATAGTAGCATATTGATCGAAGACCATATTGACTAGTATTTTTCCTGAGGTATAAGAATATCATCCTTGCCAGACTGTCTGGTACCATATTGATGGACAGATTCCAGTAATATTAAGAAATTATGGAAGTAACTTGTGGAGATCTTATGAACAGATTCATATACAAAGCTCATCAACTTTAGATGAAGGAGATCATTAGTGGGGAAGCTTGGGAAAATCGACTGGTCATGTTATTTGTAGATTGGAGAATAATGGGGCGGTGCCAAAATGGGGGTTCAGAAATTCTGATTACGAGAAATCTCAATTGACAGCCCCGTGTTTTAAAACCCATTTTTAACCCCAACGGCTGAAGGTCCCTAGAGCCCCTTTGAATCGCTTGAAATATCACATGATTTTCCTCGTCATAACAAAATAAACATTTTTCTCAACTTATTGCTAGCTATTGCTAGCTAAAAAGATGGTTACTGTAAAAGAAATCCTTTGATCTGCACACTTATATTAAGATGAGAATGCACTTTTATTTGCTGGTCAGATTTAGTGAGGAGAGCCAGCTCTTGAAGTACATGAATACATTTCTGTGCAAGATAATACCTATGCTACGAGATCTTACTACATCTTTCAGAGAAAGTAACTGGGAACTACACATGTGAGCCTTCAGAAGAGCTTTACCGCTTTTCTTTGCTTTTAATCGGGTGAATTATAGCAGATGGGGCTCTGTATATTTTCTCTGAAGACAGAAGACTGTCTTCAGCTACCAGAGAACTTCCCAACGATGTATTCAGAATTTCAACATGGCAACTTTGTTGTTAAACATACCAAGCGTCACGGAAGAAGCGTCCCATTGGATCAAGCACTGAAGAAGGCCTACACCAAGCCTGCAAAGGGTCAAGGAGGCGTTATAGGGTTGACTCGAAGGAAGGAGGCAGTTGCTCAGTGGAGCTTGATAAAGCATGAAAAAGCAGAGATTGCAAGGTTTTTGCCTGAATTGTGTCATTTAGATAACGAGGATGAGTACTCCCTGCACCACAAGTTCCGTAAAACGACTACATATGAAAATGAGAAGTGTGTCCAGAAAATTTGTGCATACATTCTTCAGAGAGGTAATCAGTTCGAAGTTGAAACTGAAATTAGATTAATGAAGATAGTCACTGGAAAACATCTAGACACAGAGAAAGCTGTGTATCTGTTAACCTGTATTGAAACTGGTGAGAAGTCGTACAAGGAATTTAAAATCACAAGGATGGCAGATAAGTCAAAAAAGCTTTTTGATAAAATCAGTAAAAACAACATTGGAAGCAAAAGGAAAAAATGTCATGGTAAACAGATGAATGTTAAGAAAGAAACTATAGATGCTATGAAATTTATAGAAATCGCAAGGTCTTATTATGATATACACAAGCTGCTCCAGTTTCAGCTCACCAAAGCTCCTTTGAATCTGACAAAAGATGGATTTTTTAGAAAAACCAGGAAGTCCGAGCTTGAATGTGACCTAATAACGTATCTCAAAGAGCCAGCGCCAACAGAGCCACCAATGGAAGGAAATCAAGACCTTGCTTTGGTTGTCATCGACTTCATGGCCTACGCAAGAGAGGTTGCCGTGAAGCAACTTAAATTGGAAACTTTTGGAGATTTTGCAGAAAACCTATTGCGTACGTTCTTCCATATCTCAAAAGGTTGTGGAAGGATTGACATAGTGTTTGACTTATACCTGGAACAGTCGATAAAGTCAAGTGAGCGTTTGAGGAGAGGAAAGTGTGACCCAATCGAAGTAACTGTGAATCAAAGTGAGAAGCCACTCCCAGTTGAAATGGAAAGGTTTTGGGCTTCTCAGGATAACAAAATGAAATTACAGCAATTTTTCATCAAATGGATTCTGGAAAACTATCATGGAACTAGACCCATTTATCTGGGTGGTTCTCATGTTGATGACATTTCAAAATGCCTGCGCTGTGCATCTGGATCCATCCAAGAAATATTATCCCTTCATAGTGACCTTGAAGAAGCGGATCATAGAATAATGTTTCATGCAAACCATGCACTTACAGTAGAGTCACATGAGAAATTAATCATAGCATCAGCTGATACAGATGTGTTTGTGTGCGCTTTATACCACTTTAGAAATTGGGCTCACTTCCATTTGCGTGAGTTGTGGGTTTTAAGTGGACAAGGGCAGTACCTGTGCATGGTCTAATAAAAGAAATTTCAAGTGAATTGGTTGACGTTTTACCTGCTCTTCATGCTTTGAGCGGATGTGATACTACCAGCAAGGTGGGAATTAAACACTCCTCGTTGCAAGCTGCTATAAACGGTGGCCACAAACAGCTGGCCATGTTTGGAAAAGAAGAGTTAACAGAGGAAATGATGGAGAATGCAGAAATATTATGAACTACGCTTTTACCAATACCATAATCATAGCTTCAAGCTTGATTTCGAAAAGTTGGCTCCAACAACTAATACCATCCGACTCACTATACAGAGAGCATATCTCCAGTGCTTTATCTGGATGAATGCGCCAAGGGGAAGTGTCGACCCACTGCGGTAAGGATACTTTTTTGATGAAGAAATCCTGTCTTCCTTGTTTAATAGCTGCTCAGTCCTTCCAGAAGATTTCCCGCTGCCTTGTACTTGCGTGAAATGTGCTAAGCCGACCGTTTGTCTTTGTAGAAAAATGAGGATTCAGAAGTGCGGTGCGAGCTTTAACTGTAAAAACTCACAATAACACAATACTTTAAATTTCAGTTGTAATAATGTCTTAGTTCTTCCTGTTCTATTATCAGACTTATTATTTTACATTACTTCTTGCCTTCTGCCTTAATTTTTTTCCAAATTTGTACAGTGGCGTCATTTAAAATCATCTGACCATTGGGATAATCCCTCAAAACCCTGAATCAACCTCATATTGATTCAACCTATATCTAATGATAAAGCTATCTCTGTTTCTTCCACTGTGAGCAAACTTCAAAGGTACATGCTCCTCCGCAGAAGCATCAATTTTGTGCTCCCTTGAAAAAAGTCCAATATGACAGCCTTCGCACCGGAAGTGAATAATGTGCCAATGTTTCCCTAAGTCCTTATACCATCATAAAACACAATTTGAAGTGAGATCTAGGGTACATCAAAATGCATACTCAACCTATGTCAGCTCCTAGAGTAAAATAAACTGCAATTGACTCTGAAGAATTTGGATAGAGAAAAGAGGACCATACATTGCTTTTAGAGCATTTAGTTTGCCTTCTGGGACATTTTGAAACATGGAAAAGAAATTAGAATTCACCAGATCTAAGAATTCAAAGTTCTTGCAATCAGTAAACCGATCTTTAAGCATACAGGATATATTGTCAATGACCTCAAAGTAGAGCTGCTTGTAGTTGTGTCTTTGGTCAGATCTGGTAACAGGAGTACCAACCAAGTTCACTGCTTAGAGAAAAGTTTCTAGGAAGCATTCATCAGAACGAATAGTGCCAAGGAATGGTGCAAGAGCTTAATTTTTCCAATACCATGACAAAAATCTGTATCTCTGTTCTTAAGAACACTGTAGAGAATTGAGGACTGCTCCATGATTTTGTTGAAGAGACAAATCAAAAAACAGAACAAGAAGCTGTTAAGGAAATGCAATAGCCCAGTGGTTTGCCTAATGGTTGCATCATCCTAGCCATGGGGGCTATTTTCAATTGCTTCAAGGACATGCAGCAAATGTTGATACTTGTTATAGATAACACTGACAGTTCTTGATCTATAGTACCACCTTGTCTCACCAGGACGAGGAATTTCAATGTTATGAGATCTAAAGAGTTCTTTTCGTCTTGAACTGAGACGAGTAAATGTGCTAAAGGCACTGACATTGGCAAAGAAAATGTTCACCAAAGTAATAGAGAGGCAGACTGACACAAGACAAGATTTAAAGTGAATCTACGGGGTTAAAAGGCCGCTTAGCTGCGGAGATTGGGAACTACTTTATGACCTAAATATATCACCCAATGACACTGTGGAAGGCAGTTGTTCATGTGATCACTTTCAGATGACAAAGCCTTTCCAGCTGGTTTAGAATCGCATAATAAAAATAATAATGGCAGGTTGGGAGCTGCGCTTGCCACCAACAAAAATTTTGAAACGAGAGCAGTATGTAATCCATCTTGGTTATGGTGAATCAGGGTAAAGGTTATGGGATTCGTTTAAGGATATACAGGTTTGAATGGGATTTTCAACGTTTCAAAAAACAGCGCAGTGGGTTGTTGCCACAGTGCAGCCAATGGATTCAGCATATCAAAATCTACTTATTTCAATACTATGAGGCATGTGTTCATCAATATCATAATCGCTAAGATTAGGCAAGTGACTCATAATTAACATTTCGTTATGGTATATATGGTGCCAATAATTTTATCTGAACACAGCCTGAAAAAAGTTTAAACATAAATTAACGAGAACAAATCAAATTAATAATAAATAACAAAACAAACTTTACGAGTTGATTGAGATAGTAGACTGCATCAGAAAGTGTCAGATGAAATTTCCGGTTGACTGTCTTGAGGCTTATCTTTCTGCTACCTCGCTGAGTCTTGGCTTTGTCTCCCAGATCTAACATGACCCTCTTTGACCACCAGTTTATCCATCACAAAGTAGGCTACCTTCCCTTCTGCAGGTGCAGCTATCAACTCATCCAACTACGAAGCTCTTTTTTTCCAATTTACGCTTAGCGTAATTCGGGAAAAACTTTACTTCTACCGGTTTGAGGGACCTTGCTTTTTTAGGATTGACTCTTTGTCTTTCCACTTGCGAAACTTTGCCACAATTGGCCTTGGCTGATTTGCAAACTTCGGATTCTAACTTCCACACTTCTGTGTCATCCCAGGTTTTCTCCTCATCTTTGTTTTCTTCAATACCAAGAATCTTTATGTTTTTCGGACGACTTTGGTTTTCTATGTATTCCAGTTGCGATTCAACATTGTAGGCATGTCCATTAATCATGTTGAGATATCGGCTTTTTTCGGGTCTTCATCTACCTGAGCTTGCGTAAATTGCAAACTGACCTTAAGATCATTAATTTCCGTTTTAACCGATTTAAGCTCATCTTTTACATCCTGAATAAACATAACAAACGTCAATTTAAAGGCTTCAGCTTGATTCTGGATGAGCATTTTCACAACTGCCAAAGTGACATTATCTTGAGCCATGATTGAAAATGAATTTAGGCCTAAAGGTGAATGAAACTTCAAAACAAAATGTAGATTATTCGTGCGAAAATGTATTTTCCCATGAGTTTTAATGTTGCTTGAACTGAAACTCATTTTAATTAGAACATAATAGTTGAAAATAATTAATACTAAACCTTAAATAACGAATGTTTTATGTGAGCGGTAATTAGACACGCCATGCGGGCTCATTGACATGAATACAAGTTTAGTTGTACAAACAAGTATAAAGTTGTCCTCTTAAGTGGTTGTAACACAGTAAAATACCGTATCATTTGCTATTTTTTAGGAAATTTTCAGCTACAAAGTCAGCTTACTTGCCTTCCTCTCATATAAGAAAGAAAAATCAAAAATTGAGACCGGCAAGAATGCTGGAGATAAGTATGATGAGGATGCCAATGATGAGGATATTAAAGAAATAAATGATAATAAAATGCAAGTTGATGAAAGGTATGAGCATGCTCTGCTGATGCTTACCCCTAATACTTTCCTATGTAAATAATTTTTAACAAATTTTTGCCAGATTTTGATACAATTAAGAAGGTAGTGTCCCCATATCCACTAACCACACAGTAAATATATAATTACATATAATACTCAACCTGTGTAATTCCCCTTAGGATCAGGGAATCTATCTCTGATTTTGCCAACAATACATGAAGGTATCACTTTCCTGTTTTTTCTACCAAGTTTCCCCCAGACCCATAGGATATAATGGCGATATGCAGTATAGCGCCAACATCCATTATTTGATGGATCAAAGGGGTAATTAAGGAAATCAGCATTGTTCTTCATAGCAAGTTCTAAGTTATGCTTGGTTAAGATATGATTTTGGAACAAAGGGTGCTCATGATTTTTTTATGGCATTCTTACAGCAGATGCGCTCCTCTTCCTTCTCCATTTCACGGCAATGACCACCACACTCACACCACAAAGGCTGATCGTCTTGTATCTGTTCTTGGGTTTCTCCAATGTTCTCTTCTCCACTGGCATCTGCTGTTTTATGGGCTCTATATTGTAAAGCCACAATATTCCACAAAGTTGGAAATTTTTTTGCAATCCCTGCCAGAAGTTCAGATACCTGATCTTCGTTAAGGTCATTACAAAGCTCCTATTAAAAAGGAAACCATTTTGTAACTTTTTGCAGCACCAAAACTAACAATTCAAGTTCATATAGGCACTGTCGGTTTGAGGCCACTCCCCTATGATACCACACTGTAATTACACATTGGGTTAAGATGCATTTTACTTTGTAGTAAGTATCATTGTAAACATAGAGAAATGGCACTGGAAAAAGTTTGTTTTTGAGGGCATTGATCAAAATTACTTATCTAAGAAACCTACCTTTGCTTGCTGGTAAGCATTCTGTCTGCTCTCACTTTCTGGCCCTCTGAAATCATTCTTAAATCTTTCTTTTCAGTGGATTTTCTGTTTCCTTTTACCCTTCGTCGCTGCCGACACCTTTGCGGAGAACATTTGCATTTTTCAGCTTGGCAGAAAACTCCAGCATTGTGGCATGGGCAGCCTCCTTTAAATTGTCCATTACAGTAACATTTTAAATGCTCGGTAAAACTGCTGTCTGATTCCTGTTAAAGACATAATTAATTACAAACATTGAAAAGGTTCCTCCTAGGTGAGCTTTAAAACTTCATTAACTAGACCATGTCTGGCATCCAAAGAGCAAATGTTACTAGAAACAAGATTCAGCATTAAGCTAAAAAGCTTACAGAAGCCTGTAGCATGTTGCATAGTTTTAAACCACTTAGTTTATTCATTTCTTGGATTATCCCAACCTGCTCCAGTTCATATCTTGGATCATGGATTGTGAAATTTATCAAAGAAATGAGCATCACGTCAGATGTGTGTAGAGATTTTGAATATCTGAGAAGCTTTCATCGCTGTTACTGGATATATCAAATTCTGTCTCATTAACAGCTGCCTGTAACAGAAAAAAAATTACAATGATTTGCAGGAGAAAAGTTTCACTCTACACTTAGGATTCATTCTCGTTAACATATTCACTTCAAAAAAAATAACAACACGGATAACTTGTGCAATGTAAACTCAATTTTTCTGTCCAAAGACACTATTCTGTCAGTTTTAGCCCAGCTGATTTTGGGGCATGCTTTGCCTGAATCTCGCTCTTTTTGCCCCAACCTTCAAAACTTCAAAGCACATCTTTTGTTACAAAATGAAAAATTTCTTCTACTCTTCTGCAACTTCTACTTCTAATTCACTATGACTATTTAAGAAAAAACTCTTACATTGTCAAAAGGTAAGAAACTTCTTAGCTTTCAAGCTCTTAGTTTTTCAGAAAACGTATTTATTGTGGACCAGTTTAGTGCTTTGGCCACAAAGGTAGGCAAAAACACATTGAAAATACATTGATGTTTTTGGTTAAACTATTTTCATTTTACAGTGCATACCTCCTTCTTCTCGTTGGCACACTTGTTTTTCCTACATTTGCAGTTTGAGCCACACTTGATGCTTTCTTTCGAACAAGGGCAACCCCTTTTACGCATTCCTTTGCATGTGCACTTTATCATTGGCTCATCATCATCACCATTCAGCGACAATTCAAGGTGCGGTCTATTGAGATCTACACCAGCCTCAGATGGTTGATGCCTGTCGGAAAATCGTTTATTCATAGTTATCGATGCATGTCTTTTATTGTCCAGAATATTATAAATTCTGTAATTTCAGTTCAAAATCGTTACATGAGTAAAACTTTTAGGTACACATATGAGAATTTAGTACTTATTCTTCTCCAGCTCGCATCGTGCAGAATCCTTCATTTTGTGTCTGTCTTCCAAATATAAGCAGGCTAGTGCCAATTGATGATAAGTCTAATGTTTCAATATCATGGATGCTTGGAATCTCGATGCGCATCCTCGTCATGTTTGATTCAGAACAAAGACCAAGGCATGATAGCGCGACTGCAGAGCCCTTTACATGTGATCACTTTGTCTGGAGCATCTATGCCCATACTCGAGTTGAGTTTATTTTTAAAATGATCGTCTGATGTCCGCTGATTTACTTTAACCTGTGAGCAGCACAATGAAAGAAGTATGCATAAGGGTATTCCTGACGGACAAGAGCTTGAACACCACCTAAATGCCCAGACATGACAGTTCCACCAACATAAGTTTGCATTATTAAATAATCTTTTAATGATGGTCCATACTTTTCAAGGATCTTCTTAACAATATCACTTATTGAAGGTGCAGATCTATCTGTCCTGACATCTTTAAATTTTAGGAATCTTTCAATGATTTCCCCCTTTCTATCAAGACAGATTATTTTACTTAGTTGCTCTTTGGCAGAAACTTTAGTGGTCTCCTCCATTTGAATGCTTAAAAATGTGCATTCCTGGATTTCTTTCTTAATTTGATCTTCGCTAATTGAATCTGTGCCCGATAAGATCAGAATAAGATCATTCTGGATGCCTGCTGAGACACCAGTGAAAACTCCAGCCACCCCTCTATCCGAAACATCTAATTTACCATGTAGGCATTGTTCAAGAACCGAATCAAATTTCGCGAGACATTCCAAGAGCTCCCTGTAATCCCCTTTATTTAGACTTGCATTCGATTTATAGTGACCTTGAAATTGCAACTCCTGTTTTGCAAGATACAATACAGCCTCAGAAATGGTTGCCAACATCGATCTATTCTGATTTACCTCCACATCATAGCGCTCAATTTCCTCCCTTCTTGCCCTTGAAAATGCAATGCCGACCCTCTCGGTGAAATCAAAAGTTTTCCATGTTTTGTATGACTCTTAAGTGGGCCTTGGCCTTTTTGGGCTTCCTGCAGTCAGTGAGAAATCCTTTTATATTAGAGTAGCCTGTTTCTGTCCATGATTGCAACAACCCAGGTTTGAAAAGCAAGCATGGCCAGCAGAATAGGCTTTTGAACATTGTACTCCCACAAAGCCAATCCTTCTTAGAGAACCAGCTATCCTGAAAGACGTGGTCTTTCGTCCTCATTTTGAGCTTTGGCCTAGGCTGCAACTGCTGCACAATGGCTTTCTGCTCGGCAACATTTCGCCTTGCTCAATCCTGAAAGATTCCAGGACAGGGAACTGTGTGCGATGTCATTCACTAAAGCTGCTAAGAATTACAGATTAAGCGATGAAAATCTAAGAGAGGAATATTTCTCTTTTATCAAGAACTATTCAAAGTTGCAAAAAAGCAGAGAAACAGACAGCTATAAAAAAAAAGATTAGGAAAAAGAAAGCTTTCACTCTTCAAATTGTAAAAGTGAGAAAAGAAAACCCGGGTTTTAACGTAGTTTTATCACTGATTTGAAATATCTTATTGAAATTTGCGTTTGCTTACTTATTTTGTCGCTTTTCGCACATAAACTGACAACATTTTCATGATAATCGTGGCCCAGAGGTATGGGAACGAGATTAATGATGTGATGTAAAGTTGGGATATGTTTGCTGAATCCCTTGCCTGCTAACAAGGACAACAAAGACAGAAAGAAAGTTTCTGCAAATGATCATAATGTAAAATACAGTTTCAACCGAGAACTCTTCTGAATCTGAAATGGAAATACAGTCAATCAAGGAAAAGATGTTATGGTGTATGGCGGAGAGTATTTACCTTACCAAGACAAGCCAGTTCCCAGTGGGATCAGTGATAACAAAAAGAGGCCTGCCGCCGAGGGTGGCGAAAAGGTTGGTTGAGATAAGGACAAAACTCCACCCAAGATATTCAGAGATCGTCTTGAGGGTGAAAATCAGGTGCTACGAAATTGGAAAATTTTATTTTAAACAATCTAACTTTAACATATTTTGTTAAAAGTAGGACGAAACTATTCCATCATTTGATACACTACAAGCAAATTTTATAAACTGAAGCTATCAAATTTTCTAGGTATCTAAGGGCAGCAGTTGGTTGGCACTGTGGATTTTTGGTCATTTAGGCTGGGACAATGCCAGGCCCCTACCAGCATGCATCTATCAAAATGTAAGAGAAAGAAATTACAGTGGGACAAGGCAAGGGTTCAAACCCTCTGATAACAGGCAGTGAGCAAAAATCGATTAAATTCAATTTAACTAACTTCAGGATTAACAAATCTTATTTTGTTATTTTATTTGCTTTATATAGAACTTGCCAATTGAGGCAATGAAATTTTTTCAGAACTTATTTAAAGCAATTCATCATGTCAATTCTCAAAACTTTTCTTAATTGGAAAACTGGGGATGGATGAGAATCTTTCATGGAAATATCATCTAACTGAATTGTCAAAAAAAGTAGCTAGAACCTGTGGCATGTTCGTTAAAGTAAGATTTTTTTCCTCTTGATGTTCATATTTGTCTTTACAATTCCTTATTCTAACCCTTCCTAGAATATGGAATTCTAGTTTGGGGTCTCACACATGAAACTTATATTAATCCAGCATTCTTGTTACAGAAAACGATTAAATGGGCAATGACTTTTAAACATTTTACTCCACATTCCACTCCCATCTTTCATGAATTAAAGATTCTAAAACTGCATGATCTCCAGTGGCGAAATTGAATAGCATGCTGGTCAGGCTTAGCCTGACTCAAAGTTTTAAAAAAAAGACTTTTTGAAAATCACGGAAAATAAATTTTTTCTTCTTAGAAATGAAACTGTGAAATCTCTTTTATTGTTCAAAATACCTGTGACAAATTTAATTAGAATTTTCCCTTCCCACATCCTTAGATTTTTACCGTTTATTCTGTAATTCTTAGCAGCTTTTTTGAATGACATCGCACACAGTTCCCTGTCCTGGAATCTTTCAGGATCGAGCATGGCAAAATCCGTCAATATTGCTTTGTGAACTGTGAATCTTCGATTTCTGGCGCCAATAGTTTTGTCTATCACGAAAATAAAAGTATTTGTTTCAACTTGATCTGTAAAGTTCTCATATGGCATCCTCTTCTTCTTACGTACTCGTTTCTCTGTAAAGGTTTCCTCTTGCAAATTGTGATGTACGCAGAGTCCTTAGCATCTTTCAAAATGCTTGCGAACTTATTTCTGAATAGTCCGAGTTGAACTTCAGCTGTCTCTACGCTCCTTAGTGCACTTAAGATATCAATCTTCACAGACTGAAGATAAAGCGAAGCAGGAGTTGTTATTGCAAATATTTGCCTGAAGATGTGAGCAGGTAAAACAGTTCTAAAAGAACAAATTTTATTTAAAAGTGCTTCTGCATCGGTTATGGTTTCACTGCTATGTTTTGCTGACATACAGTTCTGCAGCGCATGAACAAAACAATCGTAAAGTAATTCAGAATTTCCGAAAGATACGTTGTCAAGGGCTTTCTGGTGCGACCATCACATAGCTGTCAATACTCTATGTGGACAATGAAGTTGCGCGATTTTGAATTTGCTCGACTTCTTTAGTTCATCACTTCTTTTGCGCGAAGCAGAAAAAAGGCATACACCTTTTCTAAAGTTCCAAATAAGCTCTTTGCAGCAAGCGATGAACAACAAGCATCCATAATAACTAGGTTCAAAACATGATCAATGTGCAAATAAAAGACAATGAGGGTTTTCTTTTTGGACAAGAGATTTCACACCCTTGTATTTTCTTTGTTTTCCGAAGCTCCATCGTAGGACTGTCCAACAGCATCTTGAAAAGACAAAGAGCCTCTATCAGTATGTTTTCAATAACTTTGAACAGTCCTTTTGCAGATGAATCTTTCATGCATTCCATTATATCTCCAGATGAATTGTTCACCTATCCTATTAAAGGCCTAGTGAAGTGCAAAATTTTTTTTGCTAAATAATGTCAATCAATAGTAGAAACGGAACCCTTCATGGGTCTGTTGCGCGTTTGCGGGCATTTCCTATAAAAATGGGGGTTTTTTATTGTCACGGGAAGTGCAAAAACATCTGCTCAGAAACAACAACAACATTTTGGCGCCTGACATCACACGGGGTATTATGATCTGAAAAACATGGCTGACGACAATGCATAGATTCCCTATCACTGGAAAGTCACAAAATCAATTATGATTCGTTCAATGAAGCCGATTCAAATGAAGAAATGAGCGGAGATGATTCACTTGGAGGCTATCAAGGTGCTATTCAGCCATATATGTTCGAACCAGTGGACGACAATGTAGCACAATATGAAGATGAATCTGAACCTGACGACAATAGCGCGAGATTGCAACAAGATATAGGTGAATGGTATGTTTCCCTTTTTATTGTGGTCATTAAGCATCGTATGGCTTTACTAAAGTTTACGCTTTTTTTAATGGAACAATTAGCACTAAAGCCGTCTAGATATAAGTCAAATGGATACTTTAGGCCAACTGCATTATTATGCCTTAAAGTACAAATATGTTAATAGGTGCATTTCTGTGTTAATAGGTGCACTTGCGGTAACTGCATTAAAATGCCTAAGGGTAGGGAGTGTGTTTGCTGTCAAGAAATTGATGCTGTTGTAGCAAAATGTGGAGAGGCTGGACAGGTTACTTGCATGACGCTACACCCAGGATTTGAGTCAGTGGCAACAAACCCATGGAATGTGCAAGCTGTCTACAATTCATATAAACAGCAATACAGGGAAATGGTACAGTCTACAGAGAATAAGAATGTACACTTACTTTCTTTTTCTTCGTCATCTTTCTAGTATTGTTAGGATTAACAAAACACAACAATTTCTGACATTTCTATACTTATTGGCTAAAACTCTAAAAAATTCAAGAAAATGGAAACAATGCAATATTCACAGAGACAATAAGAGCAAAATAGTATTGTCTTCCTCTTATTTACCAAGTATGGATCCACAAGATTTTTCGATGTATCCTTTTTTGTTAAATCTAGCAGCATTTTTTCTTTTTTTCTAGAAAATACAGATATGCATCCTACAAGCAAGGGCGAATAATGCTATCAGCCAATCAGCGGTTCTGTTTATATTTTGCATTAGCCAATCATTGTGCTTAAAAGACAATAGAATCCTACGTCCGTGCAGGTCATGGCGGCCAAGGAGCCCTCAAGCTGCAATGAAAGTGTTGCGCCGTTACCAATTGGCTGCAAGCAGTTTTTCGTCCTTTCAAGTAAAAGGAATAATTTTTTCAAAGATAAAGAGTTATCCTAAATTTCTACTGTGGGCATTTTCAAATTTCCTCCTAATAGCAGAGATATGACCGGTTAAAGTTAACATTATTTCACACAGCCTTTTATATTAGCATGTATATTGACTTCATCACAAACAAAGAGGGGTAAATCACTGAGATCGACACTCACCCACCATTTTCAAGCAACCCTGCCCATTTTTATCAGTCTACAAAGGTCCACATCTAAGGCGAACATCCTTTTCCACTATATTTGCGATTAACATGCGCATCTTGCTACCAAAGCATTGGATAACACTAAGCTATCACTTCTTGCTGCAACCTCAATCTTCAACTTGATTTCAACTGCAACAACGACCCACAACCAAACGCCTGCGGCGAATGTATCCAGCAACTGTGCATCGTTTTCCATGAGGGCCTTCTACATTTTCAAAAAATCATCTGACTTTTTTTGCTTTAGTTTCTCACTTTTATATGAATCTCAAACAGACTCTTTCTCTCCCGGTGTCCATCCCGCCGTCGTTGAATGAAAAACAGGGGTGCAGTGATCATGTAAATTTCCAGTCACGAATCTCCGATTTTGCGGAAAAATCGCAGGTGTTAGAGATTTTGCTGGATAAGGTCATTACCTTTGAAAACGTATAATGTTATTTAGTTGATAAATAATGCCGTGATTTACAAAATCTTGCCATAATCCACTTCATCATGAATGGACTCGTGGCACATTCGAGGGGAAGATAGTTTGTTTGAGATTAAATGGTCTGGTCGAGATAGTCAATATTTATAGAAGTGTGGAAAGGTAGGAGGGTGGAGGACGCCATAATATAACAAGCAGCTGCACAGAGTGCTTGAGAAAGTTTTGCAGAAAAGGAGCAATTAATCATGATTTGCAAAAAACCGTTACATCTGCTTTAATTGATAAGGTTGGTGTATTCTTTGTTTACTTATTTTTGTAGAAAAAACACTTAAAACTCTTAAACTACCTTTAAATGTTTCTCTTATGGTTACTTTCAGCAAAGTTGCATAATCCCCAAAGTTAATAATTTGCATACAACTTTTTCATTAGATACACTTAGTGCTGGAAAAATATGAGGTTCTTGAAAGCGAAGAGAATGAAATGGAATGGGAGTCATCCTGTACAGAAACAGAAGAAAGTGAAACAGCAACACTCATCATCAACAATAGCCAGACCCTTCATTGTACAATGATCTTGTCATGAAATCTTCCATTGCCTTAGACCTCTATGATGAAATTAGGAAAGTGAGATTGAAATTCACTGGTCTGTTTGGAGAGGACCCAGAAATGGACCCAAAGAAATTTGAGTTGATCTGCCAAGATGCTGGTGCATTCAAAATTTTTCCATTTATCTTCAATGCCATCTGCGTCGAAAGAATGTGAGACAGCCGCCCTGAATTGAAAAGAATTCGTGCAATGGTTGTAATCTATATGATGGTATTTGTTCAGTCACAAAAAGCAAACTGGTTCCAAATTACCCTATCCAGAACATTGTCACAATATGGAATCAGTGATCATGGTTTGACCGCTTTGCGCAATCTGGGCATTGCTGCTCATCCTCAAACAGTTAAGTCTGCATCTCTTTCCTCCGCAGCAAGTCATCTTGAAGCTGTCCAAAATTTCTTCCAAGAAGCAACTGAGCGTGAGCATTTCATTGTTTTCTTCATTGATGATTATCACAACATTCATACAAAGCATTGCCCATCTGAAAAGAATCAAACACAAGCTGTACACATGGCAACCCTGTTGGTCAAAATCTGAAAAAAACATCAAAGCTGTGCCCATTGAAGGAAATCCAAGTCCACTAAGTAAAAATCCTGCTCATGCTTCATTGATTAAAGAAATGGTTAATTAATGCATGTCAAGTCTTTCCAAATCCCATGCACAAGTCATGCCAGATGGTCGGCACTAGATCATAGTACGCTAACGTACATGACGTCACATATTCTTGTCATATCGAGAACGGAATGAACCAGATAGAGACTCGTAGCAGAAGCAGAAGGTCAATTCCAAAGTCTAGCTGTGGTGTTTCACGTTTCAGGCATGTAGCATACACTCTTTGTATGATAATTGTATTTCTTTAAACAAAACGTTGAGACAAAGAAATTCAGTTCATCTTTTCATTGACCGGATCTACCCTATATCATATTGTAATAATATCACATATAAAGATATGATTCATATTGTGAATTACCCTACCCTCGGCCTTATTTTCTACGCAAATATGAAAAGTTTACAAGGTATTTTAAGTCTAACTTTACCTTGCTAATTACTATAGAAAACTACTGGTTGAATGCCATGGGGAGCCAAGGACAATGACTTCCCCATGACCAATATAAAAAGACAACTAATCTTACAAAAGATTCAAAACTTATAAACTAGATTCTGTTTCACATCAGATATCAGGTCAGATCTCCTCTACACTCATTAGACCTGCTCAAAAATACTGTTTATGATTTTATTATTTTTTGCCTATTTTGATTAATCAAATAGATGCTACTGAAATTGAATAATCATAATTAAAAATGCACTTTGTGAAAATATCAATTTGTTAGTCTTCCCAGATGAATTTATTGACTAAGTTGAAGTGAAATCTCAACTCATAGCAAAACAAACAATTCAATTGAGGATAACATTAAAGTTAACAGCAGGGAACTGTTTGTTACAAACAGGAGCATAGCTTGGGGGGTAGTGGGGGCATTCACACCACCCAACTTTCAGTGACTTTGTGGATAGACTTACATCCGGTGACTGTTGGTACATAGCTCATATGACACAGTTTACTCTAGCATTAGCATACCCAATAAAAATAGCTTTAGGTGATCACAAGTATTTCTATGATGTATGTATGTATGTATGTATGAATATGAAGTCGGTAAAAACGAATGAAATATTTACAATACAATTTTAAAAAAAGATCATCTTATGCTACTGGTTACAAAGATGTACTGTATTTTTGCATTGCTCTTTCTGGGATTGTCAAAGAAATCTTTGAATTCAAATCACTTGTGTTTGGGAGCAGGTCAAATTTCTGTCCACTCAAATCTATGATTTAGATGAGTCTCCATGCAAATTGTTCTCATTTTGTACCTCATGCTCACATAAATCAAAGTAAAATCATTTAGAATCTTGTGAATATCTTAGCAAACCTAGAAAATTACTGTCATAGGAGAAAATGTAGCGTTTCCTGTGCCAGAAAATACTAATGCTGTCTGGATTAAAGGCAGAATGTGATACAGTCGACTCCAGTTACAGTCACATTAAATATTTTTCCAGAAAACTGTGACTTTCAGCCAAGTGTGACTTTATGCAGAGCTCCCCTAAATAGCCAGTTAGATATTACAAAATTTCTTTGGCAATCGCTTTACAGTGGCACAGAAATTATTTCCAAGCACTTTCTATCAGATACGTCCTCATAGGCACATATATACAATAGCTACTTAAGATTTTTACAAAAAAGTGACATCTTCATTTTTGCCTTGATCACCGTCTTCTATGCACACTTGCAATGTTTTTCTTAAATGTGACTGTAAAAAGGGTATTTTTCTGTTTGGGGAGGGAAAACATAGTGATTATAAGCGGAATGTGACACAATGCAGTATGTATTTTGTTTAAGCAATAATACATATTGTCATTTGTTCATTTGACCTCACATCTGTGACAGACGAATAGCTCATCAGTTACAAGTGCAGCAGCTTGCTTGGTGGTTAATTTTATGCATCTTGGCTGATCATAGTGGTAGCAATTGGAGCAAACACTACAGCAGGCCATCTTAGCAGTTGGTATGTGTTTTAAGCATATGCAAAATTTGCTGCATATGTGCACTTCCTTCTTGCAATGACCCAGTTTGGAGACATGGGGAAACAATGTGATTGCCTTTTGTTCAAGGCATTTTAAAAGGTGATCCCTCATATTCTGTTGCTGCCAAGTAAAGGATGCTGGACTCTTTCCATTGGCAAGTGCAACTGCATTTGCAATGCAAAACAATCCACAGTCACATGCTCCATTCTGAAGCTGTTGCAAAATTACTGTAACTTCAAGCAGCCCATCATCTTCAGCCAAGTGCTTATACAAATGGACAAGCTGGCGTTTTAAAGCATCATTAAGGCCAGTTGATAAACTTTCATACACTATCACTTTGCCAGTAATTGTGCTTGGAGTAACCCAGTGGCCTCCAATGTTATGACACTGAATTGTTTGATTCAACTCAGGGTCAATAGTCACTTTCCTGTAGTGAGTCATGGCTGTGACAGTGTTTAGTCCTGCAAAAGGTATGTACATTTATAAAACTAGACTGTCTCTGGTTTTTGTCATGGAAAGTACACTTAAAAGATATTAAGTAAATTGCTCCAAAGATATATTGTGAAAAAACTATTATTCTTATTTTCAATTAAAGTAGCATTCCTAAGTTGCTAAAAAAAATCATCCTAAGTTATCACTGAGCTTAGTAAGAGTAAGATAAGAATAAATTTGTTTGCTGATTTTTTGATAGCAATAAACAAACTTTACAGCTAAAAGTGTGTGTGGTCTTTCTAATGTCGGTTTTTGGGGAATTCTCCACATTTTGATAAGGAAACTTAAATGGCATGAATTATATATTTTTAGGCAAGATTCTATTTTCATTGAAAAGGTTGCACAGAAATCGCAAGTACTGTGGAATGAATCATTTTTATTTAAATGTTATTGGTTTTTAAATGATAAATGCATAATATTGAAACTGAAATCCTTTTTGTCTCATTTGATCAATTAATCACTTTCATTTTGTTTCCTCAGTACTGCAGCATTACATTTTAGAACAGAACTAAACTCATTAACCTCCCACGCCTGTTCCCAGTTTTTGGATAAGGTTTTGTGCCGCATCTATGTGTTCATCTAATAGCCACCCAAATCGATGTTGAAGTATTGCCTTTAGCTCATGTGAGAGTTTGATTCCGTCAATGTTTACCCAGACATCATCCCCCTGAGCGTCTTCTGGGAACAATTCCACATCAATATTTTCATACATCCCACTGCTTTTGCCATCCTTCTTTTTTGTTATGTCAACCTTGGCTTTCTTCATTTCAGCAGCTGCTCCAACCCTCCTTTGGAACCTACTGCGTTTCTTTGGTAGCAGATGATGACTTGTATACTTTCTCCTTATGCGAATTTTCTTCGGAGACAAAGTCTTGTCCTTTAGTGTTAGTTCGTTTGATTTGGTTTGATGCATTTGGGTATAGAACAGAATCTCATTTATCAGTTCCTCTGTATGAGCAAGAGCGTTTTCATCTTGAAGAGTGTACAGTTGGTCGTGGAGCATCTTTAATGACCGAATGCACATACTTCTTAATGTGGATTTTTCACTTTTTTTTCTCATTGGCAGCTTAGTTTTTCCTTTGATTCGTTCGTCTTTGTTTTTTGAATCCTGTGGAACAGCTGGGCTTTCTTTAATAGGTGGCTCATCATTTGAATCATCAAGATTTTCACCAGGACAATCATCAGGGATTACGTCATGTGATAATGGCTGAGCGTACTCTGTTGTGTCATCCAGATTGTCACTTACTGCCCTTACAATTAGAGGATCAAGTGTGAAGAGGGGATGATCCTTGAAACTGGTACCAAGAGCTTCCCATCCGACATCGCGCATTTGGACAACTGAAATGATGTGTTTGCATGGGAGTTTGTTGATTTTGTTATCCATGCATTGGCATGAGGGTAAGTGGTTTTCTGAACCCAACCAAACACTATACTTCTCTTTTCCACTTGCCACTGTAAACTGTCTTTCACTATTCTTGGTGACATTTGCAGGCCTAATGCTGGAATTCATCCTGCTTATTATGTGCTGAACTAGGTTTTTTGTTCTATTGTGTAAGAGCATTGGAACTCTCCTGTCATATTTTTTGTATGCATCTGAGCATTGTATGTTATGTTCTTTGTACCTAGAATACAATAGGAGAGTTGTGCAAGCTAAGTTTTGATAATGAACTATTTGAATTATCAAACAGATTGATCTTCCCATACTACAAAATATCTTACCTAATTAAAACATTCACAAGGAACAGCACTAAAGCAGAAATATCAGTAATTAGAAAACTGAATCGTATAATCAAATTTCAGATCCAAATTTATATGTAACTGTCCACGGAGTAACTTCACTCTAAACATTAACTAACCAGAAAGTTTGTTTTATTTTGCACGTGTGACCTATCTTTTCTGCACTGAAATTCAAATGAATTACTAATTTGTTGTTGCTACTGGTGTCTGTTTCAAACATTGAGATCTTAAATTATCAATAGTGATTGTACTAAACAGAATCTGTACGTCTAAGTTGGTTGTAACATGATTGATTTATACTGCACTTTTAATATCGGCCTCGCAGTTTCCCCCACACCCCAAGATACTTGGTGACTTTTCTTTGACTTAACCAGTACACACATGGAATGGTGAAATAACTTACTTCTTGTAGCTGTCTGGCAGAAACTGCTTCAAAAGCATGTCAACAAGATCAGAAATGGAGCTGTTTCTTCTGCTTTCAAGGTATGAAGACTTAAGCCAATTGTTTTGCCTTTCGATGCCGTTATTTGTATAAATGGCTGTACGCAAAGATTCATCTCTATAAAACCTGACCCATTTCCCATTTCCCTGACCCCTTCTCGTTAGATTGTTGACATGCTTTAAGAACTGCAGTTACATACTTTTTTGGAAGCCAAAAATCAAATTAAGAAGTTACATCTTCTGAAACACATTAAATTTGTAATTTTTTATATGAATCTAAACATACACTTACCATTGATATCTTACTTATTTACTTATTTTGCAGGTTATTTTTATCATACACCGAAAAAGATGAAATACATAATGCATTTCATTATTTCACTGAGAAGTCTTCAGCTTATATTTAATTTAAGTATGCATACCGTCATATGAAGCTCCCAGAAGTCGAAATACTTTCGAAGAGGCTCAGACTTTTGCCAAAGTTTGCTTTGCTTCAAAACTTGGATGTTTTTCTCCAACATAGCTCTGCTGCTGCTCTTTGCGATATTTCTGAGATGTCCAAGTACCTCGCCTTTCGCCTGTTCACACCATGAACACTCTTTGACACCCACTCATTCCAGGCTTTTTCAAGATGGAAGTCGCAAACGTGAATGTGTGCCCCTAGGATAAAAGATATGGGATAGTGTTCAAACTTGGCACGGCAGACGTTGCTAAGATGGTTCCAGCAACTTTTTTACTTTTAAATACTGCTTGAAGGAACCTTTGAGGCAAAGTCTGCTTGAATTACCAACAGGCTAATGCCCAAAGATGTTTGACCTTTGATGGGTATTAACATTCAATCATGCATCTCAAAAAATGTTGATTGTCTAGTATAACACATTCTTAATCAGTTGATGTTTAGTTTCAAACTACAAGATATGCCCTTCTGCTTTTGATGCAGGTTAACTTTGAGGATCTCCATATTCTTCCTTTTTTTTAAGAGATGAATTTTGCACTTAATGGAACAGTTTGGATTTCGTCCAAAAGAAAAGATCACTATTGCTAATCGCACTTTCTTGGCCAGTATGTCCACGAATTCTTCCTCTGAGAATTTGAAATTCCAGAATGTTTACATGGAGAGGAAAACCAAAATACATTGACGCATGTGATTTGATATTTACCTGGGAAACATTGCTCTATTGACCCGATTTCATCGAGTGAAAAATCAAACATCATATTCCTTGGTTGCCATCGAGGATTTGCATTTTTAAGCAGTTTCAAGACTTTTGAAATTGATGGTATATCTTCATTTTCGGGAATAAATACTGCTGTTACGATATAGCCAACGTTTGAGCGCACACACAGGAAGAACAACGCCAACGCATACCTTAAATATTAAGAGAAGATAAACTTGCTTTGGAAGTTTTAGATATTATTCACATCAGCCATGTTACAAGGTAATCTGTTGGAATTATCCCCATCCTACGCATAAGATATCATTTAGGGGGCACACAGCAAACGATACTGTGAGATGATTTGGTTGCCTGGATGAGTGATCACCCTCTGCTAGCAACACTGGCCGTGAACAGGCTATCATTTCATACTCCTGTAATGTTCCAAGTCTTTGAAATTAAAATCAAAAGGTATACCTGCATGTTCTATAGGTTGCATCCATGAGGCACATCTTTTGGCCATACCTTAAGAGGAGGCGCTTCATCCAGTCTGCTTGATAAATAAACAGAAATTTGTCCTCCTCCGCATTTTTTGATTTTGAGGTCTAGAAAGTATATATATAAAAGATTTACAATTTGAAGTTTGAAAACACACATATGGTACAATACAATTATCGAGCTCCCAGGATGAAATTTTCACCCCCAAAGGTATAGCTTGATTATTATTATGACTGACCGTAATATTTGCAAATAATGTCAACTTCCTTTCCTGGCCATTTATTTATTCGCTTTACCAGAGATCTGTAACTGCAGTTGAATAGATTCTGATATGGCCACAAATTGTTTCATTATATATCAATTTCAGTTCAGGCGCCCTTTTGTACATTTCCACAGAAGAAAGACCAAGAATAAAATATATACAACTGGCCTGCAAATAATTGCATTTTAGTTTCTTACCCTGTTAAATATAAAATCATCTGGATGGTTAACTTTCCATTCGTTGCATTTTATCTCCAAGTTTGATTGATCTTCAGGGGCTCTTCTTTCCCCCAATCGAGCTGCACTTAATATGTTTCGAATATCGTTATCCGTAGGGTGGTATCGTCGCCTTGAATGAGTAGGCGGTTCTTCCCCACGAAACAATTCCTTTTCCACTAAGTTGGTCAAGTGGCGACGAACCTCAGACACAGTCCTTACTCCAACATGATCCATCTCTCCAATTTTTTTGATGATTGCTTCATCGATGGGCTCTCTTAAGTCAGCACCCTATTAATAGATGATTTAATTTAAATAAGAAACTCGCAGGAGGCTTAAAACATGTGACGAAACACACACCATCGCCAGAGGGGGACCAAACATACAAGTTGCCTCGGCCCTAGGTCAGGGAATCCTTTTTAGGTTACATTTATGTTGAAGAAAGGGACTTTCTGCAATAGAAAGGTTACTTGGTAGCAAAAATTTCCCTCGGGCTCTACCCCTGACCCCTCCGCACCCATATCCAACTGGGGCTAGCTTCAAAACTTCAAACTATACTATGGTGTCTTTTTATAAGAAACCTTCCTGATCTTCAAATTGTTCTAACTAATTATGACCTCGTCTTAGGTTTAACCATAGTTTCACACCGATTATGTCTTGATTAATTTTTCTGGCTTTTTAACATTTTGGACTTTGCTATGGCTGTGTCAATTGAAATTCTAAAGAAGACGAGCAGGTATGATTCTATTCGTCTTCGTTCCTGTTCTCAGATTTATCGTGAGACTTCGCTTTCCAACAAATTTCACGATTAAATTGGAATAGAATAACAAGTATTTGAACTTTACCTCTCCTTCTGAGACATGAAATTGATGGGCAGTAGCATCAGGTAGCTTGAGAACAAATACTTGAAATATTTCAATATTCTTTCCTTGTTGTAGGTCCCCTTTTAACCTAGCAGCTGCCGCTCTCATTTGCCTTTCGGGTTTTTTTCCATTGGGTGCCACATCCACCTATGAGTTATAATTTTGTTTAATATGAGGGTATGCAGGAGGATAATATAAAAATTAAAAATCTTTATTATGAATTTACAGAGATGATGTTTTATTTGAAGTGTGTCAAAGTAGTTGATTTTGAACCCATTGAACTCGAATAATTTCATTTGTATCTTTGCCTCTTTCTTAGAATTTGACTCATCGACTGAAAGCCCAAAAAAAGCTTCGCATGACCTGGAGTTTTTTTTCTACTTCGGATGAGGATAATGATATATAAATAATTTTTCGCAATTTTTCAACAACCCAAGAGCTAACCCCAACCGCGGTTACATAGAGCCTGTTCGTATAAATCTTTTCTTCGATATGTTTAGCGTTGCTGTCTATTGTGCATTTTGTACATAATCTGTAACATACCTTATACTGGGGAAACTTTATTACTCTTGACATGAACACTTTTGCTAGACAACCAAGTTTCTTTGATGACTGCACTAGAATATCTCTTTTTCTGAACGTGTGATCATGGTCCTTCGAAAAAAGAGCACATCACGATATCAGTTACATTAACTTTCTGATATGATACAAAATGTTTCGGGTATGCTTTTATAAAGTTCTTCATATAGTCTCCCCTGTTACAGTTTTCAAGATAAGCACACCACAGCTTTGTCACAAAGATCTCTTTCCCACTATCGGTAAGTTTTGGTTTTGTGACATCTTGTTCTCGAGTTAGATATTTGTAGTGTGAAGCAGGCTGTAGAAAACTGTGAAAGATTATGTTAATCATCTAACTTACCCCACTTTCATCCAGGAGTGTTTTTCGTTTTTCCTTAGTTTTTTCATCGATATCATCACCTTGGTGGCATTGAAATTGGGCGATTCGGGCAGGCATAAATGGGGTTCCATCAAATGGAAAGGAAATTCCATCTGGAACAACAACTTTCCAGTGCACTCTACTTCTCTCCTTCAAGACATTCATAGTTTCTTCAATCGATTGCCCTGGAAGCGAAAATTTTTTACGTGAGGGATATTGCCACTTAGCGAATTTTAGGCCCCAGAACGTTACAAAGATGCACTCATTTCCTGTAAGAAACAAGATAAGGCAAGCTTGAAACTAAGAAACTTAAAAAAACTATTCTACCAAAGTTAAAAAAATCTCGGGAACACAGGGGCAACAAGTTGATTAACATTTTCGCCCCATGACTCTTGACAGAAGACCAAAGTTAGGAATTTCAAGCTGTTCCTGCTAAGGTCAAATACAATGCAACTTGATGCCCTGAGTTTGATTTCAATTTTACCAAGTTTTTCATCAGCTTTAGATAGAATTATAGTCAACCACTTTTTAGGACATACCTTCCCCGATCAATCCAAGGAATTGATTGCTTCAATCATAAACAATAAGGTGGGTAGAGGGGGAGGCTATTCTTTCTAAGAACTGCCAACTAAAATTTAAGAAAATACCGCAAGCTCAAACTATTTCCTTATAACTACGTAAAACCAATTAAAAGCATATCAAATAAATTCCTGATGGTGAAACATCGCCAACCAGTTCGAGTCTCTTTTTGAAATGCTTCAAAGCGGCATTGATTTCTTCCTTTGTGTGGATACCAATTGCTCGCCATGGTCATCGTCGTTTGATAGGGCCATATCTTTATAACGAATTGATTTTCTTTGTTCTAATGCCGTTCTACTACACTGCCACGAGTCAAGTTTGTGTTTAATTTATAGCTAGTTCGGGCAATTTTTAAAACGCGACGTATATGGTAAAATCTAAAGATATCCACTAATTGGACAGCACCTATTGTTTATCGCTTCTACATCCAACCTTATTTGTACATCCAACCCACTGTGACTAAGCACTTTATTTCCAGCGACATTGCGAGCCAATATAAAAATAGAATAGACCCATTCAATAGTTTACAGCCTAATAAACTAACTTTGATCACAAAAAAATTCCAAAGGAATCTTTCACTTTACTTTCAGGAAGATCAGAGTTAGCTGTATCGGTGTTTCATTTCCATTTCGAAAATATTTTATTTGTCTGAAAAGAACTAACGAGGGTAAAATTTCAAACCCATCCCTCCCCACCTGAAATAGCAACACACTCCCTCCTCTCTTTCCTTTCCCCTATCTACCAGGTCTCCCAGGGGGAAGCATCGTGAACTTTGTTGAGGGGGGTGTACATATTTAGGTTCTGACATTTAGGTTGGACGAGAATATTTGGGTTCTGATATTGAGGACTCAAAAAGTATTTGGGTCTAAAATTGACAGCAATGTATTTAGGATCTGAGATTTGAAGTCTGAAAAGTGACTTGTGGGGATGGGGCTCGCTGGGATTCGTGAAAAGCGGGGGTCCGAGCGAAGCCCTTTGGGCGAAGCTTTTCGGTTCATTTTCACATCCTTTCGGTTCAGAAAAATCTTTAGTTGAAAAAACCATACTTATAATAGCTTTTAGAACTAACTTTAAATAAAGTGTGGGGTTGGGCTCTTGCCCCTGCTAGCCCAATGGCTACGTGGTGCATGGGTCAACAAAACATAAGTCTTTCTCTAATTTTGAATTCTTGTTCGTTCTTGTGAATTGAACTTTTGATCTACAGTTGTGATGGCCCAAAAAGAAAGGGGTCCAGCACGGCATTTGCCATGCGCGCACTATCACCCGGTTTGCCCCTCACACGCACTATATCAAGTATAGTAGGATGGGGGCAGCCATTATTAGGGAGTAGCATTGTTCCAAAACAATAAAAGCATTATGTTTGAAAACAATAGTTTTTTGCAGCTACAGGCCTGAAATTACTGGCGTGCCTCATACTCAAATGATCACTGTAACCTCTATTTGAAAAATACACATGACCTCGATTTGAAAAATGAACATGAGGTCATGTACGTTAGCGTACTATGATCTAGTGCCAACCATGCCAGATTGGGTCACATCCAAGTATTTTGATCCAGTAGCTGAAAGACAAAGGCTTCTTATCCATGATTATTTTGATCCAGCAAACCGAATTGAAGAAGATGAGGTCAATGAGTGATTCAAAATTGGTAGATTGCTTTGAGATGCCCTTAAAGTCTTTCCAAGACCTCTTAGCTGCTGTCAACTACATGCTTAAAAATGGCCTTTCTTTGTATCTTGCGAAATTCTTTGTTCCTGTTGTTGGAGATTGGCCAACACAATTCTATATGCGTCAGCTTGTATATTTTGACACACTCTTTTTTCATAGTCAAACTCACATCATCCCATTCATTGGCCCACTGCATATTTCTTTGAATTCAAGGGAAACTGTTCTCCGCAAATTTCATCCAATTTTCAAAGACCTTTATTCTTTTCTATTTGGGCAGAAGGCAGTTTTAGCCAAGAAGCCAAAAGCTGGGCGTCAGTCTTTGTTGTTGGAAATTCTTTATGGTGGGTGGTCACTGATTCGTGATGAAATCATGTCAGCTTTTAATAATTGCAAGGAGGTTGAATATGTCACACTCCTTAACCTTTTTGATTCATATTGTCCTCTTGTTTTAAGTCTGTACTCTATTGAATTCAAAAACAACTATTCCTCTCACTACATGCAATTAGTCCTTCAGTGTTGGGTGATGCTCATGGTATTCAGGCGAAAGCACTACAACAAAGCACTCCTCATTCTTTTGACATCCCTTAATCATTTGAAACAAACTTGTCATCCACTTTTTGGCCTCTTATTGAACTCTTTGGTTGCTTTTGATGAATATCCTGTTGAGAACTTCCACTCCATTCTCAGAGGCAGAACAAAAGCTACTGATACTGGGGAACAAATATTCTTCAAAGCAAGGGAAATTGATGCCTGTAAAAATCAGCTACATGAATTTAAATCTTGGTTTGTTCCTCCTCGGAAATATACCTTCTGCCCAGGAAAGATCAAAGTATTAAAAATCAAATCTGCAAAGTTCTTAGTTGAAAAGTTTGCAAAATTGAAGACCAGCACAAATCATGGAAAGATGGTTCCTAAGACATCAAGACAGAGGAAAATGATAACAAAATGGATGCTTCCAAATATCTTTGGTGGAAAAACTGTATCGTATGAAGTGTGGCCCCTTGGATATAATGACCCAACTTGTTTATCTTGCAGTACAAAGTAAGTAGAGTGATTACAATTTTGATATGTGCAAAACCACCCCCCTTGACCAAAGAAACAGCAATTCATCGATGGGATGGGGGAACTGAGCAGTTTTGTAATGGAGCTCATTCCTGAATTTTAACTAGTATGTTTGGAGTGGGAATACACATGTTACTGGTACCAAAATACAACATTGAAAAATTATAAACTTTACAGGGCAGTAGCCCAAAACAGTTGTAGCTTCTGAGCATCTGAAAAATGAGCAAAGAGATAAAATTTTAGTTTGCAACATGTAGGCCAAAAACAAGCTGCTCTATTTGAACATGTCTGAAAACAGTTAGCAACTTAAAGTTAGATTCACAGTGAAAGTTATATGATGTTATTGTCAGATAGTTTATTGACCATTTGACAAGAAATTTCTCTTATTTTGATTTGAACACAAAACTTCTTGTTAGCACCTTATAAAACCATATTTTCACGATAAAAACAAGCATTAACTTTCAAAAATTGCCCCTTAGAAAATGCGACAAAAGTGGATGTACGTTGATCAGTCCACTGTGGCAATTTTTCCAGTGTGGACATTCGTTTCACGTTGAATGCAATTTGCCCGCTGTCAGTGAATGCCATCTGTGCAAGGCACATTTGATAAGACAAAGAAAAACCTTTCATCGAAAGCTAACGCAGTGGTCTTCACTTGTGCTGATTAGACTGATGACGATGATGAGCACGAGCAAGGTGATCCCGATGAAGCGGAAACAGATGAGGTTGAAGCAGATTAGGCCGAAGTTGATTTGAAGGTCAGGAGATATCCTCGTGGTCGCGTACTTCCCTGCCATCATGTTGATACAAAATCCCATGGAAAACGAGGCACAGTTGCTGGATACATTCGCCGCCGGCGTTTGGTTGTGATTCGAAATACTTTTTATCCAGTTGTTTATATCTTGACATTCTTTTTCTTTACCCAATGCTTCCAATTTCTTTTTCAGACCTGCAGTTGATTAAATAACCTATAAGTAGCAATGGGTAAGAAATTTCCTTACTCTTTGATGCATAATAGAACAGTGTTTGAAATAAAAGGAGGTAAACCAAAAACCTTATAAATTGAGGGGTTAGAATAAAGGGAAGACAGGAAAAAGACAAAAAATGTAAATGAACTGTATCAAAAGATAATTTATACTCAAAAGCACTAAATAAAATGTATCATCAGCATGATTTGTTTTTTTTACAGTAGTTTATAATTGCACACCAAAGTACCTCCTCTAAAATTATCCAAGGTGAGTAGCCACCCAAGAGTTTACTATATATTTTACACCCCCATAAAATGAGAAACAGTTTTAGCAGCAGAATTAGCCACCTTGAAATCACAACTGGTTAAATCCATGTATGCCTGTAACAGATAAGAATTCTGTGAGAACTAAGTTACCTTTAGCAACATGCCAGACATCAAAGTAGTGGGTGGTATCCTTCATTTCCTCTCAAATATATATTTTTAATTTGAGGGTGGGTATCTGTCACAAGGCTTTCAATTGCTAATCCAGCATCTCCTAGCAGTCCAACACTCCGTATAAGGCCTTCCTTCTCCATGTGGCAGCTTCCTCCAACTTCATTACTCTGGAACATAATTCAATACAAACTATAAATGTTTTGAAAGAAATGTGGGGCCAATGAACCCATAATGAATGGCCCTTTTGAGGGTAATGAGAAAAACAAGGGAGAATGAGTAACACTTCACTGCAAACATCAAAGAAATTTGGGGAATTCTCCAGGGGAAAAGTTATGACAACCCTATAACATCGGAGATGAGGAAAAAAGGAAAAAAATTTGAATCCACATTCTGTGCTGTGACCTTGCAAAGCAGTTAGTACCTTTTATATAACCTTCAAAAGTGGAAGAACAGAACAATGAGAAAGAAAATCTAGTTTATTGTAGTAACCTGTATTAATTGTATGTCAACAATCTGATTTAAAAAAAATTTGAATCCAGCTCCATCATGGTGTATGAGCCATATTTGGCACAGTGCCCAGGACTATCGGCTCTCGTGTCACCCCCTCATGTTATTTGTCCACCAGCATCTCTATAACTCTGGAACAAGTTGCTTTTCTCCATTTTCCAAAAGTGGTAAATTGTGGGTTGAAGGTAATTTCGTGTGTGGCTATAATGTGTTCTAATAGACACTGCTTGGATCTGAAGTGCATTTAAAACTTAATTTATCTTTGTAAAAGAAGCACCATTGAAATAAATTGCAGCAGATAAAAGCAGATTTCCTGGAGAAATATCATTAATAAATGGTTGACTCTGCCATTCTCGGTGAAATTCACCATATAGACACCTCTGCTTGATGGCAACAAATGTTCCAATACAGGTACATTCCACATTACAACATTGATTACAAACACAACATTAATTAAATAGACTTAATAATTGTTCCTCAAAGACTAGCAACTTGCATTGACTTCTAGGAGATCTAGAAGAAAAACATAATGGTCATAAAAATACACTGATAAAAGTGACATTTCTAGAACAAGAAACAAACTCTTAAGTTAAATAAAACAAGTTTGATCTTAAGAATAAAAATTCTTTTGAGTAATTCAAATTTATCTGCTACTTCTGTGATAGGTATTTAACTCTTTTATGAGAAAATATCTGGATCTTGGGGTGAAGGTTTTTCCAAAAGATGCCTTCAACTTAACAGACTATACATAGTATTATTTCAGAAGCTTACACTGTTGTTTCATTAGACTCAATTGACTGTAATGGCACATAGCTAGAGTCAAGCTCTGATTCAACTTCAGATATCTCAAATGAGTCTTCTAGTCAAGGCCTTTTTGGGGTTGATGTTACAGAGGTGGAGGATCTTCTGATAGCCTGCACTGACGCATCTTTGGACTTAACTTTCACTTGTATCCCTAGATGAAAAAAAGGAATTTTTTATTATTTGGCAATCAAGAAAACAGCACTGCATAATGTCTACTGTTCATAAACATAATGGTAGAAATGTTCTTTATTTTGTGAAAAGAAGCTTGTGTTATGTATTTCTTATAAGTATTTTAGTTTTTCTTTTTCAAATAGCCCCCATAAATCAGGCTTTATTTATGAAAGTGCAAATTGGTATAAAAATGAATGAAATATAAAAATTCATTATATATTTTTTAAATACAGTGGTAATTCACAGTTGTTGCAAATGGTGACGTATTCTATATGAAAGCCTTACCCTTCGAGCGTCTCTGACTCTTAAATATCTGTGTCTGCGTTCCAATGTTCCTTTTTTCCGTGGGAAAATCTGTCTGGCATGAGGCATCTTTTGATGTCGGCTCTGTTGCAACTGAAACCCCCTCTTCCTCTATGATTTTAACTTGCGCATCAAATGGTTCAGCGTATGCTAACAACTGAAAAGGTAAACAAGTTTCAATTGAACATGGACTACAAGTAGATATATAATAATACAGTGGTGTGTTAATAACATAATGTGTGGTTTGTAAAGGAACAGCTGCAGAGTTGACACATTGAGGGAAGATAGGCCATTAAGAAAAGATAGGCCTAGACAATATTTTCTTACTGAATAAAAGAAAAGGATAAAGTTTTCTTGAAAATTCATTAAGTAATTTAACTAACCCTGGCAATCTCTCTTTTTCTGAATGCCTTCCTTGAAGTGACTTGCAATGCAGAGGCAGGGCATGATGTCTCATTTGTCGCAAGCATGGAAGACGTACTGGCTGATTCATCTTCATTAACAGGATAAATAGTAGGGACAGCATCTTCTTTCAACACAATCCTCTTGGCAACACCCATTTCCACCTGTAAATAGTTTGATATTGCCTCCTTGGCAAAAGTTTGCTGCAGATGTGGCTTGTGTGTGGTTTGCTTTCCCATTTTCTTGTCCTTTGAACAAACCGGACCCATTGCCTACATCTTTTCACTTCTTTCGGAAATTCAAGCAGTGTAATCCCAACAGCTGGTGAATTATTGCAACCATACACAACACAATGCTTAACCATTTCTACAATTACTATTTATATGACTAAGTTCACGAGAAAAATCTGATGAACTTGCGATAACTGAAACTTTCCTGTTGCATCCAAGGCCGTTGCTAATGAAAAAAAAACCGCGTTGCTACCCCGTGTGACGTCACAGAGGAAGCACGAACTCCCCATGAAAATTTTTGTCATGGACATCCTTTGGATGGCCGTTTTGCAAAATCTATATCGAAGTTGAAGGGAAAAGAAAGCTTTTCTAATTCATTTGACAGTAGAGAACGCAAAAAAAAGGTTTTACAGATTTCGTTATTTTCACTTCACTGGGCCTTTAAAAGCGACAATTGATCCTTGTGTGAGTTGTCTGTTGTGCAATCAACAGCAATACTGAAAGTCCTGCTTCCTTTACTTCACAGATGATTTCTTTAGTTATTTTCTATCGCACTTATGATACTATTCTGGGATTCCCAGCTTAATGCCACTGAAATGTAAAATCAAAAAAAATAAATTTTATAGATTTTATTGGCTAGATTTTGCAATTCAATGCTGCTGATCATCATGGCGAAATCCGTTTTTAAATATCTTAAGCCATTTTTATTTTATTGCACCTTGAAGTTGCGTTTATTGCGTGTTTTCGTCAGACATTTTCTGCGCGGCCAAAGAGGAATTTCAGGAATTTATGACGTATTCTGGTGTGTTCATTCGCAAAAATAGCATGGCTGCAGTACTGAACTCTACATTGGAAGTGAAATGTTTTCTGAATTCTGGGTTCGCGTAGAGAAGGATTTTTTACTGGAAGGTTCGTATTTGGTAAAGCAGAGTTTGAAAATCATAATTGGCGAAAGGGGCGCTGGTACACTTCTTTTTGGGTTCTTGAAAAGTCTTCTGAAGAGTTAGGGTACGAGCTTCACAATACCATCGCAACAGCGACTAATATGTGTTTTTCAATGCATTTTCCAGCCTACAATAACGTTGAGGGGAAAAAACTGAAAACTAAAACGTGCTGAAAGCGGGTCAGTCGAGAAGGGGTGGGGTGTAGCCATGGTAGCTACCAGATGGCGGTGCCTTGAGGGGGCCGCAAAAAGATTTGTTTTAATGGCGAGGCCCCCATTTTTGCCCTCTCAACCAGGTTTAAAAGGGGGAAGCCAATTTTTGCAGTGTCAAGTAAAAATAGTTCTGTCTCTACAGATCGGACGAAAACGTGATGAAGACTGTAAATAAAAGAATGGGGTTTTTTGCAAACGGGGCAGTGGTGGTGGATCATGTGTTTTGAGTATTTTGCTGTTGTTATTTCTCAAAACGTTTGGGGAAAAAAACAATATTATTTTTTCGCTTTCAAAAGGGGAGCGATGGCTCCTATGGCTCCCCCTGGCTACATCCCTGTTCTCAACAGCCCTGGTTAAAAGAAAACTGCTAAAATTTTTTAACTAGGATTCTGGGAAAAAAAACAATATTGTGGTCTTCTGAATTATATTTTAGGTACAAAACCCATCAATATTTAGTTCTGTCTCTTTTTGTCTTCCTATTTAATTCTTATCAAAGTACTACTAATCTAAAGATATGTGAAAATTGAATTGACAATGATCATTGAAAATATAAAAGAAATGCACAACTGAGTGAAAATAAAACCTTATTATGTGAAACAGGTAGTCCTCAATAAAACAATTAACAATAGGGGGTGTATTTAATAACAACACGATAATAACAACAGGATGGCGTCAAAAAACAACAGCTAATAGCAATAGAATGGTTTCAAAATACAAGAATCAAGTTACTGATTTTCATGTCAGCTTGGGTTTTTCCTTTATTCCTTTCCGTCGCTTGTCTTGAAAGTAGAACCAGCAAGTGTCAGCACTGTTTTGTTTATTGCAACAGGGAAGTCTGCGTTAGTTGTTACACAACGAAATTTCTTAGCTGTTCCTTTCAACGCCAATTTGCCGATCCCCTGAGGAACTCCCCAGCAGCATCGAAATTCTAATTTCCGCAATTCAACTTTTCAAAATTAGATTTTCCATAATTAAACCTGTAAAGACAGTATACGTTGTAATAGTTGCTTTCTGAAATTTCAAACGTTTAACAAACAAGTATATAATTGCAAATTTATCAACAAGGATTTATTGTATGTTGTGGCCTGGAGCTATGTTGTCTGCCTAGGCCAAAGCAAGAAATAAATTGACTTGCATAGATTGTCTGATAAGGTTGCTAGAGCAATAAACTGAATGATAACTGTCAATTCTTCCCTAAAATCTGTCCATTATCTTCGTTCAAATCTGGCTATGAAAAAGGCTAAAGAAATGCCATCGATATTACTGCGAGGCCTGATCTCGTTGTTGTCCTCATCCGATGAAGCGACTCAGGGATCGCCCTGGTATGGCTCAAAATCAATAGATATTTCGCCAAACTCTTGCAGATCATCTCCATTAGACTTAAAAAGTGTTCCATGCTATGATTTGCCGATGCTGACTCGGAAGATGACCAAAAATTTGCCAAGTTTTGAGCACTGTTTTCTAAGGCCAATGTATTGGCTTTAACGTACTTCGCGTTGAACACACCAGAATACGTCACTCGCCCCAGGCTCTTGTCTAACGACCTACCCTTCAAAAACCCCCCTAGAAATAGCATTTACAAGCCCCAGACCGAAAAACCAATGCCATTTTCGAAATCAGCTATGTTCAATTGGTGAAAATAGCAAATAAAAAAAATTTCGATTTTTTCAATTCAGTGGCACTTTAAGAATGTCACAAGATTGCCTCTTCTACCTGTTGCTTTGTTTTTTGATTTTTCTCCGGACATTTCTTTCTTCTTATTCTTGTTCTTGAAATTTCTTTCAAGTTTCTCTTCTTCAATTTCCTTTATATGTTTTTTGAGTGTTCCATCATATTTGGAGAGCAGTTGTGCCAGTGCCAGGAAGTTTCCTTAGGTTTCATATCCTCCATAATTTCATCTCTGTGACCTCTGAAGGCTAGTCCTTGCTCTGCGAGAAAAATTGTGATGTCAATGAGGCTTTCCATGACCTTTCTTTTTTTTTGGATTTTTGTGCTTTGTCTCAGAATCTAATTTTGCTGCCTCATTTGATAACATTTTATCAATTGATGTGCTCGTTCAGAAATTTATAAAGTCAATAGTAGCATCAATATGGCTTTGCGAATTTCCGTGTTTAGGAAAGCACTCTCCTGCTTTTTTCCACTTTTTAAAACCGACTTCTGTGAATGTGTTTTATCTTGTGGAGGTTTTACTAAAAAAACAGCAATAGTGACAAAACACTGCATCTTTTTTAGGTGAAAAGGACAGTCATTCTCATTAGGTTTGATTTTTCCAATCGTCACCTTACACCAAATTTAACTAAATGATCTCTCATTAGAACCTATTTTTACTTTAGGGAAGCACTTTCCAAGAAGTTCGTTTGCTCTAGGTTGATTTGTACCTTAGATTTGCAACCCAGTAATTTCTAAGATACCCAGCAGTTCAAGTACTGAATTTCTTATTACAAGACTTTCCTGGTTGAAAAGTACTTTTAAAAAATAAAGAAACATAAATCTTGAAAAAGATATTCTTTTAATTTCATAAAGGCTTCAGAAATATTTAAAGAAAGAGGTTTGGAATCGATGAAGCTGAAGCATCTTTAAAATGAAATTTTTGTGATTTCTAAGCCTGTCTCGATGGAACTTGCTATTGTGACAAGTATGGCAGTCACTGTCAAACCTTCTTTTTACATTCTCCACATTGGATTTTTAGACATTTTGCTTTAGGTGGCATAGCCTTCCCATATATCCAAATATGATAAAATTTTGTTATAGGAAAAGGCCAGTATCTAACGATTGAAATCCTACAAGTTCTAAGTAATGCATATGTACCACACCACAATCACAACTCAGCTCCTAATCTACATTGATTTCCTACCATTTCCTCCTTCACAAGTATTTCCATTCTCCATATTTCCTGACATTTGACAGTAAGGTTAAAGTTCTTTCTGACATCTGATACAATTTGCAGCAACAAACTCATACTTTGCAATTTTTCATAATAAGCCATGCTCTGTATGTTTCCAGTCACAGTTTTTTAATCAGACGATTGTAACCTGCTATGTTTTTTGAGTGTTCCATCATATTTGGAGAGCATAATTCATAATTAGCATTACAATTCTCCGATTTTTCTGACAAAATGTCAAATTTTGTCTGATAAATCTTAAAAGAATTACAGTTATTCAAGCAAGTAATGGGTTGCATTTATTGCAATTGTGACCAGTACATAGTTAAAAGCATTTAAGTCAAAGATTTATTGACATTTTTGACAAAAAAGGTTTGATATCCTGACCAGTTCTTCTCAATTGATAATGAGTCTCTTGGTGGAGGTGGTTTTAGGATAGCTAACAAACTGCTTGCCAAACAAGTCATTCAGTTTTTGACAGATAAACCTAGGTGGTCAAAGAATTTCTTCCAAACACCCTGGAAATGATAAAAGCATCAAAACAATCACCAAAAGATCATGAAAAACGTGTTGTCTAGGCACAATACCGTGCATGCTATTTTGCACAAATGCTGGAACAGCAAATACAGGTTGAAGATCTGCACAATGAATTTCGAAAATGCCTTAAATTTCACAAAGCATTCATGAGGAACTGGAAGATGGACAGTATGTCACAATTGAAGAATACATTTCTGGAAACTTTGTGAAATACATAAACAACAATGGTTTCCTTGCCAATGTGATGACGAATACATGGCACAGAAAGCATAATGTTTTGTACATCACACTGCAGAAAATTCCAATGGAAAATTATTGGAATTTGATCTTCAAGGATGTGGTGAAGAATTGTGTGATCCAGAGATTGCATCACAAGAAGGCTTTGTTGATGGAGAAATTAAATTTTGTGCTGGTAATCTAAATACAACTGCAATTTTGAACTTGAAATAGCACCATCATTGCAATATGTTTTGTAATATTCTTGGGTTCAAAATTTGCCGAGTTATTGAAATCAGTGAAAAGCACTTACTGTAAATCCTTAAATTTACGGCATGTAAAGGTAAAAAGCAAATCAATTAATGCAAAGGTAGATAGGATCCAAGCAGCTAATTAAACAGGTATACACTCTAGTAATTATCAAGAAATCCTATAACAGTTATGATAAAAAATTTTAAATATGCAAGTCAAGGATCCTTATATGCAACATTATACTGCAAGCTACTTTGTTGATTTGAATGTTTTAGGTAAAGATAGGCATGTGTACAATCAGATGATTCTATTTCTGCAGGATTTTGAATATGCTGTTCACACATAACCATTATCTGAAATCATTATCTAATTAATTACACCAGAGAGGTCTGCAACTACTTTCAACTGTTCTTGTAAGTTTCAAAGATTAGGTGGTCTAGTCTACTGTAGGTGGAAATGTTATTTTGTTCAGCAGAGAGTAGAGCAACCTTGAAGCTTTTTGAGTCAAGCAGAATGTTAGTTAAGATTTCACAAGTTATGTTCAGTTGTTAATACAGCTACAATAATATCATATTTTGTTGAGTTTAAAACAGTTACAATATGTACAATCCCAGTAACAACCCCGCTGAAACGCTTCCCCGCCGAGGTAGTATGATGGCCCGGCAAGAAAATTTGTCTCCCTGCCAGATTTCTCTTTCAAAATATTCCCCGCAAGTTTTGGTTGTTTTCCCCACTGAAAAGTCCTTTCCCCGCTGAAAATATAGCTATAATTCAGGTGAGACATTTTCACTGTTCTGGTCGTTTTTCATACTTTATGGTAAATTTCTATATCTTTGTGCTTTGTGGGGCAGGGGAGGGGTTTGGCCGCCATTTGTGTCAGTCATACGTATCTTATTGCACATGTCGCTGACTCACACCGTTGTTGCTGTTGCTGCTGTTTGTGTGCTGTTTGTGTGATGCCGTTTTTGTGAGTGGGCGAGGGGCGACGGTCTAATCCGTCTGAAATCTCATGTGTAAGCAGTCACTGCAGCTCTTTTTCGATTGATGGCAACCTCTTTCCATTCATCACTTTCCTCGGAGATGACATCATCATCATCATAATCATCATATGGGAAAGACTCAGATGCAACTGTAGTGAAACAGAAGTCCTACAGCAGTAGAAAGAGTGAGTTTCCTTTATCGTCATACACATGTAGGTGCCTAGGCCAAAACTTTGGGCCTATAAAACTGAATACAGTAAAGTTCCTGATTTAACTGGATAAAGTAAATCTACAAGAAGCTACCCAGGCTGATTTATGAACAGTTTCTGATTACAATGTTAGGGCTATATAGCAATATTGTATTCCTTATATATTGAATGGTCTCCAAATATACCTCAGTAAATGTCTCAAATGTTTTAAGACACTTAGATTACTAGTTCAAGCTCTTAGTTTCTTTTTTGTTTGTGAATATTCTTAACCAAAAATGTTTTCCAAACAATTATGAAAGATGTTTGTGTCTCTTGTGCGTAATAGCCACTTATTTGGCTTCGGTACATTAATAGTATAGATCGATAGATAGTTTGGAATATATGTATAAGTGTTTCATATAGCATGGTATACACACCCTGTTTTGAAAAATGTGTTGAAGAAGTATGCTTTTAAATTCAATCAGGCTGTTTTTGTCAAATGGGTTTTGTTAAGGGGGACTTTACTGTATGCAAATGAAACCAAATCACTTATGAAGAGATTGTTGTTCAAAGTCATTTCAAGATCTCACATGTCATAGGCTAGCCATGTTTTAAAATGCAGTAAGTGTTTTATCAATCATGTGTTGCTAAGAATGGAAATAACGAGTTATTCACCCTTTTTCTTCCCTAGGTGAGAATAGAAATGGAAAAAAGAAAAAAGTGAAAAATAAATACAAAAATAAAAATTATTTTAGAAGAAAACGCAAGCAGAGACCAATGTCCACAGAGGATAGTTCTTCTGAGGCAGAAGTCAAAAGGGAAAAAAGAAGAAAAAAAGGTATTTCAGTAAAAGAACCCATAGCATGGCTGTGTACTATTTGTGGTGATTTAGGTGTAGTTGATGCAGGGGTGGATTCATGGGGGTTGAGAGGGTTTGACAAACCTCTCAGAAAACGCCAAGATGAATTTACCCACTCATCACTGAGTTGAATGGAAATTTTGACGCTGCACTACATTGAATCGTCTCCAATTTAAAGTGTAATTGAAGTTTGCGGAGGAGGACATAATGACGCGTGACACGACATGTCCATTAGTCGTAACCATGTGGTAACCCTCTCAAAAATGCGCACATCGTTCATTTTCGTCATCTACGCAGTCTTAACCCTGTCAGACCATCTGACTGGGTTACAATGAAATCTTGGTCATGCTTCATTAGCAGCCTTTATGCTTGATTCAGTTTCATTGTTAAAAACAACAGGATCGTAGAGAATTTAGTCAGTTGAGCATGTCCAGCATTTGAGTGGGTTACAAGAGGGTTGAGTGGTTTTTCTCGATCCGATCGGGAATAATGGCGGAGATTGCAGGAAGTAGCAGGAGAAGTGAGGGCCATCTCTCGATTATCCAGTCGTTAAAAAAAGGGAAAGGATTGGATGATTAGTGGTAGTGAACTTGAAGAACATGTTCAACAGCACCATTTACCAAGCATAGATCAAACATGTGTCGAAGAAGCGACAATGAAAAACTCTAGACATGTGGGCCTAAGGAAAGACTATAATGTTGTTGTTGCTATCGTTGTTGTTTATCCAGGAAAAATTTCTACAACCCAGTCAAGAAAATTGCTGCATCCGCCCCTGGTTGATGGTAGTGACAAAGTTTATGATGGAGTATGGTGTTGAATTGATGAAGAATTTTCTTGGTATCATTATGCAATATGCTATATAATCAATGAAATGGTAACTATAAAAGTCAAAGAGTGCTTTAAAAAGCAGAATTGATACATATTTCAGTCTGTTTCATGAGGAAAATGCCATGTGTGCCACAAACCACACACCTATCTGAATCCATGTGTGTGATTCACACTTCTAACAATACTGCAATTTCTTAATCTTGATAAAGGCTATCCTGGCAAGACAGACAACTGAAAAGCAATTTCTGAATGTATTTGCCCAATGTATTAAATTCTGTTTTAGGCATGATAAATCTTTAAAAAGTACTTATATTCTATGCAATTGAAATATAAAACATTACTTTTGTGGCTAAGGGCAATAAAATAGAGTTTTGAAAATGGAAACAGGCTGAATCAGTGAAACTCTACTATAAATAAGGATTATGCTATCTAATCAAACTTTGGATGTTGAGATCATAGTGCTGGCACTCTTTTTTAAGTAAAATATTTGTCAATTTAGATTTATTTGGTTTCTTGGTTAAGTTTTTATAGGTACTTTTAATTGCAGAGGAAAGTATCTTTCACATATTCATCCTTTATCTTCATCCTTCTTAGATCAACCGTCCCATATCTGTAGGTTTCCAAGATAATGCAGAGCAGAAACATGGCTCATTTGTTAGCAGTAAACGATTCACTGTTTCGGTTAAGGTGAACAATAATAAACAATGTGTTCCATTTTCATTTGAATCAACTCTTGACTGGTCAACTTTCTATGAATTTTTGTTATTCTCCATTAATGAATCAGGCTTAGAGAAAATGAAGAAGCTTTAGCAATATAATCTAAGTTATGATCAATGTGTCCATACAGAAAAGTTTGCTGTGATTTTGACCCAGTCATCCTATCCAGCTTTCCTTCACTACATATCTTACTCAACAAGTGGCTGCATATGTGTAGATGCCGGGAGCAAACTGCTTGAAACTGCCCTAATATTTGACATAAAATCTGTGGCAAGGATTCGTGCAAATGAGAGAGTCCAGAATGTGAAATCAACCAACATGTCTGAGAAGGAGGCAATGTCAAAATTGGAAACTGAAAATTGGGACATCTCCTTGGTCAAGAAACTCTCAGTTGTTGAGAAAGAACTTGCATTTTGGAAGGCTGTGGAGGATTGCAAAGAGAAGAAGTCATGTCGAAAATGCAACAATGACCCATGTCACAATTTTGTTAAAGTTGGGGATGCCAGACCAAAAGATCTTTGTCAGAACCTTTTAAAACTGACACATAAGGAAAAGGCCTTATTTTTCAGAAAAAGATCCATTGTCTTGTCAGCTTTTGGTAATGCTGAGCTCTTGCTCAACCCTCTGTACTTCCAGTGCCCACTGTGTCACTTCAATGACATTGTCCAGAAAGATGATAAAGTTTACCTTCACATTGATAAAGTTCATTACTTGCAGAAAGATTCAAAGCATAAAGGCATTGCTTTTGCTCTTTTGAAGCGCATGGAAGAATACAGAGAAAAAGGCCATAAATTCTCAATACCAATGGTAAAGTGCTGTTGTGAAGGCAAAATTCATTCTGTGGTAGACATAAAATTGCCTGGTATAAGAGTTTCACCATGGAGCAACGAATTAGAGAAGATATCATTTCCTGGTATAAGACAATGTCATACCAAAGATTGCATTGTTGTAAAAGATCCTAGACCTTTCGATAAAGATGAGTTTAAAATTCTCTTCAAAGATTTCATGTCACACTTTGAGGTTAGCCAATGCAATTTGGATATTTTCATGTATCCAAATGCAGATGTTACAGTAGTAGATTTTGAAGATGTAGAAGTTAGTGGATGACTAGCCAGCCCCTCTTTAATGCACCCAAGCTTGATGAGACTAACACATTAATTCAGATCAATATTATTGGTGATGAACATATTCTTGTTCAAAAGATTTATGCTTTCATATCAAGATTCGGATTATTGTACCAGGACAGTAATTGGAGCTTTAAGGATATGTATGAAAAATTTCCAGCAGTATGTTTCATGGCAGAGCAAATGGGACATTCTTTGACTTGAAAACAAGCCTACAATTCATATTTAGGGGTTCATGGAGTTGGACAAGGAGTCAAAGGCCTTGCTGCAGAATTTGACATTAATAAGGCCAAGAAAAATGAAACTGAAACAAGAAAACAAATCATGTTGGACCATCAAATTCCTCTTTGATAAAAAAGCTATTGTCCCATTAGTAGAAAGTGGTGTTGTGGTGAACTTTGTCATGATGCTGCATGAGTTACTACCATCTGTTACAGAAGTAAATCTTGCATCCAGTGACTCACTTGTGACTCACAATGATATTTGACCAAAAGGCAATTGCTCCTGGTACTGAGAGGTACAGTGGAAGTCTATATGGTACTATTCCCAAAATAAGTGATCAATCAGCATTAGAACTATGTCAAGATGGATATGAAAAAATGCTAAAACATGCCTGGGTAAAACAAGCAGAAGTATTTATGCTGCAACTTCTGGATAAAATGGTGGCAATACCGATAGCAGTCTACTACCTAACCAAATCGTGTGGCTTTCAAGAGGTCCAGGAAAGATTCAATGAAGTCTATAGATATGCAACAAGAGATTGTTTCAAAAGTAAAAAAGTTTGTTTCAAGCATCAGCATGTGTATAAAATTTGGAACTGTGATGTGAGGCCTTGTGAACAATGCGCTTCTAGTTCCACTATGAACAAAAGTGAACCAGTATGTTTTAGATTTCATGTATTGGGTCAATATCAGACCAAGAGCCAGCTTACCAGAAAGTTGGGGAATCAGTATCTACATCTTTGCAGGATTATAAAAGAAACAAAGACAAGGTTAAAGCCTCTGTCTACCACTTTCATGATGTTGGACATCAAATAAAAAATGCGCAAGCCTCTGTTGAATGTGGGAGTCATTTTGATGGTATATACAGTTATGATTCAGTCGATCTTCAGTCGAACTTTAGCTGCAACAGAAGATGAAACAAGTCATTTAATGAACAGGGGCCTTTATCGTGCAGCACTGGGTCTGTAAGATAAATACAGTGATGAACATGCTTTGCAGCGAGTTAGCAGTAGCGTCACTGAAGCATGCAACACTGTCTCGAGTATTTTGAGAACAGAAATTCCAGATTTAATACGGCCATGGTTCGCCACAGACCATGATCAAATATCAACACCATTGTTCATAGACGTAACGCTTAAAGGAGTCGTGTTTTGCACTGATGACTCTGGACAACAACTGTTTTTCTTCAGACAAACACCAATACCTAGAAAGATTTTTATTTTATCAAAAGGATATTTGGACAACAAACATGATCCTGTCCCAAAGGCCCCAAAATTGGTGAAGTCAATAAAGGCCAAATGGAAATCTATTGCTGGTCTTTGTAGAGTAAAGTATATTTGTTTTGTCGCAAATAAAGAAACATCAAGAGAAGCTTTACTTGTAGCTGATAAGGAACTAGGAACAATAAGGTGTTTCAATAGTTCCCTAGAATTGTGGAGAAGGCCTATTACTGAGCTTGATTGCCACACAGTGGAAGTATGCAATCTCAATGAAGCAGGATTTAGCCCATTTTCATTAAGAGCTTCCTCAGAGAATGACAGTATTGTATTTATCACTGATCCAAATCATTCTTGCATTTACTTAGCAGAGATTTCTAAAGACGCTTCCCTAATGAGATTAAGACGTAAAATCGATCATGGGGTTTTAAAGCGGCCAATTGATTGTTTATATCTATCCCATGCATTGTTTGTAACAGATGCTTGGGCTGGGAATCCAGCGATACATGTTTTTGACATCAATACAGAATGTGGCAAGGATGTAAGAACAATAACAAATTCACAGTTCACATTCCTTTTTGGGATTTGCAAAAACATCAATGGCAATGTTTTGTCTCCGATTTAAAGGCTCCTTGTTTTTAAGGTATCAATCATTGATTATGTAGAAGAACAGGTTAAAATTCATAATTTTTTTTGAAATTGTGAAAACCTCTGAAATGTTACCTCAATGTTTCTACTTTATAGTACAATTGAGTAGTTATTGACATTGGCCCCAAAATATCCAATATTGATGGTTTTTCAAGGGGCACTTACCTCATTTCCATGGAAACCAAACTGTAAACATGGGGAAAATATGTTGAAAGTCGTTATTTGTCTTTGTGTTTGGGTCCATACATAGTCTCTCCTATTCTAAAGTCCATTCCTTTTGCCATCAAAGCAAGGCTGTTAAATTCTATTCAGTTGAAATCTTGTGTATTTGATTGATACGTTTTTCAACTTCTTTACTGCGAAAATGCCTCCTAAAAGCCAAAAATTTCGAAATGTCCGAAGAAAAAAGAGATCCTTTTGTGGAAATAGATATAGCGAAGAAAAAGCGGCGAGTAATGTGTCAGGTAGTTCGATGAATTTCGAGGATGAAAGCTTGATGGGACAACAGGAAGGAGATCAAAATTTAGGCCCATCAGTAAAATCACCAGATTTGTATCAAACTCCGACCAATTTGCCTGTATCATTTCGCAAATTGCTGCCAGAGTATGAAGCAGAGGATGAAATTGAAGACCCAGCTGTTTTGCAAGGCAACAGAATCATTGATATGACTATACTTACAAACATTATTGCCATGTTGCTTTGCCCAGTGGGTAAAAAGAAAAATGTGATTATCAGAGAGTGTTCTAAGACGGGTTTTGCCTCAGAGATGATGATAATATGTCCAGCAGAGGGTTGTCAGTTTTAAGCAACATTTCCAACCTCTCCCAAGAAAGGACACTGGCAACAACTGAAGTTGCAGAGAAAAGCACGTCAGCTGCTGTTAGTGAAACAAAGGCATACTATGAAAACAAAGATGGCATTTATGACATAGCTGTTTCAGGTGATGGAACATGGCGCAAACGGGGGTACAGTTCATCTTGTGGTATAGTTTCTGTACTGTCATTGGCAACAGGAAAAGTTTTAGACACTGAGATCATGTCCAAAGAATGTAAGACTTGCCTGAGAAACAACCGTAAGGAAGGAAGTAAAGAGTTTGATGAATGGTGGGAAGGTCATCAGCATGATTGTGAGGCTAACTTCCATGGATCTTCAAATGCAATGGACCCAGATGGCTGCTTGCAGATATTCCAGAGATCTGTTGAAAAGCATGGGGTCAGATATCAGCAATTTTTAGGGGATGGGGCCAGCAAAGCACATCAGCAATTGATTGAGAAGAGGGTTTATGGAGATGTATCCGTGGAAAAGCTTGAGTGTACATCCCACATTCAAAAGAGAATGGGTTCACGTTTACAATCATTGAAGAAGAGGTATGGCAAGAGATTACTATCTGATGGTAAGCCAATTGGTGGAAAAGGCAGGCTTACAGATAAAATTATTGATAGTATCCAAGTATACTATGGGAAGGCTATTAGAAATAACACAGAGAGCATAGAGGGAATGCAAAATGCTGTGATGGCAATTTGGAACCATATGCGATCGACTGATGAGGAACCACGTCATCTTTTATGCCCAAAAGGAAACAAATCTTGGTGTGGATATCAGAGAGATATTGTAGGTGGGAAAAATACTTATCAACATGATAACCCTCTGCCAGAAGCTGTTGCTGATGAGATAAAAGGCATTTTTGTAGCTCTTAGTGAGCCTTCATTGCTGAAAGCATGTTTACATTGTGGGACTCAAAATCAAAACGAGTCTTTGAATGGATTGATATGGCAGCGTGCCCCAAAAACTATACATTCTGGCTTGCCTACTGTTGAAATTGCAGCTCACTTGGCTATAGCAGTATTTAATGATGGTGGAAAAGCTATTGTAAATGTGCTGGAAAGTTTGGAAATTGAACCAGGAGCATACTGCAAGTCATTCTTCAAGCAACTTGATAAGCGTCGCCTTTATCATGCGAGCTATAAGAGTGGGGAAAAAGCTAAAAAAAGAAGGAAAGGCATAAGGAGCAGAAAAAGGGGATTTTCTGATGAGCTGGAGGCAACAGAAGGGGTGCAATATGAAGCAGGCGCTTTTTGACTGTTGAAAACACACATTTCTACTTTTATTATTTTTTTAAAACTTTCAAAGCGTTTTCCTGAAAAATTAAATTTACCAACAATTTATCGTTTCTGGCAAGGATATCTCAGAAAGTATTAGTGGCAGTTTGACCAAATTTTCACAGAATGTGTATGCTTATGTGATCTATGCAATAAACTAGAAAAAATAGGTTTGAAATGGTAGTTTTAAAAATATGACAATTTTTTTAGATTATGAAAACAGTGTTTTTAGATGTTAGATGCATTTACTGAATAATGCTACTTAGGATTGACTTCAGGTCTCCATTTTAGTTCATTGCACAGATCATTGCCTCATAAAACTACTGATAAAATTTTAATTTGATGTGTTATGTAGTTATTACAAAATCTTTGCCAGAAAATTGGCATTTTTGGAAAGTCCGGAAATGGGTGTGGTCGAAAAGAGGGCGTATCTCAAAAAAGGAAACGCCCTTGATAAATGTGTTTGTATCAGTTGGTTAATTACCATTGTAGGTCAATGTCACTTTAATTTGGATCTGGTAAACAAATAGAAACCTCAGGAAAATGCAATTTAAATTCACCTATTTATACCTGTTCTTCCACCTTATACAGTGACTTGTGCAATAGGTCAACCTGGGCAGTCAGGGCAAAAGGATGGTACAAATGGCCTCCTTGATTGCCTGGCTGAGATTGCATCAAAGGGAGATGGGATATACATTGCCGAACATTGCAGCAAAATGCAAGGGGCTGTTTGCTTTCATCACAGTCTGCAAGTACTGGTAAACTTCCAAGTTATTTGGGCTCGGAAGTGAAAGAAATATGTTCTATCTGCTCTGATGCTCATTTAACAGTCAAACAATGATAAATCATGACTTTCTTGAATGCACAATGATGATTTCGAAAATAATACAGATTTACATGAAGTTCCCCCAACGTTGCCCTATTACTTTATTTGATGTTCTGAAATGATGGTAGTCCAACACGTACACAACCACATGTTCAAATTGTCTTCCATGCGTTCAAAAACATTCTGCCCATTATGCAAAGAATATCAATAGCTCCAATGTGGAAACAGTAAAATGTTTGGTACTACCTGCAACTAACAAATTACAGCCTACCCCTTCTACCAGAAAAAAAAATGTTTACGACGTTACACAATTTTTTTTTTTGTGATTACAATATGAGATATGAGTATATGACAATATAACGATAAGATATGTATAATAAATTGTTCATTTAAGAAATACCAGCAGAAGCTTATTAATGCGAGTTAATTTTGGCGAAAAGATCCGAATTTAACGAAATAACATATGTACCGCCATGGGCTCCCCCATCTAATTGAAGGTACGGAAACGCTTTGACAAGACCAAGAAGTTTACCCTGGGAAGCTAAAAGCTGCCTTGCTGCTACGAGGTGCTCATAAACAAACTTGCAAGCTTGAGATGAGATGGCAGGTTTAGAAGATAACGAATTGAGGTAGTTACCGAACTCAACAGTGTAAAGTGCTAAATCTGGCATAGCAGCTGGATCAGATGCTGGAAGTAAAGCATTGTGAGATGGTTTGATGATGCAAAGGCACAGCATGCGCTCTAATTCCTCTTTGATGGCTTTGAGTTCTGCGGGGCTTTTACGATACGGAAGCCTGTAAACCGGGGGTGGGTCGCCCGTATCAATGTTATGTTGAAAGCCAGTAACCGCGGATAAATTAGTATTAGGAAGATAAAATGCATTTGGATAACGTGCAATTAACTGTTTAAAAGCAAGCATAGTTTCTGTGGAAACGTGAGCATAGGCAGGCGTGTCAATTTCTAAAGCCTGAAAGAGCATACGCAAATACTCAGGTGAAGAATGATCGAGTCCAATATCCGTATTTGTGGAAAAGATTGGTCATGCCCTCGTTAATTATTGAACTATTTTGGTCTAAGAATGGCGCCAGAATTTCGGAAGATTGCTGAGATGCATTGACGTTAATTGGTAATGAAACAACGGAAGGCAGGCATATCGAAAATTGCTTGTTTTGAGATGACATAAAGGAATGCCATGTCTCCGCGAGCTGACGCGCGGTATGCTGTGCGGCATCTTCTAAAGCAAATATATCAACTTGTTGTTGAGGACGTATTTGCCCTAATGACACTTTATGCGGCAAGGTTGCTGAGCCTTTGACCGAATGAATTAACACATTTGTGAGATAAACACGTTCAAATGTAGAATCGTTAACAGCGGTCCCTTCAGAAACTAGAAAGGTGGGACACAATTGTTCCACAGGGGGGAGAGGACGACTAGGTCGGCACTTAGAATACGAAGGAAAATCCTCGTATGGTTGATTATGACCTAAACATGAGGTTTGCCTGACAGAAGTAAGGTCAATGGGACCACTGAGGATCTGTAGCCCAGGAGAAAACTGACTTCCCTCAAGCCACAAGGGGCCTGATAAAAAAGGGGTACTGAGAAAAGAGTTTGCGATGAATAGGCAAACTGGGATGATGTTGAGCCCCCGAGATAAACTAATCTTGTTTTGAGCGCAACCCTCTGTAGACGGCGATGGCAAAGGGGTCAAAAGACAAGTGACATTAGCATCAGAACCCTGAGTAAATGAGCCCTGTTTGAGGGTGGGAAAGGCAGCTTATGCTAGGCGCACACGAGAGATTTTAGCTGAGCCAAATGGCACGTGTGCCATTTAGCTCAGACATTTACCTCACGTGTGCGGTGGCTTTTTTATGTCGATGAGCCGAATTTCTGGATATCCAACCAGTTTGATATTTTTTTCCACTCGTGGCAGTTTGCTCATCGTGTGCGGCGGTCTGAGCATTTTGCTCATGATCTCCCCAATAGTACGCATGCGCCTTTGCAGGAACAGCACAACAACAGTGCAAGGAATTTTTACGACAAAATGGCTGAAACGAACGAATATGTTAATGAAACTCTTCTGGAAGAAAAGCTGCTTGATCTCTGGCCAGATTATCCCTGCTTGTACGACATTAGATCACCGACATTTAAGGACAGAGGAAAAAGAGAAGATGCTATTACGGATATCGCTATTAAGCTGAATAAGAGCGGTAGGTAAAAACTCAAATCCCACAACTTGCAATAAACTGAAAATAGGCCTAAAATGGTTATCAGGACAAGTCTGAATTATTATTACGTTTCTTCTCCTCTAAATTTTTAGTTGATTGGGTGAAGTCAAAGATACGATCCTTACGTAATAAGTTTACAAAAGCAAAAAAGCCACCAAAGAGTGGAAGTTCCTACAAGGCTAACAAGAAGAATGCCTGGCTTCTTGAAAAAATGCAATTTTTGGCACCATATGTCGCTACAAGGGCCTCCACATCGAATTTAGAGGTTAGATTTTTTAATATTGTTTGACGTTGTATTGTATGTTCGTTACTAAACAGTAATTAGTGCATTTTTACAGAGATAGATACAACAATGTGTTTTGTCTATTTTGTATTGTTAATCAATGTTCTTAGAATACATTGAGAATACAAATGATAATAAAATGTAATGACAACAAGTCTAGATCATTTTTTCTTGCCATGAAACTGACCCCATATCGGAAGAAAAATAATTTGTAAGGTATTGTCGTTGTTCCTTTGCACTTCTAGTGGGATTCCTATCTAACCCAGGAGTTAAACCAGCCAAAGGTGGATCACTTCTCCATGCACCATTTGTCATTACACAGTTTTCCAAATCTTCAGTGTCACAAATACTTGTGTAGCTTTTGTTGCTCTGCACCAAGAAATTATGCAGGCAGCATGCAGCCAAGATCATGTCTGTCACTTTCTCTGGGCCCACATTTATTTTCGTGTGAAAAACACGAAATCTATTTGCAAGAATACCAAAGGCATTCTCTACCACTCGTCTTGCCCGTGAGAGACGGTAGTTAAAAATTCGCTTTTCTTTTTCCATGTTCTTGTATGGGTATGGCTTCAATAGTGATACACTCATGGGAAAAGCATCATCTCCTATTAGGTGATAGTGGATGGGATCTTCTCCTAAAAAACGTGCTGCTGGAAGATTTAGGGACTTTTTGTCTAGAGCATCTTTCAATGTGGAAGAACTAAAGACACCAGCATCACCTGCACGTCCTGCAGAACCAACATCTACATACACAAATTTGTAGTTGGCATCCACTACTGCTAGCAGCAAAACACTGAAAAAATGTTTATAATTAAAAAACTCCGATCCACTTTTGTTTGGTTGTTGCAAAGCAAAATGTTTCCCATCAATTGCTCCAATGCAGCAAGGGTAATTCCACTTCGTTTCAAAATCAGATGCAATTGCCAGCCATTCATCAGTGGTATTCGGGGTCTGCATAACAAAAAGGTGCTTATATCAGTTGTAAACTTAAATTTTGCATAAAATAATTCATGTTTCTTTTTCTAAGATAAGTACATTCAAATTTTAGTTTGTGGATTCACCAAATTCAGAGCTTCAAGAAGACCTCAATGAAAATGCAGAGTCAATAAATGAGGAGGAAAGTTTCAGCAGCTTCATGTCTTGGAGAAGCATCAAACAGCTCCCTGTCAGAACCATCAACAAGAGTTAATAAAGCTCCGATGTCAAAAGATGAGGCATCCAAGCCAAAACAACCAAAAATAAGTTCAAAAAAACAAGAAGAAAGAGAGGCTCAATTATTCCAGAGTCTTTCTGAGTCATTTGCCCAAAGGGCAAAGAAAGTGTCTGAAGGAGCTCAAAATAAAAATTCTACTATATTATTTGGTAAATTTGTAGCTGAGAGTTTGGTTGAGCTAGATCCCATCTCAAGAAAGCATGCCCAGTTCCAAATAAATAACATCATTTACAAAGCACAAATAGGCTTGCTAGAGCAACAGCAAATGCAACAGCAATTTCCCACACCAAATTGGATGCCCCCTGGAATACAGATCGGTTCGAGTGTGAATCAATCACAAAGTTGGATGGCCTCTCCACAGCAATACCAAGCAAACTCTGCTGTTCAAATAAATAATGCTGATCAGATGGGTACAATTATGAATCAGTCCAAAAGTTGGATGCTACCTGCACAGCAAGTAAGCTCTGCTTGTCAAGTCAAAAATCTTGGGATGCGTCAGGATGCATCACAGGATGGCCAAGACACCATGGAGCCACGAAAGTCATTTACTGGCTTGTAACAACACAACTTTTTTACATACACATCTTGTTAGTTTTGATAAAAATTGAATTTATCAAAGATGATTTGTACCTTCAAGTATGTTTCTTTAAGTGTGGAGTACAATGCCTTGCATGTCTCTTCTACAATTCCTGAAACTGTTCGTTCACCAACTCGATATAAGAAAGAAAGACTGCGAAAGGATTCACCTAAAATTAAAATTAGAGTCAAATTGTTTCTATTTTCCTGACCAATTTTTGAAAACAGTGATACTAATGTTAGTTCACTGTAGCGCATCCAAGAAATGCAGTGTTCTTCTTTGAACAGAAGCAAGAACTTTTAACTATACAGAATGTAGCTAGGTATACCTGACAACCCAGGGAAAGGAAGTTTAATAAGGTTACCGTACCTGTGGCAAGAAACCTCAACGTGATGGACAGACGTTCCCCAGCACTTATGCACAGTCGCATGTTTGTGTCTTCCTTGCCAATTACTGGTCCCACTCTCGCTAAAACTTCAAATTGTTCTCGATCCAAACGATGGTACTGGCGGAATTTAGCAGGGTCTTCACAATCCAGCTCTTGTATCAGATTAGAAAATACTCCTTGTCTACTACGTCTTAAAATCCATGACCTAGCCCATAATTTCCTAGCATTAGCTCTGAATCGACGGCGACGACGACGTCTAAGTAGTAACATAAGCAAAAGTGCTTCTTCTTCGAATTCGGCTTCTGAAGATGAAGAAGACGAGTAGTCCGCCATTTTGATTCCCGCCAAACGAACATTCCCGCTTTTTTCTCCTGTGCTGTTCCTGCAAAAGCGCATGCGTACTATTGGTGAGATCATGAGCAAAATGCTCAGACCGCCGCACACGATGAGCAAACTGCCACGAGTGGAAAAAAATATCAAACTGGTTGGATATCCCGAAATTCGGCTCATCGACACAAAAAAGCCACCGCACACGTGAGGTAAATGGCTGAAGTAAAATCTCTCGTGTGCGCCTAGCATAAAGGGCTAGAATCATAACACTTGATAGCAAAACCCATAGATGGCGCATTAAAATAAACTTTTGAGAGCTTGAGACTGAATATGAGCATCAGTAATACGTAAATGGTTTTGACCGAACAAAATAGGCCACGATAAATGTGGAACAACAAGCACTGTAAAGGTCGTCAGGCGACCGTTTTCCCAGACTATAGGGACTTGCATGGTTCCAACTGCCCGTTAGTTGGAAGAAGGACCTGCTACCGAAACAGGGACATGTTGCTGTAGTTTTACGAAGTTAAGGTCGGGTCTAGCTTTGGCCATTAATTCTGCATGATTTTGGCTCACCAAAGAAACAGAACAGCAACTGTCCAATGGGAGGGGCAGGGAAATACCAACTGAGGTAACTTTTGTCCACAAAATGTTATGATTCGCAAGATCTAGCGCCGAAACCGATGAAATGGGGGTTGAGTGCATGATTGCTTGCATGCCAAAAACTTGATCCTGCAAAGAACTAGCCGCCGGAGCGGCTGTCTGGGTGGGTGGAGGAGGGGGTGGAAAGCGTTTTTCCACTTCATGGAGAATGCTTGTTGTTAGATCCTGTTTCAAGTCTACTATACACTCAGATACAATATGTTTCACCACATTTAAAGATAACGATTCTGAGGAGTCTGCAACATTGGCAGAAACTTCACCCAATGTGCTGTTACGAGAATATCGATAGGTAGGCCTATTGCTGTTTGCAGGTGAAAACGACGGAGATCTATTGGAATTACAGCGAGCTTGATTACCGGGTGGGTTATTAAAACGCTGGGCATAGTTACTGTGATTTACGGCCCTACAATTAAAGGCGATACAGACGGAACACTTATGGATATAGCCATTCTTACATTTATTTTTTGGGGGAGCTCGCAATGACTAGGGACAAAACGATTAAAATTTCTACAGAAGGCAGTTTCGAAATTCAAACCTTTATTCTTCACAGCTACCGACTTCTGTATGAGTTGTTGGTCAGCAGAAGGAGCAGTATACAAGACTTTTTGTTGCGTAGCAATCTCAGCTGTTGTAGAAGGAATGACGGATTCCTGTCTCTTTGTGCTTTCAATGGCTGCCAATAAATCTTTAAACGGTTTCTCACGACTGAGAAGGTATTTTCCTATATCTGGTTTAAGCTTGATACAAAAGGCATGGATAAGTTCCGCTTGTGAGTCATCAGGAGTCGAATGTATTCCAGGCACGAGTTTCTGGAGAGAATGCTGTGTTTCCATAAAGCGGTGCGCAAAGTTGGAAACAGATTCGGAGGGATTTTGCCGCATTGCATAGTACGTGGCAAGGAGATTTCGAATTTGCTGTTCCTTGGGAATGCCACGTTGAATGCAAAGAAGTTTAATGCATTCATCGTAGAGAGTGAACAATTCATCAGAGGTTGTTGTTCGTGATAGGCAAGAGGCAATTGTAAGTTCAAAGGAACATATGATGTCAAAAGCGCGTGAAACTTTTTGACACTGTTGTTTTAGATATGGAATCCAACACTTTGGGTGAATGTTCGACGAAAAAAGAACTTGCGTGAACTGCTCACAAAAGCAAAGAAGTGAACTGTTCAACAATCTTATCTGTTGTTTTTTCATCGTGTTTTTTTGTCTGGTTATTATTTGAAGGTGTAAATGATTATACAATGTTAAGAAACCAGAACACTGATTGCTTAAATCCTAACAGCAATATAAAAAACTTTCAATCGATAGAAAAAACCAGTTTTTGGTATCTAACCAAACATTACAATGTAGGCCTAGGGACAATTCCAAAATGTTTCCAAAGAGCAGAAGTTTTCAAACTGAAGTCCTGAAAATTAATAGCATTTCATAATATATAGTTTCTTATCTTCCAATATAAAACTTGCCTTTTTATCACAAATATGGTTGCTTTAGTTGTGTCTAAGATTATATTTTGTGGGAATTAAGTCCATCAATGAAGCCATTATCTAATTCCTTGGGACAAAGTAATTTTCATACAATGGGGATGCAGCTGAATACAACTTTCAACTAGAGAGGAGAACATGAGAAATTAGCCAATGATAACAAATATATTGCCAGCATATAATTCAAACTTGGGTATAAGGCTATCCATTTCAATTTGAAAATGTTGAGAGAAATCGAAAAAAGAAGTTCAAAAGAGTTGAACGATTCTATGCAACTGGAACCAGCAATCCAGGAAAGAGTTGAAGAGCCAAGCTTGACCTGGGAGAGAGAAAGATGTCCCTACAATTCTGAAGTTGCTCCAGTACTTGATTGCCTAGCATGTGCAACAGATCCCTGTGCAGGCAGCTTGGTTGGCCCAGTTAATGGAGGTTCAATTTCTGTTGAAACCAAAATTTCTTTGCAATGTAAGAAAAGCAATTATATTGCCCAACAGAAGAAAAATATTAAGAAAAAGAATTTACGCTTGATACCAAGAATATCAGAACTAAAGAACCAGCTGTCCAATAAAATGGATCAAGTGGTAAGTCGCATCACTTTTTCCAAAAAAAATGTGATGATGTTGAAAGATTTAAGAAAAAATTAAAGACATTTCCTTTTTATAAACTTTAAATGGACATTCGAAGGTCTTAAGGGCTTTTAGAAGCTGTAAAGCGCACTTGAAAATGTCATATTTAAACTGTGCTATATTAATTGATCAATGTGTAATTTGATCTCTAAAAATATTGTTGTTGGGATGTTATTGTCAGGTAGTTATCATCAGGGCAGGTATTGTATAAAAAGGCTGCACTCTAAATATGTAAACTAATTGAGCTGGTTGTTGTGATAAAGCAATAAAGATATTTATTTCTTCAATGAAATAGGCTAATGAATGCAAAAGTAGCACAAAAATGGAGCTTGTTGGAGCAACGTGCTGCTTCCTTGGTCTAGATGAGTCGAAGATCAAGGTATCCACCTTCATCTAATTTATAATTTGAGAGAGAGGGGGTGATATAATTAGGGAAAGAATCTTTAACATTTTCATCAGAATAATAATTAATGTCACGTGACAAAATTCACTTTTTACCTTATATGGGAAAAGTAAAAAATTCGAAAATTGGTGCTGTTTTCCCCCAACCTGATTGTAAATACTATTTTCATTAGGATTTAAAACATCTTCAAAAACCAATTCATTTTTTGACTGTACAAGCAGCTCTTCAGTTTCATTGGGAAATCGATTTTTGACCCATTTTATTTCTGAATGCCCTAAATTTGCTCTGTTGCACCGAAATTTATTTGTCAATCGAGAAGCATTGTTCAAAGTTTACATTGTTTTGCCCTAGAGGCGAAGTTTCACTGTCAAGCAACCAAGAAGAGGCAGATACAAAAATAGCCATGCACTGTAACCATGTCTTCAAAGGCATCCATCGAAACAGGTCATTGTAAGGTCACATTCTGGAGAAATAGACATCCTTGTCATACTACTCAGCACAATCACCAACCAATGTCAGATATATGTAGACTTTGGGACTGGAATGCATAGAAAGGGACTCACACTAAGTGATATTGAGTTAGATATCTGTAAAAAGCGATGCTTGATTGGTTTTCAAGGCGTTTGCAGGGAATGACTATGTATCTTCATTCTTTTCGTAAAGGGAAAGAGGCATGTTGGAAAGTCTGGGATATTGAGGAAAATACAATGGATGTACTGGAAGAATATGTTTGTCTCTTATATGGTTATCAACAGAGTAACGTCAATGTATTTTGCAAGAAGCTCTTTGATAGCAAATACCTGAGCCAAAACAAGGTTGTTGATATTTCTCTCTTCCTCCATGCCCCTCATCTTTGATACTGCACATCTTGCATGCAAATGTTATAGCAAGAATATGTATCCTAGCAGACCAGTGATTAATCGACTTGCCAGATCTACGCCAACATGGTTGGAACATCGCTTCAGGGCAACCCCAATATTTTGACTGTGAGATTTGTATGGAAAATAGTTATAGCCAGGAATTTCTACATTAGTTTTAATAGAATTTTCAAAGGAATTCCAGGTTACTGAGACACTAATAACATCAAAATTAATTTGCAGAGTTGATAAAAGTTCATCGAGATGTAGAGAGAGATTTCTAACATTCATATGAAATTATAAAAAATCTTTTTCTTAGATATCAAGATTAGATAAGTCCTGGGGAGTGTGATAACTAGAGGAAACATTAGAAGATATGTGCTAATCAATATCGTAGTCATCCAGGTAAGGCAAGTTTAAGAGCTTGGATGTTATTTCAAAGGATGGTGTCTTATCTACCCAAGATGGAAAACTACAGTTATATAGATCTAACAATTAATTGCAATAAAGTGTACCAGAAGGGAACATAACAGGTGTACACTTTAAACAGAACCATGGTCTATTATCGCTTTCTTTTTCAAGCATTGAAAAATCATTTTTGCTTTTGATATGGACCCAAAAATTGCAAAAATATTTTTGTGACATATGCCACATGGTTATTCCTTAGGTTTCATTTAAAGTTGTAAAAATGAATGAAAATGAATACTGAAAATGAAGAAAAAAGAAAAACAAAAAAGTTTGCGTGTCCATGCACTTAAAAGAAATAAATAGAATTTTAACCAGATCCAATTTTCCCATCAACATTGCCATACCTAGGGTTCAGAACAGGTCTGTTATTGACAATAAGTTTATCGAGCTTAAAGTACACAATTTTACCTTCTTTTCTCGCTTGAATTTGCTCAGGAAATTGTTCTTTAGGACGATGTAATGACCGTTGGGATAGGTCTGGGAGAAAGGAAACTTCTTTTGGGCGTTTATGCCTGGCAAGAGGAATATAGCGATGATAGGGCAAGGGCTATAGGTTGACCCATCTGACCTTTGCTCGCTTTCGCTTCTCTTTGTTAACACAAGAGGCGCCTCAATTTTGAGGTTGTCTGGTAATTCCAGTTTCTCCATAACAAGATTCCCACTCTCCCAATTCTCCCATATTTTTCCATCCTTTACTTTGACGCCAATTACACTTATATTATTTCTAAGGTCTGTGTATTACACTTCCATCTAACTGAATTAGATGGACACATCCAGCTAACTGAATTAGATGGATGTGAAAAACACACCAAAATTGAAGCACTCAATTGACCTTTAATAACATGTTTCTCAAGAGGATTCTTGTATTTCCATGTAAGTTCAAGACATTATATGCTTTGTAGTCACAACAAGAACACGGCCCACAATCCATTGTCAAAATAGGCTCTGGATGTGAGCTTAGTTTCTTATCAAAAATGCGTGTACAAAGCTGAAAAGCACAGGCAGAAAGCATTGGGTTTGTTATGGAGCCTAGAAATTAACAATAAACAATTTTTGAAAGTCAAACTTAAAAATAATAAAAATTTTAATTTAAATGTACCATTGTACCTTGATGCTCTAGTGATGAATGTGTACTAAATACAAACTAAATTAGCTCTGTGAAAACAAGATTGTTCTTGCTTTCATGGAATCCATGAAAGAAAAGATTTAGGCAATTTTTCCATTATTTCGTGTTTTATAAAATTTTTAACATCTTTCATCGCATCTTTCAAAAAAAGCACATCTAATCAGTTTGTGGTTATTCACAAACATTAGATATTGAAAAATTATCTGGTTCAAATATGTTTCTTGATCTTCCTTCATTGGAAATTTTCATAGCTTTCTGATTGTGTTGGTTCTATATTCTCTTTTTGCAAATGTTTTCTGTTCATACAGTAAGTCTTAGATCTTTTTGCAAATCAGAGAATTACCTTCCCTTGAATAAAATTGAATCTATGAAATATCAAAATGCCTGTATTTTATGCAATATTGGCTTTAAGGCCTTGGTATTAAAGTGTTTGGGGCAGATAACCCTTTAAATGCTACAATGCTGAACTCTGTCCCTGTCTTAAACCATTTGTTAATTTAAAAAAAAGCACTCGCATCTAATCAGTTTGTGGTTATTTAAAAACATTAGATATTGAAAATCATCTTTTTCCAGTTGAGTTACCATGCAAGTCTCATATCTATCATAAATTTTTTTCTAAGCCTACTCCATGAATAAGCCCTCCCCCGCTAAAAATTTTTTTTTACATATTAGCCTTAGCAGTATAACTGAGGGTTTATCTTTCAATTTGTATCATTCAACAGATGAAAGGATCATTTGTACAAGCAAACGGTTTCAACTTGAGAGGGAAATACCTTACAAATATTGCAAGCAGCCATCAAGCATAAAAAAAACGTATGATGAACCACTGTGCTAAATCAGGATGTACCCCTTACAGGAAGCTTTAGAACATTCTAAAGATACTTTTGTTGTTTAAGGTACTTCATACCAATTGCACTAAATTTTCCTGAATCCTACTTATTTGCAGTTTCAATGCAATGAAAATTAGAAGTATGTTCTAAAATTTTATAAGAATTTGAAATCTGTGTCTATTTTTAGAAAAAATTACTTATGCATGCATAAATTATGCAGCGATTGTCAAGATTTTCTGTCGCAATTTTCTCATTTGTTTTATGCGCTATAAAACTGATTTTTTTGTCATACAATCTCTTGAGGTAGGTTAATGTGCCTTAGAAAAATTATGGAAATTGCTTTGAATCTTTAGAAATAAAAGGTTTTTTACCTTCAAGGAGATTTTCCTGGTCTGCAGAATTAGAAGACTTATGTTAAAAAATCAAAATGGTAAATAATATCCAAACCATCCTTGTAGGGCACATGCACCAACTATTAATCCATTAGCTGAGAAAATTTCAAGGCTGTAGGCCAAGGGACTTTGATAAAATGTTTGACAAGAAACTGACACCTTCAAAATTTTCAAATGTGAGAAAAAGGCAATTAAAGGAGATTTCCTGTTTTTAGGTGATTGGTGGTGATAAATTGTTATCAAAAGGCTCCAGAAGCATATAAGTCACCCTCTTTCTCAATATCCTTTTCTTTTAGCTCTAAGTTTCTTTCTTCTTTCTTTTGTCTCAACTGTGGACTGAGTTTTACTCCTATTTATTCTAGTCTGATCTCTCTTTTGACTAACAAGATGTCCATAGGATCCTGGTTCTATTCCAAGACTCCTCATAACTTCATGAAGCCCTTGTGATCCATCATTGTATGCTATAACAGCTGTTGCAGTTGCAATATCAAGGATATCCTTGCCAACATAAACTGTTTTGGGGCATTTCTGCCAAATTATGTTGTGTAAAGATTCATTGCTATTTTGTGTAAGGGCTTGTGTGTACACTTTTGCAGCAGTTCATCATTGCTAAGGTCTTTGAAAATTGGCTTCAACAAATCTGTTATTGCAGGTGGAAGATTGACATGTATCTTGTATGTGCTTTCACCTGTATGTTTGTCACTCTGATATGAGCAGCAACTGTCAGCAGACCTTGGACAGAATTTATGACGATCATCTTGATCATCATTCTCTGAACAATGATATAGAGTGGCAATTATACTTTTTTCATTGCATAAACATTGTTAATGTTCTGTCTAATTGCCATTCCATAATAGTTCTGCATCAGATTCACTACTCTATCTGTTAGTCTTCCCTTTCCTGCAATACCTTTTCCATCTGCAAATTTAAGTCCTTTTTTCTCAGTGCGTAGATTCCGAAGCCTTGTTCCCATCCGTTTTGCACATGACCTACACATTCAAGTTTTCTTATTGTAGTATTTCCATATGGGGCAGTGTCAACAACCTGCTGATATGACTTTGTATCCCCATCACCCAAGTACCCAGTGTATTTCAAATTCAAGAATGGTATGGATCGCCTGAATGCTTCAATGGCGCCCGCACACTCCATAGCCCCTGAAGACCCTTTATGATTTATTTTACAAGCATGCTGCAGTTTCCACTTTTCATATTCAGGTGTTCCCTTCTTATCATTCCAATGAAGACAACCTTTGCATGATTTTGACATAACAACTGCATCAATACATTTAGAAGAGTCCTTAGACATAATGGTGACAACCCCATTTAAAGACGAAAAGCCACGTTTTTGCCATGTGGCATCCACTGATACTTGACACTCTGCAGGACTTTCATCAATACACCCAAGTGCTTCTCTAGTTTCCTTTGCAGCAAGCTTTTGACTTTCTTGAGAAACAGTTTTGTATGAATCAAGAAGTAATTTGTTTATATTTTTATAAGAATTGACAGCCATTGGAGGTGGCATGTTCATAGCTTGGCTAAATGTCAACATTGATAAATGGCCCTTGCCAATCTCCCTTAATGCTACAACCATTTTAACATTGGCTTCAAAATTTTTCTGGCCCCTCTTTCTTGGATCTGGTCTTACCTTTAAGGAATATCCTTAGTCTTTCCAAGAGCATGTTGGGCACTGCACTGGCAAATAAATAGAAAAGCCTTTCCTCTTGTTTTCATCAGTTTCCAAAACCAACATGCCATTGCAGCTACTGTTTGGGCATCTTAAATTCATAATAATTGATTCCAGTTCTGAAAACTGTATCAATGTAAAAAAATCTTTACTAGAATCACTCTGTGCATTGTCAACGCTTTCAGTCGTTCGAATTCACTGTACACAGGTAGCTGATGAACCACTGTCAGAGTGTTTGCGCTTATCTCGGCACGATGTCGATGTTGGCCTAGTTCTGACTGGTGTTGAGCATGCTTGTGGTGAGAAAACATTTTCACCTTGCCCTGACTTAACATTCACGTAGTTATTCCCACGAAAAGACCGTTTTGGTGCCCTAATCTTATCTCTTCATTTCTTACTACCCATTTTATTGTAAGACGAAAACTTCTCTTCCGGTGTTCTCTTCGTGTTTAGTGTTGCTGTTGCTTACCTTATTTAAAGAGCCTCATTTTCAAGCCTAATTTTGGAATGGAGCTTTGGATCTTAGGAGAGAACAAATTTGAATGTTCTTTTGAAAAGTAATTGCAGAGAAAGTGGTTGTTACACGCTTGCTAGGTGGTTGCTAGGCAAAGAACATTATATATGCTCAATTATATACACAAGTTTTTTGTTACTTTTATAAAAGATATGGCAATGGCAACCAAACACCTTACTTCTGCAATGATTGAGTAACGTTTTGCAGTCAAAAAAATTTTTCCCAATTTTTTAAGCTCAATTGGTATGAAATACCTTAACGTTTGCTGTCACAATATGAAACTTTTATCCATATTTAATCACATATGTTATTTAGGCCTATTTCGATATGGCAGAACTTTCTAGTAAGCCTCATATTCATATTGATCCTCGTATAGTTGTTTTAGTACTTTCAGAAACTTTTGTTATCTTATGTAATAGGTCGCTTAAGTCATCATGACGGAACTTTCAAGTAAATTCTATTTTACTCTTTGCGAACTCATGCTTAACAATATCTAAATTTAGAATTCTAGAATTTTCTATTATACTAGTATATAAAGATGTAAAATTTTGTTAGTTGCAGGAGGAGTTTTATCAAAATTGTGAGTTATTTAGTGTCATCGGGATTTTTTTCGAGCACAGGGCATTCTACGCAGAATTCCACACACCACACGTCATATAAACTGCTTGGCAACATTGATGTCGCTTGTGCCATAGACGAAGCCAGGCAAAAAGAAGTGACAAGACACAACCACAATGCAAGGCAGTAAACAAAGATGCTGCACCACCACATCGATGTTGCTCTGTTTTTGTCTGCCCAAGGGCTTGCATTTCAAGGGCACAATGAATCTAAATTGTCATTGAACTGGGGCAATTTCCTGGAGCTTATGGATCTCATCTTATACTATAGCCAGGAATCGCGCTCCTTTTTAGACAAGGAACATGTCACTTACACATCTCATGACCCACAAAATGACCCCATCGATTGCATCAGTGAAGAAGTCCGCAGTGAGATCCAAAATTGAGTAGACACTTTGATTTATATCGCAATTATGATGGATGACACAAGCAATATAAGCAATGTCGAGCAGTCAGCAGTTAGTGTGAGGCTCGTGTACAACAAGAAGTTGAGGAGCGTTTATTGGGGCTGATAAACGAGAGTGACGATCAATCCGCAGATGGCCTCACTAAGACACTGCTTAACACCATTGCAAAATATAGAATTGCTCCTGACACTAGCAGTGAGAAGGTTATGGACCAATCCTATGATGGAGCGACAACAATGAGCAGATGCAAAGAAAATTTTCAGCAGCCTACCACTGTCATTGTGTCTCTCACAGGATGTCCCTGAGTGCTTCGCAATCAGCAAAAAAAGTTCCAACTCTGGCTTAATTTTTTGCAACAACTAACGAACTCACTAATTTCTTTCATAGTAGTCCAAAACGCACAAGGAAACTAGGGCAGAACCTTCCAAAACCTGGAGACACTATTCGTTCTTTGAGGAAATTGGAGATGCATTATATAAATATGCAATTGATCCAAAAGAGAAGGCAAAAACGCTGGACAAAGCACGTGGAATAGGGACCCAGATGCAGCAAGTCCAGTTTGTGTTTTTGTTAAAAACCTACAGAAGATTTCCGAGCAATGTACACCAATAATGGTCACAATGTGGAAACCGACCCTGGATGCCATGCAGCTAACATCAAGAGTGATAGGAGACTTGTGTGTTGGCTTTAAGAAATATAAACAACTAAACTTACAATGTATTTGCCAAAAATTCGAGATCAAATTTTTTGGCTTCACATCCGCCATATTGCATTGATTCCACGCAGTGTCTCGCAATGGGCTATTGAAAATTCCCCTAGCGCAAAAAGGGAGGGAAAGAAACGAGAGAGGAAGAAAAAGGATGGGTAGGCAGAGGAAGATTGGGGACAATAGGAGCTATTGTTTGAAAAAGCGCAGCTTTTCATCAGGGCTCGTAACTTTTTCCACAAGGAAACAAGAGTGAAATGATTACTTAGTTGCGCAAATATTCAAGGGGTCATCCGCATGAGTGCTTGAATGAATAAATGTGGCGGATCCTTTGGAGGTATGGCAGACATCTTTTAAAGAAAATTCAATGTTTCTTGATAGTCTGCCCCGCTGAAGCGGATGGTTTTGAATCACAAAGTTATCGCAAAACTTGTCCAGTTGGCGAAACTATCTTGAAGGTAGGCAAAAGGGAAGGCATCACCTTTGTCTCTGATCCGACGTTCTCTGCATCACGGCCATGAAAGATTAAAAAAAAGAGCGGCCTTGCTCTCTTGATTTCAAAATACCATCAAGGAAAATGAAAAGATTAAAGAACTGCTAGAACTACTGAAAAGAACCTGGCTATGAACAAACAGTTTATCAGTGATATTTTTAAACGTAGGCCAACATCTTGAAGCTTGCTGACCATTTACGCCCTTTTGACAAACAAAGCACGAGTCAGTTTGCTGACACAGTGCTGAACTGAATGCAAAAGAATTTATGTATTTTGTCATTTATTGGCCTGTCTTAATTGGATACACATATCTGGAAATTTATTTGAATGGAACTGTCAAAGCATGATCTTAAGATTAGACTCATTGCCATGGCACTAGTGTTTGAGGATGGTGGGGGTTTTATGTAATGTTGTAAATTGGGGACATAATGAATAATAAGCACCATGTATGCAGGAAGTTGAGAAATTTCTATAATTATATGTCTTTTAATAAGTCAGTGGTTTAACAGAAGGTAGTACTTGGCTCCTTAAAACTTAAGAAAAATATGCACTGAGATTTTTGAACCTAAGAAAGTATGTAGTCACGTTAGTATAAAATAATGTCTATCCTTGCCTCAACTTAGCCTCAAACCTTTGCCTTGAAGCTATGTTAATGCATTAAAAAGTTTATTCAATGCTCAGATTTGTCAAAATTGTCTTCTTCAAACAGTTGTGTAGTGCTTAGGGTAATTAGTTAATTTTTTGTTCATCCAACATTCACCTACAGTGATTAAGCACAATTATAATTACTCCAAGCCACCAAAAGGATAACCAATCATATGTGTGATAGATAGTAGATTTATTCCCCAAAGGCTTATGGGAACAATCTTGCAAAGTGGCCTCCTTCTTTCATGTACCCACATATAATTCACCCATAAAAATCACCTCCTTGGATATGCAGGCGCGCAACTACGGGGGGGGGGGGGGGGGTCCTGGGGTCCAGACCCCTGCCCTTTTCCTCAAAAGGGTAAAGTGCCCTTTTTCTTCTGGTTAAAAATTTTTGAATATGACTAAAAGATAATTAGTATAAATTGTACATTTTACATTCCGGATATGTATTTCAACATAAAGGATCCTTCCGATGAATGATAGACAAAACATTATTTCAATTAGTGTACATTTTAAGTAGTATTCACTTCCGTTCAGTAATTCGAGTCTTAAGAACTGCTCTTCTTCGGTATTTTATCAAACTATTTTGCGCTCAAGTTCATGGCTTAACAGTTTCTCGTTTTCATTAAAGTTATTCCAAGTAAGCGTATAGACATCTCTTTAGGTTCTAATTTTATTACTAAGAGTTGTTGCATGACTCAAATCATGGCTCAACAAAACGAAGCATACAAGACGTAGCTAGGCCTTTTTGAGCAGGGTGTTAATGCGTTAATTTTTGTAGTTGATGTAAATTATGGGGAATAAATGAATTAAAGCGATTCTCCGTGAAGATGAAGGACAGATAACCCCATAGAATGTCTTACAACTGCAGTGGATCGCTTATATATTTTGCATTGTTCCCTAATTGGATTACTTATATATTTTGCAGACCTTCGAACTGACCCGTGAATATATTTTCTACCAGTTTTGGAATTTTTATCTGATCTCCCGGCATTTTCTTAATTCTCCGTGCAAACACGTGCGCTTGGAAGTACCCCTTTATTTATTTTCATCTTATTGTGTGAGGACACGTACTCACCCACCCCCCCCCATGCTTTTGCTTGGTAAAAACATTTTTAGCCGTTTAAAGGCAAAATTTCCACTGCTTTACTGGCTGGTCCCGCCCTCTTCTTTCAATTACGTGTCACTGGCCCTATTTTGTCCTTTTTGGGTCAGGAACATCTTATTTGTTGTTAATTCAAAATGCTATTATGTATGTATCACAAGAAAATTTTAAGTGTTTCGCATTTTCGGTGGAAATGCATTTGTCGATACATCTACTAGATATCGTTTAATTCTGATCCGCCTTTAATGACAAGATCATATCAGGGCCGAATCCAGGCATCTCCGAACAGGGGGGCAAGAAAGACAAAATTTCCAAAAAAAGACTGCAAAACGATAGACCCATTGTGTAAAGAACAATAGCTTACTGTTTAATCTATGGTTTGAATCAGGCCAAATTTCCAACGAAATGGCAATTTTTGGTCCCTGGGAGGGGGCACTCCGCCCCCTATTGGCTTCGGCCCTGGATAATATTGGTGGAAAGTTTTGTCAACATCGTTTATCATGGGTTTATATCTACAGTCATGCCTAGAAAAGATAGAGTTCTGAAGCAGAAGAAAACTGTACTTAAGCGAGCTGCAGAAGACCACGGACAAACAAAACTCACTTTTTCCAAAATACCCCGGAATGATTCCGATTCTCCAAAGAAATCAGGTTCTGCGGCAGTGTCTCTTGGCGAAAACAGTATTGACCAAGTGGCACAAAGAAAAGAAACAGATGACAATGATGCCCATGGACAATCGATCAGTGACGAGCATGACACCAGCTCTGGCAGCAACAAAGACAGCCCATCAACTGAAGTTGTAGTGGGTACTGTCGAAGAGGACGTCTCTAATCAGCAGCAAGGAATTAAACGTGCTCATGATTTGGCAGATCTTGTACCTGGTAAAAAGTCATTGACTGACCTAACTGATGAAGCAACGTTGAAGCCAATTTTTGAAAGATTGACCAATAAAAATTTGCTTGAGAAATGCCTCAAAGGACTAACACAAAATGCCAATGAGAGTTTCAACAACTTGATTTGGAACAGATGTCCTAAAGGCTCATTTTGTGGCAAAATAAGGATTGTTTCTGCTGTTGCAGAATCTGTTGCAGTTTTCAAATGTGGTGCAAGTGCAAAGGTATCAATAATACAAGCCTCAGGTATCAAAGACATTGGTGCAAATTCCTTGTTCTCTTTGAGAAAGGCAGATTGTGTAAGACTATCCTAAATGTCAAGAAAGGTCTCTGAAAAGTACAAAGGATGGCAGTTGAATAGAAAAAGAATTGAAAGAGAACAGAAAAGAGAGGCCAAAGATCATTATGAACCAGGAGCATTTGATAGCCAGGGTACAAAGATTGGTAAAAAGAGGAAAAGGGGTGAGAAGACCAAGGATTCATGCAGCAATAGAAAAAAGCAAAGAAAGACCGTAACGAAAAGCAGTTCCAGAAAGTAAAGAGAAGCCATAGAAGATAGCTTTCAAATTTTACAATGGCCAGCTGACACAGTTGAAATAACTAGACCACAACCATTGGAGCTTATCAAGGCACACATCTCAAGCATTGCATTCAAGGAGTGAAATGATTGAAACCATTATTCTTTTTTACTTTTTTGGGCTCAGAATGAAGAGCCTTACTTTGAATGCAGCCTGCATAAATTAGCATAATTATGACTAAAAGGCTTAAAATTTTGTGAAATGACAACTTAACCTTGCTAATAACTTATGGTGTAGTTTCAACTGGATATATCTTGTAACAATAAAGATATGCTGTCTAAAGCAAATTTCACCATTATATTTCAAAAGTGTGGATGACTCCCTTAAACATAAAATCTTCCAACACATTTCATCCACTCAAACATTGTTTTAGAGGATTTTCTTGTGCTAGCACATACATTTCAGTTTATCTAGTAACTACCCTCCCCCTTCCAATGGGAAGTCCCAAAAAGGATCTAAAGATTCAACTCTGTGCATTGTTAGATATGCCTCCTTCATTCAAGCCCTGTAATCATTTGACTTTCATGATTTCTAGGCATAAAGATGGTAACCATTAGCTCATTTGATGGCGCTTCATTATACATGGTAGGATTGACTGTTACAGTAGGAAGATTGTCTATCTGCATTGCAGCACTAATAACAGAGCAGAGACTGTCGCTGGCCTTTTTCAGCAAGCAGTTGAACATCATGGTTTCACGAGTGCGCTCTGATATGGGGGTTGAGAATGTTGATGTTACTTGATACATAATTAGCAAAAGAGGGTTGAATAGAGAGAGCACGATCACTGGTTCTTCAGTTCACAAACAGCGGATCCAGTGTTTGTAGCTTGATATAAAAAGGGTTGTAGTTTGACGCTTCCATGCTTTATTCTCATTATTAATTTAATGAGGGAATGCTAATGGGAGGAGGGGATTATTTAATTTTTCTGGAAGTTAAAACCATTCAAGCAAAGAAAAAGAAGGTAAAAGAGGGACTGCAAAGGAAGACACTCTATCCATGTTCTTCTAACAAATTTATGTGACAGCCTGTTTAAAGTTTCCTAGCTATTTTTTATTATGATTATTATTATTATATTATTATTTATTTTCACATGTTTAAGGAGGGTAGCCCTGATTTTCAAGGGACCATCCATTTACAGAACCTTATAAAATAACTATTAAACATAACTAAATTAATCTAATTACAATTCAACTATAAAATTACAACTACCATACTAATTACATTACTATCAAAACTCCTACTAAAGACCTTATTAAAAACAATTAAAACCCTCATAACGACACTTCTTAACCCTAAAATATATATATATATATATATATATATATATTATCTACTGGAGTGTATTAATAATTGATAAATTCATAATAATTGAGTATAAATTCATAATAATTGAACAGCTGAAAAATTTTGATGATGAAAAAGAGACCTTAAGATCCTGCTTGCAACACCGAGAAGATTTTTGGATAAAGGAATTAAAAACCCTAAACCCACTTGGGCTAAATATGGAACTAAATAAACCCATTTAAATAGTTTCTAGAGAAAACATGTTTCTTTTAACCTCGTTTTCCCCATTTCATATGTTCATTTTCTTTAAAGAGAGACTTCACTGTGGGGATGAGACCTTGCATTTTATTGGACTGAAAATTTGACGTCACATTATTAGGAATAATTATTGTAACAGTAAAAGTAGTTGATTTTAAGAACATTTTATTGCCATGAGTACGACAGCAAGTCGAAACTAGTTGGCAAGTGTGTTGTTTTTCTACTAGTATATACGTCTTTTTTCAACTGTTCAATATATATTATGGTGACAAGACGTACTAGAGCAAACCAAACATCTGCTGCAACAGCATCAGATAATCAGAATGCAGAACCTCTGTCAGAATCATCCAGCACTGAAACAATCATTCACGTAGAAACTTCCGATGAAGAAAACTCCTTGAGCTCAACAGTGAACAGGTACCAATATAACCCAGAAAAGCGGATATTCAAGCTTAATACGTTGGAAGACAAGTCAGCACGATATCAGTCTCACATGGACTTCCTGAACAAGTGCATTGATGAAAAGTTGGTTCCAAATGGATTGAAAATTGAATTAGAGCCGTGAAAATTGAATCATGACGAGAATTTCCAGGCTCTATGGAACGAAAAATTGAAATCATTCTCATTTGATCTCATGCAAGTCATTGTAAAACAAACCCTAAAAGATGTTCGAGCAGCAACATATGAAGAAATCCAAAACCAAGCCCAAAAAACGAGATCCCGGCCTCCATATACAATGGAGGCCTCACAGATATGCTCACAGCACTCAACGAAACAACAAAGCTTATTAAGAAGATTAGCCGAACAACAATCAACCCATTCGGGCAGGTTCTAAACCTGTCCAATTACAAATTTTCCAGAAGCGAATTTAAACTATTAAACAAAAATTTAAACTTCTGTCCAACCCCTCTATGTTATAAACCATAAGAACTAGAAAATGACGAAAAGTTTTTTCCGAAAAATCAGACATTTTTTTAGGAAAGACGAAGAAACACAGGTAGAAGACCAAGAAGAAAATGAAGAAGAGAAAAAAGAGGTAGAACTAATTTTTAGAAAGAAGAGTAAATGGACACCACCCAAGGTTCACCATACAGTTGAAACGTTTATAGAAGCTGTAAAAACCGACATTCTCTCATCACCAAAGGTACCCTTACCCAAAAACAACCTTTCTAAAAGTGAAATAAAGGCCATGAATGATCTCAAGGATAGATCTGACATTCTCATAACCAAAGCCGACAAATGGGGGAGCAGTTGTAATAATGGATGTCAAGGATTATATCAACGAAGCAAACAGGCAATTAGGTAACACCAATTTCTATAAGCGTGTTGATGAAGATTTGACTCATTAGCAAAATAATGTAATAAATACCCTAATTGATAAATACATAGAAGACATAATCTTACCACCAAAGATTGGAGAAGCCTTAAAAACAATTAACCCGAAAACACCATGGTTCTATATGCTCCCTAAAGTACATAAAGCAAATAACCCAGGTCGACCAGTAGTAAGCTCAGTAGCCTGCCATTCTAGTATAAATTCCAAATACGTAGATTACCACTTAAACCCTGTAGCTCAAAAATTAAATTCATATGTTAGAGACACTACAGACTTTTTAAATAAACTATCAAAATTTATGAACTTACCACAAAATATAATACTTATCTCTATGGATGTCAGGTCCCTTTAGGCTATGTCTAGAAGCAGGAACTCTGAAAGGGGGAATGAGGAATGGAGGAATGGGAGTTTTTTTCCAGTACAACTTATACACATAGATGTAAGAACCGAGGGGGCACTGGGGGCGCAGAGGGCAGGTGCCCCCCCTACTTTTGAAAAATTCGGGTAGAGTGCCCCTTCAAAGCTTACAGTTTTGCCAACCGTATAACTAAAATGTACCTTCGAATACTCAGTTGCTACAAGAAATCAGAAAAAGCAATTACATAAATGAGTTTCTAATTCATTCACCCCCACCCTAGGCTCTCTGAAGCAGTCTCTGACATTTTTCAGAAAACTTTTGAAGGTGCCCCTCAAACAGTGGCATGGCGTAACGCATATTGTGCACCTTTAAGCGCAAAACTAAGGGCCCCCACACAATTAGGGGGCCCTCATGAAATTTTGTGAAATATATTTCGGATAAAAGCTTTTCTTAATAATTCTTATGTTGTTGTTAGTAAATTATGTTTAAAAATTGCATGTAAAAAATTTATGCAATTAAGGGTAATTTCAGACTTGCTAAAAAAGGGGCCCTAAACCCTTACTTTGACTAAGGGCCCACACTGCTCCGTTACCCCACTGCCCTCAAAACTTGTGCCCCCCTCTTTTATAATGCTTCCTACGTCCATGCTTCTGCGTCAATGAAAGGGGCTACATTTTAGACACTAATTGTGTCAAAATCAGTCCATGCTTTCCTTACGTTTTTGAATTATACCCGCTCAGAGAACGTGAATGATTTCTGAGCTGAATTGAATTCTCAAATTCTCTTTCACACTTGTCGGTTACGTTTTCCGCTAACATTGAATAAAAATTCTCTGCTGTCGTGTTAGTCGGATATTTAGATTTGGGATTTAGTTTCTGATACGGTTCAATTTACATAAAGACTTGCAACCATAGACTTCAAAAGTCGAGAGTTAAAAGGATCATTGTTTTTTTAAAGTTGTTTTGCGAGTTCTTAAAGTTCTAGATTAAATCAACTTTCAAAATTATAAAATAGGCGAATGATTGTTAAGATTCATTATATTTATACAACTCTTAATCCGACAACTCCCCTTTTCTAGACATATTCAGCCATTCGCTTGGCAGCTCTCTTACAGATATGGTCATACAGACCTAAGGATGTGCAAATAATGCGAGTGATAGAGGTACCGTCCTTACATCCGAAACTGACAAGATAGGGGCTTTTAAAAACTGTAAATATGACTCAACGATAATCTTGAGATCTATAACTGCAGCCTAGTCAAATCTTTTTAGTGATGTGGCAAAACCATCTTGCAGCCGAGCTTTCGCGCTCGGGAGCCTTGGCACATGAGACATGTTTTCTTAATGCTTTGAACATAAATGCCACTGCCCAATAAAGGCACAGAGGATTATTCATGCAAAGTTAATGTTTGAATAATCCATTATGCAAACAATGGGTTAGTGTGATGGACACAAGGAAAACCAGAGATGGCTGCATAGTCATAACAAAACTGCCCTCTGGACCACCTTGTAAGTGATTTTGACACGTCAATTAAGCTCAGAAATCATTCACGTCTTCTAACATTTTCAGAGCGGATTTTTATTAACCAAGAGATGCACTTTCGAAAGTTATCTTCTCAGCGATGCCCCAGAATGGCGGGGGACAATAAGTGCCCTGCTCAATCCTATAAATACTTTTCGTATAAAACGCACCCCCTGGGCCCTTCAATGCTACCAGCATCCCTGTATCCTGTTTTATAGCCCCCCTGTCGGGCTATATAGCTAAATCTAAATATCCGACCAACACGAAAGAGGGCCTAAACGCTATTAAATCGAAATTAAATGAAACAATAAATAAAAACACACTCAAAACATCCCCCATCGTTATAGTTGAATTTCTTAAGCCTAGACTCACTTGCAATACTTTTGAATTTAATGGAAAGCATTTCTTACAAATTAAAGGCTGCGCCATGGGAACAACGATGCTGGTGGTGTAGGAATCATTGTTCCAGTGGTGTTCAAGGTGGCTGCGTGATTCGAGAAAGTGAGCAAAAAGGTTGTTAATTTAATGCTATATTCGTACCAACTTCTTCTATAACATCAAACCCGTAATGGAGTGCCTTGTTCCATCCTATACCAGATATCTTGTTTCTTTTCTCATCGCTACTAATCGTTAAGCATCCTTGTTTCTAAGCGGTGTTTGAGCCTAGGCAAAGCGTGCATTTTTATATAGAGTTTAGTCAATGTGAAGTTGACCAACTAAAATCGGATCTTCTGGCACTGCAGCAGGCAAATAAGTCAATCATGGCTGGTCTTGACAACCAGATTAACCGTTTTATGAGGACGACGGTTATCTTCAAAGGCATTCAAGATGAGCCACATGAATCCTGGGCAGATACAGAGTGTATCCTAACGGAAGTCATTGCTCGTCACCTCAAAATGAGCATTGACAACGTAGCTGACATGCTAGAAAGAGTGCATCGGGGCAAGAAGTTATCTGAGCGAAATGGGCCTCCTTACATCTTTGCCAGATTTTACTCCTGGAAAGATAGTGAACAATTTCAATCTGGTTTTGCAGAGGCCAACCGTACGCATCCAAAGATGCAAATTCGCGTGGAGCAAATGTACTTGAAGCCTGGTCACTGCTCGACGCAATGAAGGCATGCTTGCCCGTAGGCAACTATTAAGGGATGGTCAAATAACAAATGGTTACCTGTATTATCCAGCCACACTGATGGTTAAGAAGACAAAGAATGACAAATATTACACAAAATAAAAGTCATATTAGTTCTGGTTTGTCCTTTATTTAGCACGTAAACCGCCAAGGTACATCCCAGCCATCCCAGCTCTCACATATCATATCAAAATCTTAGGCAACTAAAGTCTCATTCTATTGTGTTTTTGGTGCAATTTGTCACACTTTAGTACCTACTGAAGTATTAAATAATATTAAATATATGTTCCCAAGTTTATTTTTCTTTCTACAAAGTAAAAGAAAACATGACTTCCCTGAATTCAATTTTCATTTTCATTTAAAATAGTTATCTAAACCTTAAAAATCTTTTTGCGCATGCTGATATTCTTGATCCCTCCCCAAGCTACTTGAGTTCTTATTTTTGTTTCATTTGTTGCTTTGTCTTTTCTTTCTTTTTTCCCCTTCATTTTAGATTCTAGCCCAAATCAACCAGATGACTTCATTACTTAGCATAACAGATTCTGTTATAGAAAGAATTAAAAATAGCACTGAACCCGCCAACAAAAATGTGCGTTTTCCATGTGGTATTTGTGATAAGAATGTTAATCAAAATCAGAGTGGAGTCTTTTGTGATATATGTGAAAAGTGGATCCATATTAAATGCAACAATACTTCTTATTCTGAATATGAAACTCTCCAAATAGAACCTGATGACATACAATGGTCCTACATTAAATGCATCATTACCAACAATGCTTCAATGTTCCCATTTACATTGGAATCTGATGAAGTTCTCTTAGGGTTAAATGGAATCAATGCTCCATCCCTTGCTGACTCCTTACCTTCCTTTGAAATTATATCAAAGCTTACTAACTTGCCTAATTTATCAGACTATGAAACAGATGAAAATTTAAACCTCAACATTAGTTTTCAATATTGTACTGTTGAAGAATTTGCAGCTATAGCAGTGCCCGAAAAGGATCTAACTCTTTTCCACATGAATGTTAGAAGCCTCTCCTTGCATTTTGAAGAACTTAGTACTATTCTATCCTGTCTTAATGTTAACTTTCAAATCATAGGATTGTCCGAGATACGGGCTTCTGGTGGTGACCAAATCAAAATAAATACTGAACTCCCAGGCTACAACTACTACCACACACCTTCTCAAAGCTCAGCTGGTGGTGTCAATCGAACCTCACAATTATCAAAAGAGATGACTTCTGCATTATCGATAAAGATTTTGAAACAGTCTGGATTGAGATTGTAAGTTTAAACACAAAAAACTTCCTTTGCTGTTGTGTCTATAGACATCCTATCTCCGACATCTCAAAATTTAGTGACCATATCCAAATGACACTTAGCAATCTGGCACATGAAAACAAGATGATTTCTATTATGGGTGATTTCAATATTGACTTGCTTAAATATGACAATAATGCCCCAAGTAATGAATTTATCAACATGATGTTCTCTTACCATTTTCAGCCAACTATACTGCATCCAACTCGAATTACTGACTCTTCCTCAACAATTATTGATAATATTTATGTAAATAATGCAACTGAAAGTAACATTTTTGCAGGCAGTATTCTGTCTCAAATCTCTGACCACCTTCCACAATTTGCCATGCTGAGTGAGAATGCACCTGATTATAAAACTTCCTCATTTTTTGCCTATGACTACAAACATTTTGATGAAGTGAAATTTCTTGCAGATTACAAAGCAATTGAAACCTCCTTCCTAAGCAGTGATAACATGGATGTTAATAGAAAATTTGACACCTTTCTGTCCAACCTTCATAATCTCATTAACAAACATTGTCGCCAGAGAAAGCTGAGTAAAAAAGCATTAAAGCTAAGAAACAAACCTTGGATTAATTCTAAAATATTGAGAATGATGAAAATCAGAGACAATTTATTCCAGGTGTTTAAATCAACTAATTCAGCACATGACCTAAAGGCATACAAGCTATTTCCAAATCGTGTCGTAAATGATTCTAAAGAAAGCAAAAAAAACTATTATTAAAAATATTTCGATGAACATAAAAACAATATGAAGTTACTGTGGAAAGGTATTAAGAGGATAATAAGCATAAAACTTGGAAATTTCGATCGTGTTTCTTACCTAAAGGATTACAGTGGGTCAAAAATTTCTGACCCAGTAAAAATAGCAAATGAATTTAATAATTATTTTGTCAATGTTGCCAGCAGCATCACAAATAAGATTCCCAGAACACCAAAATATCCCCTAGACTACTTCTCTAATCCCAATTTGAATTCATTTTTCATTTCTCGTTGCACAGCAGATGAAGTATCCTCCATCATTCAATCTTTAAAAAATGGTAAATCATGTGGACCAAACAGTATTCCAGTCAAGCTTCTAAAAATTCTTGATTTGCCCATCTCAAAGGATCTTTCAGTGCTAGTAAACGAGTCTTTTATGACTAAGACCTTTCCTGATAAGTTGCTAAGGTTATCCCTATCTTCAAGAAAGGACTTGCAAAAAGTAAATCTAATTACAGGCCAATTTTACTTCTTTCCATCTTAAGCAAACTCTTTGAAGAATTAATGCACAAACGTCTCTACAATTTCCTTGAACTCTGTGAAGTAATATACTGCATACAGTTTGGTTTTCGTACAGCTCATTCAACTGACCATGCACTTATTAGTTTGACTGAGACTATAAAATCTTCATTAGACAAAAAAAGGTTTTGTTGTGGCCTTTTTATTGATTTACATAAGGCCTTTGATACAGTCAATCATCAAATACTTCTCAAAAAGTTGGAACACTATGGCATCAGAGGCACTGCATTAAGTTGGTTTCACTCCTACCTCACTAACTGCAAACAGTTTGTTTCAGTTAATGGCCATTCCTCCTCTCTTTCTGGCATATCATGTGGTGTTCCCCAAGGATCTGTTCTTGGTCCATTATTATTTCTAATCTATATTAATGATTTACCTACTGCCTCTAAATCCCTATCATTTTTCATTTTTGCTGGTCATACGAACATTTACTGTGAATCCGATGATCTTCAAGTACTCACCCAGAAAATTAACAGAGAACTCAAAAAAGTTAAGCATTGGCTTTATATTAACAAACTTGCACTTAATCTTGGAAAGACAAATTTTGTTCTATTACATAGTTCCAGAAAGAACTTGACAGAGGAATTCAACATCAAAGTTGGCAAACACCATATCCAAAGGACTAATTACGTGAAATTTTTAGGGGTTATTATGGACAAGCATTTGTCTTGGAAGTTTCATACAACTGAACTATGCAAATAACTTTCTAAAACTTTTTTTCAAAGTACGGCACTATGTCCCTTTGCTGACTCTTATCACTCTCTTTAACTCACTATTTTCATCCTTCCTGAACTATGGAATCTTGGCTTGGGGGCTCACCTATGGTTCCTACTTAGAGCCACTTTTTCGACTTCAGAAAAGAGTACTGCCTTGAATTAAATTTCAACCTTTGTCTTCTCCTAGTACACCCATCTTTCAATCATTAAGAATTTTGAAACTCGAGGATGTTTTGCACCTCAATATCTTAACATTTGTTAACAAAACTATCAATAAACTATCTCCTTCTTGCTTTCATGACTATTTTCAGCCTAATGCAGCTATTCATAAGATTGGGACCCGCCAGGGTGATCTTTTCAAATCTCTTAAAAATACTACATTATATGGTCTTGAAACAATTAATTATTTTGGTTCTAAACTTAGGAACACTATCCCACTTTTTATACACACTGCATCTCTGTCTTCGTATCTCGTGCACAATTGAAAACTTTTTCCATTGACTCATATTCCCAAAACTAACTCAATGTTACTTATAACCTTATCTCAGGAAGGTTCATCTGGCTTTGGCTATTATCTGTCTTGATTTTTGATAAAATTGTTTTATTTTCTTTACCTTTTTCTTTTTTGGGAAGGGGGGGGGGGCTCTCTCTCGATTAGTTTATCTACTTAGAGAGCTCCTCCTTAGTCATTCAATTCTAAATGCAATAATGTAACGTATTGTTTTTTAGATGTATATTGTTTAGTATCTTAACAGTAGAGTATTAATGTTAAATTTGTATTTGGAATTGCATGATAAAAAAAGAAAACTGAAACTGAAACTGAACAATATGTGCTCCATTGTATGCGAACATCTTTATGGGAGAATTTGAAGAAAACATAATTTATCCATACATAGAAGGCAGGACTAAGTTATATTTACGATACATAGAGGACATATTCATAATCTGGACAGGCAACAAACACAGCAATTTACCCAATTCATTTCTGAACTTAATGATTAACATGACTCTACCAAATTTGACTTTGAAATGTCTAAAAAGCAAACAGACGGGCAGACAAAACTATCTCCATATGGCATCAGAACACCCAGAACCGTTAAAACTAGCCTTGCCTACAGCCAAGCCTTACGAATTAAGTGAATTTGCTCTGAGGACACAGAATACAAAAATAACACCGAGCAGCTGATGAAAACATTCATATCACGTGGATATGATAAAGACACCATTAAACATCAAATACGAAAGTTGACAGCATCTCACGTGAAGAAACACTAGAAACAAACACAAAAAAGGAAGCAACCGAGAGAATTCCATTTGTTACAACCTATGACAGAACACTCCAACCTACAGGTAAATTATTACATAAACACTGGAACATCCTCAAGATAACTTGAAAGTTGCAAAAAGCTTCAATGAACCTCCAATGATGTATGTATAAGAGAAATAAGAACTTAAGAGATATCCTTGGAAGTAACAGAATAGCTGATAACAAAGTAATAAAACATAATAATAACCACCACAAAAACAATCGCTGTCAGCCATGTAATACAAAGCAAGGTAACTTATGTTTCAAGGAAGTCTTAAACACATCAACCTTTAAAAGTAACCAAACCCAGCGCATTTATAAGATTCGCCACCACGTTAACTGTAAAAGTAAATATGTGATATATCTACTGGAGTGTATTAAATATGGAATACAATACATCGGCAAATCTGAAACACAAATAAATCTAAGAATTAACAATCATAGAAAAGATTTGAGCAAATCTTCATCAATACCAGTCTGCCAACACTTCAATAACACTGCCCATAGCTTTACTAGAGATGCCAAATTCATAATAATTGAACAGCTGAAAACTGTTGATGATCAAAAAATCTAAATGATGAGAGACTTCACTGTGGGGATGAGAACTTGCGTTTTATTGGACTGAAAATTTGACGTCACATCATCGGGAATAATTATTTAAAGTAGTTTAATTTTAGAAAAATTTTATTGCCATGAGTACGACAGCAAGTCGAAACTAGTCGGCAAATTTGTTGTTTTTCTACTAGTATACCCGTCTTTTTCAATTGTTCAATATATATATATATATATATATATATATATATATATATATATATATATATATATATATATATATATATATATATACACACACAATAATATAAGATTTAAATTGCAACATGAAAAATGAAAAATGAAAATACAGACTGAATAGAATGGAAACTTTCTTCCTCTCAAAAGCTCGTTTTGGCTAGAATTTTGAATAAGCACCTGTTTCATAAGATAGGCATAGTTTCTTAAGGTGGAGCTGGTTGGCATTTATTTGAAGGGGTGCTTTTTTGAGGATCTACAGAAATTGGCTGTTTCACAGAAATGGCACATGTGTGGAAAAGATTAAATTTAAGATCTGAAACTGAATTTGCTTTTTGAATAGTAATATGCTTTGTTCATTGGGTTTGATACAACTTTTTCACCAAATGCAACCACAATTATTATGCCAGTGGCAATGGTAATCACTATGTTTTAGTGCTAGTAAGCAATTTGAACATAAACTCTATATCTTTTCTTGTCAGTCAGCCTGAGGGTCAACAAATCGAAGCACGATCTAATACTGGATTCCAGCCCACTCTCCCGGCATATTGGAGCCCAGACAGAACAATTACACCAGAACAATTGGACCCAATAACTCCTGTGTCAGTAAACAATAAATAAAAGAGAAGTTTCAGCAAAACACAAGTTTTCATGCACTTCCAACTAATTTTCCAACTTCTTCTCTTGAAATATCTGTTACCTGAAGAAGAGAGAAAAGAAAATATGTGATAATCCATCCTCTGTGATAATGGGCTGGTAGGTGGGACAGTATTAGATCGTGCTTCAATTTTATTAATAAAATCTGAATTCCATTGTGGGCGTTTCACTGATGGAATTCTTCAATTTTATTTCATAAAATCTCCGCCGATCTAATACTGGATTTGAGGCCATTCTCCCTTCATATTGGAGCCCAGACTCCCACACATCCTCTGTTCAAAGCGCAGTACTGTTAGAGAAAAGAAATCCTAAAATGTATTATTAGAAGAAATGATTGACTTATGATAATGCTTCTGCCAAGTAGTTTACCTGACCATTTAAAATGTCAATTAAAGAGCATCTCTCCAATTTGGCTTTGGATGTAGATGCAGATCTACTGGAATGGGCCTTAAAAATACTTGTGTCCACCCCTGAATTCCCAAGTAGAGTTTTTACCCAGCCTGATATTGTAGACCGGGTAACTTCATTATGTGGCTGAATGGTACTTAAAAGCAGCTGATATTTACTGTCTAACCGCCACTGTTGTCATCTTTCCAAATACATGTCAATAGCTGCCACAACACACAACTTTCTATTTGATCTGAGTTCAAAAAATTCTAAGGAAGGAGGAGGTTTTTCTTTTTTCCAACTTTTGCTCACTTTTGTAAAGTGAAAGGTGTAGGACGTGGCAGATCTTGCCATAAACCTGATATCTAAATGTGTAAGTTCTTAACACCAACATGCAGAAACTAATGCAAGCAGCATTGCGGTCTGATAACTGATCATTGTCTGGTAGATTATTCAAATGTGAGAATACTTGCTCCACGTCCCACACAAAAGTGTACTGTGGCTGAGGTGGTCGTTGAAATTTTCCAGACCATCAACTTCAGAGACCCGTTCTCCACCAAAGGGTGAATCGCTCCTGGAGGATCGACCAACAAGTTGGAAACTACTGGCAGTAATATTGGATTCTGCACTGACATTTCTAGTAACTGGCCATACCATGGCTGTGTTTGCCAAGCGGGGGTTATTAATACCATGCAAACCTTTTCTACCCTTGCTTTTGCTACCACCCTCCCTACTAGAGAAAATAGAGAGTTTCCGATCGCCTGCGCAGCTTGGACGCGGACGTTTGCGAGGCCTGGAACTAGCGCGGACAGACCAACTTGCATACCCCCGTGATAGCTTTCGTCCGGCCTTCGACGTTAAATTGGAAAAATTTCGTCGCAGCTAAAACGCAGGTTTTAAAAGGTAAGAATGAATTTCCATCGATGCATGTATTTTCAATAAATCGATTTTCGGTTCAAAAAACCTTCAATTTAGAACTCTGCAATGAAAATAGCTTAAGTTATTATCTCTTGTTCGCATTTCAGTTCAATCAACTAGACCACTTGATTTCCAGAAGAATGGCCTCCCATGTGCCCAGAAATGAAAATGAAACTCACCACGTGTTCGTAGTCATTATGAAGCAATTTAGTTTGTATATATCTACTGAGCACCCCTATTATCACTTACCATGATGAATTTTTCTTATTGCATTGAATATTTTATCACAGAGGTTAAATTCAACAAAGTTTTAAGTTGTAATTGCAGGGCGTTTTTAACTTGGGAAGTTTTATTAAGTACATATTGAACATCATCTACCATTTATAATTGTTGTATAGAAATTTCCGGTTTTATCAATTTATTCTTTATTTATTTATGCTCACTAAAATATGAAATTGTGTATTAGCTATGTTTGCTACAGTATGTAACTCCGTTTCTACTCTGATGGAGGAAATGAAAGATCTGACACTAAGATGCTGTGATATTTAGCATATGAATATATGTAGTATATATCATCGTGCACAGATTGTCTTTTTGTCTCATTATCTTAAGGTATCTTATTGCACCTTTTCAAACAGGCAGAAAATGACATGGACCAAACATCATGATACACTGCTTTCCAGGGAAGTTTTGGTCATCCAGCCCTTCCAATTTAAGCATGGCACCCATGATAGAGGGCAGTGCTGGGAAAAAATTGCAAACAATTTAGTTTTGGTGGAGCGCCAGACCAGAGGTCAGTGAGGGATCGCTTCACCAAACTAGAGAAAGAATTTAAAAGGAAGAGGGCCATAGAAGAGAGAGCTAGTGGAATTTGCCCAGATGAGCCTGATGAGTTGGATCAGGCTCTTGAAAATATAATAGAAATGGCAGAGTCCCAGCAAGAACAACTGAAACGTGGGGAGGTGAAAAAACGGGACCTAGAAAAAGAAAAACAGACGGCAGAGGAAATAAGGAAAAGGGCAATGGAGAGGATGGGGGAAACTAAAGAGAGAGAGCATGGAGAAAGAGAAGCAAAGAGGCAAAGGAGTGGGGCAGGGGCAGGGGCAGTGGCAGTGGAGTATTTGAAGGAAAGGAGAGAGCATGAAAGTAAAGTGAAAGAGGAAGAAGTTGAATTGCGAAGAAGAGAGTTTGAAATGAAAGAAAGGCTGCAAGAAGAGGAGATTAGGATGAGAAAAAAAGAGCAAGAAATGAGAGAGAGAGAGCTTATCATGAGAGAGAAAGAATTAGAGGGACGCCTGCGAAAAGACCAGGACATCATTTTTATTTTAAAACAACAACTGCAGCAACAACAGGCTATTTTGGAAGAGGTACAGAGGCAAAACAAATTTCTTCTGTCCCTTTACCAAACTAGTCTAGAAAAGAAGGAATGAACCATGGTCACAGTCAGTGAAAAAAGATTCATAAGGCCATTTATTGTTCTGAAGTTTTGCTCATTAAAGACTACCAAAATCTAGACATTTTTGTAATTCAGTATAATTTTTGTGCTAGCTATGGATAACTCATAATGAAGCATTCCTTCTTTTCAAGAAAACATCTTTCAATGTTGTAGGAAAAACACAGCCCAGTACAGATATCTTTATCCAAAGTCTAATGGAAACAGTTCTCACTTCACAGTTTAGCCAGAAATATGTATTCACAGCAAATTTGCTCACCCCCTTTTCAACAATCAGCTGCAGGCTCTTACTAGCAAATTACTTAAATATTCAGTAGATAATTGCAATTTATAACTTACTGGTAGCCTAGGATGATTATTGACAATTTAATTGAAATATACCTCAAAATGAGAATCAAAGAAGACTTATTGCAAGTGATTTTATGGTAAGGGCTCTTGAACCACTGCCAAGTTTTATTTTCCATTGAAAAAAGATACAACTTTTATAAAAAAGTCAGCCCAAGTTTTTTGCTATTAAGAATGGCACTGTGCTAATGTTATGTAATACACTCGATTGATTGTTTTCAAATAAAATTTGCTGTAGTATTTTATTCCATTCTCAATTAAGTTAAAATTAAAACAAGATTTGCTCAGACAAATCAGATCTATTTTAGATGTTGTGAGTTTCTGCCCTTTATTATCAAGATAACAAATATTTCCAGGCCTCATATTTTAAAAGTTTTATAGAGTGACTAGCCGGGTAAATATTGCATCAAATAATTATTATGTTTAAAACATGTTTCTATGTTTTTATCATGTGTGATATGTGATAGTATTCTAAACTTGGTAGGTTTGGTAGCTTTTAAAAGAGCTGTTTTAAGGTAGCTTATAAAAAAGCTGTTTTACCCACTGTTACCAATCTTCCTTCACCCGAAATATTCTTCAAGAATTGGTGGCTGCAGATTGAAAAAAGCTGATGTATTGTTTCCATACAGGCAAGTCAGGGCATTGCGAAGTAGGGCACAAACAACATACATCTTTCCAACTGAACTGAGGCCAATCTTCAGATCCTTTTTGAAGTCTACAAATTTAAAATAATTTGTGATATCACCAAACACCCATTCAACAGACACTCGGACTCTGCTCATAGACTCATTGAATGCTTGCTCTTGAGCAGTGAAGTCTGGTCTTCGCGCAAAGGGGCATTGGAGAAAAACTCTTAGAGTATATGCAGGATCTCCATAGATGCATAAAGGTTGGCCATCAGGTGTGAAGGAATGTTGCTCCAACTGGTCCAAAAGTCCTGACATAGCAAGCATGCCACTGTCATGCCTTCTCCCCTCCACTGGACCAAACAGGTTTGCAATGAGACCATTGGGTGCAACAACTGACTGGAACTTAATTGCATGCACCCTCTTATGTCCATTGTAAACTGCCCTTTGATCATGCTTTGGCCTGCAGATTGGTCTGACTGTTCCATCAACAAAACCCCAACAGTTATCTAACGCAGCACCCTTGCCATGAATGGCATCTGCATAAAACTTGAGGTTCTGGCGTGACAGCCATAGCTGATCAAGATTGGCCAGAAGATGTCCGAAGCTGTCGAAGATGTGATCAACAACTAGATTTGTAGCCATGCAAAGTTGTGAAATAGGCCTTCCAAAACGAGGGATGGGATCAACAAATCTGCATGGATAGGCAAATCTCTTTAAGGCAATACAAAGTGCTTCCACAGAATCTACAACTACACCATTCTGACATTTGAAGATTTCAGGAAGCTGTAGGGCAGCTGCTAGTCTAAAAATGTCATCCTTTTTGAAGCGAAACTCAACTTCACATTCATCTTCATCCATCTCAAAAATATTAAAACGTTCATATTTAAAATACGGAAGTCCAACGTGCAAATTTCTAGAGTTCTCGAGAATAAATTCTAGAGAATAAAGGAGCAGCTCTTCATCATCGATATCACCAGCATCGTGCAGCAAATACAGAAAGTCGTCCATTTTTGACTTGTTGAATTTTGGCGCCAAATCCACGTTCACGTCATAAAATCGGAATAAAAATTTGAAAGGTTCAGAGGGACGCAGAGGCCGCGCTAGTTCCAGGCCTCGCAAACGTCCGCGTCCAGCCTGCTCTGTTGAGAGGTTTTGTCTTTTAGCGCTTTTCATCATTTCCAGCAAAACTTAGCCTTTCGAATCAAACAAGATATTTCATTAAAATACCTGTTTTAAACATGTCAATGTTGACTCTAAAGATGAAAATGTGGCCCTGTGGTTTCAATTGGTTCAAAAATCTTGTTTGGTGTCCCAGTGTAGAAAAGTGCCAATTATTCACAAAACTGTTCGTTTTTCTCAAACATGTTTCCACAATATGCTTGTTTAATGGAATGCACTAGAAAATGATATCTGTTAGCCAAATAGGCTTGGGAAATTCAAGGGCAAATTGCTCACTAAGATGAGACCCAATAAGAAATCTGTATTTGAAGTTCATGATATAGGTGGTGTGAGATGCCTAACCAATCTCAGTGTTAAATTCAGTCCCCTGAATGAACATTATTTAAGCACAACTTTGCATCTGTACGTCCAATCTGTGCATGGAACTCATGCATTGAAGACAATTAGCATTTTCTCCTGCATTGCCCCTTTTATGATCGGATGTTTAACAGTCTCCTTGACTGGCTTTCCATAAACCCTTGAGTTGAGCTTGAAAATCTAAGCTCTGGTGCGCTTTGTGAACTTCTGATTTTTGAAAATCCACGTTTTAACAATATAATAGCTAATAAATTTATCTTGGAGGCAACAATTTTTATTTATTTTTTCGACTATAAGGGTGGAGTGAGCTCATTCAACTACTAGCAGCGCACTACCCTTTTAACTTCTCTATCATTGTTGTTGTTGTATTTGCTTAGAATCTTAAATAGCTCATCTCACATCAGATGTCTTGTATTATTGGACATCTTCAATTTTCCAATATATATGCTAAATTGTCTTTCCTCAACATCTAGCATGTCCTTTCATCTTGATTTGCTGATCATTGGACATCTGATGTGAGATGCCCTTTTTTTTATTTTCATGTAAATATGATAAATAGTAAGGGCCATATACAGTTGGGACAAGATGACTCAGAGTCCTTTCCAGCTGTATGTGGTGCAAACAAAGTATGTATTTATATTTTTTTTGTCTTAATATTTCAAGTTATAAAAAAAATGTATGGTGCTGTTCATTCCAGGGTGGAAGATACAAGTATTCCTTCAGAAATGGAAAGGATACTTTTAAATTTCAATATTCAGCCAATCTGATATTTTTCGCCATTGGTTCCACAACCATGCCTTGAAAAGGACTGAAAATATCTTTCGAACCTTTGTTGCCATGTGCTACAACAATTTTCGCCATATCAACAATGACTATGTTAGTTTGATAATAAGACAGCAGTATATCAACAAATTCCCTTGGATTTTTACATCTCAACAAAGATCTTGAGGCATTCACAACACTGTGTTTTCATTTTGCAGATAGCAGATAGAATTGCCCTCTGTACTGAGGAATGTTTACAGGGGGCTTTGCTGTCTCAAGTACCACTTGCGCATATTGTTATGGATACAGGATCTATTACAACTACATCATCTACAAACGAGTGTTCCCTTTTGCATGTCTACTGTAACCTCGACCCTCTGATGAAATTTTTCATCATAAAACACTTTGCCATGACAAATTGAGAAGTGACAAAAGTGTTCACTTTCTCTGATAGCACTGCTAACTCTGTTCGGGCATCTGTTGCTTCTTGATGTATGTTTCTGCACTGTGTTACACGCTCATCACTTAGCAATTTGAATTGCCCTTTTTTGAAATATCCACTAGAAATTTTTGATCTAAGATACATGGTTCAGAACAAAATGAAGTATTTCAACTTGCTTTAAAACGAGCACTGAGCTGTGGTCAAGCCATTTCTCCAAGCCACAGTCGTTGATGTATGCAAGCATCATTCTTGTAACTGACTTTGGTCTCAATTCCCTTTTTATCATAAATTGGGTACCCTACTGCTCCACTTTTATCTTATTCATCTTATCCAGATTCTATCTTATCATACATATACCAGGCTGAAAATCATTACATGTTGTCAGTTGCATCAGATTTTCACCATGAATGTCCATTATGTGTCTGTCGAAATTTTTTGTTTGCATAACTTTGCAGCAAATACTTTACTTTTATCATTTTGATGGTCATTTTTGCAAGGCTAATTCTCCCATTTTAAATGGTCCCGTATGGGAACAAGGCCATAATCTCAAAATGACTTCAAGTAAACTAGAAAACAGTTTCCCCTAAGCGCGCAGTACGGGAATGCCACATGTTTCATGATGAAAAATGATCAGAATGGCAGATAAATGCGAAAAAAGATGAAAAGAAAGTTATTTTCTGTTGCTACAAGCCATGCAAACATTAATTTACCATATATGAAGCTGTTTTTCAATGGACTTGATCAATTTTCTATCAGTAAGTTGCTGTCTCTATTCATGATAACAACTATGTTTTGATCATTTTTATTTCAAATATTTGGAATTTGGTTTTATTTCTATTGCTTCAAACAAGAAAGATTAAAATTGCTATTTATTGTGAACTAAATTTTTAAATTACTGCATCCTTTTAATATCGAACTGCACTTGCTATGCAGGATTTGATGTGAGCCTGAAAAACTTTGACCATTTCCTGTGAAGTGCATTGTGCAGATCTATTTATTAAGCAATTCTGAATGCAGCAGTCCTCAAACATATCTAATGCACCCTAAATACCCTATGCGCCTTTTGAAGGTACCTTTTTGTTAATAGATTTTTGTTTATAGCCACCTTTTTTACGAAGGTGGTTGTACGAAAATGTTAAAAGAAAAACAGAAGCTTTTGGTGTAACAAATTACCTCTCTGATATCAAAGTGATAAAAGAAAACACCTTTAAAAATCAGAGTCGAAGTCTACAAAGAGAATTTGCACCCATTATTTTGGATGTGATTAGTCTGTCAATTTATTGAACTCCATAATTTCTATCAATTTACTTGAATCGAATTTTTGCTTTTTTCTGTCTAACATGATAAATCTCCTGCCTCATATTATCAGTTAATTGAAAGCTGTTCACAAACTTACAGTTAGGCTCGCAAAAAGCAGCCTAGCCAACAACAAGTGCTCTTGACCCATTCTCCTTACTTTAAAAAAACAACTCTGCCTTTTACACTTTCCTGATTCATCGCAGATTAAGCTTCTGTGTACCAATCGAAAGATGTTTAAACTTTTATTGCAAGAATTCCTTTTTTCATTGAGAAAAGATATCAATCAAAAACCGCAGCTTTTGCAGCAAGTGGCCAGCATACTATTAATCTCTACATGAAAATGAATTTAATTCGCAATCTATTGTTTTCTCTCAAAATTCGAATCTCACAATATAAAGTGACTATATTGCCGTTGTTTTAAACAGCACTTCAACAAATAATACCACCACTCGAATTGGCATATCAAAATCTTTAGGATGAAAGTAATTTTGACTTGGTATCAGATTCCTTTGAAGAAGTTGCACGCTAATGTTGGTCATTTTACCTTTAATGCCAGAATACCAGTTAACTCCGATTAAACAACTGGAACCAAAAGCCAAGTTAAATACCTTTGTTTGAATGCAACACGTCTCTACCGTGACTTGAACCCTGTTCGCTGCCACCCGAGTCAAACAATAAATCCACTATGCCATACAGGCACAATGAAATAGTCATGAAACTCAGATGTAGTTTTACACAGTTCTCACCTTGGGAGACTTGTTTTTTCTTGTTTCGGCTTAATGCCTTCCTCAGAGCCAAGCTTTATATATTAAATCAATTAGGCATTGGTTGACATGGAGTATTTAAAGTGCCTCTCTCGCTTTGGAGGAAAGGGTTGATATCAGTAGCCCCATCCATGTTCATGTTGAAAAAAGTGAATTTATCGATATTTTCAACGTGGTTCTTAAAATATAGGGTATTAATTTCCCCTTTCTGATGGCTCACGACCGGACTTTTTGGGGGCTGGGTACGAAACTCCTTGACCTCATACCGGGAAAGATAATTTATCTCTCAAAAGCGAGTCCTACGCGATTGCGACTCAAAATTCGTTCTTGTATGTAAATATACGCGCTATTCGCAATGTCTTCATCTGAAAATGAAATTTTCAATGACAACGACAGTTTAAGCTCTCATTCTGAAGAGACATATGATCTTGAAGTGGAAGAAGGTGACGAAACTGAACGCAGCGCTGTTGCTACCTCAAACTCCGTGTACAATGACGACGACGAAGGCCTCTATGCAGATGATCCGGTAGCTGATGAGGAATTCACTGTGATGTACGAGCGTGAGATTGCAGAAAGGGAACAAGACGACAGGATCGTTTCTAGGCGTTTTCAAGGCATTTTACCAATTGAAACCTGGTGAGTTAGCCATTTTTGTAAGGGGCCTAAAATTGAAAACTTTCGATCGGCAAAATTGGATTCGTATAGAATTGGTTTAATAAGAAAGTCATAATTGCCAGAGTTAAAAATAGATTCTTATACATGTATCTGTCATGTTATCGAAAAAGGATAATTAGTATTATAGATATGTGCTCACCTTCTCTTAAATTGTGCTATAAATTAAGTACAAACCTTGTTTAAATAAAGTGGTGAGTCATCTAAGGCTGTGGTTAAGGAAGGACAGGATCTTCAAAATATTTCCAGTGAAAAATTATTTCTTTTAAAAGGTGCAAGTGTGGCAAATGTTCGACTGAAAAACTTGTCAATGCTAAAGAGTGCCAGTGCTGCACTGAGATAGAGGGGTGTGCCCTAGCATTAACAAGTTTTGAAGTCATTCAAGATGTACAAGGCCGGACACTGACTTGCGTGACAGAGCATCCTGGCTTCGCAGCTGTTTGTCTGAACAAGTGGTGCTTGAGGATAGCTGCTGGGGAGTTTAAGGGCACGGACGGCAAAAAATACAAATGCATTGGATTTGAAAATAAGTAAGTCTAGAATCCTTTGCATAGTCCTAGAATTTAGGTACTCAGCAATAGCCTTGAAAACAATAAGCTTTGACCATTTTATATATATATATCTATTGAGGAAATGATACTATGTTATGAATTCATAAAGAGTATTTACAAGGTGATATTTTTTTAGGTTTCTACGCAGTATCTCATATAGAGTATTCACTCGATTGATACATGGCCACTTAGGGAACAAAAGAATTCCCTTACCTGCTTGTGCATACAATGCCATCAGACAAGCATTCCCTATTGTCACAGGAGTTGCAACAGGATTTGCTATGGAAGAGCAGTGAGATTAAGGTTTTATCTCAAAAATTTTATAATCTCTGCATAAAAGAACCTAGCCTAAGAATTAAATGGTTGTCGTGAGCAGGGCTTCTATATTTATAATACTATGCTACTGTTATGTTGGAGCATTCTTTGATGGAATTACCTTTGACAATCATTTTCCATTCATATATTATATATATGTCATAAAAGTTGGCCTGCTACATAGCAGTAGAGGTAAACAATTGCCCTTATCTGAAACAACATGACTGGGAGGAGTTCCCTTTATTATTTCAAAATGTGCTCCACTTATACTTGGCATAATACTAAGGAAAGCAGTTATTCTGTTTTTTTTGGCAGAAATTATCAATTTTGTAAAGCATTTGAGGCTGCCTACTTAAACTATTTGTTCTACATAATGTTCTATATAAAATTTTATTAACATAATTATTAATTATTTTTCAGACAATCCTTGATTTTGGCATGCCCTTTCATAGGATGCTTGCAAACTCTACATCTTGGTGCCGATCGTGGTTGTTTTTTATTATCTTGCGATTCAATTGCTGCAACAAAGAGGAGAAGTTGACTAAGCACAATAGTTGAAGCAAAATGTGTTGGAAATATTTTTCTCAATGAGCAAAAGTGTTTCAAGAATGAGTAGGTACCTTTTGTTGGTGGAACATCTACTGGAAGAATTGCTTTCCTGGCTATATGCTTTTCAATTGCAACAGCTCTGGACTGTTTATCAAGCATTGTATTCATGTGCTCTGGTTTCATGTCCTCAATCTCTTTCAAGGAAACAGCTAGTTCATTGGGTGTTTGAAGCATCTTCAAGATTGTTTGATAAATTTCTTCAACATAGCCTGTAGCAAATTTAATGCAAACATAAGTTTCAGAAATGTTCATCATGAAACAGAGAAAAAACCTCAGGCCTGCTGTAGACATTGTAAATATGTGACTGGGGCACAAGAAGTTTTTTTATATACTTCATTTGTGTTGACAATACAAACATGCTAAGCAACCACAAGGAATCTATGACAGTCCTGTACAGCTGGTGCTGCCACTTAAAAAATTAAATTGGAATTGTGTAGTTGTCACAAATGTAAAGCTTACCAAAGTTTTGTGCCACACGAACATCTCTCACTGTTGCATTTCCATTTTTATATTTAGGGTAGTCAACTTTTACCATCATTGAACCATCTGCTTTTCTTCTGACATCCCGTCGAATGTTATGGTTGAAATGAATTACTGCTAAAATGTGTCTACACATAGAAAAAAGATTGATTTCATGATTTACTCCTATTTGGAAATTCTTTTGGATATAAATTCTTATGTTGCTCAGTTCAGATATGGTTAAGAGAGGAAGTGTATAACTTCATAACAGATTCAAGAACCATAATTTAGGTACAATGTTTTATCTGTTACCTGCAGTACATGCCAGTATAAGAGTAGGAAATCATCTTGGGAGCAAATTGGTTGACTACTGAGTGAAAACCTTCCAAACAGCTAGTTTGCGCATCATTTGAAACCTGTTTAATTCCATTTATCAGTCTGGTATTAGTCAGGGCTGCATGCATTTTCTCATAGGGAACAGAATCTGTTGGGTAAATTGGAAAACATTGGAAGTCAGTACAAGGTTTAAGTAGGTTTCATCAGAAAACATTTAAATGTTAAAAAGTATGAACAATATTTGCTTGAATTTTGTGTCAATGCATGCAAGCATTTACATACCTTTTCTCATCCATTTACGGTTTGTAAAATCAGGGCCATGCCTACATCTGTCGAATAATAGGTTGTCAAGGTTTTCATGTTCATTTGCAATGTGACAGAGGAAAACCTTGAACTTTGCAAGAATGACATCACCATTACCATCAAATGTTGAAGTGGCACTCCAGTAGAGATGGTTAATACAGGATTGTATCCAATCGTTTATAGATTGCATCCCCTTTTCTTTTCCAAGCTTTTTCAGCACTTTGTTAATTTCTGTGAGCAGAAGTGAAAACAAATTGAAGTCTGAGTCTCAGCATATGGATTAGCTTTACTAAGGATACATATGTAGAAAAAAGCAAAAACATATGTAGAACACAAGATCAAAAGATGTCTTTTGTAACTTTGTTACTTTCTGAATTTATAGAAGGTTTGAGTGTGGAGAAGCACTTCAAGTATCAATACAGTTCATGAAAGAAAATATTCAAAATTGCATATCATTAATACTAGGGGGAGAAGTTCACAAGAATGTGCTTTGTATATCAAATATGCAATTTTCAAGTAGAGTTAGATAGCCTGTTATAAAACCAACATACTTTTAGCAATATGCCATAAGTCAAAACGATGGTTTATCTCTTGATAATTGTCAAGCATGAACCTTGCAATGGTGGCATGTCGATCTGTAACAAGCTTGGTTATCTTTACAGAGTGTGCCTGGAGAAACTCAAGACATTTCTGAAAACCATAAAATTCCATTGCGTTACTGCTCCCAACTTGATTTCTCTACAATACAAGTTAATGTTTAGAGCTGGTTATTTGAATTCAGTGCTGCTTAATCGCAGAGCACTACAGTTAAACATAGCTTTGAAATTTGAGGAGTTTGACTCTCACGATTACATTTGTTGCAAAGAGAGCTGCATATGTGGCAAATATAAACTTTGAATATTACTTGTACAAGGTCAAAGTGAATGACAGCTGACTGGGAACAGGAATAAATGGAGTATGCCCCAACTTTGCACTGTGGCCCATGCTATCGTGACGTGCATCTCCAGCAAGCACAACAGGATCTGGTGACTTTTTCAAATTGTCAAGCAGGGAAGCCTGATATCTTTTCCAGTGCAAATGAATTGCTGGAATCAACTTTTCCTGAAAAATAGTGAAACCAAATATTCAAACCATTTATTAAGTTTCCATTGGTCTTTTATGATACCAGATATTGTTTATTACATTGCACATTTAGGAATGTAGAAAATGATAAAATGCTGTTATAAATGTTATGGAATGTTGCTTAGGAGGATCAAATGAAGAAATTTTGTTTCAAAGAGCTAATAGTGATTCTGGAATATGTCAAATTAACTTGTCAAGCATTTATGCATATGAAATGAAGTAATACTTCCTAAATCAAAAATTTTTTAAAATGTATGCAATTCTGATCAAAAGTAATAAAAATTAGTCCCCACCCGCTGGTGTTTGAAGAATGTTGGCAATGATATTGTTGCAAGATTCATGTGCCGGAAGATCTGCAGAACCTTTGATATGGACCCTCCTTCTAGCAACGTTGACATGCTGAGGAGGAAATTGCCTGCTGGAATTTTTGGTACCTGTCATCTTGGGCTGACTATACCATGTGTCTTCCCTCAAACAATCAGTATTGATGCAGATGCTTCTGATGACAAGCTGTGTTCCACTAGCGGTTGCTTCAATACTTGGATTAGCATATTTGCAAAAGCGACAGAACCTGAACAGCAACATAATTTGTGATATGAAGACAATGAACTTTGGTTCTGTTCGTAAATTCGCATCTGAGGCTATTAACCTGTGTGTGAAATGATTAAATGCTTAGTCAAATCCTGAGCCTCTATGAGATATAATAAATGCATTTTTATTGTGATATTTCAATAATTTTGTTGTTGACTTACATTTGTGGCTCATCTGTTTCACTTTCTGGCTTGCTATCAGAGTGTTCTGCGGGTTCATATGGAGATTCTTCCTCCTTGTCATAGAAGTCTTCCTCCATTGACACCTCATCACAGCTTTCATCAGAATTTTCTGAACTCAGAGACTGTGCTTCAGGTTGACCTACTGGCACATGTTTTTTGGGCGAAAACTGACGTTTCAGCTTTTTTAACTTACCTGAAATCACAAAATTTATGGCATGTTATACAAGTGCAATTCAGATAACAGAAAATCTATGCAAGTAACTGACATTTGGTATAAAGTGCAAGGAGAAAGCATTGATTTGAGATAAAAAAGAAATTCTTGAGAGAAAGCATTTTTGGCATATTATTCACATTGTAGATATGAACGTACGTGTCAGTTTCCTATTCTTTGACTTTTGCTGTGCCAAGCAGATCCTGAGTGAGATAAGCTGATTCTTCAAAATTCGCTGCTGCTTCAAAACTGTACCACATCTCAAACAATCAGCTTCCTTTGGCAGGTCTCTTTCCCTACTACTGCATGGTTGCTCCATAACCTATATGAATGAGTACAAAAAACATCTACTAGAATACTTGGTTAAGGTATCTAAGATGGCTGTTATGACTTGTTATTTAGTTTCGATTATGAAACATCATAAGGAAAGATGAAGACTTGGCAAAAATTTTCTGCATTCCTTGATAAGATTATCTGAATTAAATAGAATGGTACATAGCGTACCTTCGATTTGCAGTCACTGTCCAAGGTTGTGTCGGCTGTGATCTTCGATGTCTCTTCACACAATCTGGAGGGACCCTCAATCGCCGATTCATTTGACTTTTGTCGCCCTGTCGATCCTCGCATCAGGCTTGATTCTCTAAGTACCTATTAGGTAATAAACCTGTTGATACTTCAACTCATTACAAACAATAACAATTGCATAAGAAAGAAAAGCCGGTACATTTGTAGAAGGCCGGCCTAGATGCATTCAATATACTTAGGCCCGAATATCTTATGAGCATTAAGGGCAATTTTTCGGTGTCTGGCGTTGAAACTGATGAAAAGTTTCTGCATGTTACTCTTTTTAAAATGATTTAAATAATTAGAAATTGTGCTTTACCAAATTTGCAGCATCTTCGAAGTGTAGGTTGTGTGAGATGCACCCCAACAGGCCGGCCAGAAAGTAGATATAACAAAGGGCAGCACTGTATCTTATCCCCGAATTGACAAAAAATATTCACTCCCAGTCAGTCTATACTGAATAAGTGCAGTTTTTTTATCATTTGTCATAAATCCTACTCATATTTCATTGAAGAAATAGAGGCCGCTTACCCTTCGTCTAGTCCTCTCCGACATAGTCAAATGCTTTTCATCAGCAGTTGTGACTCTCAAAATTGTGGGATACGGAACCACTCCAATGTCGTCCGTTATAAGTCTTGGAGCTGTACCTGGAATCAGTATCTTCCTCGTAAAACAGTCCCGAGTAAAATGTGCTGAACACACAGTTGAGTGTTCCGAAACCTCCCAGTGATCGGCCCGTGTTGAATGGATGAAATCTATCCATCTTTTCCTGCGTCTCTTGGCTTCTGGGCGCTCATCATTGAAAAATGGCACTGGATGCAGTGCCATACATTTCTCTTTATCAGGTGTGTTGCTACAAGTTGGTAAAATACACCTCGCTGGCATCTTGCTTGCAGTGCTTTGCATTTGATTTGCCAATGCTAGTAAAAAGAAAAAATGCAGTCAGAGGTGTTGCAGGAAGATGAAGGCAACCATGTGAAAAGAAGGGCACCCATTTGCAAGAAGTTCAAAAGACATCGACTTGGTCATCCAGAAAATCATTGTCCTTACATTGATGTTGAGGGAACTGTCGAAAATATTAACCAAATAAGATGAGAACATGACACAACGATCTGCACCCTTTTCATCTCCCCTGACAAATATTTCATATGTTGTCTGTCTCTCCAAAAACCTTGTCGTATTTACCATCAAGTAAACAGAATTTCTGTTTTATACAATTTGTGCAGTTGTCACAAATTTTCACAATTGAAATGCAAATTTGCATATTTTTTGCATATTTTCCCAATTTCATAAAATTGAGACAAAGAGTAAAAGTTAGCTTTAGAAAGGAATGTTATGTCTACTAATTTTTTGTGGTTAAAGATTGATATGAGTAAGGTAGTGTTGGGAAGTCCATGGGGTTAGGCCATCTGCATCAGGTACATCTTGTTGATCAGCCACGTCATTATTGGCATCATCATTGTGCTCAACATTCTGTGCTATAGGTTCATCTTGATAAGGTTCCTATTAGCCAGCAAAAACAATGTAGTCTTCGTTGCCATCACTCTCAGAAGCGGAGGACAGAGAAGCTGTAGGAGATGATGCGTTGGAGATGTCTGTCATTATCAAGATACGTTTTGCTCTTGCTTGTTTGCAAACACATTGCAATCACACACAGCTTAAGTTACTCCCACGCAGGTACGTTTTGGAGGCTGTACATTTTTCCCCTAAAATGTGTGAAATTCTTCTTCATGTTTTTCATGAAACCGCTCAAAATTTCAAACAGAAATGTGTTTGTCTTATTCAGCACAATCAGTTCTCTTAAATTTGAAAATAAAAGAATTCACTTCATAGCTCCTTTAAGGTGGGCTACTGATTCAGAGGGGGGAAATATTTCAATTTACATCCCCTTGGACTCGAGACCACCTCAGCAGAAGATAATTCATGGCTGATTTCAAAGATTTAATAAAAATTTAATTGTTACCTATGGTTCCCATGGAAACCTGGAAAAAGTATCAGAAACTGGGTACATTAGGGTCTAAGCTCATTTTCTTATCTTCACAAAGTAGCCCTATGTCCAATATGTCACAATCTCTCTAGTGTGCACCCCCAGTCGCTCATTAGAGAGAAGGCTGCATAAGAACGTTGTTAAGTATCACATTATACATAAATTTTTTAAATTGCTGCAGGGTTGCAATGTATTGCCATGCTCCATGTGGTATTGTCTTGTATTTTGAATTTTGTAATGTATAAGCTTAAATGTAATATTTATGAGCATATCTAAAAGAAAATGTCACAAAGATCCCCATAATATAGAGAGTGCAGAAAAGACCTCAGTTCCCTCTGGATGCTTTAAATTTATTTCTATGGCATAATTTGACAATGGTTTATATTTTTCGCAATTTCAGTTTACTTCTGTTGCTTCTCAATTTTAACTGAGAAGTGATATCTCAATTCCAAGGTCTTTTGTGCATTCTCTGTTAAGCACAGATTCACATGATATGCAGTTTGCTATGGTACCTTACTCTAAGCAGCCGATGACCTTTTCCCAATGATGAGCTTTTACCGAAAATAGATATTTTGGGAAATGAAGTTTAAAGTTTCATAAGGGAAAAATTGGGAACCTCTATTAAAAGAGTACTGCTAGATGCTCATAATAAATTTATACGCCCATGCCAAATAAAAGCAAGCCACAGTTTTAGCATTTTAGTCAACAACTTTATGACTAATTCATAAATTAACTGTTAAATGAGCTAGGAGAGTATAAATCACCCTCCTTAAGTTTCTTCTCTTTGTCATTTTCTTTTATTTTTGTATTTTAATTCTCTTCTTTTCTTTGTGGTTTCATCTGCTGCTTCTTTAACGTTTCTAATTCTTTTCAAATTCCCCTTGTGGATTGCTTTTCCCAAAACAATGCCTGTTGGCATATTTGAAGCTTTGAAAAGAAAACCCTTGGATGATGCACCCATTGCAAAGCTACAAATTGCTAATCCAACGGCATTCTGGAAGGTTCTTTTCCCAATTAAGTTTTTTTTTGGGACATATTCTTCACACTAAGTTATGTAGAATTCATTGGCATTTTTATTATTAAGTTTTGCACGTCTTTTCAATAGCCCCTCTTGTGACAGCCTTCTAAAAATTGGAACTATACGCCTTCCAACCTCACAATGTGATCCAGGAACAGACTGGATAGCTAAAGCCCCATGCCAGAACGACTGTTTTCTTGGAGGACACTGAGAGTGCTTAGGTAGTTTTTCAGTAGATGACAGATGCAAAAAAATGGCCATGATACGCCTTTGGAGCAAACTGATATCACCTGAGTAATCTGTTATGGCACACCTGAGTAATATGTTGTGTCAGTTTACCCTTTCCAAGAACGCTGCCTTCCGCTGCATTGCAACATTGAACCAAATTCCTTAATGCCGTCCTCATCCTTTTTGATACATTGTAAATGCAGTCCTGCTTCTCTACTTTTAAGTCCCCACAGGGGCGGCTGGGAGAATATTTGTTTTCGTATTACTTTTTGGAATTTTTGCACAATGCTTGAAACATGATGATAATGCGAAAAATTTTTTTACTATCACAACATGTAGTATGTGGGGCACAGCCTGTATGAAGGATCTCTGACAGCTGTAACACGGGGTTAGGTCAAATAAAATTTTTCTGCTCAATCGGTTGGCAAGAATTTTTTATAAGAAACTAAGTTTGAGCCAAGCTGAACGTTCTTAAGTTTTCGGCGATCTGGCGAGCCTTTAGCGATCTGGCAAGTCTTTAGCGATTTGGTGAGTATCTAATAAGAAGTTTCATGTGGAGAAATAAGTACAAGGCTTCATTGGGAAATCAGTCTCCCAGATCTTTTGAAACAAGACAATGCAGGCCCTGCCTGGTGGATAATAAGCAATCTTTTATGTTAATGCTTTTGACAAAAACTGCCTAATTGAGATTGAGGACCACCTTGCAAAATATGACATTGCAAAATATTATCTCGTAATAGTCTCAAAATATGACATTGCAAAATATTATCTCGTAATAGTCTCAAAATATGACATTGCAAAATATTATCTCGTAATAGTCTTGAGGCTGTAAAAGATTTCCACATACCCCTGTCACTTTCCTTGTTAAGTACCCCATTTCCCTCCGAGCTAAAACTTCAATGCTGTTGAAACGTCTTTTGAGCAGTGGCTTGTTCATTGCCATTCTAATAACAGAGCCACTGCCTGAAAGCCCTTTTACACATTCACGAGACTTCAGGCCAAAGAAAATAACTTAAAATATGTGTACATATTTTTCTTTACTTGCTACATTCTTAATATTCAGTTCAGGGCAAGGCCATTCACTTTTTTTTTAGTTTGAGATGCTGCTTGAAGTTAGTTTCCCCTATCTTAAAATGATAGAAAATACATTTTGAACACCCAGAAAATGAACAGTCATTGGATTTTGCACACAAAACATTTCAGGTTGTTAAAACAGTAGAAACGGTAATACCAAAATACAGCACTGGCAAACAGGTAAATGGCCACGTTAGCAGAAATGAGAAAGTAATAAGGGGGCTGTCAGGCTTCTTTGTTTCAAGGACCGAAAACAATTGAATTTGCGTCATCTGTGACTTCTCAAACAAAGAATTTGCTGTTTCCGTTATTAGAAACGAGAGAGTAATAACATCGAATGTTGAATCAAATCGAACATGGTTTGAAAGACATAATAGGTCCCCTGTCGTTAAAGGAGAATGGCAAGAATTTTGATATAAGATGTTTTTCGATGTAAATTTATGAGTAGATTCCATTTCTCCACCCTAAAATGTCATACTTGCGTTAGGTTTGAATATATGTGCAATTTAAGTGAAGGGGTCCGCCCTTTCCCGAAAAAGGACGGTTTTGAGTGCGTTACTTCCCGCGGCAGCTCACGCAGCAATCATGACGTCAAATGTGATCAGTGGTGAAGTCAGTTTTATAGGCCCTAACGGAAACTTTTTGGCGTGGCACTTATCTTATCGCATTTCCTGTTTCCAAAATGGCAAATAATTTCGAAAATGAATCTTTTGACGATTCTGTAATTGAAATCCGGAAAATGGACGTTCAACCGTTCATGTTTGAACCAATGCCCGGCCATTTAAATGAGGAAACTAGCCAGTCACCTTCGTCAGAACCTGAAGACGCAGAAGATAACATTACAGAAAGAATTGGAACTATACATTGGTGAGTCACGTAATTGTTGTTAATAAATTTATAAATATACAGGCCATGGCCATACCCTATCGTTTATTAACTGTTCAATCAATTAAATTATCCGTAACGAATTCACAACATCTTTTCCAGGTGTCAATATGGCCATTGCAACTCAATGCCGACAGGCCGTGAGAGCTTTTGCTGTCGTGAGGTCCTAAAAGTGCGAATCAAAGCAGACAACCAAAATTTCGAATGCATTTCAGATGATGACGACTTCAAAACAGGTTGCCTTAATACAGCGGTAGTAGAGACAGCAATTTATCAGTTCCTAGAGGATGAAGAATTTCTCGATGACACACCTACTTTTGAGTAAGTCTGCCAATACTCATCTAAATCCTGGTTAATGATGAACTAAACTAACATACTATTGCCTAGCACATACCCTTTAATATGATCAAATAACATGTTCTTTAAGAATCGAATGCTTTAACTAGGATTAATGATACTTTTTGTACCAACGAGGTTTTTATAATAGTGATGACTCTATTTCCATACTGAACTATCAATATTCTAAGACTATCATGATCCCAAAAATTTTTGGTTGTCAGAAAAAGTTTTTTTCTGTTTGGTTGTCATGAATTTTAATAGGCCCTGTTATCTAAACATTCCAAAATGTATCTTGGTCCTTGCTTATAGGTGAGAAATTACTTTCACTGATGACAATCAATTAATAATATAAACTTTGCACAAAATAATAAAATGTTTTAAACTATGTAGCCATATTAAACAACACTAATACTTGTTTGATGCAGAGACCATGGTGCACTATTACCCCTTAAATTTTATTTTTTTTCCACAGGCTCTTCAGATAAATAAGTTATAGGCAGTTTGTTCGCTGGATATGGCACAAGCTTGGGAAGCATAACAGAGAAATTCTTCCATCCTGTGTTGTTTGGGCGATCAGAAACAAATTTCCTTCTGATGCATATACTGGTTTCAAGTACCCTGATATAGACTTTTGAGATCTGTGTAATCCTTGGGGATCTAAGGTTTTTGGTGTAAATTTCCAAATAAATACGCATTGCATAAGCCATGACTCTATATACTGGCAACAAGACCCATAGTTCTTGACATAATTCTGTGAACTTGCCAGATTCCAGAATTACCTGTGTAAAATTTTTAATTCTTTTTTGAAGGCTACATGCAGTAATGCCCAACCGAGTGGATTCAACTAGCGGACTTTTTCTCCTTAGACACTCTAGCTCGTAATTGTTTACCCTTTCTACTTGTAACTTTTTTGGGAGGCTTTTTCTTCACTTGCCTTGTAACTTCGTTTTCTTCAGACCTTACAGCAAATCGTGCTTGCCTGGCTGCTACAACCTGCTCTTTGGTCATTTTGTTTGCCATTGAACTCAGACTTCGAGGTACTGCATTTTCAAGTAAGGCAACATCATCTTTAGCTCTTGAGAGACCTGGCAAATCCTTTCGCAAATGAACGAGTCTGTCCATGATTTTTCAACATAAGCTAAAATTAACATAACATTTAATTACAGGTATCATTGAGAAAAAAAGTAGGATCTGTTTGTTTTTAACACTAATGTAACTAACAGGACCATACAAAGTTGGGTCATGAGGTGCAAGTTAATGTTTCTTACATTAACAGCCACCAAATGCTAGCCTGCATACACAAGCTACTAAATGCCTCTACCGTTTCTGGATAATTTAGGCTTGCTTCTGTGTGTTGTCAATGGCACCCTTGGCAATAAAACCAAAAGTTTTCCCCTTTAACTTTATCAAAATAGAGAACCCTACATTCATCAACATTCACCTCATTGGAATTTAAATATATCATAAGCCTTACCATAGGTAACTTGCCCTTTGACCTCTTGAGACACTCCCTCTCCACCTCTATATTTTGGATAAGACACCTTCCAAGCCTTTTCACCAGATTTTGTTTCCCTTTGTGGCCGTAAAGAATTCTCATTGAAGTGCATGGCAGCAAGAAATAATCTAAAATGATTGCTAATCAGATATTGTACAAAAATTATTTTTCCCTGTATATTGATGGTTTCACTCTAATAAACTTTCAATAGTCACTGATTTTAAATGCATTTTGGTGAATAAATGACAAAATAGATAAACTTGTAGTTTATCCCTAACCAGATAGCGAAATTTCTTGAAAATGAGACTTAACATTACCTTGCTTTCATGGCCAAATAGAAAAAATGTGTATTTTTGGGGGCAAATCAAATAATCACATTATGGAATGATTCCAAGGCACTTGTTTGTTCCAATGGTGATAACTTTGTTATGTCATTAACAAGTCTTGTTTGGCTCAATGCTTTCTTCAGTTCTTTGTAGCCTTTGTCTCCTACAACTCAACAGCATAATATTTGATTCGTTATTTCTATACAAAAGGGGCTTCATGGATTTTCATTTGAGGTGTGTGGATGGAGGATTAATGGGGTATGCAAAACAACAGCAAAACTTCCAAAAAACCAATAAGCTGGCATTTAAAACACATTTGTTCTTTAAAAATTCAAGAGTACTTCAGTGCAGCTCTACTATATATCTTTCAGATTCATCATCCTAAGTGGCAATAAAAACAATTTCATACCCTTTTTTAGCCATCTGCGGTTTATTTTACCATGTGGGCAGTCTTTGTACTCAGCCCCATGTCCAGTGTGGATATCAATGATATGATTCAGTAGGGATAACCATTTCTCCTTTACCACTGTTTTATTTCCTCCAGATGAAGCAGCACACCAATAAACATGGTTTTTTATGCTCTGCACCCAGGAAAGAAGAGAACTGTTGCCTTTCTTTTTCCCTTTTTTTTCAATCTTCTTACCAATGGCTGAAACAAAGGATAGCCAAATTTATGTTGAATTATTGATCCAAATTAGTTAAACACTAACAAATTTTTATAAGAATGGTTTTCAGTAATAGAGACTTGTGGAGTGAAGATACTCAAAGTTCTAGGTTTTTTCACAATGCAATGCAATACAATGCCTTGCAAAGATCAACAGAAATGGCATGCTTATTTGCAAAGAATAAATTCCTTTTTGTAATTTTTTCTACTCTCTGCAATAGAAGCAGCCTTGAAAGAAAGCTGCAAAGTTTTCCCTGCCAAAAATAATAGAAGCCTTGGCTTCTATTCAAGAAAACATGCTATAACCTTTTTTTGTGATTAATAGCTTACATTTTGCAACATGAAATACATCAAAGAAATGCTTGATTTCTTTCTTGTATGTCCTCATGAATTTCCTAATTGGTCCATGACGATCTGTTACAAGAGTTGAGTAGACAACTTTGTTTTCATCAACTAAGTTTAAACAACGCTGCAGTCCCTCTAGCTCCATGTAATTTGCACCTCCAACTTCATTACTCTGCAAAATCATAAAAATTGACAAATTTAATAAAACTGTTTCTGCAAATGAGGGAGGTGGTAGAGGGTTAGATATGTACCTAGCCCTTTTGCGCCCAAAATATTTAGCTTTCAACTTCTATAAAACCATACTATATTTAAACATGTGTAACCACACATGCATGTATTGGCACACACATGAAATTTAGAAATTCACTAGGAAAATACCAAGTGCATATGATTTATAACATGCATCACATTTCCTTCAAAAAATAGACTGTTGGAAACTGAGAGAACTAACAGCAATAATACTTCACCTGCACTAGCTGCAAATCAATGACCCTATTGGTGCCAAGATCCATCAAAGTATATGATCCATATTTGGCTGAGTGCCCTGGTAAATCCATCCTTGCATCCCCTCCCAAAACCAGTTATTTGTTTTGTCACTCTTTAAATAGCTCAGTCTGGTACTTTTCCCATACTGAGGTAATTGAAGGTATTAGGTATAGCCGCTGCAGTTCAGTATATGTTTGGAGTGCAATAGAGGGTACTTTCAAGTGGTGAAAAAAGGTTAATAATTTTGCACATTGAGATCCTGAAATGAGACATGACGCTGCAATAAAAAGATTTCCAAGTGGCATTTGTTTGTGAACTGGTTGCGATGACCACTTTATTTGATGACCATTGAGGCATTCTGCATGAACTTGAAGCATGGATCCAAATAGGCTCTTTCTAATTGACAGCAGAGGAGAAAGGCAGATGGTACAAACAGAAAATAACTGCATCAGACAGGATTCAAACACAATAAATTTTGTTTCATTCCAATCTACTGTTGCAGTGCTGATTGGTACACTCTCTTCAGACTCTGATGTTCAGCACTCATCAGGTACCCATTCATCACTAGATGACAGTCTGTCGAGGGCTGCCTCCTGCAATTGGCTATCCACATGTGATACCTTGGCTTGAATACCAGATGATTCAGGGCTATTTGGCATGAGGCTGTCACCTACTTGTATACCTGCCTCCTGTGTTCTAAACTCAGTCGGTGTACCTAAATTAAATTGAGCAAAAGAACTGAAAATAGAACTGAGGCCAAAAGGTGTATGAAACTGAATTGAAACAAAAATTATAATTGCAAGATTACATCCAAAAGTTAGCAACATGAAGAAGTCTTGTGATTCCAAACCTATTTTTTGCAAATGGTGATTTCACAAAACTACCTTCTGGAAGCTGCAGCCCCCCTCCCCCCCTTCAGAGCAGTCAGTTCCTGTTTGAAATTTTGGCATTCTATCAGATTTGAATATATTGTTTTTTTTTGTAATTTTTGTCACAATTTCCCATTGTGGCTATTAAGGATAGCATGCAGGCATACAATCTGTACAAGCTCACTAATAGTTTCACTTTCTAGGTAAATATTAGTATCATCTGCGAAAAGATAGGTCTTGATCTTATTTGACACATTAGGTAAATCATTGATGTAGATTAGGAATAAAAGCGGCCCAAGCACTGATCCCTGTGGAACACCACAGGAGATTTCCATTTTGGTAGAATTGTGGCCATTTATTGAAACAAACTGGCTTCTATCTGACAAATAAGAACAAAACCACTTCAATGTATCTCCCCTTATACCATAATGCTCTAATTTCATGATTGACAGTGTCAAAGGCTTTCTGAAGGTCAATGAAAATACCACAACCATATCGCTTGTTATCAAGAGTGGATCTAATATCTTCAGTTATACTAATTAATGCATGATCGATGCAATGATTTTCTCTAAATCCAAACTGTAAGGGGTATATCAACTTATGTTCCTTTAAAAAGGAGTAAATTCTTTCATGCATCAACTTCTCGAAGATTTTGCTAAATATAGGTAAAAGAGAAATTGGTCTATAGTTGGAGGCTATTTCTGAATCACCTTTTTTGAAAATAGAAACTTCTTTGGCTACTTTGAGTTTTGACGGAAATATGCCTTCAGTAAACGACTGGTTAATAAGTGGTTGAGATATTTTTGGTCCTAGAATTTTTAGTGCTTTTATTGGGATGCTATAGGGACCGGTGGATTTAGTTTGATCAAGATTTAGAATTGTTCGATTGACTTCAATAGGAGTGGCTGGTGAAAGAAGTATTGAATTGGGATTTCTATTACGAAGATATTCAGTTGGTGATTTATTAGTTTTGGGTATTGATCTGGTAATTTCGTTAGATACAGTGACAAAGAAATCATTTAAGACATTGGGTATTTCTGATGGATTTGATGTTAAATTGCCATGTTTATCTTTAATTTTGCTGATACTAGAGTAAGAAGAGTTATTTAAAATAATAGATTTGATCCCATGCCATAACTTTTTCATGCTATTTTTGTTCTCCATAAAGTAATTTTGAAAGTAATTTTTCTTTGACTTTTTTAATTCATTTGGTACACGGTTTCTAAATCTCTTATATACATTGAAAGCACTTTCAGATTTGCTGTGCCTCCATTTCCTTAATAACCTATCTCTGATCCTCATCATTTTCTTAATCCTACTGCTTATCCACGGCTTCGATCTATATTTCAGCTCTCTTTTTGAGCACTTTATGTTAGGTATATGTTTGCTAACTAGAGATGTCACGTCATCCAAAAACGTATTGTAACTGGAATCTACATCAGACCCATAATTTAAATAGTTGAAGTCAATTTTGCTAAAGTCATTGATGAAATTTCTTTCATTGAACGTTGAATAGTCATACATAAAGGTATCCTGGCAGTTATAACAGATATTAGCATTTCTTAAAATAAGGAATTGTGGGAAGTGTTTGGATATGTGGGTTAGAATGTAACCACATATTATTTTTGAATCGATCATATTTGTAAAGATATTATCAATTATAGTTGAAGATTGACCATAGATCCTTGTTGGATGATTTATACAGGGAAGGAAATTTTTACTGAAAAATACATTAACGAAGTCATTTGTTGGCGTATGGGAAGCATAATTAAGTAAGTTTACATTGAAATCGCCCATTATGAACACTCGCTTGTTTACTACTTTAGAAAGAATATTTAATAGATGATTAGTGAAATTTTCTATAGCAGAATTTGGATGTCTGTAAGCACAGCAAATTAATCGATTTTTTTTCGTTTTTTAGTTCTATTTCAACCCATATTGTTTCAAAGTTTTCACAATTAGAGTTTAGGTCATTCCTTATACTTGATATTAAAGAAGCTTTAACATACAATCCCACACCACCATTTTGACTAAGCGATTTTGTATTATAAAAATTATAGTCATCTATATTAATATTAGTAAGAATTGGATTATTTTCTCTGTGCCACATCTCAGATACCCCGATGACGTCAAATTACTTCTTTGATGCCTGAAGAAGGGAAATTAGCTCGTCATGGTGACGGGAAAGGCTTCTTGTGTTGGTATGGAATATAGACAAATCTTGGGCTTTTATGTCCAAAGAAGCAAGCTCTGATACTGTATAGTATTGGGATTGGATGCTTTGAGGCAAGTGCTCATCAATGTCGAAATCTCCTAGGTTAGGTAGATTATTTAGAGCTGACAATGACTCAAAGTTTGGAAGTCCATTGATACATGAGAGCAATGCAGAATCATGCAGATTAGACATGACCGATTATATTCTTTAAGTTATATAAAGAAAGAAAACAACTGCAAACCTTAAAGCTAACTGATCAAAACGCAAATGGTTCACTGCTACGGATTTCAATATAAACAAGAAATAATTATACCTCTTCTTACTATAAGCAAAAAATACTCGGATTGAAGCAATTGAATCAATGCTGTTGAAAAGACATGTTAAGCATGGCAAAAATCCTCCCACTTTTGATTTTTAGAATGAATGCACACATAAAGCTCGTGCATCGTGAAAAGACCTACCTTGATAGCAAAGTTTGGTCTAATGGGAACAGGAAGTAAACAATAGAAAGAACCTTGCTTAAAATTGAATAACAAAAAACATCAAAAAACATCAGGCCACCAGTATAGGAATGTAATACCATTTTATTAAAAAGAAAAAGAAACATTTGATACTAAGTATACTAATGATGGAACTTTACCACACTAAAAAGCAAATATTTTGAATCTAAACCTAGGTAGAAAAAGTTCCCTTGAAAATGCAACAACGCAACATTTCATCCTGAATACGATAAACTTTACTAACGAAGTTAGTTATCATGCTTTAGTTTCTGAAGTTCATCCAGACTACTAAAGTAATGATAGCTACCATTATCAAACCAGCAAGGTTGGCAGTTATAATTGCAAAAGGCAAATGAGTTTTGATCAGAGTTCAGCAACTCATTGGCCTTTCTTAGCAACTCAAGCCTCTCCTTTGTCAAATCCAATTTAATTTTGTACCTGCTACAGTTTTTTCTGGCTTTATAAACGATGGTCCGATGTCGCCAAGTTGTCATCCTCACGATCATTTGCTGCACTTTTTTACCTTTCACCGTTACTATTTTCCCAACTCGATGAGCACGGTCGATGACTGTTTCGGGAATATTTACATTTAACTCATCGAAGACTTGCTTTACCTTGCTTAGACACTCATCTCCTGTTTCTTTTACACCATCAGTGGGTATATCTATGCCATTAATTCTCAGGCAAAGCCTACGTTGGTATTGGTCTGCCTTCTCCTGTGATTTTTTAAGTTGAGCGATATGACTTTCCATTACTACCACTTTGCTTTCCAACTGCTGAATTTTAAGCTTTTGTTCATCTATTATTGTCAGAAGATTATTAATACAGTCTTTAGTTGCCATTTTTTCCGTCATATCATTGATTTTTTCTAACATAGTGTCAAAATTACCTTTCATATAATCCCGTAAACTATCGACAGATGAATCAGCAGGAAGGGCTGGCAGCGACGGTGATGTAACTCCTGAAGCTTTACCACGCTTCGGCTTAGTCATGGCTCAATCCAAGAATAATCTATAGACCTCTGATACTATGACTTCTACTTGCATTAAACAGCAAAAATGAGATTCTTCAAGTAATAAAATGCCGCAAAGAAGTTAGAAAAGCTACTTATGAATTACATACCGATAGCAGAGATGAGAGCACTTTAGAACACAACCGCCATTGAAACTCGCCTCCAGGTTTCTACTAAAGTAAGAGATATTAAGTTATTGGAAAAGATTGATTTCCGTTGTGATACTTGTTGCCAGGGGGTTAATTGAGTAAGAAATGGGCAATAAAACTCAAGCAATTTTGAATCAGAAAATTATCGTGATTTTGAAATATAAATTATCAAATTGGAAAACATTATTAGATACGATAACAACAAATATTGATATTGTGCAATGCATTAAATAAGTTCATAGTTCTAATGATAAATGTCATCATAGGGTGAATGTGGGTGACTGCAATTGTATAGATCTGTGGAAAGAAACAAAATGCAAGAGCTTATTGAGCTAAGAAACAGTTATTCAAAATGTATTCAGGGAAAGTAGACACAATTTAATGCATGCAATTCATCATCGGGGATAAAATAAAGGTCAGTACAAAGAGCCCCCAAATTGCTCGAGAAAAACAACACGAAAATCGTATGAAAATTAGGTTAAAACATCTTCAAAATAAGGGTGAAGATTACGAAATAAATCTAGAACAGACAACTAAAAATTGCTTGGGCAAAAGATACCATGATTTTTAGCACTAGTTTCCTTGTTCTGAACAACATTGTTCTCCATTTCAGACAAAAATATTACCAAAAAGCAGTCGATTTACCTATTGTAGGTCCGTGAGACATGTGGAACATCAATAGCCTCGTTTTGGATAAAAAAACACTGGTCGTGTTACATCACCGTGAAAAGAGCTTATTGAAATGCATGGCTGCCAATGCATGCCTAGAAAAGATTGACTCCTTAAAATAACAATGAAGTTAAGACTCTTGTATTAATAAGGGTACAAAGTTTTTGCAGTTCATGTTTAACACAGCTCAACAGCCAGGAACTCATTGACATGCCCAAGAATCTCCCTTCAAACCCTTGTTTGGATCTCCCAAATTATTCCCATAATCTAAAAATGTTCTTTGGGCGTGATCACAGGTTTCCTTTTGATGATGACAGTTACCGTGAAAATTGACGATTTGTATCATATAAATTTGTCACAAATGAAGGTTACTCTTACATCAAAAGGCATCAAATGAAATTCAGAAAAGTAAAACAAATTGATTGCACAGGGATGAATTGTTGGTTTTGAATTTGTAAAATAGATGAATTTTTAACAAGAAATGTAATAGAAGTTAGGTAGCATCAAGAAGATTTGTTAAATCTGCATTGTTTGACCTCACATTAGACACCTAATTACACAGAAATTAAAGAAATTGCAGTCATAAACAATTTTCAACTGAGGGCTCCAGCAGAAGCTCCAGGAGGTTTTGGACCCTTTCAAATTTAGGTTACAAATGTCTTTTGGAATAAAATGGATGTGGAATCTAAAAGTAATGAAAAGTTTGTATCTTCAAGTTGTATATACCTACATAACATTCCAACATAAGAGAAACCAATCATCTTTGGGCAAAAATGGTTCAAAACAGAATTAAATGCTTCCAAACAGCTGAGGTGATACCAGCTGAATGCCCTTCTCAAAAGCTTTATGGTTTAGAGAAGATTGCAGCTTCTCAAAGATTTCTGAGTCTGCAAAATGAAGAAGACAAATACAACGGAGTAATGAGGAGTCAAAGGAGGGCCATGATTTTTGTTTTTAGTTACAACAAACATTTGAATAGACAGAGAGAATACCAACAGAGAGAATAGACAGAAAAAAGAACACACAATACCAACCTGCTGCAAGAGCAATCACTTGGCCTAGTACTAGGCCCTGCACTGGACAAGCCAACTTCTGTGTCCTATTTGGCAGATGTTTGGTTGGATAGGAACAAATCATGTGTTCATCATGCCCGTGTTTGCAGAACTGCAAATACTTTTAAGATACTTTGCATCTCCTATTGAGTTGATCATGAATGCTTCACAGACAGTCTTCCCTCACTTGGAACTGGCATGTTGATGATGAAATTTTTGAACATGGAACAAGACGGTGAAGCAAACGATCTTCGGCCGCGATTTTATCCTGTATGGCAACATGCCCTTGCAAACTTGATAGGGCTTTTAATTGGCTTGCAACCCTTAGGGTGCTTTGTGGTTGGCTTTCAACTGTCAAGGTGCAATTTGATTGGTTTGCAACCCCCAGCAACACAATATTTCAATCAGACTGAGGCTCCCAGCATTTATCGCAACCATTGAGGGGCCTTTGCTACAGTTGCTAGGATAGGAGGAAGCATAAGGTGCTCAAGGCTGAAAATTTCAGAAATGGCTCATAGCGATCGGAAGAGAATTGTTTCAAATTTGTCTTATTTATCAAATTCCATCATATTGCTCTGATAACAATGGAATTGAGGATGAGAATGATGTGACATTATCTTTCATGAAAGTTTGCCTTTGATACTGACGGTTGCACCTGCAACTGTTGCAACCATTTAGATCCACCCCTGCTCCTTTCCCTGCACAAGCTGGCTGACTCTCCACAGCCGTATTCTATGCACGTTTGCAGCATTTTTGTTGAAAATGGTCTAACTTTTCCAGTTTTTGTGAATATGAGCTATTGAGTGACTTGCAGTGCGAGTCAGGTGCCTGATCTCAAATCAAAATTTCAGTAACAGATTTGAAATCTCCGACCCATTAATTTTGGAAATCATTAAAAATTTATTTTGCTTTTATCTGGCCTTTAAGTATTATTTGAGGTTAAGGTAACTGTTTTGAATACATTCCTTGATTAAATTGGAGAATTTTGCTCAATCTCACAACATGACCCGTTTTTACCACATATCATGACCAACCTCACATTCAATATTTATGCTCATGAAAGATTTCATGCTAATGAGATCACACAGATAGCAGATTTATGTTTTTTGAAAGAAATTTGTCTGTTAGACTCTTGACTTTGACAATAATTCTGATATGAAAATTATGGAATAATATTCTAATTAAGCATTATATAATCAACATTTACATATAAGGGGGGTTCAGGCAATGCTTTCATTTTTTTTAAAAAAAGGGGGCTCGTTATAAAATGCAATGGGGGTGAAAAATTAAAAACTGCAACATGACCCTCATACAATTAAGCATTTTCTGATGATCGCATTGCATAGATCTCCATCTTATCAACAGTGTCACATGACTGTGTGCATTGCATAAAAATGTATACAGAGCCTGTAAGAAATTCACTCACTCTTTCTCCAATAAAGTCACCCGATCATCTAAGTCCACTTTCAGATTCTTATGCAAGATATCAACCAGTGTATTGAATGCATTTGCAGTTAAGTTGAAAGAGTTCTTCACATCTTTTTTAACACTATGTGTTACTTTGATGCTATCCATCCTCTCAAGATATTTTGCAACCAAAATTGGAATGTCATCACCACTGGTCTTATCTTTTACTGTGTGTAACACAACCATTGTGTTTTTGTCTTGTCTTCTTTTGATCTTCTCTCTACCGCTGCTCCACTCGAACTGAATTTAGGAATATACTATCTCCCTTTTATACAATTCTGATTGAATGTTCCAGACCAATTGTCCATGAAATGTTCTAGAAAGATTGACCATGGAATGCTCTGAAAAATTGGCCATAGAATGTTCTAGAACGATTGGATATGGAATGTTCTATAACAATTGTTCATAGAATGTTCTAGAATGGTCTTAAATATAGTTTATTAGAAGTAGCCTTTTTTTCTTCATTCCTCGAAGGGATCGTTTTTGCGAGTATGTGCTTGTTTTTTATATTTGGAACGTTTTCTAACACCTCCTTGTATCTTCCTTAATGCAGTATCAACTCTAACAGCAGCTCCTGCGGCTAATGCTCCCTTTCCGATTTATTCAACACCTTGTTTCAATAGTTTCTCTGCAGCTGTTTTTGTTACAGATCTAGCAGCTGTTCTAGCAGCTGTTCTGATACCTTGTTTTATCGCAGTTCAAGCTATTATTCTACCTACTGCCGCACCCATTTTTAATAACGTCTATGTTTCTTCCTATTACATTTACCTTTCCTCTTATTTCCTATTATAGAAGATTTCTGACTCTTTTTGCCGATTTTAGAATGCTAGCTAATAGTCCAAGCGCCATGTTTTACACCATTTAAGTGGTGAGAGTCTTTTCTTATTTATAGAGATGTTTCTCACACTCCAAGTTTTTCAAAAACTTCTACCCCATTTCGGCATATCTTAATGTGGTATATTGCTCAATTGTTCAAGCATCTCTTGATCACACTTTCTTTTAAATCTACCCATATCATAGCATATTTCATCTCAATCCATGCCATAAGATCTTTTCAGTTTGGCATGTTCTCTATAAATTTCACAAAACCTGTGCCCTGTTAAATTGCATACATCATAACTTTTAAACATCGTTTGAATATGAATATGCCTCATCTTCTGAGCATGTTGTTCTGTAAGAGTTGGCATATTTGAAAGATCATGTTGTGATTAAGAATAGTTTTTGAAATCAGATCTGAGTTGTGTATCCCTCATCCTTTCTTAATGTGTGCTTGTTTATAACTGATAATGTGCCATATGTTTTTTCTTTTATAGATTGTAACATGGAATGTTCTAGAAGGTTATAGTTTGTGGGATGTTCTGGAAGGTTATAGTTTCTAGAATGTGCTTTTTAAGGATCAAAGACTTCAACTTATTAGTAGATAATCACACAACAGTATCGAGTATATGTTAAGCTCATTCTTGATGTCAGAAACATCTTGTGGATATATCATATCAACCTACCGTCCTCCTTAAAAATTTGCATAGCATGGTAGGGCAATATCATCAGTAGCGGTACCAAGGGGGGATTGGGGACGTCCCCCCCCCCAGTTGTCGCCAAGCTTGATTTTCCAATTGGTTGAAATCCGAACAGAAAATAGGTGGGGGGGGGGGGTGAATGAAGTTGTGAAATGTAAGATCATTTTTGCTTACAATTCCTTAAATTAAATTAAAATGCAGTCACTCTGCTTAGGCCTAATTTTATTAGATTTCAGTTTGAACACATAGCACTTTAGAATTACTCATTTTTGAAACCTTGTTATAATTATTTTCTTAATTTACTTTTAGTATTCAACATTACTTGAGACTGTTTGTTTCATGTTCCAATCTCAAATGTTTGACAATAGCAAGCGTCACTCTTGACAGTAAGTGAGAACCATCATCCGCTGAAAAAGGGTGCTCTTTGAGCAAAATGGGCGTGGTTTAAAAAATCCCCCCCTCACTCTGAATACCCCCCCCCCCCCACTTTGTGGCGGCTGGCACCGCCACTGAACATCATAAGCAAAGAGAATCATATCAGCTACAGCAAGAACCTATTTATTACCATATTTCTTGTATAGATCTTGATCAGAGGTTGGAAACGTGACATTGAGATGTTCTGGAATAAAAGGCCCCAAATAGTCATCTATACCCAATCTGTGTTTCCATAACCAAAGATTCCTTTACCTAGTTTTTGAAATTTTCATTATCCCATTTAGCATCTATGAAATTCATCAGATCTGCAAGTTTTGTGCTTCCCCGTATAAGTTCATGCATTGTACACGCTATATGACAATTAACTCCCGTTATCTTATTGATATCAGCCAGTTTTTTATCGAATCTTTCATCATTTAGATTGAGCTCTGCCATCTTCTCTGTTGTTGGTTTGATTCCATTATTTAGAGGCGTATCCTGATAATCTCTTTCGATCCTAGATACGTCTTTATCTCTCATCTTGCTTTTTCTTGTCTGCTCTCTCTATCAGTACTGATGTGAAACTGGTTGTCTGATGTGATTAATCGCTTTAAGAGATATGATACTCTTTCTAGAATGCTCTGATACGGAATGTTCTACAATGTTTTATCATAGAATGTTCTAGAATTTTTTATCATAGAATGTTCTAGAATGTGTATTTGAAACAATCACACTGAGCAAATCCATCATATATGTATCCACAGTTTAAACAGTCCACTAATCCGTCAGATCGTTGAAGATATAGAAAATGTGGAGACATTTTCTTGTATGGTGTGCTGTCATCCATTGTTCCATAGATGTTGATTAGAATTGCTGGTGGCATTGCTTCTTCTGGAATAAGGTTGAGTTGGAAGAAGGTCTCTGATCCCTTTATGAATGTAAATAACGGTATAATAGTCTGAATACACTATTTGAAGCTTCTGAAACCACTAATATGTGCTACTGTATGTTTTAAGCTGAGAATCTTTTGTGGTTGGTGATTTTACGAGATCTTGAGAAAAATATATCTTGGTCTTGTAAATAATGTCATCTGTGCTTAATCGAGGGGTGTATCACGAGCCAAAAAAGTGTACGAGATTTTCCGGATTTCTGAAATCCCTCAAAATTCGGTAAGGATTTCCGGATTTCTAGTGGGATTACCTCGGATTTCAGGGATTTCCGAAAATAACCTTGTCGGGCTTTTTCACTGTTTCCAACGATTCTGTTCAACTACGAACATTTCGAATCTACATCAACTAGAATCTACTGTAGTATCGATATATTAGTTTATTCTTAAACCACCTCTAGGGAGAAGTTTCTAAAAGCCAAATGAACACAGAATTTTCAACGTAACGCAATAAAAACAGAACTTTGAGTCTACATTAAATCAAAAGTCAGTTTTGACTTCCACTGAGGTAGCACCTTTTTTAATACAGCAACTGAAATGGAAAACGAATAATCTGGGCTTTCTATCAAAGAAAAATCGTCAATTGTAGATAGATAATTCTCCAAAGAAACATATCCTGGAGCAAACACCAAGTATAACGGCTTGAAATTTATAATCTCTGCATTTTCAGCACTCCCCGTAGAAGTTTTACGGGTACCTTCAAACCAATTTGCAAAAACGCCTATTCCTTTGTACGACTCCTTCGTCATGTCAACGTACATAGAGTTATACTGCCTCTCCCGTTTGTTTCCAGTGATGTAGGAAAATTGAATGAGCCTACCAATCAAGCACTTAGGACTGTCAACTCTTTTGAAAAGGCACAAGTCTCCCGATCTCACTGCATTCTGAAGGCCATTTTTTTCATTTTCTGAGCTGCTGAATATATGGCTTGGTTGCTGAGCACGTACACGTAGAAGACGGTCGTTTGAAACTGCAAAATTTTCTTGCAAAAGATAAAGTGCTGTTGACTTGCGTATATAAGTCCCGTTATACATCATAAAAGGACACTTTGCACTCATTGGCAGCCGCTCTTTGCGAACAAAGCTGTATGTCATAGAAGGTGTATCCAGCTCGTCAGGAAACTTCTCATAAGTAGGAAGTCCGAGTGTGGTGGTCTTTCGTAACTTCACTTGGGAGATCTTCACGGATAGCAGTAGCTTCTGCTTCCGATAAAGTCGCGTCATTTGTTACTGTTGAAGACTGCAGAATTTCAAAAGACTCCTCATCATTGTGCACTGCCTCGTCCACAACATGTTCGACATTTTTAGCAAGACAAACATCGTCGTACGAGGTCAGTTTGATTCCACAACTCTTGCAAACATCAATTGCATCTTCCTTAGCACTCACAATCTCCTGTGTTATTTCTTCAACACCTGGAGCAGTTAAGGTGTCTTCAGTTTCGCCTTTTGCTTGAAGCAGCCGTCGTTTCAAACGCGGGAAGATAATTTCATCATCGCTTTCAGTGGATCTTATATACTGGATTTTGTGGATTTTTTCCAGTATTCCTTTCAACGTGAAGTTGACAATCGTCGAGAATACTGGGGTCATTGATCGCAACAGTCGAAAAAGCTGCTCACATGCCTGGGACCCGGATAACCAAACTCTCAGCGATTCTTTGGGGAACAGCCCAATAGCAACATTGTGGACCAAGTTCAACAGCATATGCCCATTCAGCTCAATACACGTATAGGCATTACTGGTGATAAAATGATCACCTTCTGGCAAACCTTGCTCTGCAATCCATGTTCTCCATATTCGAAGGAAAAATATTGCTTTCCACACAAGGTATAGCCTTTTAATAGGTTTCAATGACTTGTCGAACATCGAATTCTTGATGTCACGCATCAGCTGTAAGTAAATGACTGTTCCGTGTGTTCTTAGGGAACAGGGAGATTCTCTCAAACACTTCTCAACAGATTCACTAACCAGCAACTCTATACTTGAGTAGTTCTGTTTGTCTTTACAATCAATCGATTTTTGCGTCAGTCCGTGCCTCCCTTTTGGAAACTGCTTTAGAACTTCTACAAGATGACCTCTGCAGGCAACCTCAGCTCCAATGCTCAGAATGTTAGATGGCATAAGCAATCTTGTTCTTAGTTTTGCCAAATGGTGAATTGTGTCCTGTGCACTGAGACATTTTGTGTTTAAGGCCGGCATCAAGTAAAAAGTCCATTCACAGGGGACATTTGATCCTTTCTGGACTCCAAACAGCTTGCTTCTTGAAACCATAGCCTTTAAAAATGGTCCAGCACCGTCTGCACCATTTGTCAAAACCACTATATTATGCCTTTTGAGCCCTTCTTCAATGATCTGCCACCGTTTCTCAATCTCAACATGAGTGTATGTTGAATCCGTACCAAGGAAACACAAGATGAATGAAGGTGCATCTGTACTGACAGGTTGAGCAACTATACAATGAGCATATGGAGCCACCTTTCTTGACTTGAAAGTTGTTTCCAATTCATCAAATTTTTGCATAACAAATTCTTCACCACATGGAATTCCTTCTCTTATGGACAAGCAAAAGCCAACAAATCGATCTGTTGTAGGATCATACTCTACTCTGTTCAGTATTCTGGTGTCGTCTAGATGGATATGTACTGCCTTTGGTGCTTTCCAGTTATCTAGGTGCTCAGCAAGCTCGTTGAAACGAAATTCTCCTTCCTTGATCTTTGATTTGCTTGCAATCTGGCGATGCAATGTCGAAACAGTGGGCAAAGCACAACCTAGATTTGCTTGCAACATTTCATATGCAGCTTTTCCCACCAGACAAAACAATGATGATGCAAATTTTTTGACAGTTTCGTCATGGCGATAATTTTGGGGACATGTCTTCCTGCTGTTTTTCTCTGCATTTTCAAAGAGCTTCTTTAACACTGGTTTCACATCTGCTAACTTATCTTTCCCACTTAACAACTTTATATCCTCTCTGACCTTTTCATTTTCATTAATAATATTCGCTATTCTCTCATGGAAGTACTCTGTTATCTTTTGCTGTCCAGGAACTGCAGCTGCAGCCTTTAATGCCCGCTGATTTCTGTAGCTTCTGCTTGACCAGCGGGCTGAAGCAAGTTTTTTGGATTCTCCTGAAGATGAGAATACTATATTAACCCCTGTAGTTGATAGCTGATTTCTGTCTTACACAATTGATGATTTTAATCAGATAACATGAAAGATGGTGATTCAAGATCCCTTTAATTATTGGGATTCATATTAGTGCATCTTAGTATGTGACTTATACTCCAGTGGTAGACTTATTCATTATTGTCTTTCTCTATAGTGTATATCATGTTTATTTTACTTTATTTTTAAGAGAAAAAGTTTAGCAGCAAATTTTTACCTCTGCTTCCAGTTGTTGAATATCATCAATGGGTTCTTTGTTGTCAATTAACTCAATTGAACATCCTTTGAAAAATGAGAGCATATGATTATTATACAGTGTTCAAGATAAGCCCAATCCAAGAACTGAAAGATTTCAAAAACTAACTAACAATTACAAGCATAATGCTGTTGAAGGCAATACCTGTTACTTCAAAACTTGCCATGTTTTTTTGCTTTGAATTGGCCTTGGCATTTGTAAAGAAAGAATCAAGACACTTAGGGACTTTAGCAGGCTTTGGATTGTAGTCTTCAAGCTTGAGCCAGCAACGTTTTCCAATGTGCCGTGTTGCATTTGATAACATTATTCCTTTTTGGGACCTTTGCAGTAAGATGTTGCTGTTACACACCAGGCACTTGAAAAGGCAATCCCTTGATTCATTTGTCTCCTGTTTGAGAAAACAAACTTTCATTAGATGCTTTGAAACTTATCCATTCATGTTTATTTTCCAAAGTTGACTCATAACTACTGTATCTGATGCTTTTGATCATGTAAAGATGAAAGAATAAAAATATAAAAATTCAGAGATGTTAATGACAGTAATAGTTGTTATCCTAACAGTGGGACTGCAGACAATGGACATAACTGCTTGTGTTTTTGTAATCAACCAGCCAAATCATTTTAGTTGACTAAATGCAACTTTCAGAGTAAATATCATCAAAACCACTCACCTTGATAGTAAAGACACTGGAGGGTTCCATTCCAAGTTTCAACAGTCTTTTGATTGCTTCAGGTTGCTTTACAATCCATTGCTCCAAGCGAGGAATAGCATTAGCGATGCACAGTTTACTGGTAGGCTCACTTCCTTTACCCATGCATTCATTTTGCATAGAAATTTTCATTTTCATTGCAGAATTATCGGCTAGCTTAACTTGATGTTGTGGATTGACAGAAGAAGAAAGCTGTTTCTCAACAGCTTCAATGAACTCATTTAGGGCTGTCTGTTGAAATGAAGAAGTAACATATTTATAACAAATATTAAAGGAAAGCTTATCATTACCACTATCTATGGCCATGGACAGTCAAAGGATCAGTAGCCATTCTTGGTATTATCCTTACCACCAAATCAAGTGCATGACAGATTTTGTTCCATGCAAATATGATTCATAGACACAATAATTCAAAATGGAAAAAACACTTACTTTAAGGCCAGGCAGCACCCTCACTTTTTCTGGATTTTTATGGAAAATACCACTATTAAAGGAAAGCTTATCAGTACCACTATCTATGGCCATGGACAGTCAAAGGATCAGTAGCCATTCTTGGTATTATCCTTACCACCAAATCAAGTGCATGACAGATTTTGTTCCATGCAAATATGATTCATAGACACAATAATTCACAATGGAAAAAACACTTACTTTAAGGCCAGGCAGCACCCTCACTTTTTCTGGATTTTTATGGAAAATACCAAACATTGCAGTTTTGTCTTCAATGATATCAATCATTGATACTGCGAATTCAAACATGCTATCCAATTCTTGCCTCTGTTTTAGCTTCACAATAGCAGATTTGGTATCAAAACCACTAAATTTCATTATGTTCTTCATATAATTTCCTGCTGCAGGGATAAGGTTCCATAGTTATTCTGACATTTCATTTTGGTGCCCCTATAAGAAAATATTTATAGATTAAGCAAACAAGTATTTTGATTGGGGTGAAACTACCAAACTCAGATAAGCAAGTCTGTTATATTTATTTACTGATCATGTCATTATTCTTGAAATGGGGAAATTTGAACAGTTTTAAAGTGCATGTGCATGTGAATGCTAGTTGCAAAACCATACCTTCAGCTTATTAAGTTCTTCTCGCAACTTGATGCAATTGGGATTTTGACACTCTACGTTGATTGACTCCTCATCTATAAAAGAGCATAAAAAAGCAGCCCCTTAGTCTCAGAAACAGTACTAGAAATAGTTTCAGTTAATGGAAAAACGATGACCTGACGTCAGATCTCTCCCATCTTTTCCCTTTATAGACCCATGTGTATTGCTCGTACTTTCACATTGCAACTCTTTCCTTGGATACTTTTTACTGTAATAGATCTACCATTATTACAAAATGGTCAAAATGAACTTACCCGAGAATGCATTCTCCATTTCCGATAACAAACCACGTTGAAACGACGCTTCTTAAAATCACGTTGAAACTGTTGAAATGACGGTTTAAAAAAATGTTGCTCTTAGCAACTGCTCTTGGCAGTCCATGCTACAGTCTCATTTTCATCCACAAATGGCGCAGTTTGAGGCTGAAGATTTCGAAATTTTGAAAAGATTTGAGAGATTTCGAGAGATTTGGGTAGATTTTTTTGGATTTCATGAAAATAGTAAGGATTTTAAGGATTTCATCAAGATTTAAGGGATTTCCTGGATTTGGTGGATTTGTAAAATTTTGAAAAGATTTCCGGATTGGATTTTGGATTTCTGAGCAAAGTGTACGAGATTTCCGCTCGTAATACACCCCTCGTGCTTAATAATTTAATTAACGATGATCAGTTCATTTCAGTTCATTTTATTTTAAATTCCACTAGATACAAAAGTTTCCACTACAACAATGGGAACATTAATTAATGACAAAATAAACTACAAATAACATCTAGGACATTCTTTTAAAATCTCTACACTCTGTGATGGTCCACTCAAACAAATTGGACAAACTCCTCTAATAAAAGCTTTATCAGAATATATAACTTCTAACGGCATTATATTTGCTTTCATCGTACAAAAGAAGGTTCCATCAAGTTTGTTTAATAATTCTAGACTACTTTCAAATGATATTAGATTCTTTTGTAGAATGCGTATTGCAAGCTGATAAATCCAACGTATTTCCATATAACTTATAACTCAATGTTGATGATAGTCATTAATTTGATTATGTCCTAATCTGTATAGTTGATTGAAGAGATCATTAGGAAATAGCGAATCTTGAGCACAAATATCTATTAGCATATTTGTAAATTCAGATGTAGAACTATTTAGATCTAGCTTCTTATATGCGCTAGGTGCAACAGCTTGTATTAATGGATCATACTGATATTTTCCAAGAGATGTGTTTGTAGATAATCATATTATACAGTTGTTTAAATCTATCATTGGAATATTAAATTCTTTGACCTCTTTGTATAACATGTTAAAGATGATTGATATTAAAAATAGAAATGATGTGATTTAAATAAGAATATTTCATCAGAACTTTTTACAACATAAACTAAACTAACTATAAACTATTACATGAAAAACTATTTGAATTGAATTAAAACTACACATGATAAACTATTTTGATTGAATTAAAACTAATTAAACTAACTATTTGAATTAAACTAATTAAACTAACTACTATTTAACTAATTAAACAAATTAGACTAACTATTTTAATTAAAACTAACTATTTGAATTTCAACTAATTAAACTAGCTTCTATTTAACTAATTAAACAAATTAGGCTAACTATTTTTATTAAAACTAACTATTTGAATTTAAACTAATTAAACTAACTACTATTTAACTAATTAAACAAATTAGACTAACTATTTCAATTAAAACTAACTATTTGAATTTAAACTAATTAAACTAACTACTATTTAACTAATTAAACAAATTAGGCTAACTATTTTAATTGAAACTAACTATTTGAATTTAAACTAATTAAACTAAGTACTATTTAACTAATTGAACAAATTAGGCTAACTATTTTAATTAAAACTAACTATTTAAATTTCAACTAATTAAGCTAACTACTATTTGAATTATAAGTAACTATTTGAATTGAAACTAATTGAAACTAACTAATTAAACTATAAAGTCCATGTTCTTTAGCTCTGTCTTTCGCTGGAACCCAAGTGCGATAGTGTGTCATGGTTGGCGATGTGGCAGCTAGAATGTGATGGGCAAGTGGAGAAAGCAGTATTGGTGATGATGTTTGTGATGTGAGTGAAGCGTGTGGAGAATATGGAGATCAGTTGAATAATTGATTGACTAATGATGATGATTGTAAGTGGATGCATATTGGAGATGGATGGTGAGTGACTACTGGTAATTGGGAGTTGAGAGGTTGAATGACTACTGGGGATGATTGGTATGATGGTGATGAATGGTATGATTATGGTGATATGGGATGGGTTATTACTGGATGATAAGAGTGAAGTATAGAGGGTGACTGAGGAGAATAAGTAATATGAGGAGAATCAATACCCAGCCCAATAGTTACAGGTCAGCCACTCACCTGCATCTGTCGAACGGGCTGGGTTCCTAGAAGAATCCGAACAGTTTGAAGTGAAGGGGCCGTACTAGGGGGCTGCTCTGCTCTTGTTCTGTTTTGAAGTGCTGTAAATGCAAGAGGCAGTGGCTCCTCCTCATTGTCTTTTTCTGTTTCGACGCCTTCAGAAGCGGCTGGTGGTGTTGGAGCTAATAATGCTTGCAACTAATTAAAATCATTAATATCAAGGTGTTGAGTTCAGCCATTATCTGAGCCTTCTGCTTATATGACAATGTTTTTTTAAACATTTGTGCAAACGGCTTTTCTTTCTTCACTAGGTAGGCATTCAACCATTTTCGAAAGTGGCTCTGGTCCTGTGAACGAATAGGAATGCAGGTGTGGCCCTAGAAGTACTATGTTCTTAGGTCTTGAACATTGCAGACATCTGTGGTTGTCTATTTCCGTATTGACAAAATGCCCAGTAATGTCTGGCTCCTCATATCGCTGCCTGTCGCAAGTGATCTCATACCTCTTGTGCGAGGAGTGAGTATGCATAGTAACACCGCACTCGTGACAGCGACTTTAGTTTGGATATACAAGCCCTTGCAGCATTTCGTCTTCTCCCTCCAAACAAATTGGGCAGCGCCTCGTCTTCTCCCCAATGAATACTCTGATTATCTGCAATATCTAGAAATAATGTGGTAGCAGCGAGCCATAGATATTATATAGTCTCTTGCATAGACCCTTTTAAAGCTGTAATCCCATTAAGTTTAAACTATTTGCAGGTATTAGGGTCACATGTAGGGATTATGACTTCCTGTCAAACGCAGTTTTCAAAATAGACCAATATGTTAATATCCGAGAAACACCATGAAATGTCTCCCTATCGATCCTATTCTCGTCTTCAGACTGATAGAGTCAAGTGGAAACATGATCAAGATATGTTTTAATATGTTATAAAAATTAATAAAAACTCAACAGCCGTTTGCGAGTTGGAAATATCTCTCTATCTGAATTCTCAGCATTGGTAGTATATTCTTCGTTGCTCATTTTCTTAAACATATTATTGCGCTGTAATTAAAATAAGGAGGTTATTACTGATTCATTATAATGAGGAGCTAGATGAATCCTATAGACATCCAATAATTAATCTGCAATAGTGCAATGTGAATCAATGAAAATCCCATAAAGACATTAATCCAAATTGAGGAGCTCCAAAAAACACGTCTGCCCTCTACAAATGGTCTAGGCAAATGATTGTTGTAAAACGAGGCTTTAAGTATATACCCATAGTAAATCCAATATAGTGAGATAAAATATAACAGTTTGTATAGTAATATAAAAAATTTATATATATATAATCAATTTGAATGCCATATTAACCAATAAGACTAATTAAATTTTTACAAATAGGTATCTAAATACTGGTAATAGATATCAGTTTGATAGCAACTTTGATTGATGCTACATTAGATTGAGGCTACATCAGATTGAGGCTACATCAGATTGAGACCACCTCATAACTACTTCATGTATCATGCATGAATTGCAGGGACAATATAACTAAATATACTGATCACTCTCAATTTATAGGTAAATCTCCAATTAAATGAGCACTGGTGTGCAGTTTGATTTGGATTATTTTGCCAGCTGAGTGAACAGCTCTGAGGATTCAGATGAGATATGAGCATGCGCCCAGCAAGATCACTCTTCAAAGGAGATGGGGATGTGCCTTGAAACCACTCCGAGGATGCCTTGGAGGGTAGAAATGTAGGGTGTGGCACCTGAATCCTTGGAGCTTTTCGCTCAGCTGGCAAAATAATCCAAATCAAACTGCACACCAGTGCTTCTTTAATTGGAGATTATTTCACCAGCCTCTTTCCCAGCTCCAGGAAAAGGTGAGATTTTAAAGCTCAAGGCATACCCACATCAAGACAAACAGTAATGATATTTACATACATCATATGCGGAAAAGGCAAAAGAAGTTTGCAGATTTGCAGGTGAATATGCAAGTTTTTTTTTCAAGCAATAGGCAACTGGCGTTAACAAAACAAAATTTTATAGAGCTAACGTAACAGATATAAATTTTTAACAAAATGTTTATGTGGGTAACTAAGCAGCAACTATATTTAAGAATGAAACACTTAGGGTAAAAGTTATATAAAAATTGTCTCCCAAAGTTTTTAACAATGTGTTTATCATAAAATTTTGCAAATGTCTCTGAATTTGTCCATCCAGCATTGAGGCTGACCGAGTAGCATGGGCTGAAAATACAGAGCAATTAATTCCTGCCATCAGAAGTATGTTCTCAGCCAACCTTGCAAAAAGGCCAGACGAGACTGGCTTATGGGGTGGTTTTATACTTATGAAAAGTAATGGGCTGGCCCCACTTAACTCAGCTGTAACAGCCAGGTAGGTAGATATCAATGTGACTGGGCAGAGGTTTTTGTTTTCTTCATACATTTTAAGGTGAATAGGTTTTAAGTGATGACCAGGTCGTTTTGCTTTCAAAAGGGTGGGAATGTAGAATATACATTCCTTATCTGTAAGATGCATGTACTGCATTTCTAATGGTGCTATGGACTGATGTCTTTGGCCAGATAAAAGACACAGTAGCATAGCTAATTTGTGTGATAGTTCTTTAAGTGGAGTCAGTAGGCTCGTCTGTATAGTGTCCGAGTAGTTAAGGACTTCTTGTGTGTCAAGGGTGCTGACATATCTTGGTAAAGCTGGCTTCAGCTTGAAGATTCCTGTCATGAAGCGCCTTACCAGAGGTTGCGAGCAAAATGATAGACCAGAAACAGGGTCTTTTATAACAGATAGGGCTGATCGTGCTGTATTCATAGCTGAGTAGCCAACATTTGAATCTAGGAATAATTGTGTCAAGAACTCTATACCCATAGTAGTTTTGCTTTTGATGGGTCGATTTGCTTATTCTTTTAGAACTCAATCCATTCGTTGATGTATGGTTTGTATTGTTTGGACGTACCTGCAGTAATTGAATTTTCAATTATTCTGATAGCTTCTGGTGATAATCCAGATACTTCAGAGAGCTTTTTCCTGAAATGTGACAGGCAAGATTCAGCTGCTTGCTCAATGGATGAGTCTTGTCTGGTTGGCATGGCAGAAAAAGAAGCTGTTTGCTGTGAGGAAGAAATAGAGGTTTAGAAACTGATAGTTTGGTTAAGCGTACATACCATGGTTGATTTGGCCAGTCTGGCAAAATTATTATTCCTTCTGCCTGATCCATCACAACTTTTTGCAATACCCGTCCCAGGATGAAGAAAGGAGGGAATGCATAGGAGAAGAATGAATTCCATTGCATTTGAAATGCGTTAACGCAAAGTGCCTCTGGATCTGGTCTATAAGATACAAATGGCTTGATTTGGTAGTTTAAGCGACTGGCAAATGAATCAATATCAGGTTCAGTTTCAGTTTAGTTCATCTCATTTTAAAATTCCACTACATACAAAAAGTCAAATAATTTAAAACAAACAACAAAGCTAAATACAGCAATAAATACAAACTAGTAAAATAACAAAATCTATAGTAAATTACAATAAGAAATACAAAATAACAATGTTACAATTTTTTAAGAGGATTTGTATGTAGGGAATTTCTTAAACGAGGAGCTCTCTCAATAGGTAAACTAATCAAGGAGAGAGCACCCCTTGGTTCGAAAACAATAAATGTTGGAGCTTGACAGTTGTTAAATTAAGATTCCATTAATTAAACAATTTCATGTTTTACGACTGCTAGTGTTGACTAGTTGTTTGAAGTTCTAGGACTGGTAATTGGTGACAAAGAAATGGAGCGTAAGTTTTGTGCGTAAGTGCCGGAAACTGAATACTGTTGCAGCTTGTTTTATAACATGCGAAATGCTGTTCCATGATTTTGCACCTGCATATCTTACAGATTTTAAACCATATTGTAAAGTGTTTTTGCATGCCAGAAGAATGTTCCCTTTATGTGCCTGTCTGGTATCATGTTGATGAATTCGCGCCAGCACATCTAAAAACTCATGAAAACAAGAAGGGGAAAGTTTATTACCAGATTCAAAAACAAATGTCGGCAGTTTCATTTCAAAAAGATCTTGTAGTTTGAGAAGTCGAAGTGAGAGAAAAATAGGAGCAGTAGGTTCAGATAGATTTTTAAAAGTATTAGCTCATACAACTGTCATAAGTAAGTCCCGAAACAACAATTCCATATTGGAGAAAAGCGGCAAATAAGGAGTAATACAAAGAGACCAGTAGGCTTATAGGAAGAAGATGTCTAACCTTAAAGAATATACTACACGTTCTTGGTAATTTTTTTTGGACAGTTCACTTAAATAATGCTTCCAAGACAAATTCTCATCCAAAATTTGACCAAGGAATTTTACATGCATAGTCTTTTTCACATGTTGTTTACCAAACTTGATGGTAATTTCCTCATAAAGAGGTTTTTGTGGTGAGTGAAAAATGACAAAGTTGGTTTCGTCAACATTCAGAGCAAGTTTATTAGCATCAAGCCATATTTTGACATGCTTTAGTTCACAATTTACAACCTTTTGAAGTTTTTCTAAATTTTTCCTGATTCAAAGTAGATACTGGTGTCATCCGCAAAATGATAAAATGCTAAGTTAGAAGATGAATTATGAATATCATTTATAAAAATAAGAAAAAGGAGTGGACCAAGACCAGATGCTTGTAGGACACCACATTTAACATGAAGTCTATCGGAATTGTAACCATTCACTGATACATACTGTTCTCTATTACTGAGATAAGAGCATATTCAGGTTAATGCTATTCCTCTAATTCCATAATGCTCAAGTTTGTTAAGAAGTATTTTATGATTAACAGTATCAAAAGCCTTAGGAAAATACCACATCCAAATCTTTTATTATCTAAAGGGTTTTTTATCATTTCAGTTAAACTGATCAGTGCATGATTTATAAAGTGAGAAGAACAAAAACCAAACTGGTAATTGTATAAGATTTTATGTAATTCCAAGAAATTGTAAAGACGCCTGTACATTACTTTCTCGATGATTTTACTAAACACGGACAAAAGGGAGATTGGTCTGTAATTTGAAGCAGTTAAAGGACAACCTTTTTTGAACAAGGGAATGACTTTTGCTAGCTGCAATTTTACAGGAAAAGTGCCAGACTGAAATGAGTCATTGATGATATCGGACAATGGAGAGCATGTATGTGGGGATAGAATTTTTAATAACTTTGGTGGAATACTATTAGGGCCTATAGATTTTCCATTTTTGGAATGAATTTATAATGTCTGATATTTCCATAGGGATAGCTGGGGTCATAAAAAATGTATACTTATTCCTTGTGCCAAGATAGTCCATAGGAGACTTTCTTGTTCTTGGCATACCCTTGGTAACATTTCCAGCAACATTTACAAAAAAATCATTGAAAGTGTTAGCTATCACTGTTGGATCATTTGTTAAAGTCCCATTTACATCATTGAGTTTATTAACAATATTCACTTTTGAGTTCTTGTTGCTAATAATTGATTTTAGGCCTGACCAAAGGAGTTTCATATTATTACCATTTGTATGGAAGAAATTATGGAAGTAGTTAGCTTTACTTTCTTTCAATAACACTGCAACACGATTTCTGAATTTCTTGTAAAGAGCTTTAGTTGCATCATCACTCTTTTTCTTAAGTTTTTTAATAATTTATCCCTTATACGCATCATTTTTTTAATTTTACTTTTTATCCATGGTTTTTCCCTGAACTTTACATCTTTCTTTGTGAGCTTTTTCAAGAGTGCATATTTACTGACTATGTCATTAAGACTATGTTAAACTTGTCATTTACATCTAATGTGTCTTCACTTAAATACTCTAAACTGGAGGTATTAACATCAGATACAAACTTTTCCTCATTGAATGTAGCATAGTCATGCTGGTAGAATGACAGAGACTTTGCTGTGATACCTGCTTTTTGGACAATTATGAATTGAGGGAAATGATCAGAAATTTGTGTTCAGATATTGCCACTTGATGCCAATTATGCTAATTATGATATCAAAATTGCAGGAATGTGAATAGATGTTATCAATAATGGTCGCAGATCAATCAGAGACTTTTCATGAACTAATATTTAATTGACTCTAATTTTAAGTGGAGACTTCCCTTCCAGTGTAAACACTGTAGAAGTGTTCTCAATACTGTTTTTGTGAATGGATGCCTGATCTGAATATTTTCATGAACTAATACTTAATTGACTTTAATTTTAAGTTGAGACTTCCTCTCCAGTTTAAATGGTATTGTTCTCCAAACTGTTTTTGTGAATGGATGCCTAATCTTAATATTTTAAGGTACTTATATTTAATTGACTTTAATTTTAAGGTGAGACTTCCCTTCCATTTTGAATGGTATTGTTCTCAATATTGTTTTTGTGAATAGATGCCTGATCTTAATATTTTAATGCACTAATATTGAATTGACTTTAATTTTAAGTTGAGACTTGCCTTCCAGTTTGAATGCTATTGTTCTCAATATTGTTTTTGTGAATGGATGCCTCTTCTTAATATTTTCATCAACTAATATTTTATTGACTTGAACTTTAAATTGAGACGTCCCTTCCATTTTAAATGGTATTGTTCTCCATACTGTTGCTGTGAATGGATACCTCATCTTAATATTTTCATGAACTAATATTCAATTGACTTTAAATTTAAATTGAAACTTCCTTTCCAGTTGGAATGGTATTGTTCTCCAAACTGTTTTTGTGAATGGATGCCTCATCTTAATATTTTCATGAACCAATATTTAATTGACTTTAATTTTAAGTTGAAACTTCCTTTCTAGTTTGAATGGTATTTTTCTCAAAATTGTTTTTGTGAATAGATGCCTCATCTTAATATTTTCATGAAACAATATATAATTGACTTAATTTGAAGGTGAGACTTCCCTTCCAGTTTGCATGGTATTTTGCACATATTGTTTTTCTGAATGGATGCCTCATCTTAATATTTTCATGAACGAATATTTAATTGACTTTAATTTTAAGTTGAGACTTGCCTTCCATTTTAAATGGTATTGTTCTCCATACTGTTGTTGTGAATGGATGCCTCATCTTAATAGTTTCATGAACTAATATTTAACTGACTTTAATTTTACGTCGAGACTCCCCTGCCAGATGAAATGGTATTGTTCCCCATACTGTTTTTTGAATGGATGCCTGATCTTAATATTTTCATGCACTATTATTAAACTGACTTTAATATTGAATTGAAACATCCTTTCCAGTTTGAATGGTATTGTTCTCAAAACTGTTTTTTTTGAATGGATGCCTCATCTTAATATTTTAATCAGCTAATATTTAATTGACTTGAACTTTAAATTGAGACGTCCCTTTCATTTTAAATGGTATTGTTCCCCATACTGTTGTTGTGAATGGATGCCTCATCTTCATTTTTTCATGGACTAATATTCAATTGACTTTAATTTTAAGTTGAAACTTCCCTTCCAGGTTGAATGGTATTGTTCTCAAAACTGTTTTTGTGAATGAATGTCTCATCTTAATATGTCTCATCGTAATATTTTCATGAACCAATATTTAATTGACTTTAATTTTAAGTTGAAACTTCCTTTCCAGTTTGAATGGTATTGTTCTCAAAACTGTTTTGGTGAATAGATGCCTCATCTTAAAATTTTCATGAAACAATATTTAATTGACTTTAATTTTAAGTTGAAACTTCCCTTCCATTTTGAATGGTATTGTTCTCAATATTGTTTTTGTGAATAGATGCCTGATCTTAATATTTTCATGCACTATTATTGAACCGACTTTAATTTTAAGTTGAAACTTCCCTTCCAGTTTGAATGCTATTGTTCTCCAAACTGTTTTTGTGAATGGGTGCCTCATCTTAATATTTTCATGAACCAATATTTAATTGACTTTAATTTGAAGTTGAAAGTTCCTTTCCAGTTTGAATGGTATTGTTCTCCAAACTGTTTTTGTGAATGGATGCCTAATCTTAATATTTTAAGGTACTTATATTTAATTGACTTTAATTTTAAGGTGAGACTTGCCTTTCAGTTTAAATGCTATTGTTCTCAATATTGTTTTTGTGAATAGATGCCTGTTCTTAATATTTTCATCAACTAATATTTTATTGACTTGAACTTTAAATTGAGACGTCCCTTCCATTTTAAATGGTATTGTTCTCCATACTGTTGCTGTGAATGGATACCTCATCTTAATATTTTCATGAACTAATATTTTATTGACTTGAACTTTAAATTGAGACGTCCCTTCCAGTTTGAATGGTATTGTTCTCCAAACTGTTTTTGTGAATGGATGCCTAATCTTAATATTTTAAGGTACTTATATTTAATTGACTTTAATTTTAAATTGAAACTTCCTTTCCAGTTTAATGGTATTGTTCCCCAAACTGTTTTTGTGAATGGATGCCTCATCTTAATATTTTCATCAACCAATATTTAATTGACTTTAATTTTAAGTTGAAACTTCCTTTCTAGTTTGAATGGTATTTTTCTCAAAATTGTTTTTGTGAATAGATGCCTCATCTTAATATTTTCATGAACGAATATTTAATTGACTTAATTTGAAGGTGAGACTTCCCTTCCAGTTTGAATGGTATTTTTCTCAATATTGATTTTCTGAATGGATGTCTGATCTTATTATTTTAATGGACTGTTATTGAACTGACTTTAATTTTAAGTTGAGACTTCGATTCCAGTTTGCATGGTATTTTGCACATATTGTTTTTCTGAATGGATGCCTCATCTTAATATTTTCATGAACGAATATTTAATTGACTTTAATTTTAAGTTGAGACTTGCCTTCCATTTTAAATGGTATTGTTCTCCATACTGTTGTTGTGAATGGATGCCTCATCTTAATAGTTTCATGAACTAATATTTAACTGACTTTAATTTTACGTTGAGACTCCCCTGCCAGATGAAATGGTATTGTTCCCCATACTGTTTTTTGAATGGATGCCTGATCTTAATATTTTCATGCACTATTATTAAACTGACTTTAATATTGAATTGAAACATCCTTTCCAGTTTGAATGGTATTGTTCTCAAAACTGTTTTTTTTGAATGGATGCCTCATCTTAATATTTTAATCAGCTAATATTTAATTGACTTGAACTTTAAATTGAGACGTCCCTTTCATTTTAAATGGTATTGTTCTCCATACTGTTGTTGTGAATGGATGCCTCATCTTCATTTTTTCATGAACTAATATTCAATTGACTTTAATTTTAAGTTGAAACTTCCCTTCCAGGTTGAATGGTATTGTTCTCAAAACTGTTTTTGTGAATAAATGTCTCATCTTAATATGTCTCATCGTAATATTTTCATGAACCAATATTTAATTGACTTTAATTTTAAGTTGAAACTTCCTTTCCATTTTGAATGGTATTGTTCTCAAAACTGTTTTGGTGAATAGATGCCTCATCTTAAAATTTTCATGAAACAATATTTAATTGACTTTAATTTTAAGTTGAAACTTCCCTTCCATTTTGAATGGTATTGTTCTCAATATTGTTTTTGTGAATAGATGCCTGATCTTAATATTTTCATGCACTATTATTGAACCGACTTTAATTTTAAGTTGAAACTTCCCTTCCAGTTTGAATGCTATTGTTCTCCAAACTGTTTTTGTGAATGGGTGCCTCATCTTAATATTTTCATGAACCAATATTTAATTGACTTTAATTTTAAGTTGAAAGTTCCTTTCCAGTTTGAATGGTATTGTTCTCCAAACTGTTTTTGTGAATGGATGCCTAATCTTAATATTTTAAGGTACTTATATTTAATTGACTTTAATTTTAAGGTGAGACTTGCCTTTCAGTTTGAATGCTATTGTTCTCAATATTGTTTTTGTGAATAGATGCCTCTTCTTAATATTTTCATCAACTAATATTTTATTGACTTGAACTTTAAATTGAGACGTCCCTTCCATTTTAAATGGTATTGTTCTCCATACTGTTGCTGTGAATGGATACCTCATCTTAATATTTTCATGAACTAATATTCAATTGACTTTAATTTTAAATTGAAACTTCCTTTCCAGTTTAATGGTATTGTTCCCCAAACTGTTTTTGTGAATGGATGCCTCATCTTAATATTTTCATCAACCAATATTTAATTGACTTTAATTTTAAGTTGAAACTTCCTTTCTAGTTTGAATGGTATTTTTCTCAAAATTGTTTTTGTGAATAGATGCCTCATCTTAATATTTTCATGAACGAATATTTAATTGACTTAATTTGAAGGTGAGACTTCCCTTCCAGTTTGAATGGTATTTTTCTCAATATTGATTTTCTGAATGGATGTCTGATCTTATTATTTTAATGGACTGTTATTGAACTGACTTTAATTTTAAGTTGAGACTTCGATTCCAGTTTGCATGGTATTTTGCACATATTGTTTTTCTGAATGGATGCCTCATCTTAATATTTTCATGAACGAATATTTAATTGACTTTAATTTTAAGTTGAGACTTGCCTTCCATTTTAAATGGTATTGTTCTCCATACTGTTGTTGTGAATGGATGCCTCATCTTAATAGTTTCATGAACTAATATTTAACTGACTTTAATTTTACGTTGAGACTCCCCTGCCAGATGAAATGGTATTGTTCCCCATACTGTTTTTTGAATGGATGCCTGATCTTAATATTTTCATGCACTATTATTAAACTGACTTTAATATTGAATTGAAACATCCTTTCCAGTTTGAATGGTATTGTTCTCAAAACTGTTTTTTTTGAATGGATGCCTCATCTTAATATTTTAATCAGCTAATATTTAATTGACTTGAACTTTAAATTGAGACGTCCCTTTCATTTTAAATGGTATTGTTCTCCATACTGTTGTTGTGAATGGATGCCTCATCTTCATTTTTTCATGAACTAATATTCAATTGACTTTAATTTTAAGTTGAAACTTCCCTTCCAGGTTGAATGGTATTGTTCTCAAAACTGTTTTTGTGAATAAATGTCTCATCTTAATATGTCTCATCGTAATATTTTCATGAACCAATATTTAATTGACTTTAATTTTAAGTTGAAACTTCCTTTCCATTTTGAATGGTATTGTTCTCAAAACTGTTTTGGTGAATAGATGCCTCATCTTAAAATTTTCATGAAACAATATTTAATTGACTTTAATTTTAAGTTGAAACTTCCCTTCCATTTTGAATGGTATTGTTCTCAATATTGTTTTTGTGAATAGATGCCTGATCTTAATATTTTCATGCACTATTATTGAACCGACTTTAATTTTAAGTTGAAACTTCCCTTCCAGTTTGAATGCTATTGTTCTCCAAACTGTTTTTGTGAATGGGTGCCTCATCTTAATATTTTCATGAACCAATATTTAATTGACTTTAATTTTAAGTTGAAAGTTCCTTTCCAGTTTGAATGGTATTGTTCTCCAAACTGTTTTTGTGAATGGATGCCTAATCTTAATATTTTAAGGTACTTATATTTAATTGACTTTAATTTTAAGGTGAGACTTGCCTTTCAGTTTGAATGCTATTGTTCTCAATATTGTTTTTGTGAATAGATGCCTCTTCTTAATATTTTCATCAACTAATATTTTATTGACTTGAACTTTAAATTGAGACGTCCCTTCCATTTTAAATGGTATTGTTCTCCATACTGTTGCTGTGAATGGATACCTCATCTTAATATTTTCATGAACTAATATTCAATTGACTTTAATTTTAAATTGAAACTTCCTTTCCAGTTTGAATGGTATTGTTCTCCAAACTGTTTTTGTGAATGGATGCCTCATCTTAATATTTTCATGAACCAATAATTAATTGACTTTAATTTTAAGTTGAAACTTCCTTCCCAGTTTGAATGGTATTTTTCTCGAAATTGTTTTTGTGAATAGATGCCTCATCTTAATATTTTCATGAAACAATATTTAATTGACTTAAATTGAAGGTTAGACTTCCCTTCCAGTTTGAATGGTATTTTTCTCAATATTGATTTTCTGAATGGATGTCTGATCTTATTATTTTAATGGACTATTATTGAACTGACATTAATTTTAAGTTGAGACTTCCCTTCCAGTTTGCATGGTATTTTGCACATATTGTTTTTCTGAATGGATGCCTCATCTTAATATTTTCATGAATGAATATTTAATTGACTTTAATTTTAAGTTGAGACTTGCCTTCCATTTTAAATGGTATTGTTCTCCATACTGTTGTTGTGAATGGATGCCTCATCTTAATAGTTTCATGAACTAATATTTAACTGACTTTAATTTTACGTTGAGACTCCCCTGCCAGATGAAATGGTATTGTTCCCCATACTGTTTTTTGAATGGATGCCTGATCTTATTATTTACATGCACTATTATTAAACTGACTTTAATTTTAAGTTGAAACATCCCTTCCAGTTTGAATGGTATTGTTCTCAATACTGTTTTTGTGAATGGATGCCTAATCTTAATATTTTAAGAAACTAATATCTAATTGACTTTAATTTTAAGGTGAGACTTCCCTTCCAGTTTGAATGCTATTGTTCTCAAAACTGTTTTTGTGAATGGATGTCTCTTCTAAAATTTTTCATACACTAATATTTAATTGACTTTAATTTTAAGTTGAGACTTGCCTTCCAGTTTAATGGTATTTTTCTCAATATTGTTTTTGTAAATGAATGCCTGATCTTATTATTTTCATGCATTATTATTGAACCAACTTTAATTTTAAGTTGAAAGTTCCTTTCCAGTTTGAATGGTATTTTTCTCAATATTGTTTTTCGGAATGGATGCCTAATCTTAATATTTTCATGAACTATTATTTAATTTTTCATTTAAATTTTAAGGTGAGACTTCCCTTCCAGTTTGAATGGTCGTTTTCTCAATATTGTTTTTCTGAATGGATGCCTGATCTTATTATTTTCATGAAATAATATTTAATTGACTTTAATTTTAACTTGAAACTTCCCTTCCAGTTTGAATGCTATAGTTCTCAATACTGTTTTTGTGAATGGATGTCTCTTCTAAAGTTTTTCATGAACTAATATTTAATTGACTTTAATTTTAAGTTGAGACTCCCCTGCCACGTTAGATGGTATTGTTCTGAATACTCTTTTTTGAATGGATGCCTGGTCGTAATATTTTCATGCGCTATTATTAAACTGACTTTAATTTTAAGTTGAAACATCCCTTCCAGTTTGAATGGTATTGTTCTCAAAACTGTTTTTGTGAATGGATGCCTAATCTTAATATTTTAAGAAACTAATATCTAATTGACTTTAATTTTAAGGCGAGACTTCCCTTCCAGTTTGAATGCTATTGTTCTCAAAACTGTTTTTGTGAATGGATGTCTCTTCTAAAATTTTTCATGCACTAATATTTAATTGACTTTAATTTTAAGTTGAGACTCCCCTGCCACGTTAGATGGTATTGTTCTGAATACTCTTTTTTGAATGGATAACTGGTCGTAATATTATCATGCGCTATTATTAAACTGACTTTAATTTTAAGTTGAAACATCCCTTCCAGTTTGAATGGTATTGTTCTCAAAACTGTTTTTGTGAATGTATGCCTAATCTTAATATTTTAAGAAACTAATATCTAATTGACTTTAATTTTAAGTTGAAACTTCCTTTCCAGTCTGAATGGTATTGTTCTCAATACTGTTTTTGTGAATGGATGCCTGATCTGAATATTTTCATGAACTAATACTTAATTGACTTTAATTTTAAGTTGAGACTTCCTCTCCAGTTTAAATGGTATTGTTCTCCAAACTGTTTTTGTGAATGGATGCCTAATCCTAATATTTTAAGGTACTTATATTTAATTGACTTTAATTTTAAGGTGAGACTTCCCTTCCATTTTGAATGGTATTGTTCTCAAAATTGTTTTTGTGAATAGATGCCTGATCTTAATATTTTAATGCACTAATATTGAATTGACTTTAATTTTAAGTTGAGACTTGCCTTCCAGTTTGAATGCTATTGTTCTCAATATTGTTTTTGTGAATGGATGCCTCTTCTTAATATTTTCATCAACTAATATTTTATTGACTTGAACTTTCAATTGAGACGTCCCTTCCATTTTAAATGGTATTGTTCTCCATACTGTTGCTGTGAATGGATACCTCATCTTAATATTTTCATGAACTAATATTCAATTGACTTTAAATTTAAATTGAAACTTCCTTTCCAGTTGGAATGGTATTGTTCTCCAAACTGTTTTTGTGAATGGATGCCTCATCTTAATATTTTCATGAACCAATATTTAATTGACTTTAATTTTAAGTTGAAACTTCCTTTCTAGTTTGAATGGTATTTTTCTCAAAATTGTTTTTGTGAATAGATGCCTCATCTTAATATTTTCATGAAACAATATATAATTGACTTAATTTGAAGGTGAGACTTCCCTTCCAGTTTGCATGGTATTTTGCACATATTGTTTTTCTGAATGGATGCCTCATCTTAATATTTTCATGAACGAATATTTAATTGACTTTAATTTTAAGTTGAGACTTGCCTTCCATTTTAAATGGTATTGTTCTCCATACTGTTGTTGTGAATGGATGCCTCATCTTAATAGTTTCATGAACTAATATTTAACTGACTTTAATTTTACGTTGAGACTCCCCTGCCAGATGAAATGGTATTGTTCCCCATACTGTTTTTTGAATGGATGCCTGATCTTAATATTTTCATGCACTATTATTAAACTGACTTTAATATTGAATTGAAACATCCTTTCCAGTTTGAATGGTATTGTTCTCAAAACTGTTTTTTTTGAATGGATGCCTCATCTTAATATTTTAATCAGCTAATATTTAATTGACTTGAACTTTAAATTGAGACGTCCCTTTCATTTTAAATGGTATTGTTCCCCATACTGTTGTTGTGAATGGATGCCTCATCTTCATATTTTCATGAACTAATATTCAATTGACTTTAATTTTAAGTTGAAACTTCCTTTCTAGTTTGAATGGTATTTTTCTCAAAATTGTTTTTGTGAATAGATGCCTCATCTTAATATTTTCATGAAACAATATTCAATTGACTTTAATTTTAAGTTGAAACTTCCTTTCTAGTTTGAATGGTATTTTTCTCAAAATTGTTTTTGTGAATAGATGCCTCATCTTAATATTTTCATGAAACAATATATAATTGACTTAATTTGAAGGTGAGACTTCCCTTCCAGTTTGCATGGTATTTTGCACATATTGTTTTTCTGAATGGATGCCTCATCTTAATATTTTCATGAACGAATATTTAATTGACTTTAATTTTAAGTTGAAAGTTCCTTTCCAGTTTGAATGGTATTGTTCTCCAAACTGTTTTTGTGAATGGATGCCTAATCTTAATATTTTAAGGTACTTATATTTAATTGACTTTAATATTAAGGTGAGACTTGCCTTTCAGTTTAAATGCTATTGTTCTCAATATTGTTTTTGTGAATAGATGCCTCTTCTTAATATTTTCATCAACTAATATTTTATTGACTTGAACTCTAAATTGAGACGTCCCTTCCATTTTAAATGGTATTGTTCTCCATACTGTTGCTGTGAATGGATACCTCATCTTAATATTTTCATGAACTAATATTCAATTGACTTTAATTTTAAATTGAAACTTCCTTTCCAGTTTAATGGTATTGTTCCCCAAACTGTTTTTGTGAATGGATGCCTCATCTTAATATTTTCATCAACCAATATTTAATTGACTTTAATTTTAAGTTGAAACTTCCTTTCTAGTTTGAATGGTATTTTTCTCAAAATTGTTTTTGTGAATAGATGCCTCATCTTAATATTTTCATGAAACAATATATAATTGACTTAATTTGAAGGTGAGACTTCCCTTCCAGTTTGAATGGTATTTTTCTCAATATTGATTTTCTGAATGGATGTCTGATCTTATTATTTTAATGGACTGTTATTGAACTGACTTTAATTTTAAGTTGAGACTTCCCTTCCAGTTTGCATGGTATTTTGCACATATTGTTTTTCTGAATGGATGCCTCATCTTAATATTTTCATGAACGAATTATTAATTGACTTTAATTTTAAGTTGAGACTTGCCTTCCATTTTAAATGGTATTGTTCTCCATACTGTTGTTGTGAATGGATGCCTCATCTTAATAGTTTCATGAACTAATATTTAACTGACTTTAATTTTACGTTGAGACTCCCCTGCCAGATGAAATGGTATTGTTCCCCATACTGTTTTTTGAATGGATGCCTGATCTTAATATTTTCATGCACTATTATTAAACTGACTTTAATATTGAATTGAAACATCCTTTCCAGTTTGAATGGTATTGTTCTCAAAACTGTTTTTTTTGAATGGATGCCTCATCTTAATATTTTAATCAGCTAATATTTAATTGACTTGAACTTTAAATTGAGACGTCCCTTTCATTTTAAATGGTATTGTTCTCCATACTGTTGTTGTGAATGGATGCCTCATCTTCATTTTTTCATGAACTAATATTCAATTGACTTTAATTTTAAGTTGAAACTTCCCTTCCAGGTTGAATGGTATTGTTCTCAAAACTGTTTTTGTGAATAAATGTCTCATCTTAATATGTCTCATCGTAATATTTTCATGAACCAATATTTAATTGACTTTAATTTTAAGTTGAAACTTCCTTTCCAGTTTGAATGGTATTGTTCTCAATACTGTTTTTGTGAATGGATGCCTAATCTTAATATTTTCAGAAACTAATATCTAATTGACTTTAATTTTAAGGTGAGACTTCCCTTCCAGTTTGAATGCTATTGTTCTCAAAACTGTTTTTGTGAATGGATGTCTCTTCTAAAATTTTTCATACACTAATATTTAATTGACTTTAATTTTAAGTTGAGACTTGCCTTCCAGTTTAATGGTATTTTTCTCAATATTGTTTTTGTAAATGAATGCCTGATCTTATTATTTTCATGCATTATTATTGAACCAACTTTAATTTTAAGTTGAAAGTTCCTTTCCAGTTTGAATGGTATTTTTCTCAATATTGTTTTTCGGAATGGATGCCTAATCTTAATATTTTCATGAACTATTATTTAATTTTTCATTTAAATTTTAAGGTGAGACTTCCCTTCCAGTTTGAATGGTCGTTTTCTCAATATTGTTTTTCTGAATGGATGCCTGATCTTATTATTTTCATGAAATAATATTTAATTGACTTTAATTTTAACTTGAAACTTCCCTTCCAGTTTGAATGCTATAGTTCTCAATACTGTTTTTGTGAATGGATGTCTCTTCTAAAGTTTTTCATGAACTAATATTTAATTGACTTTAATTTTAAGTTGAGACTCCCCTGCCACGTTAGATGGTATTGTTCTGAATACTCTTTTTTGAATGGATGCCTGGTCGTAATATTTTCATGCGCTATTATTAAACTGACTTTAATTTTAAGTTGAAACATCCCTTCCAGTTTGAATGGTATTGTTCTCAAAACTGTTTTTGTGAATGGATGCCTAATCTTAATATTTTAAGAAACTAATATCTAATTGACTTTAATTTTAAGGCGAGACTTCCCTTCCAGTTTGAATGCTATTGTTCTCAAAACTGTTTTTGTGAATGGATGTCTCTTCTAAAATTTTTCATGCACTAATATTTAATTGACTTTAATTTTAAGTTGAGACTCCCCTGCCACGTTAGATGGTATTGTTCTGAATACTCTTTTTTGAATGGATAACTGGTCGTAATATTATCATGCGCTATTATTAAACTGACTTTAATTTTAAGTTGAAACATCCCTTCCAGTTTGAATGGTATTGTTCTCAAAACTGTTTTTGTGAATGTATGCCTAATCTTAATATTTTAAGAAACTAATATCTAATTGACTTTAATTTTAAGTTGAAACTTCCTTTCCAGTCTGAATGGTATTGTTCTCAAAACTGTTTTTGTGAATGGATGCCTAATCTTAATATTTTAAGGTACTAATATTTAATTGACTTTAATTTTAAGGTTAGACTTCCCTTCCATTTTGAATGGTATTGTTCTCCATACTGCTGTTGTGAATGGATGCCTCAACCTAATATGTCTCATCTTAATATTTTCATGAACTAAAATTTAATTGACTTTAATTTTAAGTTGAAACTTCCCTTCCAGTTTGAATGCTATTGTTCTCAATATTGTTTTTGTGAATGGATGCCTCTTCTTAATATTTTCATCAACTAATATTTTATTGACTTGAACTTTAAATTGAGACGTCCCTTCCATTTTAAATGGTATTGTTCTCCATACTGTTGCTGTGAATGGATGCCTCATCTTAATATTTTCATGAACTAATATTCAATTGACTTTAATTTTAAATTGAAACTTCCTTTCCAGTTTGAATGGTATTGTTCTCCAAACTGTTTTTATGAATGGATGCCTCATCTTAATATTTTCATGAACCAATATTTGATTGACTTTAATTTTAAGTGGAAACTTCCTTTCCAGTTTGAATGGTATTTTTCTCAAAATTGTTTTTGTGAATAGATGCCTCATCTTAATATTTTCATGAACCAATATTTAATTGACTTTAATTTTAAGTTGAGACTCCCCTGCCACGTTAGATGGTATTGTTCTGAATACTCTTTTTCTGAATGGATGCCTGATCTTATTATTTACATGCACTATTATTGAACTGACTTTAATTTTAAGTTAAAACCTCCTTTCCAGTTTGAATGGTATTGTGCTCAAAACTGTTTTTGTGAATGGTTGCCTAATCTTAATATTTTAAGGTACTAATATTTAATTGACTTTAATTTTAAGGCTAGACTTCCCTTCCATTTTGAATGGTATTGTTCTCCATACTGTTGTTGTGAATGGATGCCTCATCCTAATATGTCTGATCTTAATATGTTCATGAACTAATATTTAATTGACTTTAATTTTAAGTTGAAACTTCCCTTCCAGTTTGAATGCTATTGTTCTCAATACTGTTTTTGTGAATGGATGTCTCTTCTAAAGTTTTTCATGAACTCTTATTTAATTTTTCATTTAAATTTTAAGGTGAGACTTCCCTTCCAGTTTGAATGGTATTTTTCTCAATATTGTTTTTCTGAATGGATGCCTGATCTTATTATTTTCATGAAATAATATTTAATTGACTTTAATTTTAACTTGAAACTTCCCTTCCAGTTTGAATGCTATTGTTCTCAATACTGTTTTTGTGAATGGATGTCTCTTCTAAAGATTTTCATGAACTAATATTTAATTGACATTAATTTTAAGTTGAGACTCCCCTGCCACGTTAGATGGTATTGTTCTGAATACTCATTTTTTGAATGAATGCCTGGTCGTAATATTTTCATGCGCTATTATTAAACTGACTTTAATTTTAAGTTGAAACTTCCTTTCCAGTTTGAATGGTATTGTTCTCAATACTGTTTTTGTGAATGGATGCCTAATCTTAATATTTTAAGAAACTAATATCTAATTGACTTTAATTTTAAGGTGAGACTTCCCTTCCAGTTTGAATGCTATTGTTCTCAAAACTGTTTTTGTGAATGGATGTCTCTTCTAAAATTTTTCATACACTAATATTTAATTGACTTTAATTTTAAGTTGAGACTTGCCTTCCAGTTTAATGGTATTTTTCTCAATATTGTTTTTGTAAATGAATGCCTGATCTTATTATTTTCATGCATTATTATTGAACCAACTTTAATTTTAAGTTGAAAGTTCCTTTCCAGTTTGAATGGTATTTTTCTCAATATTGTTTTTCGGAATGGATGCCTAATCTTAATATTTTCATGAACTATTATTTAATTTTTCATTTAAATTTTAAGGTGAGACTTCCCTTCCAGTTTGAATGGTCGTTTTCTCAATATTGTTTTTCTGAATGGATGCCTGATCTTATTATTTTCATGAAATAATATTTAATTGACTTTAATTTTAACTTGAAACTTCCCTTCCAGTTTGAATGCTATAGTTCTCAATACTGTTTTTGTGAATGGATGTCTCTTCTAAAGTTTTTCATGAACTAATATTTAATTGACTTTAATTTTAAGTTGAGACTCCCCTGCCACGTTAGATGGTATTGTTCTGAATACTCTTTTTTGAATGGATGCCTGGTCGTAATATTTTCATGCGCTATTATTAAACTGACTTTAATTTTAAGTTGAAACATCCCTTCCAGTTTGAATGGTATTGTTCTCAAAACTGTTTTTGTGAATGGATGCCTAATCTTAATATTTTAAGAAACTAATATCTAATTGACTTTAATTTTAAGGCGAGACTTCCCTTCCAGTTTGAATGCTATTGTTCTCAAAACTGTTTTTGTGAATGGATGTCTCTTCTAAAATTTTTCATGCACTAATATTTAATTGACTTTAATTTTAAGTTGAGACTCCCCTGCCACGTTAGATGGTATTGTTCTGAATACTCTTTTTTGAATGGATAACTGGTCGTAATATTATCATGCGCTATTATTAAACTGACTTTAATTTTAAGTTGAAACATCCCTTCCAGTTTGAATGGTATTGTTCTCAAAACTGTTTTTGTGAATGTATGCCTAATCTTAATATTTTAAGAAACTAATATCTAATTGACTTTAATTTTAAGTTGAAACTTCCTTTCCAGTCTGAATGGTATTGTTCTCAAAACTGTTTTTGTGAATGGATGCCTAATCTTAATATTTTAAGGTACTAATATTTAATTGACTTTAATTTTAAGGTTAGACTTCCCTTCCATTTTGAATGGTATTGTTCTCCATACTGCTGTTGTGAATGGATGCCTCAACCTAATATGTCTCATCTTAATATTTTCATGAACTAAAATTTAATTGACTTTAATTTTAAGTTGAAACTTCCCTTCCAGTTTGAATGCTATTGTTCTCAATATTGTTTTTGTGAATGGATGCCTCTTCTTAATATTTTCATCAACTAATATTTTATTGACTTGAACTTTAAATTGAGACGTCCCTTCCATTTTAAATGGTATTGTTCTCCATACTGTTGCTGTGAATGGATGCCTCATCTTAATATTTTCATGAACTAATATTCAATTGACTTTAATTTTAAATTGAAACTTCCTTTCCAGTTTGAATGGTATTGTTCTCCAAACTGTTTTTATGAATGGATGCCTCATCTTAATATTTTCATGAACCAATATTTGATTGACTTTAATTTTAAGTGGAAACTTCCTTTCCAGTTTGAATGGTATTTTTCTCAAAATTGTTTTTGTGAATAGATGCCTCATCTTAATATTTTCATGAACCAATATTTAATTGACTTTAATTTTAAGTTGAGACTCCCCTGCCACGTTAGATGGTATTGTTCTGAATACTCTTTTTCTGAATGGATGCCTGATCTTATTATTTACATGCACTATTATTGAACTGACTTTAATTTTAAGTTAAAACCTCCTTTCCAGTTTGAATGGTATTGTGCTCAAAACTGTTTTTGTGAATGGTTGCCTAATCTTAATATTTTAAGGTACTAATATTTAATTGACTTTAATTTTAAGGCTAGACTTCCCTTCCATTTTGAATGGTATTGTTCTCCATACTGTTGTTGTGAATGGATGCCTCATCCTAATATGTCTGATCTTAATATGTTCATGAACTAATATTTAATTGACTTTAATTTTAAGTTGAAACTTCCCTTCCAGTTTGAATGCTATTGTTCTCAATACTGTTTTTGTGAATGGATGTCTCTTCTAAAGTTTTTCATGAACTCTTATTTAATTTTTCATTTAAATTTTAAAGTGAGACTTCCCTTCCAGTTTGAATGGTATTTTTCTCAATATTGTTTTTCTGAATGGATGCCTGATCTTATTATTTTCATGAAATAATATTTAATTGACTTTAATTTTAACTTGAAACTTCCCTTCCAGTTTGAATGCTATTGTTCTCAATACTGTTTTTGTGAATGGATGTCTCTTCTAAAGATTTTCATGAACTAATATTTAATTGACATTAATTTTAAGTTGAGACTCCCCTGCCACGTTAGATGGTATTGTTCTGAATACTCATTTTTTGAATGAATGCCTGGTCGTAATATTTTCATGCGCTATTATTAAACTGACTTTAATTTTAAGTTGAAACATCCCTTCCAATTTGAATGATATTGTTCTCCATACTGCTGTTGTGAATGGATGCCTCAACCTAATATGTCTCATCTTAATATGTTCATGAACTAATATTTAATTGACTTTAATTTTAAGTTGAAACTTCCCTTCCAGTTTGAATGCTATTGTTCTCAATACTGTTTTTGTGAATAGATGCCTCATCTTAATATTTTCATTAAAAAAAAAATTTAATTGACTTTAATTTTAAGTTGAGACTCCCCTGCCACGTTAGCTGGTATTGTTCTGAATACTCTTTTTCTGAATGGATGCCTAATCTTATTATTTACATGCACTATTATTGTACTGACTTTAATTTTAAGCTGAAACTTCCCTTCCAGTTTGAATGGTATTGTTCTCAATACTGTTTTTGTGAATGGATGCCTAATCTTAATATTTTAAGGTACTAATATTTAATTGACTTTAATTTTAAGGTTAGACTTCCCTTCCATTTAGAATGGTATTGTTCTCCATACTGTTGTTGTGAATAGATGCCTCATCCTAATATGTCTCATCTTAATATGTTCATGAACTAATATTTAATTGACGTTAATTTTAAGTTGAAACTTCCCTTCCAGTTTGAATGCTATTGTTCTCAATACTGTTCTTGTGAATTGATGTCTCTTCTAAAGTTTTTCATGAACTAATATTTAATTGACTTTAATTTTAAGGTGAAACTTCCCTTCCAGTTTGAATGGTATTTTTCTCAATATTGTTTTTGTGAATGGATACCTGATCTTATTATTTTCATGAACTATTATTGAACTGACTTCAATTTTAAGTTGAAACTTCCCTTCCAGTTTGAATGCTATTGTTCTCAATACTTTTTTTGTGAATGGATGTCTCTTCTAAAGTTTTTCATGAACTAATATTTAATTGATTTTAATTTTAAGGTGAAACTTCCCTTCCAGTTTGAATGGTATTTTTCTCAATATTGTTTTTCTGAATGGATGCCTCATCCTAATATGTCTCATCTTAATATGTTCATGAACTAATATTTAATTGACGTTAATTTTAAGTTGAAACTTCCCTTCCAGTTTGAATGCTATTGTTCTCAATACTGTTCTTGTGAATTGATGTCTCTTCTAAAGTTTTTCATGAACTAATATTTAATTGACTTTAATTTTAAGGTGAAACTTCCCTTCCAGTTTGAATGGTATTTTTCTCAATATTGTTTTTCTGAATGGATACCTGATCTTATTATTTTCATGCACTATTATTGAACTGACTTTAATTTTAAGTTGAAACTTCCCTTCCAATTTGAATGCTATTGTTCTCAATACTGTTTTGGTGAATGGATGTCTCTTCTAAAGTTTTTCATGAACTAATATTTAATTGACTTTAATTTTAAGGTGAAACTTCCCTTCCAGTTTGAATGGTATTTTTCTCACTATTATTTTTCTGAATGGATACCTGATCTTATTATTTTCATGCACTTTTATTGAACTGACTTTAATTTTAAGTTGAAACTTCCCTTCCAGTTTGAATGCTATTGTTCTCAATACTGTTTTTGTGAATGGATGTCTCTTCTAAAGTTTTTCATGAACTAATATTTAATTGACTTCAATTTTAAGTTGAAACTTCCCTTCCAGTTTGAATGCTATTGTTCTCAATACTTTTTTTGTGAATGGATGTCTCTTCTAAAGTTTTTCATGAACTAATATTTAATTGACTTTAATTTTAAGGTGAAACTTCCCTTCCAGTTTGAATGGTATTTTTCTCAATATTGTTTTTCTGAATGGATACCTGATCTTATTATTTTCATGAACCATTATTGAACTGACTTTAATTTTAAGTTGAAACTTCCCTTCCAGTTTGAATGCTATTGTTCTCAATACTGTTTTTGTGAATGGATGTCTCTTCTAAAGTTTTTCATGAACTAATATTTAATTGACTTTCATTTTAAGGTGAAACTTCCCTTCCAGTTTGAATGGTATTCTTCTCAATATTGTTTTTCTGAATGGATACCTGATCTTATTATTTTCATGCACTATTATTGAACTGACTTTAATTTTAAGTTGAAACTTCCCTTCCAGTTTGAATGCTATTGTTCTCAATACTGTTTTTGTGAATGGATGTCTCTTCTAAAGTTTTTCATGAACTAATATTTAATTGACTTTAATTTTAAGGTGAAACTTCCCTTCCAGTTTGAATGGTATTTTTCTCAATATTATTTTTCTGAATGGATACCTGATCTTATTATTTTCATGCACTTTTATTGAACTGACTTTAATTTTAAGTTGAAACTTCCCTTCCAGTTTGAATGCTATTGTTCTCAATACTGTTTTTGTGAATGGATGTCTCTTCTAAAGTTTTTCATGAACTAATATTTAATTGACTTCAATTTTAAGTTGAAACTTCCCTTCCAGTTTGAATGCTATTGTTCTCAATACTTTTTTTGTGAATGGATGTCTCTTCTAAAGTTTTTCATGAACTAATATTTAATTGACTTTAATTTTAAGGTGAAACTTCCCTTCCAGTTTGAATGGTATTTTTCTCAATATTGTTTTTCTGAATGGATACCTGATCTTATTATTTTCATGAACCATTATTGAACTGACTTTAATTTTCAGTTGAAACTTCCCTTCCAGTTTGAATGCTATTGTTCTCAATACTGTTTTTGTGAATGGATGTCTCTTCTAAAGTTTTTCATGAACTAATATTTAATTGACTTTCATTTTAAGGTGAAACTTCCCTTCCAGTTTGAATGGTATTCTTCTCAATATTGTTTTTCTGAATGGATACCTGATCTTATTATTTTCATGCACTATTATTGAACTGACTTTAATTTTAAGTTGAAACTTCCCTTCCAGTTTGAATGGTATTTTTCTCAATATTGTTTTTCTGAATGGATACCTGATCTTATTATTTTCATGCACTATTATTGAACTGACTTTAATTTTAACTTGAAACTTCTCTTCCAGTTTGAATGGTATTTTTCTCAATATTGTTTTTCTGAATGGATACCTGATCTTATTATTTTCATGAACTATTATTGAACTGACTTTAATTTTAAGTTGAAACTTCCCTTCCAGTTTGAATGCTATTGTTCTCAATACTGTTTTTGTGAATGGATGTCTCTTCTAAAGTTTTTCATGAACTAATATTTAATTGACTTTAATTTTAAGGTGAAACTTCCCTTCCAGTTTGAATGGTATTTTTCCCAATATTGTTTTTCTGAATGGATGCCTGATCTTATTATTTTCATGAAATAATATTTAATTGACTTTAATTTTAACTTGAAACTTCTCTTCCAGTTTGAATGCTATTTTTCTCAATACTGTTTTTGTGAATGGATGTCTCTTTTAAAGTTTTTCATGAACTAATATTTAATTGACTTTAATTTTAAGTTGAAACTTCCCTTCGAGTTTGAATGGTATTTTTCTCAAAACTGTTTTTGTGAATGGATGCCTCATCTTAATATTTTCATGAACCAATATTTAATTGACTTTAATTTTAAGTTAAAACCTTCTTTCCAGTTTGAATGGTATTGTGCTCAAAACTGTTTTTGTGAATGGATGCCTAATCTTAATATTTTAAGGTACTAATATTTAATTGACTTTAATTTTAAGGTTAGACTTCCCTTCCATTTTGAGTGGTATTATTCTCCATACTGTTGTTGTGAATAGATGCCTCATCCTAATATGTCTCATCTTAATATGTTCATGAACTAATATTTAATTGACTTTAATTTTAAGTTGAAACTTCCCTTCCAGTTTGAATGCTATTGTTCTCAATACTGTTTTTGTGAATGGATGTCTCTTCTAAAGTTTTTTGTGAACTATTATATAATTTTTCATTTAAATTTTAAGGTGAGACTTCCCTTCCAGTTTGAATGGTATTTTTCTCAATATTGTTTTTCTGAATGGATGCCTGATCTTATTATTTTCATGAAATAATATTTAATTGACTTTAATTTTAACTTGAAACTTCCCTCCAGTTTGAATGGTATTGTTCTCAACACTGTTTTTGTGAATGTATGCCTAATCTTAATATTTTAAGAAACTAATATCTAATTGACTTTAATTTTAAGGTGAGACTTCCTTTCCAGTTTGAATGGTATTTGTCTCAAAACTGTTTTTGTGAATGATGCCTCATCTTATTATTTTCATGAACCAATATTTAATTGACTTTAATGTTAAGTTGAAACTTCCTTTCCAGTCTGAATGGTATTGTTCTCAAAACTGTTTTTGTGAATGGATGCCTAATCTTAATATTTTCATGAACTAATATTCAATTGACTTCAATTTTAAATTGAAACTTCCTTTCCAGTTTAATGGTATTGTTCTCCAAACTGTTTTTGTGAATGGATGCCTCATCTTATTATTTTCATGAAATAATATTTAATTGACTTTAATTTTAACTTGAAACTTCCCTTCCAGTTTGAATGGTATTGTTCTCAATACTGTTTTTGTGAATGGATGTCTCTTCTAAAGTTTTTAATGAACTAATATTTAATTGACTTTAATTTTAAGTTGAGACTCCCCTGCCACGTTAGATGGTATTGTTCTGAATACTCATTTTTTGAATGAATGCCTGGTCGTAATATTTTCATGCGCTATTATTAAACTGACTTTAATTTTAAGTTGAAACATCCCTTCCAATTTGAATGATATTGTTCTCCATACTGCTGTTGTGAATGGATGCCTCAACCTAATATGTCTCATCTTAATATGTTCATGAAATAATATTTAATTGACTTTAATTTTAACTTGAAACTTCCATTCCAGTTTGAATGCTATTGTTCTCAATACTGTTTTTGTGAATGGATGTCTCTTCTAAAGTTTTTCATGAACTAATATTTAATTGATTTTAATTTTAAGGTGAAACTTCCCTTCCAGTTTGAATGGTATTTTTCTCAATGATGTTTTTCTGAATGGATGCCTCATCCTAATATGTCTCATCTTAATATGTTCATGAACTAATATTTAATTGACGTTAATTTTAAGTTGAAACTTCCCTTCCAGTTTGAATGCTATTGTTCTCAATACTGTTCTTGTGAATTGATGTCTCTTCTAAAGTTTTTCATGAACTAATATTTAATTGACTTTAATTTTAAGGTGAAACTTCCCTTCCAGTTTGAATGGTATTTTTCTCAATATTGTTTTTCTGAATGGATACCTGATCTTATTATTTTCATGAACTATTATTGAACTGACTTCAATTTTAAGTTGAAACTTCCCTTCCAGTTTGAATGCTATTGTTCTCAATACTTTTTTTGTGAATGGATGTCTCTTCTAAAGTTTTTCATGAAACAATATATAATTGACTTAATTTGAAGGTGAGACTTCCCTTCCAGTTTGAATGGTATTTTTCTCAATATTGATTTTCTGAATGGATGTCTGATCTTATTATTTTAATGGACTGTTATTGAACTGACTTTAATTTTAAGTTGAGACTTCCCTTCCAGTTTGCATGGTATTTTGCACATATTGTTTTTCTGAATGGATGCCTCATCTTAATATTTTCATGAACGAATTATTAATTGACTTTAATTTTAAGTTGAGACTTGCCTTCCATTTTAAATGGTATTGTTCTCCATACTGTTGTTGTGAATGGATGCCTCATCTTAATAGTTTCATGAACTAATATTTAACTTAATTTTACGTTGAGACTCCCCTGCCAGATGAAATGGTATTGTTCCCCATACTGTTTTTTGAATGGATGCCTGATCTTAATATTTTCATGCACTATTATTAAACTGACTTTAATATTGAATTGAAACTTCCCTTCCAGTTTGAATGCTATTGTTCTCAATACTGTTTTTGTGAATGGATGTCTCTTCTAAAGTTTTTTGTGAACTATTATATAATTTTTCATTTAAATTTTAAGGTGAGACTTCCCTTCCAGTTTGAATGGTATTTTTCTCAATATTGTTTTTCTGAATGGATGCCTGATCTTATTATTTTCATGAAATAATATTTAATTGACTTTAATTTTAACTTGAAACTTCCCTCCAGTTTGAATGGTATTGTTCTCAACACTGTTTTTGTGAATGTATGCCTAATCTTAATATTTTAAGAAACTAATATCTAATTGACTTTAATTTTAAGGTGAGACTTCCTTTCCAGTTTGAATGGTATTTGTCTCAAAACTGTTTTTGTGAATGATGCCTCATCTTATTATTTTCATGAACCAATATTTAATTGACTTTAATGTTAAGTTGAAACTTCCTTTCCAGTCTGAATGGTATTGTTCTCAAAACTGTTTTTGTGAATGGATGCCTAATCTTAATATTTTCATGAACTAATATTCAATTGACTTCAATTTTAAATTGAAACTTCCTTTCCAGTTTAATGGTATTGTTCTCCAAACTGTTTTTGTGAATGGATGCCTCATCTTATTATTTTCATGAAATAATATTTAATTGACTTTAATTTTAACTTGAAACTTCCCTTCCAGTTTGAATGGTATTGTTCTCAATACTGTTTTTGTGAATGGATGTCTCTTCTAAAGTTTTTAATGAACTAATATTTAATTGACTTTAATTTTAAGTTGAGACTCCCCTGCCACGTTAGATGGTATTGTTCTGAATACTCATTTTTTGAATGAATGCCTGGTCGTAATATTTTCATGCGCTATTATTAAACTGACTTTAATTTTAAGTTGAAACATCCCTTCCAATTTGAATGATATTGTTCTCCATACTGCTGTTGTGAATGGATGCCTCAACCTAATATGTCTCATCTTAATATGTTCATGAAATAATATTTAATTGACTTTAATTTTAACTTGAAACTTCCATTCCAGTTTGAATGCTATTGTTCTCAATACTGTTTTTGTGAATGGATGTCTCTTCTAAAGTTTTTCATGAACTAATATTTAATTGATTTTAATTTTAAGGTGAAACTTCCCTTCCAGTTTGAATGGTATTTTTCTCAATGATGTTTTTCTGAATGGATGCCTCATCCTAATATGTCTCATCTTAATATGTTCATGAACTAATATTTAATTGACGTTAATTTTAAGTTGAAACTTCCCTTCCAGTTTGAATGCTATTGTTCTCAATACTGTTCTTGTGAATTGATGTCTCTTCTAAAGTTTTTCATGAACTAATATTTAATTGACTTTAATTTTAAGGTGAAACTTCCCTTCCAGTTTGAATGGTATTTTTCTCAATATTGTTTTTCTGAATGGATACCTGATCTTATTATTTTCATGAACTATTATTGAACTGACTTCAATTTTAAGTTGAAACTTCCCTTCCAGTTTGAATGCTATTGTTCTCAATACTTTTTTTGTGAATGGATGTCTCTTCTAAAGTTTTTCATGAAACAATATATAATTGACTTAATTTGAAGGTGAGACTTCCCTTCCAGTTTGAATGGTATTTTTCTCAATATTGATTTTCTGAATGGATGTCTGATCTTATTATTTTAATGGACTGTTATTGAACTGACTTTAATTTTAAGTTGAGACTTCCCTTCCAGTTTGCATGGTATTTTGCACATATTGTTTTTCTGAATGGATGCCTCATCTTAATATTTTCATGAACGAATTATTAATTGACTTTAATTTTAAGTTGAGACTTGCCTTCCATTTTAAATGGTATTGTTCTCCATACTGTTGTTGTGAATGGATGCCTCATCTTAATAGTTTCATGAACTAATATTTAACTTAATTTTACGTTGAGACTCCCCTGCCAGATGAAATGGTATTGTTCCCCATACTGTTTTTTGAATGGATGCCTGATCTTAATATTTTCATGCACTATTATTAAACTGACTTTAATATTGAATTGAAACATCCTTTCCAGTTTGAATGGTATTGTTCTCAAAACTGTTTTTTTTGAATGGATGCCTCATCTTAATATTTTAATCAGCTAATATTTAATTGACTTGAACTTTAAATTGAGACGTCCCTTTCATTTTAAATGGTATTGTTCTCCATACTGTTGTTGTGAATGGATGCCTCATCTTCATTTTTTCATGAACTAATATTCAATTGACTTTAATTTTAAGTTGAAACTTCCCTTCCAGGTTGAATGGTATTGTTCTCAAAACTGTTTTTGTGAATAAATGTCTCATCTTAATATGTCTCATCGTAATATTTTCATGAACCAATATTTAATTGACTTTAATTTTAAGTTGAAACTTCCTTTCCAGTTTGAATGGTATTGTTCTCAATACTGTTTTTGTGAATGGATGCCTAATCTTAATATTTTCAGAAACTAATATCTAATTGACTTTAATTTTAAGGTGAGACTTCCCTTCCAGTTTGAATGCTATTGTTCTCAAAACTGTTTTTGTGAATGGATGTCTCTTCTAAAATTTTTCATACACTAATATTTAATTGACTTTAATTTTAAGTTGAGACTTGCCTTCCAGTTTAATGGTATTTTTCTCAATATTGTTTTTGTAAATGAATGCCTGATCTTATTATTTTCATGCATTATTATTGAACCAACTTTAATTTTAAGTTGAAAGTTCCTTTCCAGTTTGAATGGTATTTTTCTCAATATTGTTTTTCGGAATGGATGCCTAATCTTAATATTTTCATGAACTATTATTTAATTTTTCATTTAAATTTTAAGGTGAGACTTCCCTTCCAGTTTGAATGGTCGTTTTCTCAATATTGTTTTTCTGAATGGATGCCTGATCTTATTATTTTCATGAAATAATATTTAATTGACTTTAATTTTAACTTGAAACTTCCCTTCCAGTTTGAATGCTATAGTTCTCAATACTGTTTTTGTGAATGGATGTCTCTTCTAAAGTTTTTCATGAACTAATATTTAATTGACTTTAATTTTAAGTTGAGACTCCCCTGCCACGTTAGATGGTATTGTTCTGAATACTCTTTTTTGAATGGATGCCTGGTCGTAATATTTTCATGCGCTATTATTAAACTGACTTTAATTTTAAGTTGAAACATCCCTTCCAGTTTGAATGGTATTGTTCTCAAAACTGTTTTTGTGAATGGATGCCTAATCTTAATATTTTAAGAAACTAATATCTAATTGACTTTAATTTTAAGGCGAGACTTCCCTTCCAGTTTGAATGCTATTGTTCTCAAAACTGTTTTTGTGAATGGATGTCTCTTCTAAAATTTTTCATGCACTAATATTTAATTGACTTTAATTTTAAGTTGAGACTCCCCTGCCACGTTAGATGGTATTGTTCTGAATACTCTTTTTTGAATGGATAACTGGTCGTAATATTATCATGCGCTATTATTAAACTGACTTTAATTTTAAGTTGAAACATCCCTTCCAGTTTGAATGGTATTGTTCTCAAAACTGTTTTTGTGAATGTATGCCTAATCTTAATATTTTAAGAAACTAATATCTAATTGACTTTAATTTTAAGTTGAAACTTCCTTTCCAGTCTGAATGGTATTGTTCTCAAAACTGTTTTTGTGAATGGATGCCTAATCTTAATATTTTAAGGTACTAATATTTAATTGACTTTAATTTTAAGGTTAGACTTCCCTTCCATTTTGAATGGTATTGTTCTCCATACTGCTGTTGTGAATGGATGCCTCAACCTAATATGTCTCATCTTAATATTTTCATGAACTAAAATTTAATTGACTTTAATTTTAAGTTGAAACTTCCCTTCCAGTTTGAATGCTATTGTTCTCAATATTGTTTTTGTGAATGGATGCCTCTTCTTAATATTTTCATCAACTAATATTTTATTGACTTGAACTTTAAATTGAGACGTCCCTTCCATTTTAAATGGTATTGTTCTCCATACTGTTGCTGTGAATGGATGCCTCATCTTAATATTTTCATGAACTAATATTCAATTGACTTTAATTTTAAATTGAAACTTCCTTTCCAGTTTGAATGGTATTGTTCTCCAAACTGTTTTTATGAATGGATGCCTCATCTTAATATTTTCATGAACCAATATTTGATTGACTTTAATTTTAAGTGGAAACTTCCTTTCCAGTTTGAATGGTATTTTTCTCAAAATTGTTTTTGTGAATAGATGCCTCATCTTAATATTTTCATGAACCAATATTTAATTGACTTTAATTTTAAGTTGAGACTCCCCTGCCACGTTAGATGGTATTGTTCTGAATACTCTTTTTCTGAATGGATGCCTGATCTTATTATTTACATGCACTATTATTGAACTGACTTTAATTTTAAGTTAAAACCTCCTTTCCAGTTTGAATGGTATTGTGCTCAAAACTGTTTTTGTGAATGGTTGCCTAATCTTAATATTTTAAGGTACTAATATTTAATTGACTTTAATTTTAAGGCTAGACTTCCCTTCCATTTTGAATGGTATTGTTCTCCATACTGTTGTTGTGAATGGATGCCTCATCCTAATATGTCTGATCTTAATATGTTCATGAACTAATATTTAATTGACTTTAATTTTAAGTTGAAACTTCCCTTCCAGTTTGAATGCTATTGTTCTCAATACTGTTTTTGTGAATGGATGTCTCTTCTAAAGTTTTTCATGAACTCTTATTTAATTTTTCATTTAAATTTTAAGGTGAGACTTCCCTTCCAGTTTGAATGGTATTTTTCTCAATATTGTTTTTCTGAATGGATGCCTGATCTTATTATTTTCATGAAATAATATTTAATTGACTTTAATTTTAACTTGAAACTTCCCTTCCAGTTTGAATGCTATTGTTCTCAATACTGTTTTTGTGAATGGATGTCTCTTCTAAAGATTTTCATGAACTAATATTTAATTGACATTAATTTTAAGTTGAGACTCCCCTGCCACGTTAGATGGTATTGTTCTGAATACTCATTTTTTGAATGAATGCCTGGTCGTAATATTTTCATGCGCTATTATTAAACTGACTTTAATTTTAAGTTGAAACATCCCTTCCAATTTGAATGATATTGTTCTCCATACTGCTGTTGTGAATGGATGCCTCAACCTAATATGTCTCATCTTAATATGTTCATGAACTAATATTTAATTGACTTTAATTTTAAGTTGAAACTTCCCTTCCAGTTTGAATGCTATTGTTCTCAATACTGTTTTTGTGAATAGATGCCTCATCTTAATATTTTCATTAAAAAAAAAATTTAATTGACTTTAATTTTAAGTTGAGACTCCCCTGCCACGTTAGCTGGTATTGTTCTGAATACTCTTTTTCTGAATGGATGCCTAATCTTATTATTTACATGCACTATTATTGTACTGACTTTAATTTTAAGCTGAAACTTCCCTTCCAGTTTGAATGGTATTGTTCTCAATACTGTTTTTGTGAATGGATGCCTAATCTTAATATTTTAAGGTACTAATATTTAATTGACTTTAATTTTAAGGTTAGACTTCCCTTCCATTTAGAATGGTATTGTTCTCCATACTGTTGTTGTGAATAGATGCCTCATCCTAATATGTCTCATCTTAATATGTTCATGAACTAATATTTAATTGACGTTAATTTTAAGTTGAAACTTCCCTTCCAGTTTGAATGCTATTGTTCTCAATACTGTTCTTGTGAATTGATGTCTCTTCTAAAGTTTTTCATGAACTAATATTTAATTGACTTTAATTTTAAGGTGAAACTTCCCTTCCAGTTTGAATGGTATTTTTCTCAATATTGTTTTTGTGAATGGATACCTGATCTTATTATTTTCATGAACTATTATTGAACTGACTTCAATTTTAAGTTGAAACTTCCCTTCCAGTTTGAATGCTATTGTTCTCAATACTTTTTTTGTGAATGGATGTCTCTTCTAAAGTTTTTCATGAACTAATATTTAATTGATTTTAATTTTAAGGTGAAACTTCCCTTCCAGTTTGAATGGTATTTTTCTCAATATTGTTTTTCTGAATGGATGCCTCATCCTAATATGTCTCATCTTAATATGTTCATGAACTAATATTTAATTGACGTTAATTTTAAGTTGAAACTTCCCTTCCAGTTTGAATGCTATTGTTCTCAATACTGTTCTTGTGAATTGATGTCTCTTCTAAAGTTTTTCATGAACTAATATTTAATTGACTTTAATTTTAAGGTGAAACTTCCCTTCCAGTTTGAATGGTATTTTTCTCAATATTGTTTTTCTGAATGGATACCTGATCTTATTATTTTCATGCACTATTATTGAACTGACTTTAATTTTAAGTTGAAACTTCCCTTCCAGTTTGAATGCTATTGTTCTCAATACTGTTTTGGTGAATGGATGTCTCTTCTAAAGTTTTTCATGAACTAATATTTAATTGACTTTAATTTTAAGGTGAAACTTCCCTTCCAGTTTGAATGGTATTTTTCTCACTATTATTTTTCTGAATGGATACCTGATCTTATTATTTTCATGCACTTTTATTGAACTGACTTTAATTTTAAGTTGAAACTTCCCTTCCAGTTTGAATGCTATTGTTCTCAATACTGTTTTTGTGAATGGATGTCTCTTCTAAAGTTTTTCATGAACTAATATTTAATTGACTTCAATTTTAAGTTGAAACTTCCCTTCCAGTTTGAATGCTATTGTTCTCAATACTTTTTTTGTGAATGGATGTCTCTTCTAAAGTTTTTCATGAACTAATATTTAATTGACTTTAATTTTAAGGTGAAACTTCCCTTCCAGTTTGAATGGTATTTTTCTCAATATTGTTTTTCTGAATGGATACCTGATCTTATTATTTTCATGAACCATTATTGAACTGACTTTAATTTTAAGTTGAAACTTCCCTTCCAGTTTGAATGCTATTGTTCTCAATACTGTTTTTGTGAATGGATGTCTCTTCTAAAGTTTTTCATGAACTAATATTTAATTGACTTTCATTTTAAGGTGAAACTTCCCTTCCAGTTTGAATGGTATTCTTCTCAATATTGTTTTTCTGAATGGATACCTGATCTTATTATTTTCATGCACTATTATTGAACTGACTTTAATTTTAAGTTGAAACTTCCCTTCCAGTTTGAATGCTATTGTTCTCAATACTGTTTTTGTGAATGGATGTCTCTTCTAAAGTTTTTCATGAACTAATATTTAATTGACTTTAATTTTAAGGTGAAACTTCCCTTCCAGTTTGAATGGTATTTTTCTCAATATTATTTTTCTGAATGGATACCTGATCTTATTATTTTCATGCACTTTTATTGAACTGACTTTAATTTTAAGTTGAAACTTCCCTTCCAGTTTGAATGCTATTGTTCTCAATACTGTTTTTGTGAATGGATGTCTCTTCTAAAGTTTTTCATGAACTAATATTTAATTGACTTCAATTTTAAGTTGAAACTTCCCTTCCAGTTTGAATGCTATTGTTCTCAATACTTTTTTTGTGAATGGATGTCTCTTCTAAAGTTTTTCATGAACTAATATTTAATTGACTTTAATTTTAAGGTGAAACTTCCCTTCCAGTTTGAATGGTATTTTTCTCAATATTGTTTTTCTGAATGGATACCTGATCTTATTATTTTCATGAACCATTATTGAACTGACTTTAATTTTAAGTTGAAACTTCCCTTCCAGTTTGAATGCTATTGTTCTCAATACTGTTTTTGTGAATGGATGTCTCTTCTAAAGTTTTTCATGAACTAATATTTAATTGACTTTCATTTTAAGGTGAAACTTCCCTTCCAGTTTGAATGGTATTCTTCTCAATATTGTTTTTCTGAATGGATACCTGATCTTATTATTTTCATGCACTATTATTGAACTGACTTTAATTTTAAGTTGAAACTTCCCTTCCAGTTTGAATGGTATTTTTCTCAATATTGTTTTTCTGAATGGATACCTGATCTTATTATTTTCATGCACTATTATTGAACTGACTTTAATTTTAACTTGAAACTTCTCTTCCAGTTTGAATGGTATTTTTCTCAATATTGTTTTTCTGAATGGATACCTGATCTTATTATTTTCATGAACTATTATTGAACTGACTTTAATTTTAAGTTGAAACTTCCCTTCCAGTTTGAATGCTATTGTTCTCAATACTGTTTTTGTGAATGGATGTCTCTTCTAAAGTTTTTCATGAACTAATATTTAATTGACTTTAATTTTAAGGTGAAACTTCCCCTCCAGTTTGAATGGTATTTTTCTCAATATTGTTTTTCTGAATGGATGCCTGATCTTATTATTTTCATGAAATAATATTTAATTGACTTTAATTTTAACTTGAAACTTCTCTTCCAGTTTGAATGCTATTTTTCTCAATACTGTTTTTGTGAATGGATGTCTCTTTTAAAGTTTTTCATGAACTAATATTTAATTGACTTTAATTTTAAGTTGAAACTTCCCTTCGAGTTTGAATGGTATTTTTCTCAAAACTGTTTTTGTGAATGGATGCCTCATCTTAATATTTTCATGAACCAATATTTAATTGACTTTAATTTTAAGTTAAAACCTTCTTTCCAGTTTGAATGGTATTGTGCTCAAAACTGTTTTTGTGAATGGATGCCTAATCTTAATATTTTAAGGTACTAATATTTAATTGACTTTAATTTTAAGGTTAGACTTCCCTTCCATTTTGAGTGGTATTATTCTCCATACTGTTGTTGTGAATAGATGCCTCATCCTAATATGTCTCATCTTAATATGTTCATGAACTAATATTTAATTGACTTTAATTTTAAGTTGAAACTTCCCTTCCAGTTTGAATGCTATTGTTCTCAATACTGTTTTTGTGAATGGATGTCTCTTCTAAAGTTTTTTGTGAACTATTATTTAATTTTTCATTTAAATTTTAAGGTGAGACTTCCCTTCCAGTTTGAATGGTATTTTTCTCAATATTGTTTTTCTGAATGGATGCCTGATCTTATTATTTTCATGAAATAATATTTAATTGACTTTAATTTTAACTTGAAACTTCCCTCCAGTTTGAATGGTATTGTTCTCAACACTGTTTTTGTGAATGTATGCCTAATCTTAATATTTTAAGAAACTAATATCTAATTGACTTTAATTTTAAGGTGAGACTTCCTTTCCAGTTTGAATGGTATTTGTCTCAAAACTGTTTTTGTGAATGATGCCTCATCTTATTATTTTCATGAACCAATATTTAATTGACTTTAATTTTAAGTTGAAACTTCCTTTCCAGTCTGAATGGTATTGTTCTCAAAACTGTTTTTGTGAATGGATGCCTAATCTTAATATTTTCATGAACTAATATTCAATTGACTTCAATTTTAAATTGAAACTTCCTTTCCAGTTTAATGGTATTGTTCTCCAAACTGTTTTTGTGAATGGATGCCTCATCTTATTATTTTCATGAAATAATATTTAATTGACTTTAATTTTAACTTGAAACTTCCCTTCCAGTTTGAATGGTATTGTTCTCAATACTGTTTTTGTGAATGGATGTCTCTTCTAAAGTTTTTAATGAACTAATATTTAATTGACTTTAATTTTAAGTTGAGACTCCCCTGCCACGTTAGATGGTATTGTTCTGAATACTCATTTTTTGAATGAATGCCTGGTCGTAATATTTTCATGCGCTATTATTAAACTGACTTTAATTTTAAGTTGAAACATCCCTTCCAATTTGAATGATATTGTTCTCCATACTGCTGTTGTGAATGGATGCCTCAACCTAATATGTCTCATCTTAATATGTTCATGAAATAATATTTAATTGACTTTAATTTTAACTTGAAACTTCCATTCCAGTTTGAATGCTATTGTTCTCAATACTGTTTTTGTGAATGGATGTCTCTTCTAAAGTTTTTCATGAACTAATATTTAATTGATTTTAATTTTAAGGTGAAACTTCCCTTCCAGTTTGAATGGTATTTTTCTCAATGATGTTTTTCTGAATGGATGCCTCATCCTAATATGTCTCATCTTAATATGTTCATGAACTAATATTTAATTGACGTTAATTTTAAGTTGAAACTTCCCTTCCAGTTTGAATGCTATTGTTCTCAATACTGTTCTTGTGAATTGATGTCTCTTCTAAAGTTTTTCATGAACTAATATTTAATTGACTTTAATTTTAAGGTGAAACTTCCCTTCCAGTTTGAATGGTATTTTTCTCAATATTGTTTTTCTGAACGGATGCCTGATCTTATTATTTTCATGCACTATTATTGAACTGACTTTAATTTTAAGTTGAAACTTCCCTTCCAGTTTGAATGCTATTGTTCTCAATACTGTTTTTGTGAATGGATGTCTCTTCTAAAGTTTTTCATGAACTAATATTTAATTGACTTTAATTTTAAGGTGAAACTTCCCTTCCAGTTTGAATGGTATTTTTCTCAATATTATTTTTCTGAATGGATACCTGATCTTATTATTTTCATGCACTTTTATTGAACTGACTTTAATTTTAAGTTGAAACTTCCCTTCCAGTTTGAATGCTATTGTTCTCAATACTGTTTTTGTGAATGGATGTCTCTTCTAAAGTTTTTCATGAACTAATATTTAATTGACTTCAATTTTAAGTTGAAACTTCCCTTCCAGTTTGAATGCTATTGTTCTCAATACTTTTTTTTGTGAATGGATGTCTCTTCTAAAGTTTTTCATGAACTAATATTTAATTGACTTTAATTTTAAGTTGAAACTTCCCTTCCAGTTTGAATGCTATTGTTCTCAATACTGTTTTTGTGAATGGATGTCTCTTCTAAAGTTTTTTGTGAACTATTATTTAATTTTTCATTTAAATTTTAAGGTGAGACTTCCCTTCCAGTTTGAATGGTATTTTTCTCCATATTGTTTTTCTGAATGGATGCCTGATCTTATTATTTTCATGAAATAATATTTAATTGACTTTAATTTTAACTTGAAACTTCCCTCCAGTTTGAATGGTATTGTTCTGAACACTGTTTTTGTGAATGTATGCCTAATCTTAATATTTTAAGAAACTAATATCTAATTGACTTTAATTTTAAGGTGAGACTTCCTTTCCAGTTTGAATGGTATTTGTCTCAAAACTGTTTTTGTGAATGATGCCTCATCTTATTATTTTCATGAACCAATATTTAATTGACTTTAATTTTAAGTTGAAACTTCCTTTCCAGTCTGAATGGTATTGTTCTCAAAACTGTTTTTGTGAATGGATGCCTAATCTTAATATTTTCATGAACTAATATTCAATTGACTTCAATTTTAAATTGAAACTTCCTTTCCAGTTTAATGGTATTGTTCTCCAAACTGTTTTTGTGAATGGATGCCTCATCTTATTATTTTCATGAAATAATATTTAATTGACTTTAATTTTAACTTGAAACTTCCCTTCCAGTTTGAATGCTATTGTTCTCAATACTGTTTTTGTGAATGGATGTCTCTTCTAAAGTTTTTAATGAACTAATATTTAATTGACTTTAATTTTAAGTTGAGACTCCCCTGCCACGTTAGATGGTATTGTTCTGAATACTCATTTTTTGAATGAATGCCTGGTCGTAATATTTTCATGCGCTATTATTAAACTGACTTTAATTTTAAGTTGAAACATCCCTTCCAATTTGAATGATATTGTTCTCCATACTGCTGTTGTGAATGGATGCCTCAACCTAATATGTCTCATCTTAATATGTTCATGAAATAATATTTAATTGACTTTAATTTTAACTTGAAACTTCCATTCCAGTTTGAATGCTATTGTTCTCAATACTGTTTTTGTGAATGGATGTCTCTTCTAAAGTTTTTCATGAACTAATATTTAATTGATTTTAATTTTAAGGTGAAACTTCCCTTCCAGTTTGAATGGTATTTTTCTCAATGATGTTTTTCTGAATGGATGCCTCATCCTAATATGTCTCATCTTAATATGTTCATGAACTAATATTTAATTGACGTTAATTTTAAGTTGAAACTTCCCTTCCAGTTTGAATGCTATTGTTCTCAATACTGTTCTTGTGAATTGATGTCTCTTCTAAAGTTTTTCATGAACTAATATTTAATTGACTTTAATTTTAAGGTGAAACTTCCCTTCCAGTTTGAATGGTATTTTTCTCAATATTGTTTTTCTGAACGGATGCCTGATCTTATTATTTTCATGCACTATTATTGAACTGACTTCAATTTTAAGTTGAAACTTCCCTTCCAGTTTGAATGCTATTGTTCTCAATACTTTTTTTGTGAATGGATGTCTCTTCTAAAGTTTTTCATGAACTAATATTTAATTGATTTTAATTTTAAGGTGAAACTTCCCTTCCAGTTTGAATGGTATTTTTCTCAATATTGTTTTTCTGAACGGATGCCTGATCTTATTATTTTCATGCACTATTATTGAACTGACTTTAATTTTAAGTTGAAACTTCCCTTCCAGTTTGAATGCTATTGTTCTCAATACTGTTTTTGTGAATGGATGTCTCTTCTAAAGTTTTTCATGAACTAATATTTAATTGACTTTAATTTTAAGGTGAAACTTCCCTTCCAGTTTGAATGGTATTTTTCTCAATATTATTTTTCTGAATGGATACCTGATCTTATTATTTTCATGCACTTTTATTGAACTGACTTTAATTTTAAGTTGAAACTTCCCTTCCAGTTTGAATGCTATTGTTCTCAATACTGTTTTTGTGAATGGATGTCTCTTCTAAAGTTTTTCATGAACTAATATTTAATTGACTTCAATTTTAAGTTGAAACTTCCCTTCCAGTTTGAATGCTATTGTTCTCAATACTTTTTTTTGTGAATGGATGTCTCTTCTAAAGTTTTTCATGAACTAATATTTAATTGACTTTAATTTTAAGTTGAAACTTCCCTTCCAGTTTGAATGCTATTGTTCTCAATACTGTTTTTGTGAATGGATGTCTCTTCTAAAGTTTTTTGTGAACTATTATTTAATTTTTCATTTAAATTTTAAGGTGAGACTTCCCTTCCAGTTTGAATGGTATTTTTCTCAATATTGTTTTTCTGAATGGATGCCTGATCTTATTATTTTCATGAAATAATATTTAATTGACTTTATTTTTAACTTGAAACTTCCCTCCAGTTTGAATGGTATTGTTCTCAACACTGTTTTTGTGAATGTATGCCTAATCTTAATATTTTAAGAAACTAATATCTAATTGACTTTAATTTTAAGGTGAGACTTCCTTTCCAGTTTGAATGGTATTTGTCTCAAAACTGTTTTTGTGAATGATGCCTCATCTTATTATTTTCATGAACCAATATTTAATTGACTTTAATTTTAAGTTGAAACTTCCTTTCCAGTCTGAATGGTATTGTTCTCAAAACTGTTTTTGTGAATGGATGCCTAATCTTAATATTTTCATGAACTAATATTCAATTGACTTCAATTTTAAATTGAAACTTCCTTTCCAGTTTAATGGTATTGTTCTCCAAACTGTTTTTGTGAATGGATGCCTCATCTTATTATTTTCATGAAATAATATTTAATTGACTTTAATTTTAACTTGAAACTTCCCTTCCAGTTTGAATGCTATTGTTCTCAATACTGTTTTTGTGAATGGATGTCTCTTCTAAAGTTTTTAATGAACTAATATTTAATTGACTTTAATTTTAAGTTGAGACTCCCCTGCCACGTTAGATGGTATTGTTCTGAATACTCATTTTTTGAATGAATGCCTGGTCGTAATATTTTCATGCGCTATTATTAAACTGACTTTAATTTTAAGTTGAAACATCCCTTCCAATTTGAATGATATTGTTCTCCATACTGCTGTTGTGAATGGATGCCTCAACCTAATATGTCTCATCTTAATATGTTCATGAAATAATATTTAATTGACTTTAATTTTAACTTGAAACTTCCATTCCAGTTTGAATGCTATTGTTCTCAATACTGTTTTTGTGAATGGATGTCTCTTCTAAAGTTTTTCATGAACTAATATTTAATTGATTTTAATTTTAAGGTGAAACTTCCCTTCCAGTTTGAATGGTATTTTTCTCAATGATGTTTTTCTGAATGGATGCCTCATCCTAATATGTCTCATCTTAATATGTTCATGAACTAATATTTAATTGACGTTAATTTTAAGTTGAAACTTCCCTTCCAGTTTGAATGCTATTGTTCTCAATACTGTTCTTGTGAATTGATGTCTCTTCTAAAGTTTTTCATGAACTAATATTTAATTGACTTTAATTTTAAGGTGAAACTTCCCTTCCAGTTTGAATGGTATTTTTCTCAATATTGTTTTTCTGAATGGATACCTGATCTTATTATTTTCATGAACTATTATTGAACTGACTTCAATTTTAAGTTGAAACTTCCCTTCCAGTTTGAATGCTATTGTTCTCAATACTTTTTTTGTGAATGGATGTCTCTTCTAAAGTTTTTCATGAACTAATATTTAATTGATTTTAATTTTAAGGTGAAACTTCCCTTCCAGTTTGAATGGTATTTTTCTCAATATTGTTTTTCTGAACGGATGCCTGATCTTATTATTTTCATGCACTATTATTGAACTGACTTTAATTTTAAGTTGAAACTTCCCTTCCAGTTTGAATGCTATTGTTCTCAATACTGTTTTTGTGAATGGATGTCTCTTCTAAAGTTTTTCATGAACTAATATTTAATTGACTTTAATTTTAAGGTGAAACTTCCCTTCCAGTTTGAATGGTATTTTTCTCAATATTATTTTTCTGAATGGATACCTGATCTTATTATTTTCATGCACTTTTATTGAACTGACTTTAATTTTAAGTTGAAACTTCCCTTCCAGTTTGAATGCTATTGTTCTCAATACTGTTTTTGTGAATGGATGTCTCTTCTAAAGTTTTTCATGAACTAATATTTAATTGACTTCAATTTTAAGTTGAAACTTCCCTTCCAGTTTGAATGCTATTGTTCTCAATACTTTTTTTTGTGAATGGATGTCTCTTCTAAAGTTTTTCATGAACTAATATTTAATTGACTTTAATTTTAAGGTGAAACTTCCCTTCCAGTTTGAATGGTATTTTTCTCAATATTGTTTTTCTGAATGGATACCTGATCTTATTATTTTCATGCACTATTATTGAACTGACTTTAATTTTAAGTTGAAACTTCCCTTCCCGTTTGAATGCTATTGTTCTCAATACTGTTTTTGTGAATGGATGTCTCTTCTAAAGTTTTTCATGAACTAATATTTAATTGACTTTAATTTTAAGGTGAAACTTCCCTTCCAGTTTGAATGGTATTTTTCTCAATATTGTTTTTCTGAATGGATACCTGATCTTATTATTTTCATGCACTATTATTGAACTGACTTTAATTTTAAGTTGAAACTTCCCTTCCAGTTTGAATGGTAATTTTCTCAATATTGTTTTTCTGAATGGATGCCTGATCTTATTATTTTCATGAAATAATATTTAATTGACTTTAATTTTAACTTGAAACTTCCCTTCCAGTTTGAATGCTATTGTTCTCAATACTGTTTTTGTGAATGGATGTCTCTTCTAAAGTTTTTCATGAACTAATATTTAATTGACTTTAATTTTAAGGTGAAACTTCCCTTCCAGTTTGAATGGTATTCTTCTCAATATTGTTTTTCTGAATGGATACCTGATCTTATTATTTTCATGCACTATTATTGAACTGACTTTAATTTTAAGTTGAAACTTCCCTTCCAGTTTGAATGGTATTTTTCTCAATATTGTTTTTCTGAATGGATACCTGATCTTATTATTTTCATGCACTATTATTGAACTGACTTGAATTTTAAGTTGAAACTTCCCTTCCAGTTTGAATGGTATTTTTCTCAATATTGTTTTTCTGAATGGATACCTGATCTTATTATTTTCATGCACTATTATTGAACTGACTTTAATTTTAACTTGAAACTTCTCTTCCAGTTTGAATGCTATTTTTCTCAATATTGTTTTTCTGAATGGATACCTCATCTTATTATTTTCATGAACTATTATTGAACTGACTTTAATTTTAAGTTGAAACTTCCCTTCCAGTTTGAATGCTATTGTTCTCAATACTGTTTTTGTGAATGGATGTCTCTTCTAAAGTTTTTCATGAACTAATATTTAATTGACTTTAATTTTAAGGTGAAACTTCCCTTCCAGTTTGAATGGTATTTTTCCCAATATTGTTTTTCTGAATGGATGCCTGATCTTATTATTTTCATGAAATAATATTTAATTGACTTTAATTTTAACTTGAAACTTCTCTTCCAGTTTGAATGCTATTTTTCTCAATACTGTTTTTGTGAATGGATGTCTCTTCTAAAGTTTTTCATGAACTAATATTTAATTGACTTTAATTTTAAGTTGAAACTTCCCTTCGAGTTTGAATGGTATTTTTCTCAAAACTGTTTTTGTGAATGGATGCCTCATCTTAATATTTTCATGAACCAATATTTAATTGACTTTAATTTTAAGTTAAAACCTTCTTTCCAGTTTGAATGGTATTGTGCTCAAAACTGTTTTTGTGAATGGATGCCTAATCTTAATATTTTAAGGAACTAATATTTAATTGACTTTAATTTTAAGTTGAAACTTCCCTTCCAGTTTGAATGCTATTGTTCTCAATACTGTTTTTGTGAATGGATGTCTCTTCTAAAGTTTTTTTGTGAACTATTATTTAATTTTTCATTTAAATTTTAAGGTGAGACTTCCCTTCCGGTTTGAATGGTATTTTTCTCAATATTGTTTTTCTGAATGGATGCCTGATCTTATTATTTTCATGAAATAATATTTAATTGACTTTAATTTTAACTTGAAACTTCCCTCCAGTTTGAATGGTATTGTTCTCAACACTGTTTTTGTGAATGTATGCCTAATCTTAATATTTTAAGAAACTAATATCTAATTGACTTTAATTTTAAGGTGAGACTTCCTTTCCAGTTTGAATGGTATTTGTCTCAAAACTGTTTTTGTGAATGATGCCTCATCTTATTATTTTCATGAACCAATATTTAATTGACTTTAATTTTAAGTTGAAACTTCCTTTCCAGTCTGAATGGTATTGTTCTCAAAACTGTTTTTGTGAATGGATGCCTAATCTTAATATTTTAAGGTACTAATATTTAATTGACTTTAATTTTAAGGTTAGACTTCCCTTCCATTTTGAATGGTATTGTTCTCCATACTGCTGTTGTGAATGGATGCCTCATCTTAATATTTTCATGAACTAATATTCAATTGACTTCAATTTTAAATTGAAACTTCCTTTCCAGTTTAATGGTATTGTTCTCCAAACTGTTTTTGTGAATGGATGCCTCATCTTATTATTTTCATGAAAAAAATATTTAATTGACTTTAATTTTAACTTGAAACTTCCCTTCCAGTTTGAATGCTATTGTTCTCAATACTGTTTTTGTGAATGGATGTCTCTTCTAAAGTTTTTCATGAACTAATATTTAATTGACTTTAATTTTAAGTTGAGACTCCCCTGCCACGTTAGATGGTATTGTTCTGAATACTCATTTTTTGAATGAATGCCTGGTCGTAATATTTTCATGCGCTATTATTAAACTGACTTTAATTTTAAGTTGAAACATCCCTTCCAATTTGAATGATATTGTTCTCCATACTGCTGTTGTGAATGGATGCCTCAACCTAATATGTCTCATCTTAATATGTTCATGAAATAATATTTAATTGACTTTAATTTTAACTTGAAACTTCCCTTCCAGTTTGAATGCTATTGTTCTCAATACTGTTTTTGTGAATGGATGTCTCTTCTAAAGTTTTTCATGAACTAATCTTTAATTGACTTTAATTTTAAGGTGAAACTTCCCTTCCAGTTTGAATGGTATTTTTCCCAATATTGTTTTTCTGAATGGATGCCTGATCTTATTATTTTCATGAAATAATATTTAATTGACTTTAATTTTAACTTGAAACTTCCCTTCCAGTTTGAATGCTATTGTTCTCAATACTGTTTTTGTGAATGGATGTCTCTTCTAAAGTTTTTCATGAACTAATATTTAATTGACTTTAATTTTAAGGTGAAACTTCCCCTCCAGTTTGAATGGTATTTTTCTCAATATTGTTTTTCTGAATGGATGCCTGATCTTATTATTTTCATGAAATAATATTTAATTGACTTTAATTTTAACTTGAAACTTCTCTTCCAGTTTGAATGCTATTTTTCTCAATACTGTTTTTGTGAATGGATGTCTCTTCTAAAGTTTTTCATGAACTAATATTTAATTGACTTTAATTTTAAGTTGAAACTTCCCTTCGAGTTTGAATGGTATTTTTCTCAAAACTGTTTTTGTGAATGGATGCCTCATCTTAATATTTTCATGAACCAATATTTAATTGACTTTAATTTTAAGTTAAAACCTTCTTTCCAGTTTGAATGGTATTGTGCTCAAAACTGTTTTTGTGAATGGATGCCTAATCTTAATATTTTAAGGTACTAATATTTAATTGACTTTAATTTTAAGGTTAGACTTCCCTTCCATTTTGAGTGGTATTATTCTCCATACTGTTGTTGTGAATAGATGCCTCATCCTAATATGTCTCATCTTAATATGTTCATGAACTAATATTTAATTGACTTTAATTTTAAGTTGAAACTTCCCTTCCAGTGTGAATGCTATTGTTCTCAATACTGTTTTTGTGAATGGATGTCTCTTCTAAAGTTTTTTGTGAACTATTATTTAATTTTTCATTTAAATTTTAAGGTGAGACTTCCCTTCCAGTTTGAATGGTATTTTTCTCAATATTGTTTTTCTGAATGGATGCCTGATCTTATTATTTTCATGAAATAATATTTAATTGACTTTAATTTTAACTTGAAACTTCCCTCCAGTTTGAATGGTATTGTTCTCAACACTGTTTTTGTGAATGTATGCCTAATCTTAATATTTTAAGAAACTAATATCTAATTGACTTTAATTTTAAGGTGAGACTTCCTTTCCAGTTTGAATGGTATTTGTCTCAAAACTGTTTTTGTGAATGATGCCTCATCTTATTATTTTCATGAACCAATATTTAATTGACTTTAATTTTAAGTTGAAACTTCCTTTCCAGTCTGAATGGTATTGTTCTCAAAACTGTTTTTGTGAATGGATGCCTAATCTTAATATTTTAAGGTACTAATATTTAATTGACTTTAATTTTAAGGTTAGACTTCCCTTCCTGTTTGAATGCTATTGTTCTCAATACTGTTTTTGTGAATGGATGTCTCTTCTAAAGTTTTTCATGAAATGATATTTAATTGACTTTAATTTTAAGTTGAGACTCCCCTGCCACGTTAGATGGTATTGTTCTGAATACTCATTTTTTGAATGAATGCCTGGTCGTAATATTTTCATGCGCTATTATTAAACTGACTTTAATTTTAAGTTGAAACATCCCTTCCAATTTGAATGATATTGTTCTCCATACTGCTGTTGTGAATGGATGCCTCAACCTAATGTGTCTCATCTTAATATGTTCATGAAATAATATTTAATTGACTTTAATTTTAACTTGAAACTTCCCTTCCAGTTTGAATGCTATTGTTCTCAATACTGTTTTTGTGAATGGATGTCTCTTCTAAAGTTTTTCATGAACTAATATTTAATTGACTTTAATTTTAAGGTGAAACTTCCCCTCCAGTTTGAATGGTATTTTTCTCATATTGTTTTTCTGAATGGATGCCTGATCTTATTATTTTCATGAAATAATATTTAATTGACTTTAATTTTAACTTGAAACTTCTCTTCCAGTTTGAATGCTATTTTTCTCAATACTGTTTTTGTGAATGGATGTCTCTTCTAAAGTTTTTCATGAACTAATATTTAATTGACTTTAATTTTAAGTTGAAACTTCCCTTCAAGTTTGAATGGTATTTTTCTCAAAACTGTTTTTGTGAATGGATGCCTCATCTTAATATTTTCATGAACCAATATTTAATTGACTTTAATTTTAAGTTAAAACCTTCTTTCCAGTTTGAATGGTATTGTGCTCAAAACTGTTTTTGTGAATGGATGCCTAATCTTAATATTTTAAGGTACTAATATTTAATTGACTTTAAATTTAAGGTTAGACTTCCCTTCCATTTTGAGTGGTATTATTCTCCATACTGTTGTTGTGAATAGATGCCTCATCCTAATATGTCTCATCTTAATATGTTCATGAACTAATATTTAATTGACTTTAATTTTAAGTTGAAACTTCCCTTCCAGTTTGAATGCTATTGTTCTCAATACTGTTTTTGTGAATGGATGTCTCTTCTAAAGTTTTTTGTGAACTATTATTTAATTTTTCATTTAAATTTTAAGGTGAGACTTCCCTTCCAGTTTGAATGGTATTTTTCTCAATATTGTTTTTCTGAATGGATGCCTGATCTTATTATTTTCATGAAATAATATTTAATTGACTTTAATTTTAACTTGAAACTTCTCTTCCAGTTTGAATGCTATTTTTCTCAATACTGTTTTTGTGAATGGATGTCTCTTCTAAAGTTTTTCATGAACTAATATTTAATTGACTTTAATTTTAAGTTGAAACTTCCCTTCGAGTTTGAATGGTATTTTTCTCAAAACTGTTTTTGTGAATGGATGCCTCATCTTAATATTTTCATGAACCAATATTTAATTGACTTTAATTTTAAGTTAAAACCTTCTTTCCAGTTTGAATGGTATTGTGCTTAAAACTGTTTTTGTGAATGGATGCCTAATCTTAATATTTTAAGGTACTAATATTTAATTGACTTTAATTTTAAGGTTAGACTTCCCTTCCATTTTGAGTGGTATTATTCTCCATACTGTTGTTGTGAATAGATGCCTCATCCTAATATGTCTCATCTTAATATGTTCATGAACTAATATTTAATTGACTTTAATTTTAAGTTGAAACTTCCCTTCCAGTGTGAATGCTATTGTTCTCAATACTGTTTTTGTGAATGGATGTCTCTTCTAAAGTTTTTTGTGAACTATTATTTAATTTTTCATTTAAATTTTAAGGTGAGACTTCCCTTCCAGTTTGAATGGTATTTTTCTCAATATTGTTTTTCTGAATGGATGCCTGATCTTATTATTTTCATGAAATAATATTTAATTGACTTTAATTTTAACTTGAAACTTCCCTCCAGTTTGAATGGTATTGTTCTCAACACTGTTTTTGTGAATGTATGCCTAATCTTAATATTTTAAGAAACTAATATCTAATTGACTTTAATTTTAAGGTGAGACTTCCTTTCCAGTTTGAATGGTATTTGTCTCAAAACTGTTTTTGTGAATGATGCCTCATCTTATTATTTTCATGAACCAATATTTAATTGACTTTAATTTTAAGTTGAAACTTCCTTTCCAGTCTGAATGGTATTGTTCTCAAAACTGTTTTTGTGAATGGATGCCTAATCTTAATATTTTAAGGTACTAATATTTAATTGACTTTAATTTTAAGGTTAGACTTCCCTTCCATTTTGAATGGTATTGTTCTCCATACTGCTGATGTGAATGGATGCCTCATCTTAATATTTTCATGAACTAATATTCAATTGACTTCAATTTTAAATTGAAACTTCCTTTCCAGTTTAATGGTATTGTTCTCCAAACTGTTTTTGTGAATGGATGCCTCATCTTATTATTTTCATGAAATAATATTTAATTGACTTTAATTTTAACTTGAAACTTCCCTTCCAGTTTGAATGCTATTGTTCTCAATACTGTTTTTGTGAATGGATGTCTCTTCTAAAGTTTTTCATGAAATAATATTTAATTGACTTTAATTTTAAGTTGAGACTCCCCTGCCACGTTAGATGGTATTGTTCTGAATACTCATTTTTTGAATGAATGCCTGGTCGTAATATTTTCATGCGCTATTATTAAACTGACTTTAATTTTAAGTTGAAACATCCCTTCCAATTTGAATGATATTGTTCTCCATACTGCTGTTGTGAATGGATGCCTCAACCTAATGTGTCTCATCTTAATATGTTCATGAAATAATATTTAATTGACTTTAATTTTAACTTGAAACTTCCCTTCCAGTTTGAATGCTATTGTTCTCAATACTGTTTTTGTGAATGGATGTCTCTTCTAAAGTTTTTCATGAACTAATATTTAATTGACTTTAATTTTAAGGTGAAACTTCCCCTCCAGTTTGAATGGTATTTTTCTCATATTGTTTTTCTGAATGGATGCCTGATCTTATTATTTTCATGAAATAATATTTAATTGACTTTAATTTTAACTTGAAACTTCTCTTCCAGTTTGAATGCTATTTTTCTCAATACTGTTTTTGTGAATGGATGTCTCTTCTAAAGTTTTTCATGAACTAATATTTAATTGACTTTAATTTTAAGTTGAAACTTCCCTTCGAGTTTGAATGGTATTTTTCTCAAAATTGTTTTTGTGAATGGATGCCTCATCTTAATATTTTCATGAACCAATATTTAATTGACTTTAATTTTAAGTTAAAACCTTCTTTCCAGTTTGAATGGTATTGTGCTCAAAACTGTTTTTGTGAATGGATGCCTAATCTTAATATTTTAAGGTACTAATATTTAATTGACTTTAAATTTAAGGTTAGACTTCCCTTCCATTTTGAGTGGTATTATTCTCCATACTGTTGTTGTGAATAGATGCCTCATCCTAATATGTCTCATCTTAATATGTTCATGAACTAATATTTAATTGACTTTAATTTTAAGTTGAAACTTCCCTTCCAGTTTGAATGCTATTGTTCTCAATACTGTTTTTGTGAATGGATGTCTCTTCTAAAGTTTTTTGTGAACTATTATTTAATTTTTCATTTAAATTTTAAGGTGAGACTTCCCTTCCAGTTTGAATGGTATTTTTCTCAATATTGTTTTTCTGAATGGATGCCTGATCTTATTATTTTCATGAAATAATATTTAATTGACTTTAATTTTAACTTGAAACTTCCCTCCAGTTTGAATGGTATTGTTCTCAACACTGTTTTTGTGAATGTATGCCTAATCTTAATATTTTAAGAAACTAATATCTAATTGACTTTAATTTTAAGGTGAGACTTCCTTTCCAGTTTGAATGGTATTTGTCTCAAAACTGTTTTTGTGAATGATGCCTCATCTTATTATTTTCATGAACCAATATTTAATTGACTTTAATTTTAAGTTGAAACCTCCTTTCCAGTCTGAATGGTATTGTTCTCAAAACTGTTTTTGTGAATGGATGCCTAATCTTAATATTTTAAGGTACTAATATTTAATTGACTTTAATTTTAAGGTTAGACTTCCCTTCCATTTTGAATGGTATTGTTCTCCATACTGCTGTTGTGAATGGATGCCTCATCTTAATATTTTCATGAACTAATATTCAATTGACTTCAATTTTAAATTGAAACTTCCTTTCCAGTTTAATGGTATTGTTCTCCAAACTGTTTTTGTGAATGGATGCCTCATCTTATTATTTTCATGAAATAATATTTAATTGACTTTAATTTTAACTTGAAACTTCCCTTCCAGTTTGAATGCTATTGTTCTCAATACTGTTTTTGTGAATGGATGTCTCTTCTAAAGTTTTTCATGAACTAATATTTAATTGACTTTAATTTTAAGTTGAGACTCCCCTGCCACGTTAGATGGTATTGTTCTGAATACTCATTTTTTGAATGAATGCCTGGTCGTAATATTTTCATGCGCTATTATTAAACTGACTTTAATTTTAAGTTGAAACATCCCTTCCAATTTGAATGATATTGTTCTCCATACTGCTGTTGTGAATGGATGCCTCAACCTAATATGTCTCATCTTAATATGTTCATGAAATAATATTTAATTGACTTTAATTTTAACTTGAAACTTCCCTTCCAGTTTGAATGCTATTGTTCTCAATACTGTTTTTGTGAATGGATGTCTCTTCTAAAGTTTTTCATGAACTAATCTTTAATTGACTTTAATTTTAAGGTGAAACTTCCCTTCCAGTTTGAATGGTATTTTTCCCAATATTGTTTTTCTGAATGGATGCCTGATCTTATTATTTTCATGAAATAATATTTAATTGACTTTAATTTTAACTTGAAACTTCCCTTCCAGTTTGAATGCTATTGTTCTCAATACTGTTTTTGTGAATGGATGTCTCTTCTAAAGTTTTTCATGAACTAATATTTAATTGACTTTAATTTTAAGGTGAAACTTCCCCTCCAGTTTGAATGGTATTTTTCTCAATATTGTTTTTCTGAATGGATGCCTGATCTTATTATTTTCATGAAATAATATTTAATTGACTTTAATTTTAACTTGAAACTTCTCTTCCAGTTTGAATGCTATTTTTCTCAATACTGTTTTTGTGAATGGATGTCTCTTCTAAAGTTTTTCATGAACTAATATTTAATTGACTTTAATTTTAAGTTGAAACTTCCCTTCGAGTTTGAATGGTATTTTTCTCAAAACTGTTTTTGTGAATGGATGCCTCATCTTAATATTTTCATGAACCAATATTTAATTGACTTTAATTTTAAGTTAAAACCTTCTTTCCAGTTTGAATGGTATTGTGCTCAAAACTGTTTTTGTGAATGGATGCCTAATCTTAATATTTTAAGGTACTAATATTTAATTGACTTTAATTTTAAGGTTAGACTTCCCTTCCATTTTGAGTGGTATTATTCTCCATACTGTTGTTGTGAATAGATGCCTCATCCTAATATGTCTCATCTTAATATGTTCATGAACTAATATTTAATTGACTTTAATTTTAAGTTGAAACTTCCCTTCCAGTGTGAATGCTATTGTTCTCAATACTGTTTTTGTGAATGGATGTCTCTTCTAAAGTTTTTTGTGAACTATTATTTAATTTTTCATTTAAATTTTAAGGTGAGACTTCCCTTCCAGTTTGAATGGTATTTTTCTCAATATTGTTTTTCTGAATGGATGCCTGATCTTATTATTTTCATGAAATAATATTTAATTGACTTTAATTTTAACTTGAAACTTCCCTCCAGTTTGAATGGTATTGTTCTCAACACTGTTTTTGTGAATGTATGCCTAATCTTAATATTTTAAGAAACTAATATCTAATTGACTTTAATTTTAAGGTGAGACTTCCTTTCCAGTTTGAATGGTATTTGTCTCAAAACTGTTTTTGTGAATGATGCCTCATCTTATTATTTTCATGAACCAATATTTAATTGACTTTAATTTTAAGTTGAAACTTCCTTTCCAGTCTGAATGGTATTGTTCTCAAAACTGTTTTTGTGAATGGATGCCTAATCTTAATATTTTAAGGTACTAATATTTAATTGACTTTAATTTTAAGGTTAGACTTCCCTTCCTGTTTGAATGCTATTGTTCTCAATACTGTTTTTGTGAATGGATGTCTCTTCTAAAGTTTTTCATGAAATGATATTTAATTGACTTTAATTTTAAGTTGAGACTCCCCTGCCACGTTAGATGGTATTGTTCTGAATACTCATTTTTTGAATGAATGCCTGGTCGTAATATTTTCATGCGCTATTATTAAACTGACTTTAATTTTAAGTTGAAACATCCCTTCCAATTTGAATGATATTGTTCTCCATACTGCTGTTGTGAATGGATGCCTCAACCTAATGTGTCTCATCTTAATATGTTCATGAAATAATATTTAATTGACTTTAATTTTAACTTGAAACTTCCCTTCCAGTTTGAATGCTATTGTTCTCAATACTGTTTTTGTGAATGGATGTCTCTTCTAAAGTTTTTCATGAACTAATATTTAATTGACTTTAATTTTAAGGTGAAACTTCCCCTCCAGTTTGAATGGTATTTTTCTCATATTGTTTTTCTGAATGGATGCCTGATCTTATTATTTTCATGAAATAATATTTAATTGACTTTAATTTTAACTTGAAACTTCTCTTCCAGTTTGAATGCTATTTTTCTCAATACTGTTTTTGTGAATGGATGTCTCTTCTAAAGTTTTTCATGAACTAATATTTAATTGACTTTAATTTTAAGTTGAAACTTCCCTTCAAGTTTGAATGGTATTTTTCTCAAAACTGTTTTTGTGAATGGATGCCTCATCTTAATATTTTCATGAACCAATATTTAATTGACTTTAATTTTAAGTTAAAACCTTCTTTCCAGTTTGAATGGTATTGTGCTCAAAACTGTTTTTGTGAATGGATGCCTAATCTTAATATTTTAAGGTACTAATATTTAATTGACTTTAAATTTAAGGTTAGACTTCCCTTCCATTTTGAGTGGTATTATTCTCCATACTGTTGTTGTGAATAGATGCCTCATCCTAATATGTCTCATCTTAATATGTTCATGAACTAATATTTAATTGACTTTAATTTTAAGTTGAAACTTCCCTTCCAGTTTGAATGCTATTGTTCTCAATACTGTTTTTGTGAATGGATGTCTCTTCTAAAGTTTTTTGTGAACTATTATTTAATTTTTCATTTAAATTTTAAGGTGAGACTTCCCTTCCAGTTTGAATGGTATTTTTCTCAATATTGTTTTTCTGAATGGATGCCTGATCTTATTATTTTCATGAAATAATATTTAATTGACTTTAATTTTAACTTGAAACTTCTCTTCCAGTTTGAATGCTATTTTTCTCAATACTGTTTTTGTGAATGGATGTCTCTTCTAAAGTTTTTCATGAACTAATATTTAATTGACTTTAATTTTAAGTTGAAACTTCCCTTCGAGTTTGAATGGTATTTTTCTCAAAACTGTTTTTGTGAATGGATGCCTCATCTTAATATTTTCATGAACCAATATTTAATTGACTTTAATTTTAAGTTAAAACCTTCTTTCCAGTTTGAATGGTATTGTGCTCAAAACTGTTTTTGTGAATGGATGCCTAATCTTAATATTTTAAGGTACTAATATTTAATTGACTTTAATTTTAAGGTTAGACTTCCCTTCCATTTTGAGTGGTATTATTCTCCATACTGTTGTTGTGAATAGATGCCTCATCCTAATATGTCTCATCTTAATATGTTCATGAACTAATATTTAATTGACTTTAATTTTAAGTTGAAACTTCCCTTCCAGTGTGAATGCTATTGTTCTCAATACTGTTTTTGTGAATGGATGTCTCTTCTAAAGTTTTTTGTGAACTATTATTTAATTTTTCATTTAAATTTTAAGGTGAGACTTCCCTTCCAGTTTGAATGGTATTTTTCTCAATATTGTTTTTCTGAATGGATGCCTGATCTTATTATTTTCATGAAATAATATTTAATTGACTTTAATTTTAACTTGAAACTTCCCTCCAGTTTGAATGGTATTGTTCTCAACACTGTTTTTGTGAATGTATGCCTAATCTTAATATTTTAAGAAACTAATATCTAATTGACTTTAATTTTAAGGTGAGACTTCCTTTCCAGTTTGAATGGTATTTGTCTCAAAACTGTTTTTGTGAATGATGCCTCATCTTATTATTTTCATGAACCAATATTTAATTGACTTTAATTTTAAGTTGAAACTTCCTTTCCAGTCTGAATGGTATTGTTCTCAAAACTGTTTTTGTGAATGGATGCCTAATCTTAATATTTTAAGGTACTAATATTTAATTGACTTTAATTTTAAGGTTAGACTTCCCTTCCATTTTGAATGGTATTGTTCTCCATACTGCTGATGTGAATGGATGCCTCATCTTAATATTTTCATGAACTAATATTCAATTGACTTCAATTTTAAATTGAAACTTCCTTTCCAGTTTAATGGTATTGTTCTCCAAACTGTTTTTGTGAATGGATGCCTCATCTTATTATTTTCATGAAATAATATTTAATTGACTTTAATTTTAACTTGAAACTTCCCTTCCAGTTTGAATGCTATTGTTCTCAATACTGTTTTTGTGAATGGATGTCTCTTCTAAAGTTTTTCATGAAATAATATTTAATTGACTTTAATTTTAAGTTGAGACTCCCCTGCCACGTTAGATGGTATTGTTCTGAATACTCATTTTTTGAATGAATGCCTGGTCGTAATATTTTCATGCGCTATTATTAAACTGACTTTAATTTTAAGTTGAAACATCCCTTCCAATTTGAATGATATTGTTCTCCATACTGCTGTTGTGAATGGATGCCTCAACCTAATGTGTCTCATCTTAATATGTTCATGAAATAATATTTAATTGACTTTAATTTTAACTTGAAACTTCCCTTCCAGTTTGAATGCTATTGTTCTCAATACTGTTTTTGTGAATGGATGTCTCTTCTAAAGTTTTTCATGAACTAATATTTAATTGACTTTAATTTTAAGGTGAAACTTCCCCTCCAGTTTGAATGGTATTTTTCTCATATTGTTTTTCTGAATGGATGCCTGATCTTATTATTTTCATGAAATAATATTTAATTGACTTTAATTTTAACTTGAAACTTCTCTTCCAGTTTGAATGCTATTTTTCTCAATACTGTTTTTGTGAATGGATGTCTCTTCTAAAGTTTTTCATGAACTAATATTTAATTGACTTTAATTTTAAGTTGAAACTTCCCTTCGAGTTTGAATGGTATTTTTCTCAAAATTGTTTTTGTGAATGGATGCCTCATCTTAATATTTTCATGAACCAATATTTAATTGACTTTAATTTTAAGTTAAAACCTTCTTTCCAGTTTGAATGGTATTGTGCTCAAAACTGTTTTTGTGAATGGATGCCTAATCTTAATATTTTAAGGTACTAATATTTAATTGACTTTAAATTTAAGGTTAGACTTCCCTTCCATTTTGAGTGGTATTATTCTCCATACTGTTGTTGTGAATAGATGCCTCATCCTAATATGTCTCATCTTAATATGTTCATGAACTAATATTTAATTGACTTTAATTTTAAGTTGAAACTTCCCTTCCAGTTTGAATGCTATTGTTCTCAATACTGTTTTTGTGAATGGATGTCTCTTCTAAAGTTTTTTGTGAACTATTATTTAATTTTTCATTTAAATTTTAAGGTGAGACTTCCCTTCCAGTTTGAATGGTATTTTTCTCAATATTGTTTTTCTGAATGGATGCCTGATCTTATTATTTTCATGAAATAATATTTAATTGACTTTAATTTTAACTTGAAACTTCCCTCCAGTTTGAATGGTATTGTTCTCAACACTGTTTTTGTGAATGTATGCCTAATCTTAATATTTTAAGAAACTAATATCTAATTGACTTTAATTTTAAGGTGAGACTTCCTTTCCAGTTTGAATGGTATTTGTCTCAAAACTGTTTTTGTGAATGATGCCTCATCTTATTATTTTCATGAACCAATATTTAATTGACTTTAATTTTAAGTTGAAACCTCCTTTCCAGTCTGAATGGTATTGTTCTCAAAACTGTTTTTGTGAATGGATGCCTAATCTTAATATTTTAAGGTACTAATATTTAATTGACTTTAATTTTAAGGTTAGACTTCCCTTCCATTTTGAATGGTATTGTTCTCCATACTGCTGTTGTGAATGGATGCCTCATCTTAATATTTTCATGAACTAATATTCAATTGACTTCAATTTTAAATTGAAACTTCCTTTCCAGTTTAATGGTATTGTTCTCCAAACTGTTTTTGTGAATGGATGCCTCATCTTATTATTTTCATGAAATAATATTTAATTGACTTTAATTTTAACTTGAAACTTCCCTTCCAGTTTGAATGCTATTGTTCTCAATACTGTTTTTGTGAATGGATGTCTCTTCTAAAGTTTTTCATGAACTAATATTTAATTGACTTTAATTTTAAGTTGAGACTCCCCTGCCACGTTAGATGGTATTGTTCTGAATACTCATTTTTTGAAGGAATGCCTGGCCGTAATATTTTCATGCGCTATTATTAAACTGACTTTAATTTTAAGTTGAAACATCCCTTCCAATTTGAATGATGTTGTTCTCCATACTGCTGTTGTGAATGGATGCCTCAACCTAATATGTCTCATCTTAATATGTTCATGAAATAATATTTAATTGACTTTAATTTTAACTTGAAACTTCCCTTCCAGTTTGAATGCTATTGTTCTCAATACTGTTTTTGTGAATGGATGTCTCTTCTAAAGTTTTTCATGAACTAATATTTAATTGACTTTAATTTTAAGTTGAGACTCCCCTGCCACGTTAGATGGTATTGTTCTGAATACTCATTTTTTGAATGAATGCCTGGTCGTAATATTTTCATGCGCTATTATTAAACTGACTTTAATTTTAAGTTGAAACATCCCTTCCAATTTGAATGATATTGTTCTCCATACTGCTGTTGTGAATGGATGCCTCAACCTAATATGTCTCATCTTAATATGTTCATGAAATAATATTTAATTGACTTTAATTTTAACTTGAAACTTCCCTTCCAGTTTGAATGCTATTGTTCTCAATACTGTTTTTGTGAATGGATGTCTCTTCTAAAGTTTTTCATGAACTAATATTTAATTGACTTTAATTTTAAGGTGAAACTTCCCCTCCAGTTTGAATGGTATTTTTCTCAATATTGTTTTTCTGAATGGATGCCTGATCTTATTATTTTCATGAAATAATATTTAATTGACTTTAATTTTAACTTGAAACTTCTCTTCCAGTTTGAATGCTATTTTTCTCAATACTGTTTTTGTGAATGGATGTCTCTTCTAAAGTTTTTCATGAACTAATATTTAATTGACTTTAATTTTAAGTTGAAACTTCCCTTCGAGTTTGAATGGTATTTTTCTCAAAACTGTTTTTGTGAATGGATGCCTCAACTTAATATTTTCATGAACCAATATTTAATTGACTTTAATTTTAAGTTAAAACCTTCTTTCCAGTTTGAATGGTATTGTGCTCAAAACTGTTTTTGTGAATGGATGCCTAATCTTAATATTTTAAGGTACTAATATTTAATTGACTTTAAATTTAAGGTTAGACTTCCCTTCCATTTTGAGTGGTATTATTCTCCATACTGTTGTTGTGAATAGATGCCTCATCCTAATATGTCTCATCTTAAGGTAGTATCCCTACAACTTTTGTCAAAATTTCGAACTTCTCAAAAAAAATCCAAACTACACTGAACGTAATAAGTAACATCCGTGCTTCAAGATGATATATCATTTATTGAATAAATTTTGTTTGCTGGTGCCTATAAAGACATTTTAGTAAGGGGTGTATTTTTAAATTTCCCTAGCAACCGCCTTGACAACAATTTTGTTGTTGTTTAGGGGCTCTTTGGCCCCCCTTCACCCTCCCAAAGGCAGAGTTTTAAAAGAATCCTTCAGATCGACTGTGGAGGAGCATTGTAACTGGACCAGAGGCTGACTATCTCGTTTCCGCACTGATCAAAGTTCTTGATATTGTTGGGTTGAACCTGAATGGCGAAGATGTTTCCAGTTAAAAAATTATTTCAGTTATTATCTATCTAAAATGGGAAACAAGCGAGCTCGTCTCAATAAGAGGAAGGTGCCAAAGTTTAGAGGAAATCAATTTACTGAAAAGGTAACTGACGAACAACCTGTTGAGACAGCACAATTAGCAGTACCGACTGAGGATGGAAGTAGGCCAACAGCAGCACAATCGATGCTTCGACCTAGGCCATTTTTTCCACAAGAAGAAGGAGCAAATGATAATCAAAGCAATATGTTTTATGATGAACAGTTTGATTATAATTTCGTAATCTACTTTCCAGTGCTAAAACTTATGTTCTCAGAGTTTTCAAGATGCCCAGTGGAAGGCTGTAATTCACAGTTGTCAGTCGACATGGAAGTTTCAAAGAAAAATGGTATGTGCCAAACAATAGAAGTCATTTGCCCTGTTTGTGGATTTATCAAATCTTTTTACTCATCCCGTAAGCAGATAAGCCTTACCAGAGCTAAATCAGGTAAAGCCTTTTTTGACATAAATCTGAGAAGTGTTCTGGCTATGCGAGAGATCGGTAAAGGCTATGAAGGATTGTCAAAATTCTGTACAGTGATGAACATGCCTGCACCAATGTCTCAAACTAGTTATGATAACTGTGTTGATGAAATACATTGGGCTTATCAACTAGAAAAAGAGGTTTCAATGCAAAAAGTTGCATTATCTGTTCATGAAGATACAAAAATACCCCCAACTGACATTTCTCAGTGTACAGTCTCTCTAGATGGCTCATGGCAAACAAGAGGCTATTCGTCAATCAATGGAGTTGTCACATGCATGTATGACAGTAAATGCATTGACTATGATATTCGTTCAAAACGCTGCAAAGGTTGCTCAAAATGGAGCAAGGAGAGTATGAATACGCCAGAATACATTGAGTGGAAATCGAGTCATGTTTGTCCAGCTAACCATGCAGGATCATCATCGTCAATGGAATCAGCTGGTGCAGTAGCCATTTTCAAGCGTTCTACCATCAAATACAATATTCAATACACAAACTATCTTGGAGATGGTGATAGTTCTTCTTTTGCAGCTGTTCATGATGCAAAGCCATATGGTCCTGATGTAGTCATCAATAAACTAGAGTGCATTGGACACATTCAAAAGCGAATTGGTGGTCGTTTGAGAGATTTGAAATCTAAACACAGGGGACAAAAATTGAGTGATGGAAAGGGTATATCAGGAAGGGGAAGATTAACAGATTCTGCAATAAATAAGCTTCAAAATTACTTTGGCATTGCTATACGAAACAACCTTGAATCAGTCTATGCCATGAAGAAATGCATCTATGCTTCACTTTTTCATAACTCCTCATTAGATGACGAAAAAAGACACCAGTTCTGCCCAAGGTCCAAAGAAAGCTGGTGCTCATGGCAAAAAGAAAAAGCAGAAGGAAAGAGCCCAAGTTTCCAACCAAAGCTTAATCTTCCAAAAGCCATTTATGACCTTGCCGTGCCTATTTACAAAGAGCTGACAGCCGAAAGTCTTCTTCAAAAATGCTTGCATGGGAAAACTCAAAACGCCAATGAGGCACTCCATGGTCTAATATGGCAAAGATGCCCAAAAACTGTTTATTGTGGCAGAAAGAATCTAGAAGTTGGTGTTGCAAGTGCTGTTTGTGCAATTAATGATGGTCAAGCTGCAATTAAGTATGTTTTGGAGAGAATGTCTCTGAAACCAGGAGCACAAGCCGAAAAAAGATTGACATTGAGTTCAAGAAAACGTAAACAACAAGTCAAATTACGCAATTCTGAAAGAGCAAAGAAGAGGAGAAAGCAGCTTAGAAGCATAAAAAAGGGATGGAATGACACTTTAAAGGAGGTAGAGGGTGAAATATATGGTGCTGGCAAATTTTAGGGGATTCTTTTGGTGTTTAACAATCAATTCGGAACAAAATCAGTGAAAATTTAGCAAAAAAATGTTTCTAAAAATTTCTCTGATTTCGCACATTGGTTAACATTTGGACGGACATTGCTCAAGAACGATAAAAGATATTCAGGTTTTGTTTTTTGCTATCAATAAATTAGTGTCTGGTTTAATGCATCCACCAAAGAAATTTCCCTGTTCAATTTATTCCTTATAAAAATATTTTCATCAATTTTCTCAAAAACCGCCAAAAATCTAACTTTTCAACAATTTTTGGAAAAAAAAATTCATAAAAAATCCTTAAAAATATATCCTTGGTAGAAGCATTAAAGTAGACATTAGAGAACATTCTGATCATGTTAAAAGGTTTCTAAAGCCAAAAATTTCTTAGAAATCCATTACCTAATGAGTGGTACTTTTTTTGTATAAATGTTGCCATGGAGACGGCTAATTAGCATTTTTTGAAATTTTTCTATCAAACTTGACTTGACCTGATTAAGAGACATCTATCTAATATAGAATAAAACCCAAGGCTTACAAACTGTAGAGTTTTCAAAAGTTGTAGGGTTACTACCTTAATATGTTCATGAACTAATATTTAATTGACTTTAATTTTAAGTTGAAACTTCCCTTCCAGTTTGAATGCTATTGTTCTCAATACTGTTTTTGTGAATGGATGCCTGATCTTATTATTTTCATGAAATAATATTTAATTGACTTTAATTTTAACTTGAAACTTCCCTCCAGTTTGAATGGTATTGTTCTCAACACTGTTTTTGTGAATGTATGCCTAATCTTAATATTTTAAGAAACTAATATCTAATTGACTTTAATTTTAAGGTGAGACTTCCTTTCCAGTTTGAATGGTATTTGTCTCAAAACTGTTTTTGTGAATGATGCCTCATCTTATTATTTTCATGAACCAATATTTAATTGACTTTAATTTTAAGTTGAAACTTCCTTTCCAGTCTGAATGGTATTGTTCTCAAAACTGTTTTTGTGAATGGATGCCTAATCTTAATATTTTAAGGTACTAATATTTAATTGACTTTAATTTTAAGGTTAGACTTCCCTTCCATTTTGAATGGTATTGTTCTCCATACTGCTGTTGTGAATGGATGCCTCATCTTAATATTTTCATGAACTAATATTCAATTGACTTCAATTTTAAATTGAAACTTCCTTTCCAGTTTAATGGTATTGTTCTCCAAACTGTTTTTGTGAATGGATGCCTCATCTTATTATTTTCATGAAATAATATTTAATTGACTTTAATTTTAACTTGAAACTTCCCTTCCAGTTTGAATGCTATTGTTCTCAATACTGTTTTTGTGAATGGATGTCTCTTCTAAAGTTTTTCATGAAATAATATTTAATTGACTTTAATTTTAAGTTGAGACTCCCCTGCCACGTTAGATGGTATTGTTCTGAATACTCATTTTTTGAATGAATGCCTGGTCGTAATATTTTCATGCGCTATTATTAAACTGACTTTAATTTTAAGTTGAAACATCCCTTCCAATTTGAATGATATTGTTCTCCATACTGCTGTTGTGAATGGATGCCTCAACCTAATGTGTCTCATCTTAATATGTTCATGAAATAATATTTAATTGACTTTAATTTTAACTTGAAACTTCCCTTCCAGTTTGAATGCTATTGTTCTCAATACTGTTTTTGTGAATGGATGTCTCTTCTAAAGTTTTTCATGAACTAATATTTAATTGACTTTAATTTTAAGGTGAAACTTCCCCTCCAGTTTGAATGGTATTTTTCTCAATATTGTTTTTCTGAATGGATGCCTGATCTTATTATTTTCATGAAATAATATTTAATTGACTTTAATTTTAACTTGAAACTTCTCTTCCAGTTTGAATGCTATTTTTCTCAATACTGTTTTTGTGAATGGATGTCTCTTCAAAAGTTTTTCATGAACTAATATTTAATTGACTTTAATTTTAAGTTGAAACTTCCCTTCGAGTTTGAATGGTATTTTTCTCAAAACTGTTTTTGTGAATGGATGCCTCATCTTAATATTTTCATGAACCAATATTTAATTGACTTTAATTTTAACTTGAAACTTCCCTCCAGTTTGAATGGTATTGTTCTCAACACTGTTTTTGTGAATGTATGCCTAATCTTAATATTTTAAGAAACTAATATCTAATTGACTTTAATTTTAAGGTGAGACTTCCTTTCCAGTTTGAATGGTATTTGTCTCAAAACTGTTTTTGTGAATGATGCCTCATCTTATTATTTTCATGAACCAATATTTAATTGACTTTAATTTTAAGTTGAAACTTCCTTTCCAGTCTGAATGGTATTGTTCTCAAAACTGTTTTTGTGAATGGATGCCTAATCTTAATATTTTAAGGTACTAATATTTAATTGACTTTAATTTTAAGGTTAGACTTCCCTTCCATTTTGAATGGTATTGTTCTCCATACTGCTGTTGTGAATGGATGCCTCAACCTAATATGTCTCATCTTAATATTTTCATGAACTAAAATTTAATTGACTTTAATTTTAAGTTGAAAGTTCCCTTCCAGTTTGAATGCTATTGTTCTCCATACTGTTGCTGTGAATGGATACCTCATCTTAATATTTTCATGAACTAATATTCAATTGACTTTAATTTTAAGTTGAAACTTCCTTTCCAGTTTGAATGGTATTTTTCTCAAAATTGTTTTTGTGAATAGATGCCTCATCCTAATATTTTCATGAAACAATATTTAATTGAATTTAATTGTAAGTTGAGACTCCCCTGCCACGTTAGATGGTATTGTTCTGAATACTCTTTTTCTGAATGGATGCCTGATCTTTTTATTTACATGCACTATTATTGAACTGACTTTAATTTTAAGTTGAAACTTCCCTTCCAGTTTGAATGCTATTGTTCTCAATACTGTTTTTGTGAATGGATGTCTATTCTAAAGTTTTTCATGAACCAATATTTAATTGACTTTAATTTTAAGTTAAAACCTCCTTTCGAGTTTGAATGGTATTGTGCTCAAAACTGTTTTTGTAAATGGATGCCTAATCTTAATATTTTAAGGTACTAATATTTAATTGACTTTAATTTTAAGGTTAGACTTCCCTTCCATTTTGAATGCTATTGTTCTCAATACTGTTTTTGTGAATGGATGTCTATTCTAAAGTTTTTCATGAACCAATATTTAATTGACTTTAATTTTAAGTTAAAACCTCCTTTCCAGTTTGAATGGTATTGTTCTCAAAACTGTTTATGTGAATGGATGCCTAATCTTAATATTTTAAGGTACTAATATTTAATTGACTTTAATTTTAAGGTTAGACTTCCCTTCCATTTTGAATGGTATTGTTCTCCATACTGCTGTTGTGAATGGATGCCTCAACCTAATATGTCTCATCTTAATATTTTCATGAACTAAAATTTAATTGACTTTAATTTTAAGTTGAAACTTCCCTTCCAGTTTGAATGCTATTGTTCTCTATACTGTTGCTGTGAATGGATACCTCATCTTAATATTTTCATGAACTAATATTCAATTGACTTTAATTTTAAATTGAAACTTCCTTTCCAGTTTAATGGTATTGTTCCCCAAACTGTTTTTGTGAATGGATGCCTCATCTTAATATTTTCATCAACCAATATTTAATTGACTTTAATTTTAAGTTGAAACTTCCTTTCCAGTTTGAATGGTATTTTTCTCAAAATTGTTTTTGTGAATAGATGCCTCATCTTAATATTTTCATGAAACAATATTTAATTGAATTTAATTTTAAGTTGAGACTCCCCTGCCACGTTAGATGGTATTGTTCTGAATACTCTTGTTCTGAATGGATGCCTGATCTTTTTATTTACATGCACTATTATTGAACTGACTTTAATTTTAAGTTGAAACTTCCCTTCCAGTTTGAATGCTATTGTTCTCAATACTGTTTTTGTGAATGGATGTCTATTCTAAAGTTTTTCATGAACCAATATTTAATTGACTTTAATTTTAAGTTAAAACCTCCTTTCGAGTTTGAATGGTATTGTGCTCAAAACTGTTTTTGTAAATGGATGCCTAATCTTAATATTTTAAGGTACTAATATTTAATTGACTTTAATTTTAAGGTTAGACTTCCCTTCCATTTTGAAAGGTATTGTTCTCCATACTGTTGTTGTGAATGGATGCCTCATCCTAATATGACTCATCTTAATATGTTCATGAACTAATATTTAATTGACTTTAATTTTAAGTTGAAACTTCCCTTCCAGTTTGAATGCTATTGTTCTCAATACTGGTTTTGTGAATGGATGTCTCTTCTAAAGTTTTTCATGAACTATTACTTAATTTTTCATTTAAATTTTAAGGTGAGATTTCCCTTCCAGTTTGAATGGTATTTTTCTCAATATTGTTTTTCTGAATGGATGCCTGATCTTATTATTTTCATGAAATTATATTTAATTGACTTTAATTTTAAGTTGAAACTTCCCTTCCAGTTTGAATGCTATTGTTCTCAACACTGTTTTTGTGAATGTATGCCTAATCTTAATATTTTAAGAAACTAATATCTAATTGACTTTAATTTTAAGGTGAGACTTCCCTTCCAGTCTGAATGGTATTGTTCTCAAAACTGTTTTTGTGAATGGATGCCTAATCTTAATATTTTAAGGTACTAATATTTAATTGACTTTAATTTTAAGGTTAGACTTCCCTTCCATTTTGAATGGTATTGTTCTCCATACTGCTGTTGTGAATGGATGCCTCAACCTAATATGTCTCATCTTAATATTTTCATGAACTAAAATTTAATTGACTTTAATTTTAAGTTGAAACTTCCCTTCCAGTTTGAATGCTATTGTTCTCCATACTGTTGCTGTGAATGGATACCTCATCTTAGTATTTTCATGATCTAATATTCAATTGACTTTAATTTTAAATTGAAACTTCCTTTCCAGTTTAATGGTATTGTTCTCCAAACTGTTTTTGTGAATGGATGCCTCATCTTAATATTTTCATCAACCAATATTTAATTGACTTTAATTTTAAGTTGAAACTTCCTTTCCAGTTTGAATGGTATTTTTCTCAAAATTGTTTTTGTGAATAGATGCCTCATCTTAATATTTTCATGAAACAATATTTAATTGAATTTAATTGTAAGTTGAGACTCCCCTGCCACGTTAGATGGTATTGTTCTGAATACTCTTTTTCTGAATGGATGCCTGATCTTTTTATTTACATGCACTATTATTGAACTGACTTTAATTTTAAGTTGAAACTTCCCTTCCAGTTTGAATGCTATTGTTCTCAATACTGTTTTTGTGAATGGATGTCTATTCTAAAGTTTTTCATGAACCAATATTTAATTGACTTTAATTTTAAGTTAAAACCTCCTTTCGAGTTTGAATGGTATTGTGCTCAAAACTGTTTTTGTAAATGGATGCCTAATCTTAATATTTTAAGGTACTAATATTTAATTGACTTTAATTTTAAGGTTAGACTTCCCTTCCATTTTGAATGGTATTGTTCTCCATACTGTTGTTGTGAATGGATGCCTCATCCTAATATGACTCATCTTAATATGTTCATGAACTAATATTTAATTGACTTTAATTTTAAGTTGAAACTTCCCTTCCAGTTTGAATGCTATTGTTCTCAATACTGGTTTTGTGAATGGATGTCTCTTCTAAAGTTTTTCATGAACTATTACTTAATTTTTCATTTAAATTTTAAGGTGAGATTTCCCTTCCAGTTTGAATGGTATTTTTCTCAATATTGTTTTTCTGAATGGATGCCTGATCTTATTATTTTCATGAAATAATATTTAATTGACTTTAATTTTAAGTTGAAACTTCCCTTCCAGTTTGAATGCTATTGTTCTCAACACTTTATTTGTGAATGTATGCCTAATCTTAATATTTTAAGAAACAAATATCTAATTGACTTTAATTTTAAGGTGAGACTTCCCTTCCAGTTTGAATGCTATTGTTCTCAATACTGTTTTTGTGAATGGAAGTCTATTCTAAAGTTTTTCATGAACCAATATTTAATTGACTTTAATTGTAAGTTAAAACCTCCTTTCCAGTTTGAATGGTATTGTTCTCAAAACTGTTTTTGTGAATGGATGCCTAATCTTAATATTTTAAGGTACTAATATTTAATTGACTTTAATTTTAAGGTTAGACTTCCCTTCCATTTTGAATGGTATTGTTCTCCATACTGCTGTTGTGAATGGATGCCTCAACCTAATATGTCTCATCTTAATATTTTCATGAACTAAAATTTAATTGACTTTAATTTTAAGTTGAAACTTCCCTTCCAGTTTGAATGCTATTGTTCTCCATACTGTTGCTGTGAATGGATACCTCATCTCAATATTTTCATGAACTAATATTCAATTGACTTTAATTTTAAATTGAAACTTCCTTTCCAGTTTAATGGTATTGTTCCCCAAACTGTTTTTGTGAATGGATGCCTCATCTTAATATTTTCATCAACCAATATTTAATTGACTTTAATTTTAAGTTGAAACTTCCTTTCCAGTTTGAATGGTATTTTTCTCAAAATTGTTTTTGTGAATAGATGCCTCATCTTAATATTTTCATGAAACAATATTTAATTGAATTTAATTTTAAGTTGAGACTCCCCTGCCACGTTAGATGGTATTGTTCTGAATACTCTTGTTCTGAATGGATGCCTGATCTTTTTATTTACATGCACTATTATTGAACTGACTTTAATTTTAAGTTGAAACTTCCCTTCCAGTTTGAATGCTATTGTTCTCAATACTGTTTTTGTGAATGGATGTCTACTCTAAAGTTTTTCATGAACCAATATTTAATTGACTTTAATTTTAAGTTAAAACCTCCTTTCGAGTTTGAATGGTATTGTGCTCAAAACTGTTTTTGTAAATGGATGCCTAATCTTAATATTTTAAGGTACTAATATTTAATTGACTTTAATTTTAAGGTTAGACTTCCCTTCCATTTTGAAAGGTATTGTTCTCCATACTGTTGTTGTGAATGGATGCCTCATCCTAATATGACTCATCTTAATATGTTCATGAACTAATATTTAATTGACTATAATTTTAAGTTGAAACTTCCCTTCCAGTTTGAATGCTATTGTTCTCAATACTGGTTTTGTGAATGGATGTCTCTTCTAAAGTTTTTCATGAACTATTACTTAATTTTTCATTTAAATTTTAAGGTGAGATTTCCCTTCCAGTTTGAATGGTATTTTTCTCAATATTGTTTTTCTGAATGGATGCCTGATCTTATTATTTTCATGAACTAATATTCAATTGACTTTAATTTTAAATTGAAACTTCCTTTCCAGTTTAATGGTATTGTTCCCCAAACTGTTTTTGTGAATGGATGCCTCATCTTAATATTTTCATCAACCAATATTTAATTGACTTTAATTTTAAGTTGAAACTTCCTTTCCAGTTTGAATGGTATTTTTCTCAATACTGTTTTTGTGAATGGATGCCTCATCTTAATATTTTCATGAAACAATATTTAATTATTTACATGCACTATTATTGAACTGACTTTAATTTTAAGGTTAGACTTCCCTTCCATTTTGAATGGTATTGTTCTCCATACTGTTGTTGTGAATGGATGCCGCATCCTAATATGACTCATCTTAATATGTTCATGAACTAATATTAAATTGACTTTAATTCTAAGTTGAAACTTCCCTTCCAGTTTGAATGCTATTGTTCTCAATACTGGTTTTGTGAATGGATGTCTCTTCTAAAGTTTTTCATGAACTATTACTTAATTTTTCATTTAAATTTTAAGGTGAGATTTCCCTTCCAGTTTGAATGGTATTTTTCTCAATATTGTTTTTCTGAATGGATGCCTGATCTTATTATTTTCATGAAATAATATTTAATTGACTTTAATTTTAAGTTGAAACTTCCCTTCCAGTTTGAATGCTATTGTTCTCAACGCTGTATTTGTGAATGTATGCCTAATCTTCATATTTTAAGAAACTAATATCTAATTGACTTTAATTTTAAGGTGAGACTTCCCTTCCAGTTTGAATGCTATTGTTCTCAATACTGTTTTTGTGAATGGATGTCTATTCTAAAGTTTTTCATGAACCAATATTTAATTGACTTTAATTTTAAGTTAAAACCTCCTTTCCAGTTTGAATGGTATTGTTCTCAAAACTGTTTTTGTGAATGGATGCCTAATCTTAATATTTTAAGGTACTAATATTTAATTGACTTTAATTTTAAGGTTAGACTTCCCTTCCATTTTGAATGGTATTGTTCTCCATACTGCTGTTGTGAATGGATGCCTCAACCTAATATGTCTCATCTTAATATTTTCATGAACTAAAATTTAATTGACTTTAATTTTAAGTTGAAACTTCCCTTCCAGTTTGAATGCTATTGTTCTCTATACTGTTGCTGTGAATGGATACCTCATCTTAATATTTTCATGAACTAATATTCAATTGACTTTAATTTTAAATTGAAACTTCCTTTCCAGTTTAATGGTATTGTTCCCCAAACTGTTTTTGTGAATGGATGCCTCATCTTAATATTTTCATCAACCAATATTTAATTGACTTTAATTTTAAGTTGAAACTTCCTTTCCAGTTTGAATGGTATTTTTCTCAAAATTGTTTTTGTGAATAGATGCCTCATCTTAATATTTTCATGAAACAATATTTAATTGAATTTAATTTTAAGTTGAGACTCCCCTGCCACGTTAGATGGTATTGTTCTGAATACTCTTGTTCTGAATGGATGCCTGATCTTTTTATTTACATGCACTATTATTGAACTGACTTTAATTTTAAGTTGAAACTTCCCTTCCAGTTTGAATGCTATTGTTCTCAATACTGTTTTTGTGAATGGATGTCTATTCTAAAGTTTTTCATGAACCAATATTTAATTGACTTTAATTTTAAGTTAAAACCTCCTTTCGAGTTTGAATGGTATTGTGCTCAAAACTGTTTTTGTAAATGGATGCCTAATCTTAATATTTTAAGGTACTAATATTTAATTGACTTTAATTTTAAGGTTAGACTTCCCTTCCATTTTGAAAGGTATTGTTCTCCATACTGTTGTTGTGAATGGATGCCTCATCCTAATATGACTCATCTTAATATGTTCATGAACTAATATTTAATTGACTTTAATTTTAAGTTGAAACTTCCCTTCCAGTTTGAATGCTATTGTTCTCAATACTGGTTTTGTGAATGGATGTCTCTTCTAAAGTTTTTCATGAACTATTACTTAATTTTTCATTTAAATTTTAAGGTGAGATTTCCCTTCCAGTTTGAATGGTATTTTTCTCAATATTGTTTTTCTGAATGGATGCCTGATCTTATTATTTTCATGAAATTATATTTAATTGACTTTAATTTTAAGTTGAAACTTCCCTTCCAGTTTGAATGCTATTGTTCTCAACACTGTTTTTGTGAATGTATGCCTAATCTTAATATTTTAAGAAACTAATATCTAATTGACTTTAATTTTAAGGTGAGACTTCCCTTCCAGTCTGAATGGTATTGTTCTCAAAACTGTTTTTGTGAATGGATGCCTAATCTTAATATTTTAAGGTACTAATATTTAATTGACTTTAATTTTAAGGTTAGACTTCCCTTCCATTTTGAATGGTATTGTTCTCCATACTGCTGTTGTGAATGGATGCCTCAACCTAATATGTCTCATCTTAATATTTTCATGAACTAAAATTTAATTGACTTTAATTTTAAGTTGAAACTTCCCTTCCAGTTTGAATGCTATTGTTCTCCATACTGTTGCTGTGAATGGATACCTCATCTTAGTATTTTCATGATCTAATATTCAATTGACTTTAATTTTAAATTGAAACTTCCTTTCCAGTTTAATGGTATTGTTCTCCAAACTGTTTTTGTGAATGGATGCCTCATCTTAATATTTTCATCAACCAATATTTAATTGACTTTAATTTTAAGTTGAAACTTCCTTTCCAGTTTGAATGGTATTTTTCTCAAAATTGTTTTTGTGAATAGATGCCTCATCTTAATATTTTCATGAAACAATATTTAATTGAATTTAATTTTCAGTTGAGACTCCCCTGCCACGTTAGATGGTATTGTTCTGAATACTCTTTTTCTGAATGGATGCCTGATCTTTTTATTTACATGCACTATTATTGAACTGACTTTAATTTTAAGTTGAAACTTCCCTTCCAGTTTGAATGCTATTGTTCTCAATACTGTTTTTGTGAATGGATGTCTATTCTAAAGTTTTTCATGAACCAATATTTAATTGACTTTAATTTTAAGTTAAAACCTCCTTTCGAGTTTGAATGGTATTGTGCTCAAAACTGTTTTTGTAAATGGATGCCTAATCTTAATATTTTAAGGTACTAATATTTAATTGACTTTAATTTTAAGGTTAGACTTCCCTTCCATTTTGAATGGTATTGTTCTCCATACTGTTGTTGTGAATGGATGCCTCATCCTAATATGACTCATCTTAATATGTTCATGAACTAATATTTAATTGACTTTAATTTTAAGTTGAAACTTCCCTTCCAGTTTGAATGCTATTGTTCTCAATACTGGTTTTGTGAATGGATGTCTCTTCTAAAGTTTTTCATGAACTATTACTTAATTTTTCATTTAAATTTTAAGGTGAGATTTCCCTTCCAGTTTGAATGGTATTTTTCTCAATATTGTTTTTCTGAATGGATGCCTGATCTTATTATTTTCATGAAATAATATTTAATTGACTTTAATTTTAAGTTGAAACTTCCCTTCCAGTTTGAATGCTATTGTTCTCAACACTGTATTTGTGAATGTATGCCTAATCTTAATATTTTAAGAAACAAATATCTAATTGACTTTAATTTTAAGGTGAGACTTCCCTTCCAGTTTGAATGCTATTGTTCTCAATACTGTTTTTGTGAATGGAAGTCTATTCTAAAGTTTTTCATGAACCAATATTTAATTGACTTTAATTGTAAGTTAAAACCTCCTTTCCAGTTTGAATGGTATTGTTCTCAAAACTGTTTTTGTGAATGGATGCCTAATCTTAATATTTTAAGGTACTAATATTTAATTGACTTTAATTTTAAGGTTAGACTTCCCTTCCATTTTGAATGGTATTGTTCTCCATACTGCTGTTGTGAATGGATGCCTCAACCTAATATGTCTCATCTTAATATTTTCATGAACTAAAATTTAATTGACTTTAATTTTAAGTTGAAACTTCCCTTCCAGTTTGAATGCTATTGTTCTCCATACTGTTGCTGTGAATGGATACCTCATCTCAATATTTTCATGAACTAATATTCAATTGACTTTAATTTTAAATTGAAACTTCCTTTCCAGTTTAATGGTATTGTTCCCCAAACTGTTTTTGTGAATGGATGCCTCATCTTAATATTTTCATCAACCAATATTTAATTGACTTTAATTTTAAGTTGAAACTTCCTTTCCAGTTTGAATGGTATTTTTCTCAAAATTGTTTTTGTGAATAGATGCCTCATCTTAATATTTTCATGAAACAATATTTAATTGAATTTAATTTTAAGTTGAGACTCCCCTGCCACGTTAGATGGTATTGTTCTGAATACTCTTGTTCTGAATGGATGCCTGATCTTTTTATTTACATGCACTATTATTGAACTGACTTTAATTTTAAGTTGAAACTTCCCTTCCAGTTTGAATGCTATTGTTCTCAATACTGTTTTTGTGAATGGATGTCTATTCTAAAGTTTTTCATGAACCAATATTTAATTGACTTTAATTTTAAGTTAAAACCTCCTTTCGAGTTTGAATGGTATTGTGCTCAAAACTGTTTTTGGAAATGGATGCCTAATCTTAATATTTTAAGGTACTAATATTTAATTGACTTTAATTTTAAGGTTAGACTTCCCTTCCATTTTGAAAGGTATTGTTCTCCATACTGTTGTTGTGAATGGATGCCTCATCCTAATATGACTCATCTTAATATGTTCATGAACTAATATTTAATTGACTTTAATTTTAAGTTGAAACTTCCCTTCCAGTTTGAATGCTATTGTTCTCAATACTGGTTTTGTGAATGGATGTCTCTTCTAAAGTTTTTCATGAACTATTACTTAATTTTTCATTTAAATTTTAAGGTGAGATTTCCCTTCCAGTTTGAATGGTATTTTTCTCAATATTGTTTTTCTGAATGGATGCCTGATCTTATTATTTTCATGAACTAATATTCAATTGACTTTAATTTTAAATTGAAACTTCCTTTCACGTTTAATGGTATTGTTCCCCAAACTGTTTTTGTGAATGGATGCCTCATCTTAATATTTTCATCAACCAATATTTGATTGACTTTAATTTTAAGTTGAAACTTCCTTTCCAGTTTGAATGGTATTTTTCTCAAAATTGTTTTTGTGAATAGATGCCTCATCTTAATATTTTCATGAAACAATATTTAATTGAATTTAATTTTAAGTTGAGACTCCCCTGCCACGTTAGATGGTATTGTTCTGAATACTCTTTTTCTGAATGGATGCCTGATCTTTTTATTTACATGCACTATTATTGAACTGACTTTAATTTTAAGGTTAGACTTCCCTTCCATTTTGAATGGTATTGTTCTCCATACTGTTGTTGTGAATGGATGCCTCATCCTAATATGACTCATCTTAATATGTTCATGAACTAATATTAAATTGACTTTAATTCTAAGTTGAAACTTCCCTTCCAGTTTGAATGCTATTGTTCTCAATACTGGTTTTGTGAATGGATGTCTCTTCTAAAGTTTTTCATGAACTATTACTTAATTTTTCATTTAAATTTTAAGGTGAGATTTCCCTTCCAGTTTGAATGGTATTTTTCTCAATATTGTTTTTCTGAATGGATGCCTGATCTTATTATTTTCATGAAATAATATTTAATTGACTTTAATTTTAAGTTGAAACTTCCCTTCCAGTTTGAATGCTATTGTTCTCAACACTGTATTTGTGAATGTATGCCTAATCTTAATATCTTAAGAAACTAATATCTAATTGACTTTAATTTTAAGGTGAGACTTCCCTTCCAGTTTGAATGCAATTGTTCTCAATACTGTTTTTGTGAATGGATGTCTATTCTAAAGTTTTTCATGAACCAATATTTAATTGACTTTAATTTTAAGTTAAAACTTCCCTTCCAGTTTGAATGGTATTTTTCTCAAAATTGTTTTTGTGAATGGATGCCTCATCTTAATATTTTCATGAACCAATATTTAATTGACTTTAATTTTAAGTTAAAACCTTCTTTCCAGTTTGAATGGTATTGTGCTCAAAACTGTTTTTGTGAATGGATGCCTAATCTTAATATTTTAAGGTACTAATATTTAATTGACTTTAAATTTAAGGTTAGACTTCCCTTCCATTTTGAGTGGTATTATTCTCCATACTGTTGTTGTGAATAGATGCCTCATCCTAATATGTCTCATCTTAATATGTTCATGAACTAATATTTAATTGACTTTAATTTTAAGTTGAAACTTCCCTTCCAGTTTGAATGCTATTGTTCTCAATACTGTTTTTGTGAATGGATGTCTCTTCTAAAGTTTTTTGTGAACTATTATTTAATTTTTCATTTAAATTTTAAGGTGAGACTTCCCTTCCAGTTTGAATGGTATTTTTCTCAATATTGTTTTTCTGAATGGATGCCTGATCTTATTATTTTCATGAAATAATATTTAATTGACTTTAATTTTAACTTGAAACTTCCCTCCAGTTTGAATGGTATTGTTCTCAACACTGTTTTTGTGAATGTATGCCTAATCTTAATATTTTAAGAAACTAATATCTAATTGACTTTAATTTTAAGGTGAGACTTCCTTTCCAGTTTGAATGGTATTTGTCTCAAAACTGTTTTTGTGAATGATGCCTCATCTTATTATTTTCATGAACCAATATTTAATTGACTTTAATTTTAAGTTGAAACTTCCTTTCCAGTCTGAATGGTATTGTTCTCAAAACTGTTTTTGTGAATGGATGTCTCTTCTAAAGTTTTTCATGAAATGATATTTAATTGACTTTAATTTTAAGTTGAGACTCCCCTGCCACGTTAGATGGTATTGTTCTGAATACTCATTTTTTGAATGAATGCCTGGTCGTAATATTTTCATGCGCTATTATTAAACTGACTTTAATTTTAAGTTGAAACATCCCTTCCAATTTGAATGATATTGTTCTCCATACTGCTGTTGTGAATGGATGCCTCAACCTAATGTGTCTCATCTTAATATGTTCATGAAATAATATTTAATTGACTTTAATTTTAACTTGAAACTTCCCTTCCAGTTTGAATGCTATTGTTCTCAATACTGTTTTTGTGAATGGATGTCTCTTCTAAAGTTTTTCATGAACTAATATTTAATTGACTTTAATTTTAAGGTGAAACTTCCCCTCCAGTTTGAATGGTATTTTTCTCATATTGTTTTTCTGAATGGATGCCTGATCTTATTATTTTCATGAAATAATATTTAATTGACTTTAATTTTAACTTGAAACTTCTCTTCCAGTTTGAATGCTATTTTTCTCAATACTGTTTTTGTGAATGGATGTCTCTTCTAAAGTTTTTCATGAACTAATATTTAATTGACTTTAATTTTAAGTTGAAACTTCCCTTCAAGTTTGAATGGTATTTTTCTCAAAACTGTTTTTGTGAATGGATGCCTCATCTTAATATTTTCATGAACCAATATTTAATTGACTTTAATTTTAAGTTAAAACCTTCTTTCCAGTTTGAATGGTATTGTGCTCAAAACTGTTTTTGTGAATGGATGCCTAATCTTAATATTTTAAGGTACTAATATTTAATTGACTTTAAATTTAAGGTTAGACTTCCCTTCCATTTTGAGTGGTATTATTCTCCATACTGTTGTTGTGAATAGATGCCTCATCCTAATATGTCTCATCTTAATATGTTCATGAACTAATATTTAATTGACTTTAATTTTAAGTTGAAACTTCCCTTCCAGTTTGAATGCTATTGTTCTCAATACTGTTTTTGTGAATGGATGTCTCTTCTAAAGTTTTTTGTGAACTATTATTTAATTTTTCATTTAAATTTTAAGGTGAGACTTCCCTTCCAGTTTGAATGGTATTTTTCTCAATATTGTTTTTCTGAATGGATGCCTGATCTTATTATTTTCATGAAATAATATTTAATTGACTTTAATTTTAACTTGAAACTTCTCTTCCAGTTTGAATGCTATTTTTCTCAATACTGTTTTTGTGAATGGATGTCTCTTCTAAAGTTTTTCATGAACTAATATTTAATTGACTTTAATTTTAAGTTGAAACTTCCCTTCGAGTTTGAATGGTATTTTTCTCAAAACTGTTTTTGTGAATGGATGCCTCATCTTAATATTTTCATGAACCAATATTTAATTGACTTTAATTTTAAGTTAAAACCTTCTTTCCAGTTTGAATGGTATTGTGCTCAAAACTGTTTTTGTGAATGGATGCCTAATCTTAATATTTTAAGGTACTAATATTTAATTGACTTTAATTTTAAGGTTAGACTTCCCTTCCATTTTGAGTGGTATTATTCTCCATACTGTTGTTGTGAATAGATGCCTCATCCTAATATGTCTCATCTTAATATGTTCATGAACTAATATTTAATTGACTTTAATTTTAAGTTGAAACTTCCCTTCCAGTGTGAATGCTATTGTTCTCAATACTGTTTTTGTGAATGGATGTCTCTTCTAAAGTTTTTTGTGAACTATTATTTAATTTTTCATTTAAATTTTAAGGTGAGACTTCCCTTCCAGTTTGAATGGTATTTTTCTCAATATTGTTTTTCTGAATGGATGCCTGATCTTATTATTTTCATGAAATAATATTTAATTGACTTTAATTTTAACTTGAAACTTCCCTCCAGTTTGAATGGTATTGTTCTCAACACTGTTTTTGTGAATGTATGCCTAATCTTAATATTTTAAGAAACTAATATCTAATTGACTTTAATTTTAAGGTGAGACTTCCTTTCCAGTTTGAATGGTATTTGTCTCAAAACTGTTTTTGTGAATGATGCCTCATCTTATTATTTTCATGAACCAATATTTAATTGACTTTAATTTTAAGTTGAAACTTCCTTTCCAGTCTGAATGGTATTGTTCTCAAAACTGTTTTTGTGAATGGATGCCTAATCTTAATATTTTAAGGTACTAATATTTAATTGACTTTAATTTTAAGGTTAGACTTCCCTTCCATTTTGAATGGTATTGTTCTCCATACTGCTGATGTGAATGGATGCCTCATCTTAATATTTTCATGAACTAATATTCAATTGACTTCAATTTTAAATTGAAACTTCCTTTCCAGTTTAATGGTATTGTTCTCCAAACTGTTTTTGTGAATGGATGCCTCATCTTATTATTTTCATGAAATAATATTTAATTGACTTTAATTTTAACTTGAAACTTCCCTTCCAGTTTGAATGCTATTGTTCTCAATACTGTTTTTGTGAATGGATGTCTCTTCTAAAGTTTTTCATGAAATAATATTTAATTGACTTTAATTTTAAGTTGAGACTCCCCTGCCACGTTAGATGGTATTGTTCTGAATACTCATTTTTTGAATGAATGCCTGGTCGTAATATTTTCATGCGCTATTATTAAACTGACTTTAATTTTAAGTTGAAACATCCCTTCCAATTTGAATGATATTGTTCTCCATACTGCTGTTGTGAATGGATGCCTCAACCTAATCTGTCTCATCTTAATATGTTCATGAAATAATATTTAATTGACTTTAATTTTAACTTGAAACTTCCCTTCCAGTTTGAATGCTATTGTTCTCAATACTGTTTTTGTGAATGGATGTCTCTTCTAAAGTTTTTCATGAACTAATATTTAATTGACTTTAATTTTAAGGTGAAACTTCCCCTCCAGTTTGAATGGTATTTTTCTCATATTGTTTTTCTGAATGGATGCCTGATCTTATTATTTTCATGAAATAATATTTAATTGACTTTAATTTTAACTTGAAACTTCTCTTCCAGTTTGAATGCTATTTTTCTCAATACTGTTTTTGTGAATGGATGTCTCTTCTAAAGTTTTTCATGAACTAATATTTAATTGACTTTAATTTTAAGTTGAAACTTCCCTTCGAGTTTGAATGGTATTTTTCTCAAAATTGTTTTTGTGAATGGATGCCTCATCTTAATATTTTCATGAACCAATATTTAATTGACTTTAATTTTAAGTTAAAACCTTCTTTCCAGTTTGAATGGTATTGTGCTCAAAACTGTTTTTGTGAATGGATGCCTAATCTTAATATTTTAAGGTAGTAATATTTAATTGACTTTAAATTTAAGGTTAGACTTCCCTTCCATTTTGAGTGGTATTATTCTCCATACTGTTGTTGTGAATAGATGCCTCATCCTAATATGTCTCATCTTAATATGTTCATGAACTAATATTTAATTGACTTTAATTTTAAGTTGAAACTTCCCTTCCAGTTTGAATGCTATTGTTCTCAATACTGTTTTTGTGAATGGATGTCTCTTCTAAAGTTTTTTGTGAACTATTATTTAATTTTTCATTTAAATTTTAAGGTGAGACTTCCCTTCCAGTTTGAATGGTATTTTTCTCAATATTGTTTTTCTGAATGGATGCCTGATCTTATTATTTTCATGAAATAATATTTAATTGACTTTAATTTTAACTTGAAACTTCCCTCCAGTTTGAATGGTATTGTTCTCAACACTGTTTTTGTGAATGTATGCCTAATCTTAATATTTTAAGAAACTAATATCTAATTGACTTTAATTTTAAGGTGAGACTTCCTTTCCAGTTTGAATGGTATTTGTCTCAAAACTGTTTTTGTGAATGATGCCTCATCTTATTATTTTCATGAACCAATATTTAATTGACTTTAATTTTAAGTTGAAACCTCCTTTCCAGTCTGAATGGTATTGTTCTCAAAACTGTTTTTGTGAATGGATGCCTAATCTTAATATTTTAAGGTACTAATATTTAATTGACTTTAATTTTAAGGTTAGACTTCCCTTCCATTTTGAATGGTATTGTTCTCCATACTGCTGTTGTGAATGGATGCCTCATCTTAATATTTTCATGAACTAATATTCAATTGACTTCAATTTTAAATTGAAACTTCCTTTCCAGTTTAATGGTATTGTTCTCCAAACTGTTTTTGTGAATGGATGCCTCATCTTATTATTTTCATGAAATAATATTTAATTGACTTTAATTTTAACTTGAAACTTCCCTTCCAGTTTGAATGCTATTGTTCTCAATACTGTTTTTGTGAATGGATGTCTCTTCTAAAGTTTTTCATGAACTAATATTTAATTGACTTTAATTTTAAGTTGAGACTCCCCTGCCACGTTAGATGGTATTGTTCTGAATACTCATTTTTTGAAGGAATGCCTGGCCGTAATATTTTCATGCGCTATTATTAAACTGACTTTAATTTTAAGTTGAAACATCCCTTCCAATTTGAATGATATTGTTCTCCATACTGCTGTTGTGAATGGATGCCTCAACCTAATATGTCTCATCTTATTATTTTCATGAAATAATATTTAATTGACTTTAATTTTAACTTGAAACTTCCCTTCCAGTTTGAATGCTATTGTTCTCAATACTGTTTTTGTGAATGGATGTCTCTTCTAAAGTTTTTCATGAACTAATATTTAATTGACTTTAATTTTAAGTTGAGACTCCCCTGCCACGTTAGATGGTATTGTTCTGAATACTCATTTTTTGAATGAATGCCTGGTCGTAATATTTTCATGCGCTATTATTAAACTGACTTTAATTTTAAGTTGAAACATCCCTTCCAATTTGAATGATATTGTTCTCCATACTGCTGTTGTGAATGGATGCCTCAACCTAATATGTCTCATCTTAATATGTTCATGAAATAATATTTAATTGACTTTAATTTTAACTTGAAACTTCCCTTCCAGTTTGAATGCTATTGTTCTCAATACTGTTTTTGTGAATGGATGTCTCTTCTAAAGTTTTTCATGAACTAATATTTAATTGACTTTAATTTTAAGGTGAAACTTCCCCTCCAGTTTGAATGGTATTTTTCTCAATATTGTTTTTCTGAATGGATGCCTGATCTTATTATTTTCATGAAATAATATTTAATTGACTTTAATTTTAACTTGAAACTTCTCTTCCAGTTTGAATGCTATTTTTCTCAATACTGTTTTTGTGAATGGATGTCTCTTCTAAAGTTTTTCATGAACTAATATTTAATTGACTTTAATTTTAAGTTGAAACTTCCCTTCGAGTTTGAATGGTATTTTTCTCAAAACTGTTTTTGTGAATGGATGCCTCAACTTAATATTTTCATGAACCAATATTTAATTGACTTTAATTTTAAGTTAAAACCTTCTTTCCAGTTTGAATGGTATTGTGCTCAAAACTGTTTTTGTGAATGGATGCCTAATCTTAATATTTTAAGGTACTAATATTTAATTGACTTTAAATTTAAGGTTAGACTTCCCTTCCATTTTGAGTGGTATTATTCTCCATACTGTTGTTGTGAATAGATGCCTCATCCTAATATGTCTCATCTTAAGGTAGTATCCCTACAACTTTTGTCAAAATTTCGAACTTCTCAAAAAAAATCCAAACTACACTGAACGTAATAAGTAACATCCGTGCTTCAAGATGATATATCATTTATTGAATAAATTTTGTTTGCTGGTGCCTATAAAGACATTTTAGTAAGGGGTGTATTTTTAAATTTCCCTAGCAACCGCCTTGACAACAATTTTGTTGTTGTTTAGGGGCTCTTTGGCCCCCCTTCACCCTCCCAAAGGCAGAGTTTTAAAAGAATCCTTCAGATCGACTGTGGAGGAGCATTGTAACTGGACCAGAGGCTGACTATCTCGTTTCCGCACTGATCAAAGTTCTTGATATTGTTGGGTTGAACCTGAATGGCGAAGATGTTTCCAGTTAAAAAATTATTTCAGTTATTATCTATCTAAAATGGGAAACAAGCGAGCTCGTCTCAATAAGAGGAAGGTGCCAAAGTTTAGAGGAAATCAATTTACTGAAAAGGTAACTGACGAACAACCTGTTGAGACAGCACAATTAGCAGTACCGACTGAGGATGGAAGTAGGCCAACAGCAGCACAATCGATGCTTCGACCTAGGCCATTTTTTCCACAAGAAGAAGGAGCAAATGATAATCAAAGCAATATGTTTTATGATGAACAGTTTGATTATAATTTCGTAATCTACTTTCCAGTGCTAAAACTTATGTTCTCAGAGTTTTCAAGATGCCCAGTGGAAGGCTGTAATTCACAGTTGTCAGTCGACATGGAAGTTTCAAAGAAAAATGGTATGTGCCAAACAATAGAAGTCATTTGCCCTGTTTGTGGATTTATCAAATCTTTTTACTCATCCCGTAAGCAGATAAGCCTTACCAGAGCTAAATCAGGTAAAGCCTTTTTTGACATAAATCTGAGAAGTGTTCTGGCTATGCGAGAGATCGGTAAAGGCTATGAAGGATTGTCAAAATTCTGTACAGTGATGAACATGCCTGCACCAATGTCTCAAACTAGTTATGATAACTGTGTTGATGAAATACATTGGGCTTATCAACTAGAAAAAGAGGTTTCAATGCAAAAAGTTGCATTATCTGTTCATGAAGATACAAAAATACCCCCAACTGACATTTCTCAGTGTACAGTCTCTCTAGATGGCTCATGGCAAACAAGAGGCTATTCGTCAATCAATGGAGTTGTCACATGCATGTATGACAGTAAATGCATTGACTATGATATTCGTTCAAAACGCTGCAAAGGTTGCTCAAAATGGAGCAAGGAGAGTATGAATACGCCAGAATACATTGAGTGGAAATCGAGTCATGTTTGTCCAGCTAACCATGCAGGATCATCATCGTCAATGGAATCAGCTGGTGCAGTAGCCATTTTCAAGCGTTCTACCATCAAATACAATATTCAATACACAAACTATCTTGGAGATGGTGATAGTTCTTCTTTTGCAGCTGTTCATGATGCAAAGCCATATGGTCCTGATGTAGTCATCAATAAACTAGAGTGCATTGGACACATTCAAAAGCGAATTGGTGGTCGTTTGAGAGATTTGAAATCTAAACACAGGGGACAAAAATTGAGTGATGGAAAGGGTATATCAGGAAGGGGAAGATTAACAGATTCTGCAATAAATAAGCTTCAAAATTACTTTGGCATTGCTATACGAAACAACCTTGAATCAGTCTATGCCATGAAGAAATGCATCTATGCTTCACTTTTTCATAACTCCTCATTAGATGACGAAAAAAGACACCAGTTCTGCCCAAGGTCCAAAGAAAGCTGGTGCTCATGGCAAAAAGAAAAAGCAGAAGGAAAGAGCCCAAGTTTCCAACCAAAGCTTAATCTTCCAAAAGCCATTTATGACCTTGCCGTGCCTATTTACAAAGAGCTGACAGCCGAAAGTCTTCTTCAAAAATGCTTGCATGGGAAAACTCAAAACGCCAATGAGGCACTCCATGGTCTAATATGGCAAAGATGCCCAAAAACTGTTTATTGTGGCAGAAAGAATCTAGAAGTTGGTGTTGCAAGTGCTGTTTGTGCAATTAATGATGGTCAAGCTGCAATTAAGTATGTTTTGGAGAGAATGTCTCTGAAACCAGGAGCACAAGCCGAAAAAAGATTGACATTGAGTTCAAGAAAACGTAAACAACAAGTCAAATTACGCAATTCTGAAAGAGCAAAGAAGAGGAGAAAGCAGCTTAGAAGCATAAAAAAGGGATGGAATGACACTTTAAAGGAGGTAGAGGGTGAAATATATGGTGCTGGCAAATTTTAGGGGATTCTTTTGGTGTTTAACAATCAATTCGGAACAAAATCAGTGAAAATTTAGCAAAAAAATGTTTCTAAAAATTTCTCTGATTTCGCACATTGGTTAACATTTGGACGGACATTGCTCAAGAACGATAAAAGATATTCAGGTTTTGTTTTTTGCTATCAATAAATTAGTGTCTGGTTTAATGCATCCACCAAAGAAATTTCCCTGTTCAATTTATTCCTTATAAAAATATTTTCATCAATTTTCTCAAAAACCGCCAAAAATCTAACTTTTCAACAATTTTTGGAAAAAAAAATTCATAAAAAATCCTTAAAAATATATCCTTGGTAGAAGCATTAAAGTAGACATTAGAGAACATTCTGATCATGTTAAAAGGTTTCTAAAGCCAAAAATTTCTTAGAAATCCATTACCTAATGAGTGGTACTTTTTTTGTATAAATGTTGCCATGGAGACGGCTAATTAGCATTTTTTGAAATTTTTCTATCAAACTTGACTTGACCTGATTAAGAGACATCTATCTAATATAGAATAAAACCCAAGGCTTACAAACTGTAGAGTTTTCAAAAGTTGTAGGGTTACTACCTTAATATGTTCATGAACTAATATTTAATTGACTTTAATTTTAAGTTGAAACTTCCCTTCCAGTTTGAATGCTATTGTTCTCAATACTGTTTTTGTGAATGGATGCCTGATCTTATTATTTTCATGAAATAATATTTAATTGACTTTAATTTTAACTTGAAACTTCCCTCCAGTTTGAATGGTATTGTTCTCAACACTGTTTTTGTGAATGTATGCCTAATCTTAATATTTTAAGAAACTAATATCTAATTGACTTTAATTTTAAGGTGAGACTTCCTTTCCAGTTTGAATGGTATTTGTCTCAAAACTGTTTTTGTGAATGATGCCTCATCTTATTATTTTCATGAACCAATATTTAATTGACTTTAATTTTAAGTTGAAACTTCCTTTCCAGTCTGAATGGTATTGTTCTCAAAACTGTTTTTGTGAATGGATGCCTAATCTTAATATTTTAAGGTACTAATATTTAATTGACTTTAATTTTAAGGTTAGACTTCCCTTCCATTTTGAATGGTATTGTTCTCCATACTGCTGTTGTGAATGGATGCCTCATCTTAATATTTTCATGAACTAATATTCAATTGACTTCAATTTTAAATTGAAACTTCCTTTCCAGTTTAATGGTATTGTTCTCCAAACTGTTTTTGTGAATGGATGCCTCATCTTATTATTTTCATGAAATAATATTTAATTGACTTTAATTTTAACTTGAAACTTCCCTTCCAGTTTGAATGCTATTGTTCTCAATACTGTTTTTGTGAATGGATGTCTCTTCTAAAGTTTTTCATGAAATAATATTTAATTGACTTTAATTTTAAGTTGAGACTCCCCTGCCACGTTAGATGGTATTGTTCTGAATACTCATTTTTTGAATGAATGCCTGGTCGTAATATTTTCATGCGCTATTATTAAACTGACTTTAATTTTAAGTTGAAACATCCCTTCCAATTTGAATGATATTGTTCTCCATACTGCTGTTGTGAATGGATGCCTCAACCTAATGTGTCTCATCTTAATATGTTCATGAAATAATATTTAATTGACTTTAATTTTAACTTGAAACTTCCCTTCCAGTTTGAATGCTATTGTTCTCAATACTGTTTTTGTGAATGGATGTCTCTTCTAAAGTTTTTCATGAACTAATATTTAATTGACTTTAATTTTAAGGTGAAACTTCCCCTCCAGTTTGAATGGTATTTTTCTCAATATTGTTTTTCTGAATGGATGCCTGATCTTATTATTTTCATGAAATAATATTTAATTGACTTTAATTTTAACTTGAAACTTCTCTTCCAGTTTGAATGCTATTTTTCTCAATACTGTTTTTGTGAATGGATGTCTCTTCAAAAGTTTTTCATGAACTAATATTTAATTGACTTTAATTTTAAGTTGAAACTTCCCTTCGAGTTTGAATGGTATTTTTCTCAAAACTGTTTTTGTGAATGGATGCCTCATCTTAATATTTTCATGAACCAATATTTAATTGACTTTAATTTTAACTTGAAACTTCCCTCCAGTTTGAATGGTATTGTTCTCAACACTGTTTTTGTGAATGTATGCCTAATCTTAATATTTTAAGAAACTAATATCTAATTGACTTTAATTTTAAGGTGAGACTTCCTTTCCAGTTTGAATGGTATTTGTCTCAAAACTGTTTTTGTGAATGATGCCTCATCTTATTATTTTCATGAACCAATATTTAATTGACTTTAATTTTAAGTTGAAACTTCCTTTCCAGTCTGAATGGTATTGTTCTCAAAACTGTTTTTGTGAATGGATGCCTAATCTTAATATTTTAAGGTACTAATATTTAATTGACTTTAATTTTAAGGTTAGACTTCCCTTCCATTTTGAATGCTATTGTTCTCCATACTGTTGCTGTGAATGGATACCTCATCTTAATATTTTCATGAACTAATATTCAATTGACTTTAATTTTAAGTTGAAACTTCCTTTCCAGTTTGAATGGTATTTTTCTCAAAATTGTTTTTGTGAATAGATGCCTCATCCTAATATTTTCATGAAACAATATTTAATTGAATTTAATTGTAAGTTGAGACTCCCCTGCCACGTTAGATGGTATTGTTCTGAATACTCTTTTTCTGAATGGATGCCTGATCTTTTTATTTACATGCACTATTATTGAACTGACTTTAATTTTAAGTTGAAACTTCCCTTCCAGTTTGAATGCTATTGTTCTCAATACTGTTTTTGTGAATGGATGTCTATTCTAAAGTTTTTCATGAACCAATATTTAATTGACTTTAATTTTAAGTTAAAACCTCCTTTCGAGTTTGAATGGTATTGTGCTCAAAACTGTTTTTGTAAATGGATGCCTAATCTTAATATTTTAAGGTACTAATATTTAATTGACTTTAATTTTAAGGTTAGACTTCCCTTCCATTTTGAATGCTATTGTTCTCAATACTGTTTTTGTGAATGGATGTCTATTCTAAAGTTTTTCATGAACCAATATTTAATTGACTTTAATTTTAAGTTAAAACCTCCTTTCCAGTTTGAATGGTATTGTTCTCAAAACTGTTTATGTGAATGGATGCCTAATCTTAATATTTTAAGGTACTAATATTTAATTGACTTTAATTTTAAGGTTAGACTTCCCTTCCATTTTGAATGGTATTGTTCTCCATACTGCTGTTGTGAATGGATGCCTCAACCTAATATGTCTCATCTTAATATTTTCATGAACTAAAATTTAATTGACTTTAATTTTAAGTTGAAACTTCCCTTCCAGTTTGAATGCTATTGTTCTCTATACTGTTGCTGTGAATGGATACCTCATCTTAATATTTTCATGAACTAATATTCAATTGACTTTAATTTTAAATTGAAACTTCCTTTCCAGTTTAATGGTATTGTTCCCCAAACTGTTTTTGTGAATGGATGCCTCATCTTAATATTTTCATCAACCAATATTTAATTGACTTTAATTTTAAGTTGAAACTTCCTTTCCAGTTTGAATGGTATTTTTCTCAAAATTGTTTTTGTGAATAGATGCCTCATCTTAATATTTTCATGAAACAATATTTAATTGAATTTAATTTTAAGTTGAGACTCCCCTGCCACGTTAGATGGTATTGTTCTGAATACTCTTGTTCTGAATGGATGCCTGATCTTTTTATTTACATGCACTATTATTGAACTGACTTTAATTTTAAGTTGAAACTTCCCTTCCAGTTTGAATGCTATTGTTCTCAATACTGTTTTTGTGAATGGATGTCTATTCTAAAGTTTTTCATGAACCAATATTTAATTGACTTTAATTTTAAGTTAAAACCTCCTTTCGAGTTTGAATGGTATTGTGCTCAAAACTGTTTTTGTAAATGGATGCCTAATCTTAATATTTTAAGGTACTAATATTTAATTGACTTTAATTTTAAGGTTAGACTTCCCTTCCATTTTGAAAGGTATTGTTCTCCATACTGTTGTTGTGAATGGATGCCTCATCCTAATATGACTCATCTTAATATGTTCATGAACTAATATTTAATTGACTTTAATTTTAAGTTGAAACTTCCCTTCCAGTTTGAATGCTATTGTTCTCAATACTGGTTTTGTGAATGGATGTCTCTTCTAAAGTTTTTCATGAACTATTACTTAATTTTTCATTTAAATTTTAAGGTGAGATTTCCCTTCCAGTTTGAATGGTATTTTTCTCAATATTGTTTTTCTGAATGGATGCCTGATCTTATTATTTTCATGAAATTATATTTAATTGACTTTAATTTTAAGTTGAAACTTCCCTTCCAGTTTGAATGCTATTGTTCTCAACACTGTTTTTGTGAATGTATGCCTAATCTTAATATTTTAAGAAACTAATATCTAATTGACTTTAATTTTAAGGTGAGACTTCCCTTCCAGTCTGAATGGTATTGTTCTCAAAACTGTTTTTGTGAATGGATGCCTAATCTTAATATTTTAAGGTACTAATATTTAATTGACTTTAATTTTAAGGTTAGACTTCCCTTCCATTTTGAATGGTATTGTTCTCCATACTGCTGTTGTGAATGGATGCCTCAACCTAATATGTCTCATCTTAATATTTTCATGAACTAAAATTTAATTGACTTTAATTTTAAGTTGAAACTTCCCTTCCAGTTTGAATGCTATTGTTCTCCATACTGTTGCTGTGAATGGATACCTCATCTTAGTATTTTCATGATCTAATATTCAATTGACTTTAATTTTAAATTGAAACTTCCTTTCCAGTTTAATGGTATTGTTCTCCAAACTGTTTTTGTGAATGGATGCCTCATCTTAATATTTTCATCAACCAATATTTAATTGACTTTAATTTTAAGTTGAAACTTCCTTTCCAGTTTGAATGGTATTTTTCTCAAAATTGTTTTTGTGAATAGATGCCTCATCTTAATATTTTCATGAAACAATATTTAATTGAATTTAATTGTAAGTTGAGACTCCCCTGCCACGTTAGATGGTATTGTTCTGAATACTCTTTTTCTGAATGGATGCCTGATCTTTTTATTTACATGCACTATTATTGAACTGACTTTAATTTTAAGTTGAAACTTCCCTTCCAGTTTGAATGCCATTGTTCTCAATACTGTTTTTGTGAATGGATGTCTATTCTAAAGTTTTTCATGAACCAATATTTAATTGACTTTAATTTTAAGTTAAAACCTCCTTTCGAGTTTGAATGGTATTGTGCTCAAAACTGTTTTTGTAAATGGATGCCTAATCTTAATATTTTAAGGTACTAATATTTAATTGACTTTAATTTTAAGGTTAGACTTCCCTTCCATTTTGAATGGTATTGTTCTCCATACTGTTGTTGTGAATGGATGCCTCATCCTAATATGACTCATCTTAATATGTTCATGAACTAATATTTAATTGACTTTAATTTTAAGTTGAAACTTCCCTTCCAGTTTGAATGCTATTGTTCTCAATACTGGTTTTGTGAATGGATGTCTCTTCTAAAGTTTTTCATGAACTATTACTTAATTTTTCATTTAAATTTTAAGGTGAGATTTCCCTTCCAGTTTGAATGGTATTTTTCTCAATATTGTTTTTCTGAATGGATGCCTGATCTTATTATTTTCATGAAATAATATTTAATTGACTTTAATTTTAAGTTGAAACTTCCCTTCCAGTTTGAATGCTATTGTTCTCAACACTTTATTTGTGAATGTATGCCTAATCTTAATATTTTAAGAAACAAATATCTAATTGACTTTAATTTTAAGGTGAGACTTCCCTTCCAGTTTGAATGCTATTGTTCTCAATACTGTTTTTGTGAATGGAAGTCTATTCTAAAGTTTTTCATGAACCAATATTTAATTGACTTTAATTGTAAGTTAAAACCTCCTTTCCAGTTTGAATGGTATTGTTCTCAAAACTGTTTTTGTGAATGGATGCCTAATCTTAATATTTTAAGGTACTAATATTTAATTGACTTTAATTTTAAGGTTAGACTTCCCTTCCATTTTGAATGGTATTGTTCTCCATACTGCTGTTGTGAATGGATGCCTCAACCTAATATGTCTCATCTTAATATTTTCATGAACTAAAATTTAATTGACTTTAATTTTAAGTTGAAACTTCCCTTCCAGTTTGAATGCTATTGTTCTCCATACTGTTGCTGTGAATGGATACCTCATCTCAATATTTTCATGAACTAATATTCAATTGACTTTAATTTTAAATTGAAACTTCCTTTCCAGTTTAATGGTATTGTTCCCCAAACTGTTTTTGTGAATGGATGCCTCATCTTAATATTTTCATCAACCAATATTTAATTGACTTTAATTTTAAGTTGAAACTTCCTTTCCAGTTTGAATGGTATTTTTCTCAAAATTGTTTTTGTGAATAGATGCCTCATCTTAATATTTTCATGAAACAATATTTAATTGAATTTAATTTTAAGTTGAGACTCCCCTGCCACGTTAGATGGTATTGTTCTGAATACTCTTGTTCTGAATGGATGCCTGATCTTTTTATTTACATGCACTATTATTGAACTGACTTTAATTTTAAGTTGAAACTTCCCTTCCAGTTTGAATGCTATTGTTCTCAATACTGTTTTTGTGAATGGATGTCTACTCTAAAGTTTTTCATGAACCAATATTTAATTGACTTTAATTTTAAGTTAAAACCTCCTTTCGAGTTTGAATGGTATTGTGCTCAAAACTGTTTTTGTAAATGGATGCCTAATCTTAATATTTTAAGGTACTAATATTTAATTGACTTTAATTTTAAGGTTAGACTTCCCTTCCATTTTGAAAGGTATTGTTCTCCATACTGTTGTTGTGAATGGATGCCTCATCCTAATATGACTCATCTTAATATGTTCATGAACTAATATTTAATTGACTATAATTTTAAGTTGAAACTTCCCTTCCAGTTTGAATGCTATTGTTCTCAATACTGGTTTTGTGAATGGATGTCTCTTCTAAAGTTTTTCATGAACTATTACTTAATTTTTCATTTAAATTTTAAGGTGAGATTTCCCTTCCAGTTTGAATGGTATTTTTCTCAATATTGTTTTTCTGAATGGATGCCTGATCTTATTATTTTCATGAAATAATATTTAATTGACTTTAATTTTAAGTTGAAACTTCCCTTCCAGTTTGAATGCTATTGTTCTCAACGCTGTATTTGTGAATGTATGCCTAATCTTCATATTTTAAGAAACTAATATCTAATTGACTTTAATTTTAAGGTGAGACTTCCCTTCCAGTTTGAATGCTATTGTTCTCAATACTGTTTTTGTGAATGGATGTCTATTCTAAAGTTTTTCATGAACCAATATTTAATTGACTTTAATTTTAAGTTAAAACCTCCTTTCCAGTTTGAATGGTATTGTTCTCAAAACTGTTTTTGTGAATGGATGCCTAATCTTAATATTTTAAGGTACTAATATTTAATTGACTTTAATTTTAAGGTTAGACTTCCCTTCCATTTTGAATGGTATTGTTCTCCATACTGCTGTTGTGAATGGATGCCTCAACCTAATATGTCTCATCTTAATATTTTCATGAACTAAAATTTAATTGACTTTAATTTTAAGTTGAAACTTCCCTTCCAGTTTGAATGCTATTGTTCTCTATACTGTTGCTGTGAATGGATACCTCATCTTAATATTTTCATGAACTAATATTCAATTGACTTTAATTTTAAATTGAAACTTCCTTTCCAGTTTAATGGTATTGTTCCCCAAACTGTTTTTGTGAATGGATGCCTCATCTTAATATTTTCATCAACCAATATTTAATTGACTTTAATTTTAAGTTGAAACTTCCTTTCCAGTTTGAATGGTATTTTTCTCAAAATTGTTTTTGTGAATAGATGCCTCATCTTAATATTTTCATGAAACAATATTTAATTGAATTTAATTTTAAGTTGAGACTCCCCTGCCACGTTAGATGGTATTGTTCTGAATACTCTTGTTCTGAATGGATGCCTGATCTTTTTATTTACATGCACTATTATTGAACTGACTTTAATTTTAAGTTGAAACTTCCCTTCCAGTTTGAATGCTATTGTTCTCAATACTGTTTTTGTGAATGGATGTCTATTCTAAAGTTTTTCATGAACCAATATTTAATTGACTTTAATTTTAAGTTAAAACCTCCTTTCGAGTTTGAATGGTATTGTGCTCAAAACTGTTTTTGTAAATGGATGCCTAATCTTAATATTTTAAGGTACTAATATTTAATTGACTTTAATTTTAAGGTTAGACTTCCCTTCCATTTTGAAAGGTATTGTTCTCCATACTGTTGTTGTGAATGGATGCCTCATCCTAATATGACTCATCTTAATATGTTCATGAACTAATATTTAATTGACTTTAATTTTAAGTTGAAACTTCCCTTCCAGTTTGAATGCTATTGTTCTCAATACTGGTTTTGTGAATGGATGTCTCTTCTAAAGTTTTTCATGAACTATTACTTAATTTTTCATTTAAATTTTAAGGTGAGATTTCCCTTCCAGTTTGAATGGTATTTTTCTCAATATTGTTTTTCTGAATGGATGCCTGATCTTATTATTTTCATGAAATTATATTTAATTGACTTTAATTTTAAGTTGAAACTTCCCTTCCAGTTTGAATGCTATTGTTCTCAACACTGTTTTTGTGAATGTATGCCTAATCTTAATATTTTAAGAAACTAATATCTAATTGACTTTAATTTTAAGGTGAGACTTCCCTTCCAGTCTGAATGGTATTGTTCTCAAAACTGTTTTTGTGAATGGATGCCTAATCTTAATATTTTAAGGTACTAATATTTAATTGACTTTAATTTTAAGGTTAGACTTCCCTTCCATTTTGAATGGTATTGTTCTCCATACTGCTGTTGTGAATGGATGCCTCAACCTAATATGTCTCATCTTAATATTTTCATGAACTAAAATTTAATTGACTTTAATTTTAAGTTGAAACTTCCCTTCCAGTTTGAATGCTATTGTTCTCCATACTGTTGCTGTGAATGGATACCTCATCTTAGTATTTTCATGATCTAATATTCAATTGACTTTAATTTTAAATTGAAACTTCCTTTCCAGTTTAATGGTATTGTTCTCCAAACTGTTTTTGTGAATGGATGCCTCATCTTAATATTTTCATCAACCAATATTTAATTGACTTTAATTTTAAGTTGAAACTTCCTTTCCAGTTTGAATGGTATTTTTCTCAAAATTGTTTTTGTGAATAGATGCCTCATCTTAATATTTTCATGAAACAATATTTAATTGAATTTAATTTTCAGTTGAGACTCCCCTGCCACGTTAGATGGTATTGTTCTGAATACTCTTTTACTGAATGGATGCCTGATCTTTTTATTTACATGCACTATTATTGAACTGACTTTAATTTTAAGTTGAAACTTCCCTTCCAGTTTGAATGCTATTGTTCTCAATACTGTTTTTGTGAATGGATGTCTATTCTAAAGTTTTTCATGAACCAATATTTAATTGACTTTAATTTTAAGTTAAAACCTCCTTTCGAGTTGAATGGTATTGTGCTCAAAACTGTTTTTGTAAATGGATGCCTAATCTTAATATTTTAAGGTACTAATATTTAATTGACTTTAATTTTAAGGTTAGACTTCCCTTCCATTTTGAATGGTATTGTTCTCCATACTGTTGTTGTGAATGGATGCCTCATCCTAATATGACTCATCTTAATATGTTCATGAACTAATATTTAATTGACTTTAATTTTAAGTTGAAACTTCCCTTCCAGTTTGAATGCTATTGTTCTCAATACTGGTTTTGTGAATGGATGTCTCTTCTAAAGTTTTTCATGAACTATTACTTAATTTTTCATTTAAATTTTAAGGTGAGATTTCCCTTCCAGTTTGAATGGTATTTTTCTCAATATTGTTTTTCTGAATGGATGCCTGATCTTATTATTTTCATGAAATAATATTTAATTGACTTTAATTTTAAGTTGAAACTTCCCTTCCAGTTTGAATGCTATTGTTCTCAACACTGTATTTGTGAATGTATGCCTAATCTTAATATTTTAAGAAACAAATATCTAATTGACTTTAATTTTAAGGTGAGACTTCCCTTCCAGTTTGAATGCTATTGTTCTCAATACTGTTTTTGTGAATGGAAGTCTATTCTAAAGTTTTTCATGAACCAATATTTAATTGACTTTAATTGTAAGTTAAAACCTCCTTTCCAGTTTGAATGGTATTGTTCTCAAAACTGTTTTTGTGAATGGATGCCTAATCTTAATATTTTAAGGTACTAATATTTAATTGACTTTAATTTTAAGGTTAGACTTCCCTTCCATTTTGAATGGTATTGTTCTCCATACTGCTGTTGTGAATGGATGCCTCAACCTAATATGTCTCATCTTAATATTTTCATGAACTAAAATTTAATTGACTTTAATTTTAAGTTGAAACTTCCCTTCCAGTTTGAATGCTATTGTTCTCCATACTGTTGCTGTGAATGGATACCTCATCTCAATATTTTCATGAACTAATATTCAATTGACTTTAATTTTAAATTGAAACTTCCTTTCCAGTTTAATGGTATTGTTCCCCAAACTGTTTTTGTGAATGGATGCCTCATCTTAATATTTTCATCAACCAATATTTAATTGACTTTAATTTTAAGTTGAAACTTCCTTTCCAGTTTGAATGGTATTTTTCTCAAAATTGTTTTTGTGAATAGATGCCTCATCTTAATATTTTCATGAAACAATATTTAATTGAATTTAATTTTAAGTTGAGACTCCCCTGCCACGTTAGATGGTATTGTTCTGAATACTCTTGTTCTGAATGGATGCCTGATCTTTTTATTTACATGCACTATTATTGAACTGACTTTAATTTTAAGTTGAAACTTCCCTTCCAGTTTGAATGCTATTGTTCTCAATACTGTTTTTGTGAATGGATGTCTATTCTAAAGTTTTTCATGAACCAATATTTAATTGACTTTAATTTTAAGTTAAAACCTCCTTTCGAGTTTGAATGGTATTGTGCTCAAAACTGTTTTTGTAAATGGATGCCTAATCTTAATATTTTAAGGTACTAATATTTAATTGACTTTAATTTTAAGGTTAGACTTCCCTTCCATTTTGAAAGGTATTGTTCTCCATACTGTTGTTGTGAATGGATGCCTCATCCTAATATGACTCATCTTAATATGTTCATGAACTAATATTTAATTGACTTTAATTTTAAGTTGAAACTTCCCTTCCAGTTTGAATGCTATTGTTCTCAATACTGGTTTTGTGAATGGATGTCTCTTCTAAAGTTTTTCATGAACTATTACTTAATTTTTCATTTAAATTTTAAGGTGAGATTTCCCTTCCAGTTTGAATGGTATTTTTCTCAATATTGTTTTTCTGAATGGATGCCTGATCTTATTATTTTCATGAACTAATATTCAATTGACTTTAATTTTAAATTGAAACTTCCTTTCACGTTTAATGGTATTGTTCCCCAAACTGTTTTTGTGAATGGATGCCTCATCTTAATATTTTCATCAACCAATATTTGATTGACTTTAATTTTAAGTTGAAACTTCCTTTCCAGTTTGAATGGTATTTTTCTCAAAATTGTTTTTGTGAATAGATGCCTCATCTTAATATTTTCATGAAACAATATTTAATTGAATTTAATTTTAAGTTGAGACTCCCCTGCCACGTTAGATGGTATTGTTCTGAATACTCTTTTTCTGAATGGATGCCTGATCTTTTTATTTACATGCACTATTATTGAACTGACTTTAATTTTAAGGTTAGACTTCCCTTCCATTTTGAATGGTATTGTTCTCCATACTGTTGTTGTGAATGGATGCCTCATCCTAATATGACTCATCTTAATATGTTCATGAACTAATATTAAATTGACTTTAATTCTAAGTTGAAACTTCCCTTCCAGTTTGAATGCTATTGTTCTCAATACTGGTTTTGTGAATGGATGTCTCTTCTAAAGTTTTTCATGAACTATTACTTAATTTTTCATTTAAATTTTAAGGTGAGATTTCCCTTCCAGTTTGAATGGTATTTTTCTCAATATTGTTTTTCTGAATGGATGCCTGATCTTATTATTTTCATGAAATAATATTTAATTGACTTTAATTTTAAGTTGAAACTTCCCTTCCAGTTTGAATGCTATTGTTCTCAACACTGTATTTGTGAATGTATGCCTAATCTTAATATCTTAAGAAACTAATATCTAATTGACTTTAATTTTAAGGTGAGACTTCCCTTCCAGTTTGAATGCAATTGTTCTCAATACTGTTTTTGTGAATGGATGTCTATTCTAAAGTTTTTCATGAACCAATATTTAATTGACTTTAATTTTAAGTTAAAACCTCCTTTCCAGTTTGAATGGTATTGTTCTCAAAACTGTTTTTGTGAATGGATGCCTAATCTTAATATTTTAAGGTACTAATATTTAATTGACTTTAATTTTAAGGTTAGACTTCCCTTCCATTTTGAATGGTATTGTTCTCCATACTGCTGTTGTGAATGGATGCCTCAACCTAATATGTCTCATCTTAATATTTTCATGAACTAAAATTTAATTGACTTTAATTTTAAGTTGAAACTTCCCTTCCAGTTTGAATGCTATTGTTCTCCATACTGTTGCTGTGAATGGATACCTCATCTTAATATTTTCATGAACTAATATTCAATTGACTTTAATTTTAAATTTAAACTTCCTTTCCAGTTTAATGGTATTGTTCCCCAAACTGTTTTTGTGAATGGATGCCTCATCTTAATATTTTCATCAACCAATATTTAATTGACTTTAATTTTAAGTTGAAACTTCCTTTCCAGTTTGAATGGTATTTTTCTCAAAATTGTTTTTGTGAATAGATGCCTCATCTTAATATTTTCATGAAACAATATTTAATTGAATTTAATTTTAAGTTGAGACTCCCCTGCCACGTTAGATGGTATTGTTCTGAATACTCTTGTTCTGAATGGATGCCTGATCTTTTTATTTACATGCACTATTATTGAACTGACTTTAATTTTAAGTTGAAACTTCCCTTCCAGTTTGAATGCTATTGTTCTCAATACTGTTTTTGTGAATGGATGTCTATTCTAAAGTTTTTCATGAACCAATATTTAATTGACTTTAATTTTAAGTTAAAACCTCCTTTCGAGTTTGAATGGTATTGTGCTCAAAACTGTTTTTGTGAATGGTTGCCTAATCTTAATATTTTAAGGTACTAATATTTAATTGACTTTAATTTTAAGGTTAGACTTCCCTTCCATTTTGAATGGTATTGTTCTCCATACTGTTGTTGTGAATGGATGCCTCATCCTAATATGACTCATCTTAATATGTTCATGAACTAATATTTAATTGACTTTAATTTTAAGTTGAAACTTCCCTTCCAGTTTGAATGCTATTGTTCTCAATACTGGTTTTGTGAATGGATGTCTCTTCTAAAGTTTTTCATGAACTATTACTTAATTTTTCATTTAAATTTTAAGGTGAGATTTCCCTTCCAGTTTGAATGGTATTTTTCTCAATATTGTTTTTCTGAATGGATGCCTGATCTTATTATTTTCATGAAATAATATTTAATTGACTTTAATTTTAAGTTGAAACTTCCCTTCCAGTTTGAATGCTATTGTTCTCAACACTGTTTTTGTGAATGTATGCCTAATCTTAATATTTTAAGAAACTAATATCTAATTGACTTTAATTTTAAGGTGAGACTTCCCTTCCAGTCTGAATGGTATTGTTCTCAAAACTGTTTTTGTGAATGGATGCCTAATCTTAATATTTTAAGGTACTAATATTTAATTGACTTTAATTTTAAGGTTAGACTTCCCTTCCATTTTGAATGGTATTGTTCTCCATACTGCTGTTGTGAATGGATGCCTCAACCTAATATGTCTCATCTTAATATTTTCATGAACTAAAATTTAATTGACTTTAATTTTAAGTTGAAACTTCCCTTCCAGTTTGAATGCTATTGTTCTCCATACTGTTGCTGTGAATGGATACCTCATCTTAGTATTTTCATGAACTAATATTCAATTGACTTTAATTTTAAATTGAAACTTCCTTTCCAGTTTAATGGTATTGTTCTCCAAACTGTTTTTGTGAATGGATGCCTCATCTTAATATTTTCATCAACCAATATTTAATTGACTTTAATTTTAAGTTGAAACTTCCTTTCCAGTTTGAATGGTATTTTTCTCAAAATTGTTTTTGTGAATAGATGCCTCATCTTAATATTTTCATGAAACAATATTTAATTGAATTTAATTTTCAGTTGAGACTCCCCTGCCACGTTAGATGGTATTGTTCTGAATACTCTTTTTCTGAATGGATGCCTGATCTTTTTATTTACATGCACTATTATTGAACTGACTTTAATTTTAAGTTGAAACTTCCCTTCCAGTTTGAATGCTATTGTTCTCAATACTGTTTTTGTGAATGGATGTCTATTCTAAAGTTTTTCATGAACCAATATTTAATTGACTTTAATTTTAAGTTAAAACCTCCTTTCGAGTTTGAATGGTATTGTGCTCAAAACTGTTTTTGTAAATGGATGCCTAATCTTAATATTTTAAGGTACTAATATTTAATTGACTTTAATTTTAAGGTTAGACTTCCCTTCCATTTTGAATGGTATTGTTCTCCATACTGTTGTTGTGAATGGATGCCTCATCCTAATATGACTCATCTTAATATGTTCATGAACTAATATTTAATTGACTTTAATTTTAAGTTGAAACTTCCCTTCCAGTTTGAATGCTATTGTTCTCAATACTGGTTTTGTGAATGGATGTCTCTTCTAAAGTTTTTCATGAACTATTACTTAATTTTTCATTTAAATTTTAAGGTGAGATTTCCCTTCCAGTTTGAATGGTATTTTTCTCAATATTGTTTTTCTGAATGAATGCCTGATCTTATTATTTTCATGAAATAATATTTAATTGACTTTAATTTTAAGGTGAGACTTCCCTTCCAGTTTGAATGGTATTTTTCTCAAAACTGTTTTTGTGAATGATGCCTCATCTTATTATTTTCATGAACCAATATTTAATTGACTTTAATTTTAAGTTGAAACTTCCTTTCCAGTCTGAATGGTATTGTTCTCAAAACTGATTTTGTGAATGGATGCCTAATCTTAATATTTTAAGGTACTAATATTTAATTGACTTTAATTTTAAGGTTAGACTTCCCTTCCATTTTGAATGGTATTGTTCTCCATACTGCTGTTGTGAATGGATGCCTCAACCTAATATGTCTCATCTTAATATTTTCATGAACTAAAATTTAATTGACTTTAATTTTAAGTTGAAACTTCCCTTCCAGTTTGAATGCTATTGTTCTCCATACTGTTGCTGTGAATGGATACCTCATCTTAATATTTTCATGAACTAATATTCAATTGACTTTAATTTTAAATTGAAACTTCCTTTCCAGTTTAATGGTATTGTTCCCCAAACTGTTTTTGTGAATGGATGCCTCATCTTAATATTTTCATCAACCAATATTTAATTGACTTTAATTTTAAGTTGAAACTTCCTTTCCAGTTTGAATGGTATTTTTCTCAAAATTGTTTTTGTGAATAGATGCCTCATCTTAATATTTTCATGAAACAATATTTAATTGAATTTAATTTTAAGTTGAGACTCCCCTGCCACGTTAGATGGTATTGTTCTGAATACTCTTGTTCTGAATGGATGCCTGATCTTTTTATTTACATGCACTATTATTGAACTGACTTTAATTTTAAGTTGAAACTTCCCTTCCAGTTTGAATGCTATTGTTCTCAATACTGTTTTTGTGAATGGATGTCTATTCTAAAGTTTTTCATGAACCAATATTTAATTGACTTTAATTTTAAGTTAAAACCTCCTTTCGAGTTTGAATGGTATTGTGCTCAAAACTGTTTTTGTGAATGGTTGCCTAATCTTAATATTTTAAGGTACTAATATTTAATTGACTTTAATTTTAAGGTTAGACTTCCCTTCCATTTTGAATGGTATTGTTCTCCATACTGTTGTTGTGAATGGATGCCTCATCCTAATATGACTCATCTTAATATGTTCATGAACTAATATTTAATTGACTTTAATTTTAAGTTGAAACTTCCCTTCCAGTTTGAATGCTATTGTTCTCAATACTGGTTTTGTGAATGGATGTCTCTTCTAAAGTTTTTCATGAACTATTACTTAATTTTTCATTTAAATTTTAAGGTGAGATTTCCCTTCCAGTTTGAATGGTATTTTTCTCAATATTGTTTTTCTGAATGGATGCCTGATCTTATTATTTTCATGAAATAATATTTAATTGACTTTAATTTTAAGTTGAAACTTCCCTTCCAGTTTGAATGCTATTGTTCTCAACACTGTTTTTGTGAATGTATGCCTAATCTTAATATTTTAAGAAACTAATATCTAATTGACTTTAATTTTAAGGTGAGACTTCCCTTCCAGTCTGAATGGTATTGTTCTCAAAACTGTTTTTGTGAATGGATGCCTAATCTTAATATTTTAAGGTACTAATATTTAATTGACTTTAATTTTAAGGTTAGACTTCCCTTCCATTTTGAATGGTATTGTTCTCCATACTGCTGTTGTGAATGGATGCCTCAACCTAATATGTCTCATCTTAATATTTTCATGAACTAAAATTTAATTGACTTTAATTTTAAGTTGAAACTTCCCTTCCAGTTTGAATGCTATTGTTCTCCATACTGTTGCTGTGAATGGATACCTCATCTTAGTATTTTCATGAACTAATATTCAATTGACTTTAATTTTAAATTGAAACTTCCTTTCCAGTTTAATGGTATTGTTCTCCAAACTGTTTTTGTGAATGGATGCCTCATCTTAATATTTTCATCAACCAATATTTAATTGACTTTAATTTTAAGTTGAAACTTCCTTTCCAGTTTGAATGGTATTTTTCTCAAAATTGTTTTTGTGAATAGATGCCTCATCTTAATATTTTCATGAAACAATATTTAATTGAATTTAATTTTCAGTTGAGACTCCCCTGCCACGTTAGATGGTATTGTTCTGAATACTCTTTTTCTGAATGGATGCCTGATCTTTTTATTTACATGCACTATTATTGAACTGACTTTAATTTTAAGTTGAAACTTCCCTTCCAGTTTGAATGCTATTGTTCTCAATACTGTTTTTGTGAATGGATGTCTATTCTAAAGTTTTTCATGAACCAATATTTAATTGACTTTAATTTTAAGTTAAAACCTCCTTTCGAGTTTGAATGGTATTGTGCTCAAAACTGTTTTTGTAAATGGATGCCTAATCTTAATATTTTAAGGTACTAATATTTAATTGACTTTAATTTTAAGGTTAGACTTCCCTTCCATTTTGAATGGTATTGTTCTCCATACTGTTGTTGTGAATGGATGCCTCATCCTAATATGACTCATCTTAATATGTTCATGAACTAATATTTAATTGACTTTAATTTTAAGTTGAAACTTCCCTTCCAGTTTGAATGCTATTGTTCTCAATACTGGTTTTGTGAATGGATGTCTCTTCTAAAGTTTTTCATGAACTATTACTTAATTTTTCATTTAAATTTTAAGGTGAGATTTCCCTTCCAGTTTGAATGGTATTTTTCTCAATATTGTTTTTCTGAATGAATGCCTGATCTTATTATTTTCATGAAATAATATTTAATTGACTTTAATTTTAAGGTGAGACTTCCCTTCCAGTTTGAATGGTATTTTTCTCAAAACTGTTTTTGTGAATGATGCCTCATCTTATTATTTTCATGAACCAATATTTAATTGACTTTAATTTTAAGTTGAAACTTCCTTTCCAGTCTGAATGGTATTGTTCTCAAAACTGATTTTGTGAATGGATGCCTAATCTTAATATTTTAAGGTACTAATATTTAATTGACTTTAATTTTAAGGTTAGACTTCCCTTCCATTTTGAATGGTATTGTTCTCCATACTGCTGTTGTGAATGGATGCCTCAACCTAATATGTCTCATCTTAATATTTTCATGAACTAAAATTTAATTGACTTTAATTTTAAGTTGAAACTTCCCTTCCAGTTTGAATGCTATTGTTCTCCATACTGTTGCTGTGAATGGATACCTCATCTTAATATTTTCATGAACTAATATTCAATTGACTTTAATTTTAAATTGAAACTTCCTTTCCAGTTTAATGGTATTGTTCCCCAAACTGTTTTTGTGAATGGATGCCTCATCTTAATATTTTCATCAACCAATATTTAATTGACTTTAATTTTAAGTTGAAACTTCCTTTCCAGTTTGAATGGTATTTTTCTCAAAATTGTTTTTGTGAATAGATGCCTCATCTTAATATTTTCATGAAACAATATTTAATTGAATGTAATTTTAAGTTGAGACTCCCCTGCCACGTTAGATGGTATTGTTCTGAATACTCTTTTTCTGAATGGATGCCTGATCTTTTTATTTACATGCACTATTATTGAACTGACTTTAATTTTAAGTTGAAACTTCCCTTCCAGTTTGAATGCTATTGTTCTCAATACTGTTTTTGTGAATGGATGTCTATTCTAAAGTTTTTCATGAACCAATATTTAATTGACTTTAATTTTAAGTTAAAACCTCCTTTCCAGTTTGAATGGTATTGTGCTCAAAACTGTTTTTGTAAATGTATGCCTAATCTTAATATTTTAAGGTACTAATATTTAATTGACTTTAATTTTAAGGTTAGACTTCCCTTCCATTTTGAATGGTATTGTTCTCCATACTGTTGTTGTGAATGGATGCCTCATCCTAATATGACTCATCTTAATATGTTCATGAACTAATATTTAATTGACTTTAATTTTAAGTTGAAACTTCCCTTCCAGTTTGAATGCTATTGTTCTCAATACTAGTTTTGTGAATGGATGTCTCTTCTAAAGTTTTTCATGAACTAAAATGTTATTGACTTTAAGTTTAAGGTGAAACTTCCCTTCCAGTTTGAATGGTATTTTTCTCAATATTGTTTTTCTGAATGGATGCCTGATCTTATTATTTTCATGAAATAATATTTAATTGACTTTAATTTTAACTTGAAACTTCCCTTGCAGTTTGAATGCTATTTTTCTCAATACTGTTTTTGTGAATGGATGTCTCTTCTAAAGTTTTTCGTGAACTAATATTTAATTGACTTTAATTTTAAGTTGAAACTTCCCTTCCAGTTTGAATGCTATTGTTCTCAATATTGTTTTTGTGAATGGATGCCTCTTCTTAATATTTTCATCAACTAATGTTTTATTGACTTGAACTTTAAATTGAGACGTCCCTTCCATTTTAAATTGTATTGTTCTCCATACTATTGCTGTGAATGGATACCTCAGCTTAATATTTTCATGAACTAATATTCAATTGACTTTAATTTTAAATTGAAACTTCCTTTCCAGTTTGAATGGTATTGTTCTCCAAACTTTTTTTGTGAATGGATGCCTCATCTTAATATTTTCATGAACCAATATTTAATTGACTTTAATTTTAAGTTGAGACTCCCCTGCCATGTTAGATGGTATTGTACTGAATACTCTTTTTCTGAATGGATGCCTGATCTTATTATTTACATGCACTATTATTGAACTGACTTTAATTTTAAGTTGAAACTTCCCTTCCAGTTTGAATGCTATTGTTCTCAATACTGTTTTTGTGAATGGATGTCTCTTCTAAAGTTTTTCATGAACCAATATTTAATCGACTTTAATTTTAAGTTAACACCTCCTTTCCAGTTTGAATGGTATTGTGCTCAAAACTGTTTTTGAGAATGGATGCTTCATTGTAATATTTTCATGAACTAATATTTAATTGACTTTAATTTTAAGTTGAAACTTTCCTTCCAGTTTGAATGGTATTGTTCTCCATACTGTTTTTGTGAATGGATGCCTAATCTTAATATTTTAAGGTACTAATATTTAATTGACTTTAATTTTAAGGTTAGACTTCCCTTCCATTTTGAATGGTATTGTTCTCCATACTGTTGTTGTGAATGGATGCCTCATCCTAATATGACTCATCTTAATATGTTCATGAACTAATATTTAATTGACTTTAATTTTAAGTTGAAACTTCCCTTCCAGTTTGAATGCTATTGTTCTCAATACTAGTTTTGTGAATGGATGTCTCTTCTAAAGTTTTTCATGAACTAAAATGTTATTGACTTTAAGTTTAAGGTGAAACTTCCCTTCCAGTTTGAATGGTATTTTTCTCAATATTGTTTTTCTGAATGGATGCCTGATCTTATTATTTTCATGAAATAATATTTAATTGACTTTAATTTTAAGTTGAAACTTCCCTTGCAGTTTGAATGCTATTTTTCTCAATACTGTTTTTGTGAATGGATGTCTCTTCTAAAGTTTTTCGTGAACTAATATTTAATTGACTTTAATTTTAAGTTGAAACTTCCCTTCCAGTTTGAATGCTATTGTTCTCAATATTGTTTTTGTGAATGGATGCCTCTTCTTAATATTTTCATCAACTAATGTTTTATTGACTTGAACTTTAAATTGAGACGTCCCTTCCATTTTAAGTTGTATTGTTCTCCATACTATTGCTGTGAATGGATACCTCAGCTTAATATTTTCATGAACTAATATTCAATTGACTTTAATTTTAAATTGAAACTTCCTTTCCAGTTTGAATGGTATTGTTCTCCAAACTTTTTTTGTGAATGGATGCCTCATCTTAATATTTTCATGAACCAATATTTAATTGACTTTAATTTTAAGTTGAGACTCCCCTGCCATGTTAGATGGTATTGTACTGAATACTCTTTTTCTGAATGGATGCCTGATCTTATTATTTACATGCACTATTATTGAACTGACTTTAATTTTAAGTTGAAACTTCCCTTCCAGTTTGAATGCTATTGTTCTCAATTCTGTTTTTGTGAATGGATGTCTCTTCTAAAGTTTTTCATGAACCAATATTTAATCGACTTTAATTTTAAGTTAACACCTCCTTTCCAGTTTGAATGGTATTGTGCTCAAAACTGTTTTTGAGAATGGATGCTTCATTGTAATATTTTCATGAACTAATATTTAATTGACTTTAATTTTAAGTTGAAACTTTCCTTCCAGTTTGAATGGTATTGTTCTCAATACTGTTTTTGTGAATGGATGCCTCAACTTAATGTTTTGAGTTAAAATGACTGACCACCTAGATTTCGAACTTGACTAAAGTAACCAAAAACTTGATTGAATGAATTAATGGATTGTTGGCCAAAAAAGCCAGCGATCAGAAATGAAAAATGCAGATCTAGTAAATAGATGGTTAGTCAGTACAGGGATATATAATTGTTTGTTACCTATGGCGTACTTTGATTGGGGCTTCAACGAGTTTCTGTCTGGAGCTTCTAGTTTCTTGTTTGTGTCTGGAGTCTCTTTTTAGAAGTTGTCCGTCCGTTTAAAAAAATATTATGGGACTGACTAGATTAAAATATAGATGGCCGCAAAACAACAAATGCAAAGTAACTCTTTGTTACGTTAAATAGATAGTTAGTTGGTTGGTTTGTTAGTTAGTTAGTTAGTTAGTTAGTTAGTTAGTTAGTTAGTTAATAAGTTATTTAGTTAGTCAGTCAGTCAGTCAGTCAGTCAATCAATCTGTCAATCAGCCAATCAGTGAGTCAGTCAGTTAGTTTGTTAGTTCGCTAGTTAGTTAGAAGTCTATCCCTATCCATTTTCCTAACCCTACCTACCCTAATACCTACCCCTGCAAATTGAAATTATTCTACAATACTCTACAATAAGTAAATAAATAAAAGAGAAAATCACTCACCAACCACGAAAAATCTAACAGCTTATATATTCTTGCTTCTTTGCTTGAACTTGCTTCTTTACTTGCTTGATTGCTTGAGCTTGAATAAAATTTTGCCTTCGCATCTTAGCTTTCATAGAGAACCAGCGTTGCCTCCATTTACGCAGTATCCAAGTTTCCAAAAGCCCCATCAAGTTCCCTATTGTCAAATCGTCAATAGCAACCCTTTTGTTCGAAGGGCAATTAAGTGCACTCTTGCTGATTCTCTTGACAGCTAGCGCGTCACACTCGAAGGAATGCAAGCATGATGGAGTTTCGCTTCGACGTTGCCTGCGTAATTCTCGCACGAAAACAGTTTCTATTTGGTAAGCATCTTTTGTTTCTCTACTTTCTATTTACCCCTGCCGACCAACAACATAACAACAATAGCTTTCTAAACGTAATTTCAAACTTAAGCTGCTTCCCCTGCCTGCCCTGCCTACCCTAACTTATCAAGCTACTACTACTAGGCTATTATTCTCAGCCGCCATCATGCCCTGCCTGCCAATTTCGCACATTTCAACAATAAATATCTCCATTTCTAAGTGTTTTATGCAAATTCCCAAACTGTGCCCAAGCATTTTCCGCCCTAATCTACCCATTTTACACTTTTCTCCACTTCCAAAATTTTTTTCCAGAATTTCACCAGAGTTTTTTCTTTGCTCGCTCACTCGACACTTAATTAACTTTGGCGGCAATTTTCCAATCAATCATTTTAATTCCAATGCAATCGATTGGCAAGCAGAAAATCTGGCTCATTAATTCCTAATATTTTCTTAATAAATGTATATAATTGATTTAGGATGTGTTTTCCACATGGAGGGTATTTTATTAGATTGATACCGTATTCATTTATTCACTTAGTAAGTAAGCTCTCTCTTACGTTTTGCCCTTTATATGCTGCTGCAAATTATTTTCTCATAATTCTTAGCTCAACAGCCATCTAAGCATCAATCCCCTCCCTCCTTGCTAGTAGCAATTAGCTCCTTGTTGACCAAGCAGCATCCATTAGCTAGTATTTTTGTTTCTCATGTAACATTAGGAGAGTTTCTTATCAATCAGAGAGCACGGCTGGGTGGATGCGTTTCTTCTTCACAGTGTTCTTTTACACAGCACAATCATAAGCAAGGCTTTCCTGTTTCTTTTCTTACCTTTATAAATTAAAACACCATTACTATTATTATGATTACCTATAAGAACCTAGCGCTTTCAAGTCCCCTTAAGTCCATCCCTCTCTCCCCCTGTCCCCCTCTCGCCCTCTGCAGGTTTTTTGCTGAGATGTAATGTATGTAAAATTGCCAAATTAGGGGCAAGGCAGGGGTGCAAATGAATATGTAATGAATATGTAATAAATATATGTGCTGTGCATGCATGTATGATGTAATCGTTCGATCATTTGCATGACAGACAATGGCACCAATGGTCCAAGGTGCAAGCAGGAATCACTTTTCGATCAAACCTGCGATGGATTTTCAGGGCAACCCCATCGGAGATACGGTGATTAATAACATAATAGAAAAGCCTCGTTCTGTAACGAATACCAAGCCAATATAGGGGTGAAATTTCGGCTCGCACTGCCATTTGTTGTCGGGCAGTTCCTCCAAACTGCCATTGTGTGAACAGACCCAATGAGAGCACAGAATGCATAGATACATGACAAAGGTAACCAGGCTCCCGCATGGCAACAAGCATGCCCAGACATGTTTTGATTGCGAGAGGTCGGTTGGTGGACGGGCTGCTTCTGAGGAGCATGATGAAAAGAATGTTGATGGAATGATTCTCCCAAGTAACCTTTAAAAGCTTTCTATTATGCCATTCAAATTCCTTGGCAATTTGCTAATTTACAAGCAACCCCTCAACAAAGGACTTTCAGAAAACCCATTGTTGTTTTGTTTTTTCTTTTCTTTCCATTTTCAATAAGCGGAACTTTTCCGAACCTCTGTCGCAAATTAATTGGGACGAATGCTACAATTTTAAGATAGTAAATGGTGCCTGGGGGTTTCTTAAAAGAAATCTTACTGTTATATTGAATAAGCACGCACCGCTGATCACAAAGAAAATTAAAGGCAAGCCAGCACCTTGGTTGACAATCAATTTGAAAGCTATGATGAATGAAAGGGATAAGCTTCTCCTCAAGTCAAGGAAAACAAACAGTGAGGCTCATACTTTGGCCTATAAGCAGAAAAGAAATAAAGTCAACAAAGCTATTCAAAAAGCAAAGTCCATTTTTGATAGAAATCTGCTGAGAGAAAACTCTAATGACCCGAAGAAGTTTTGGAAAACACTTAAATCAATTGATCCCACCAAAGGTGGGGATAAACCGTATATACGATCTTTTGAAATAGATAGGGTGAAAACAAGCAACCCTGCAACTATTTCTAATGCTATTTCGAAGTCTTTGCAAGTGCCATTCAGAGGTTAAAAGAAGTTGCAATTCCATTACGTAACTTTGCATGGAGAAAGCCGATAGGAATAAAAAAGGAGACAGAGAAAAGATTCAAATTCCAGTCAGTCTCACAACCTGAAGTTGAGTACTTATTAAAAACGATAAAGCGCAGTAAAGCAACTGGATTAGATAATTTACCACCTTTTCTACTGAAGGATTCAGCTGGAATTTTGTCTGCACCGCTTGCTCACCTAATAAACCTATCTTTTAAAACAGGAATCTTTCCAGCAGACTGGAAAAAAGCAAAGATCATACCCATCCATAAGTCTGGTCCATCTTCAAACATGGATAACCACAGGCCTATTTCTATTCTACCTGTCTTGTCAAAGATTATTGAAAAGGCAATTCATCTCCAACTAGTCAAGTCCTTAGATCAAAGAAGACGGACGGAGGAACCAAGGTGCCGGTGGATGTCTGAGCTCAGTGCTGTGACTATTTCACCCTTTTTAAGAGGCAATAAATGTCCCTATTAATATTTTAAATAAAAGTTTCAGGTCAAGTTTGTTTTAAGTTTAGAATTAAGTATTTACGATGCAGGATAATATTTCTGAGAAGGATTACATTAGGGATATTCTGGACGTCCAGGCCAAGAATTATCGTACTCTCGTAGAAATGCTCGTGAACGAAGTGAAATCCGAATTGAAAACACTGAGTAGTGATTTTCTGTCGTGAACTGAAACAGCATTTTTTTCCACCAAATACCAGTCTTGAATATCCCTATCGAATAACTTCCAACTTTTCCTGATCATTCTAATCATGTCAAAATTTGATGAATAATAAGGTTCTTTGCTCAGGGGATGCTCTCTCCTCGATTAGTCTATCTACTGAGAGAGCTCCTCCTTAAATAAATTCCTCTCCCTACAAAATTTCATTTCAATATTATGTATAATTCGTGTTGTATTTAATTGCTATTCTATTTGTCGTTTTTAGTTGTATTGTTGTCAGAATTTTGTATGTAGTGGAATTTTAAATATGAATGAAACTTGAAACTTGAAAAGAAGTTCTCTGCTTTCAGAATTCCAATTTGGATTCAGGCCTAAGTTATCCAAAGAGCTTGCAGCGATACACTTGTTTGATAACATTCATGAAAGTGTCAATAGCGGTAAGCTAGCAGGTGCCGTTTTTATTGACTTAAGTTAGGCATTTGACACAGTGAGTCATTCTACGTTGCTTCAAAAGCTACCTCAATATGGAATTGAAGGGATAGAATATGCTTGGTTCAAAGACTATCTGTTTAGTCGAAAAGCTGTAGTAAGTTACTACAACCATGTCTCCGATGAACAAGATCTGTTCTCTGGAGTGCCACAAGGGTCGATACTTGGCCCTTTGTTGTCCATTATATTGTTTAATGACATTGCCCGTGTATTGCAGCACTCTTGAATCGTAAAATATGCAGATGATACTGTCATATATCTCGCTGATAAGGACTTGAAAAATATCCAGCTACGTCTTACAGAGGATATGGGTTTGATCTCGAAATGGATTTGCAATAAGAAACACCGACGAGTACAATATCTGGGTGTATATGTGAACAACTCACTTGATCTTAATAGCCATTTTGAAAAATCCTACAAGAAAGCACGAGGAAGACTTAGGCTTCTGGCTAGACTAAGAAAACATCTTGACTTACAATCAGCCAAAAAAATATACTGCTCTATGATCTTGCCTGTTTTTACCTACTGTGATGGTTCTGCAAATATATCCGTCTGAAACCAGAGTTAAATAGTTGACTGCATTCCATGAGTGATCTATCAGGATTGTTTACGGTAATGAAAAAAATTGTGACGGGCTTCAATCAGTGATGGATACGAACAAGATCCGAGTATGTAAACTCGTGAGAAAGTGCATTGATGAAGACATCTGTCACATCTTTCAAAGATTATTTCATCTTACAGAACCATGGCAAACATACAAGAAATGCTAACAACAGCTTGAAATTACCAAATATTAGGACTGAATATGTCCGCAAGTCGTTGTATTAGACTGGCACAAAGATCTAAATGACCTGCCTCTAAAAATAAGATCAATTGCAAATGCTACCGAATATGAGAAGAGCCTCAATGCCTATTTTACTTAGATTAAACAATTCAACATCAAGGAGCAACATCAAGAAATCATGACTTGGCCTTTTCAGTCAACTTTTGTAACTTATTTTTCAACTTTTACACCACTTTTATATGCTTTTCAAATTTTTATTTCATTGTAAAATTGTAACTAGGGACCCTTAATTAGTTTTAGCTTATTTAACTTTCACAGGACACATAATGATAACAGCAATTATATGCTGAAGTGTTTCTATCCTGTATAAATAATCGTATAATTATTATTATTATTATATCATATTATGGCAGTGCATCTTGCAAGCTTTCCATGTTCAGTGTGTATACTTGCTAGACCTTCTAACAGAGTCTTGCACTGGGTGTAGGAATAATGGGGAAAGGATTGGGGGCACCCTTTTTGTTCTTGTAAATAAACTTGTGGAAAATGGTATTGTTTTACAGAGAGAGTTGTCAACTGCTTAAGATGCATATATATATGCAAAATTATACTCTACATAATAATGAAATTTTAAAGCCTCTAATTTTGTTCTTTGGACCCTCTACCAATAGAAATATTGAAGCATGCATCGATGTATTAATTTGGCTGATAACAAGTCACTATCATGTGGGGAATTTCCATCATGTTGGAAATGTGCAATTGTCATTCCTTCACTGAAAAAAGTGGGACTAGATCTTATCTGCAAGAACTATCGCCCTATCAGCAACCTGTCTTTCGTTTCTAAAATAGTAGAAAAATCAGCACTTCCCCAATATGTTCAGCACCTGCAAGGACTTGGATTGTACTCAACTGAGAACTCTGCATACAAACAGTATCATAGTACAGAGACATTGCTTGCTAAAGTTCATTCAGATATCATGAATAATATGGATAAACAAAAAGTGACAATCTTAATCTTATTGGACCTAAGTGCTGCTTTTGACACAGTTGACTTGCAAATACTGTCAGAAATCTTCCAGCAAAGGTTCAACATATCAGGCTCAGTTTTCAAATGGTTTACCTCTTATCTAAAGAACAGAGAACAAAGGATTATGATCAAGGACACTCTATCTGAAATTTACACGCTTAAGTATGGAGTACCCCAAGGAAGTTGTGCTGGTCCTGTTGTATTCTTGGGATACTTGAGCTCTCTGTATGACATAATTGAGCTCCATTCCCCTAATGTGGCAGCTTATGCTGATGATACACAGCTTTATCTTGGTTTCAATCCATCTAGCGCTGATGAACGAATCCAGGCAGTAAATGATATTGAAAACTGCATATCAGACATTCGTGCATGGATGCTAACTCATCGCTTGAAAATAAACGATGACAAAACTGAATTGTTAGTCATTGGTACAAATCAACAGCTTGCAAAAGTACCGAATCTGTCAATAAAAGTTGGATCTGCTGACATTAAAACATCTAACACAGCAAGAAATCTTGGTGTAATATTTGATGACAAAATGACCATGGAGAAGCACGTAAATGATATCAGTAAGAGAGCATTTTCTCAACTGAGACGACTGAGGCAGATAAGACAATACTTATCAAAAGAAGCCATAGAATCATTGGTCCATTCTTTTGTTTCATCAACACTCGATTATTGTAACGCAGTGCTTTATGTTTGTGCAAAACGCCTGCTAGATAAATTACAAAAGGTTCAAAATTGTGCAGCACGAGTTGTGATTGGAGGTAGTAAATATGACCATGTGAAACCTCTTCTCAAAGCTCTTCATTGGCTGCCAGTGGCACAAAGAATAGATTTCAAAATTGCATTGCTGACATATAAATGTCTCAACGGATTTGCACCGAAATATCTCATTGATCTTTTGGAAGCTCAGAAAAGCTGCAGAGCACTGAGATCAAATAAGAAAAATAGACTGAATCAACCAATGACCAGAACTAAAACACTTGGCACCAAAGCTTTTACGTATGCTGCTCCTACTGTATGGAACTCTTTACCAGACAACATAAAGAACACTAAATGCATAAATACCTTCAAGAGGCTACTGAAAACACACTATTTCAAAATAGCATTTAATTAATGTCTGACATGGGTTATGTATAAGTATATGTGGACAATGACAGCGTTTCTTTTCCAATACTAATTCTTAATATAATTCTTAATATAATTGTAATTGTTAGCATGCTTTTATCCTATTATTTTCATACTTATTCTTTATACAGATTTTTAATTATAAATAGGACGTACACTGTAAAGCGCAATCGAGTATCATTGATATTGTGGCGCTATATAAATTTTGCATTATTATTATTATTATTATTATTATTATTATCGAATAGCAATCAATGTTGATGTGTTTTTGGATTTTTGTTCTTCTGTGGATGTTGAGAGAGATCTGTTATTCATAACATATTCGGAATTTCGAACGGACTTGTCCCCAGTTCATAGGCGTTTTCCCTTTTGCTATATTGAACATCGATTGGGTGAACCATTGACTGAAGGCGCTCTTCGAATCTCAATCCAATTTCAATCTTGTAAATTCGTGGATCACCAGTCTGGACAAGCTTGACCATGATTGCATTCGTGTGATCAGCATCAAATCCAATCACTTTTCCCAGGTATATTATTGTTGAGTGAAATCATAATAAGAATCATAACCAAGAAATAAAAGGAGTAATCGCAGGAGCACCCAACAAAGGATGGGCCAGACCCCCGGTTAAAATACCGCTATGACAGCAACCCCCATAACAATAATAACTTGAATAGTCCGAAGTATTTATTTAGGGGAACTGATTCGGTGTATTAGGTCAAAAGATGAAAAGCTGGATTGAGATAGTGAATAATGGGGCGCGACCCCAATTGTAAGTGCACTATGTATTATGTGTAAGAGGGGTGGTAGGATTAGACGCAGCATATGACTTGGAATATGAAAGAAGGAAAAAATCGATTCATCAGCTGTCCACCTGTGATCAGCGTTTCGGGGGTTTAAGAACAGGACGCTATAGATCACAGGATCCCCGACACCCACAAGGAGTGCCATCGTAATGGATCGAAGATGAAAAGACAGAAAGAGTAAAATGTAAAAATTGTGGTTGTCATAGCTAATTCAAGGTACAGAATTAGGGAAATTTAGAGTGGACTAAAATGTCTTTCAAGTTCTTATTGCGTTTGAATGCAGTGATGGGTATGGCCGCTGCGATGGAACAAAGTGCGTCATCGTCTTCTATGAAATGCCAGTGTCTGTGTAATATCTTGCTAATGGACATCGTATTAGTGTTATAAGGAACTATGAATGGTATAACGTTTTTTGTATTATCAGATTTCTCTTTCAAGAGATCGTCCTGTGACATAGGCAGGACAGTCCGAAAAATAGAGGATACAAGGTGGGGGTCATAGCCCCTAGCAACCAGGGTTTCTAGTAGGTTGTTAAGATGAGACCTAAGGTCTTGGTCGTCAGATATAATTCTTCGGTATCTAAGAGCCTGGCTATAGATAATGCCTTTTTTACAGTTAAGGGGATGAAAGGAAAGTGCGTGTAATAAGGAACAAATATCGGAGGGTTTCTTATAGAGAGAAGTTGAAATCGTGTTGTTTGGAAGGATCATCGTCATTGTATCAAGAAAAGGTATTCTTTTATCGGAAAAAGACATTTCAAATTTAATGCTATCATGTAACGAGTTCATATGAGTGTAAAACTCGTGGAGTTTGTCTGGTCCATGGTTCCAAATGACATAAATATCATCAATATAACGTTTCCAAAGTAGGGGGGCTACACCCCTCGGGTAGGAGGAAAGAATACGTTCTTCTAGGTCTGCCATGAAGATGTTGGCATAATTAGGGGCAAATGGGGAACCCATTGCGGTACCGTGTATTTGTAAATAGTAAGTGCCATTGAAGAAAAAGTAATTTTGTTCAAGTATAAAGGACAACATTTGTCGTATATGCTTAAGGGGTAGGGGGAGATTTTCTCCATAGAAATTGCTTATTGCGTTCAGGCAACAAAGAATTCCCTCCTCATTCGGTATGTTAGTGTAAAGTGACTTTACATCGAAAGTCACCAATAGGGAGTCAGGTGGAACAACGCCCGCCTTTTCCCTGAGTATGCGAAGAAAGTGAGTGGTATCTTTGATAAAGGAGGGAATTGTTTGCACTATAGGTTTTAGGTAATAGTCCAGAAAAATTGATAGGTTAGCTGTAGGTGAACCACATCCTGATATGATAGGTCTACCAGGGGTACCCTCTTTGTGGATCTTAGGTAACATGTAAAACAAGGGTGTCCTGGAGTTGTTTAATGGGTTGAGAAATAAAAAAATATCATGCTCAATTAGAAGCTGACTTTTTAGGAATGAGACAAAAGTGGAAATATCCATGATAAGTTTCGGGAGGGGGTTGTATTCAACCACTTGGTAATATTTGGAGTCACCGAGTTGACGGTTGGCTTCGCTGAGATAGTCTGTGCGGTCTCAGATCACGATTTTGCCGCCCTTGTCAGCTGGTTTGATAATGATATTTGTTGTTTTTAGCAGATCCCGTAGGGCCTGTTGTTCGAGGTCAGTGATGTTTTGAAATGTTTTGGGCGATTGTTTGGTACAAAAAATGTCCCTATAAATATTAGAGATATAGTTTTGTATACCATTATTATCAGGTATGGGTGGTTGCCACCCCGAAGAGATGCGGAAAGGATGACCGGGCTTTAGATCACCCTTATTCAGAAAAAAATGTTTCAAGTAAATTCTTCTTTGAAAGTTTGAAAAAGATTTTTCAATTGTTAATTTCGGAGTCGGTTTTGGTGAAGGGATAAATGAGAGGCCCTTTGATAGGACTCTGGCCTGTGAATCAGAAAGGGTTATACCACTTAGATTGTGAATATTGGTTGTTGTATTTTGAGTGGAAATTGTTTTGTGAAGCGTTTTCTTAAGAGAATTTTTGTTTTTAGGAGTGGATCTTGTCCTTCTCTTGGCACCAGCTATTGTTTTCAACATCTTCATTTTACCAGAGTATATCAAATCGGGGTTATTTGTCTCTAGAGAGTGGACACGAGAATAGGAATGTATGTGTATTGACTCACTCAAAAAATCATCAGAAAATCAACCATTACAATGTGATAATAAGATAATATGTAGTATATAACGTATAGCTATATTCGGTGTATAGCTATATAAAAGAATGAAATTATCAGAGGTATAAGTACATAAAAATAAGGTATAGGAACTGCTGTAAAACGGAACCTATTTCATGGATAAGGGATTGTGAGAACGGAGAAGGATAAGAGCTAGAGTAATAGTTCATTGTGTACAGCCTAGAGGCTAAGGTATCGAATAATTAAGCAAAATCTAGGTAATTACAGTAGATCATAGTCTGAGGGCCAAGGTGCTGAGTATTTAAGGAAAAAAACTTATAACAGCCTGGAGGCATAAGGTGCTAGTAATATGGGAAAGATAGTATATTGCTTTAGTAAAAAACTACCATGTAAGGCAAGAAGGCCGGGGTGCTTAATGTAATGAAATAAAGGACACTCGTTGTAGTGGGGGTAGAATAAATCAATGTGCTATTAAGGCAACTATTTCTATGCTAAATAATTAGTCGAGTAGATCGTATCGAAAAGCGAAAAAGTCCCATGTAAGAGTAATTTTTGTAAACATGTTTGTTTGTTTTGGAAATCGAGATTGCGAATATAGGGGCATAGCAAAGTGGACTATTTATGTAAGATAGTTATTCACAAAGAATCGTTAGAAAAAGTCTAGTGAACAAGCTACTCTCGTGGACGTTTTTCGCCTGCCCTGCGGACTCGCTTTGGAACTACGATATCATTAATAAAAGCCTCAGTAGAGGCATCCTTAGACAAAGAATCCATGTGTGTTAACAATTTGCGATCGTTATAAACTTTAGAAATAGTATCAAGTCTAAGTTGAACGATTAATCGCTCCCTCTCGGCCATTTCTTTGTGATGGTCGGAGAGAAGAGCACATAAATCTCTTTGGTAATTTGTATTCATGGCTAAGAAACGGCTATTTATATTAATCGAAAAGAATTTTTTGTCAACAAGTTTAATGTCCGGTTATGTGTATTTTGGAGGAAGAGAAGAGGAGTTCGATAACATACTGAATTTTGTAGAAAGTTCATCGTGCTTAAGTAGTTGAATCTTGTGTTTTGTAAGGTCGTTTAGAAGGTTGTTTTAGGATAGAAGGTAGATCACAGGACCCCCGACACCCACAAGGAGTGCCATCGTAATGGATCGAAGATGAAAAGACAGAAAGAGTAAAATGTAAAAATTGCGGTTGTTATAGCTAATTAAAGGTACAGAATTAGGGAAATTTAGAGTGGACTAAAATGTCTTTCAAGTTCTTATTGCGTTTGAATGCAGTGATGGGTATGGCCGCTGCGATGGAACAAAGTGCGTCATCGTCTTCTATGAAATGCCAGTGTCTGTGTAATATCTTGCTAATGGACATCGTATTAGTGTTATAAGGAACTATGAATGGTATAACGTTTTTTGTATTATCAGATTTCTCTTTCAAGAGATCGTCCTGTGACATAGGCAGGACAGTCCGAAAAATAGAGGATACAAGGTGGGGGTCATAGCCCCTAGCAACCAGGGTTTCTAGTAGGTTGTTAAGATGAGACCTAAGGTCTTGGTCGTCAGATATAATTCTTCGGTATCTAAGAGCCTGGCTATAGATAATGCCTTTTTTACAGTTAAGGGGATGAAAGGAAAGTGCGTGTAATAAGGAACAAATATCGGAGGGTTTCTTATAGAGAGAAGTTGAAATCGTGTTGTTTGGAAGGATCATCGTCATTGTATCAAGAAAAGGTATTCTTTTATCGGAAAAAGACATTTCAAATTTAATGCTATCATGTAACGAGTTCATATGAGTGTAAAACTCGTGGAGTTTGTCTGGTCCATGGTTCCAAATGACATAAATATCATCAATATAACGTTTCCAAAGTAGGGGGGCTACACCCCTCGGGTAGGAGGAAAGAAACGTTCTTCTAGGTCTGCCATGAAGATGTTGGCATAATTAGGGGCAAATGGGGAACCCATTGCGGTACCGTGTATTTGTAAATAGTAAGTGCCATTGAAGAAAAAGTAATTTTGTTCAAGTATAAAGGACAACATTTGTCGTATATGCTTAAGGGGTAGGGGGAGATTTTCTCCATAGAAATTGCTTATTGCGTTCAGGCAACAAAGAATTCCCTCCTCATTCGGTATGTTAGTGTAAAGTGACTTTACATCGAAAGTCACCAATAGGGAGTCAGGTGGAACAACGCCCGCCTTTTCCCTGAGTATGCGAAGAAAGTGAGTGGTATCTTTGATAAAGGAGGGAATTGTTTGCACTATAGGTTTTAGGTAATAGTCGAGAAAAATTGATAGGTTAGCTGTAGGAGAACCACATCCTGATATGATAGGTCTACCAGGGGTACCCTCTTTGTGGATCTTAGGTAACATGTAAAACAAGGGTGTCCTGGAGTTGTTTAATGGGTTGAGAAATGAAAAAATATCATGCTCAATTAGAAGCTGACTTTTAAGGAATGAGAGAAAAGTGGAAATATCCATGATAAGTTTCGGGAGGGGGTTGTATTCAACCACTTGGTAATATTTGGAGTCACCGAGTTGACGGTTGGCTTCGCTGAGATAGTCTGTGGGGTCCCAGATCACGATTTTGCCGCCCTTGTCAGCTGGTTTTATAATGATATTTGTTGTTTTTAGCAGATCCCGTAGGGCCTGTTGTTCGAGGTCAGTGATGTTTTGAAATGTTTTGGGCGATTGTTTGGTACAAAAAATGTCCCTATAAATATTAGAGATATAGTTTTGTATACCATTATTATCAGGTATGGGTGGTTGCCACCCCAAAGAGATGCGGAAAGGATGACCGGGCTTTAGATCACCCTTATTCAGAAAAAAATGTTTCAAGTAAATTCTTCTTTGAAAGTTTGAAAAAGATTTTTCAATTGTTAATTTCGGAGTCGGTTCTGGTGAAGGGATAAATGAGAGGCCCTTTGATAGGACTCTGGCCTGTGAATCGGAAAGGGTTATACCACTTAGATTGTGAATATTGGTTGTTGTATTTTGAGTGGAAATTGTTTTGCAAAGCGTTTTCTTAAGAGAATTTTTGTTTTTAGGAGTGGATCTTGTCCTTCTCTTGGCACCAGCTATTGTTTTCAAAATCTTCATTTTACCAGAGTATATCAAATCAGGGTTATTTGTCTCTAGAGAGTGGACACGAGAATAGGAATTTATGTGTATTGACTCACTCAAAAAATCATCAGAAAATCAACCATTACAATGTGATAATAAGATAATATGTAGTATATAAGAATAAAGGGGTGAACCTAATTTCGGATAACGAAGGGTAGCAAGTTTCTAGTGCTAGTGCTAGTAACGTATAGCTATATTCGGTGTATAGCTATATAAAAGAATGAAATTATCAGAGGTATAAGTACATAAAAATAAGGTATAGGAACTGCTGTAAAACGGAACCTATTTCATGGATAAGGGATTGTGAGAACGGAGAAGGATAAGAGCTAGAGTAATAGTTCATTGTGTACAGCCTAGAGGCTAAGGTATCGAATAATTAAGCAAAATCTAGGTAATTACAGTAGATCATAGTCTGAGGGCCAAGGTGCTGAGTATTTAAGGAAAAAAACTTATAACAGCCTGGAGGCATAAGGTGCTAGTAATATGGGAAAGATAGTATATTGCTTTAGTAAAAAACTACCATGTAAGGCAAGAAGGCCGGGGTGCTTAATGTAATGAAATAAAGGACACTCGTTGTAGTGGGGGTAGAATAAATCAATGTGCTATTAAGGCAACTATTTCTATGCTAAATAATTAGTCGAGTAGATCGTATCGAAAAGCGAAAAAGTCCCATGTAAGAGTAATTTTTGTAAACATGTTTGTTTGTTTTGGAAATCGAGATTGCGAATATAGGGGCATAGCAAAGTGGACTATTTATGCAAGATAGTTATTCACAAAGAATCGTTAGAAAAAGTCTAGTGAACAAGCTACTCTCGAGGACGTTTTTCGCCTGCCCTGCGGACTCGCTTTGGAACTACGATATCATTAATAAAAGCCTCAGTAGAGGCATCCTTAGACAAAGAATCCATGTGTGTTAACAATTTGCGATCGTTATAAACTTTAGAAATAGTATCAAGTCTAAGTTGAACGATTAATCGCTCCCTCTCGGCCATTTCTTTGTGATGGTCGGAGAGAAGAGCACATAAATCTCTTTGGTAATTTGTATTCATGGCTAAGAAACGGCTATTTATATTATGCGAAAAGAATTTTTTGTCAACAAGTTTAATGTCCGGTAATGTGTATTTTGGAGGAAGAGAAGAGGAGTTCGATAACATACTGAATTTTGTAGAAAGTTCATCGTGCTTAAGTAGTTGAATCTTGTGTTTTGTAAGGTCGTTTAGAAGGTTGTTTTGAGCTTGGGAAAGAAAAAAAAGAAGAACATCTTCACCATTGACAGGAGTGTTGTTTAATGGCCTGGCTTGTATATCAACAATCGCAGGAGAGTTGGCGTTATCTTCAATGTCAGATGGGTCAGAGCTTGGTTGTGTTTCTCCGATAATGAATCTGGCTTGTGTTTGAAAGATTTCATCGTCAGGAGTAGGTTCAGGATCAAGGATGCAAGCAACTGTGAAAAACAACGTGAGGGTTGTTTTGAGTATATGTAAAAGTGGTAAATAGTCAGAAAATATCGATAGGAGATGAAGAAAGGAATGAAGGTTATGAATAAAAATGACAAGAAACTTACGTTCAGCAGAAGTAGAAGAGCCATTTGAAGATTTTGATCGAGCCATGATTGGAAATAATTCGAAGAGATTGAAGCTTTGTCTTGAATTGTTAGTGAGTGAGAGAAAAGAATAAAAGTATGTTTCTTATAGGGGATGGAAATTCCATGCCCAATATGGAAAATCTGTGATGGAAGGGTGGTGGAAGAGTGTTAGACAGGACAATGCTAATAAGCAACAGGCGGGAAGAAAAAAAATATTGATCGTAAGGGTCACATGGGTGGTTAGGTAAACAGCTGTGAAGGTCGAGCTTGGTTTTCATGCACTTGAGCGCCTGGAGTACTTTCTCCCATTCGATATTTCTCCTGCTGTCCCTGACTGTTTTATCTGACTGCTACCTTTGCAACCCAAAGTTGTATGCACTCTGTATGGATAGGATTAGAGGTAAGAATTAATACTAATGATTTGCCTTCTCTACTGTGTCTGATTAGACTTTGCTACAATTTCTATTCAAACAGGTCAAAATAAAACAACAATACCTAAGGATCAATTTCAAAAAGTAATCAATGGTGCTCAGTAATCAAGCAAAAACCAAGCAAGAAATTGCTTGTCGGCTCAACTTACCTGCAACTGATTTTGCATGTTTCTCAGGCTGCCCATTAGAGGCACGTCATCCCATTTACAGTTGATATGATTCCCTCCTGTAGTGACAAGATATCTCACCAATGCAGTGATACTTTGAACATGGTTTGCCATTGTGCCTGCTGACAAGCCCTCACCTCGCTGTTCCAGATACTGAAGGACGAGATCTTCCTCTAATACTGCACATGGCTTTGCTTCTACTTTGGAATGCTCCTCGCAGAACCTCAGAAACTCCTGTATGTGCTGCACATGTCTACAGTCTGTCGTTACAGACACTGCTGTTGTCAGCCTATGAGCATTTATAGTTTTTGTGTGGATGGATTTGAACCCACGGAGCTCAGTCTCCTTGCTCAAGCGAATCAGTCTTGCCAGTTGTCATCGTCGTGTTGAATGGGTTGTTTTTGAAGCTGATGTAGAAGGAGCACTACTGTTTTCTCCTGAGACAGTGGCGGTTGCGGTTTGTTGGATGCTCTAACAGTTACTGCTGGTGTAACTGTCTGCTGGCTGGCTGATGATGATGATGATGTTGATGATGTCTGCTGTCTGGCCTAGAGAACAAATGGGTGTTGGTTTGTAGCATATTGCAAGGCACTGCTTTCGCTGCTTTCATTGCTTTCATTGTTTTCATTGCTTTGATTCGTTTGCATTGATTCACTTTTCAGATGAGGCCAAGCCATCAGAGCTGCTCCAGTTGTGCTGACAGGCAGTAGTGCTGATGGGCATGCTAGATCTCTTTGACGCATAAGTTCAGGGCTGTTTTCCATTAGGCGGAAAAATGTGAGCGGTCTGCTTGTAAAACGAAGCGGTTTCTTGTCCTGATGGAGATTGCTTGGCGGAAAATAAGTGACGGAATATGGAAGAGACGAGACAAGATGGCCGCCGTTAGTTCACAAATGAAAATAAAGCTTGTGTTGTTGTTTCTGCTGCGGAGAAAATTAAGAAGAAAAGAAGAAAAATACAAGAAAAAAATGTGGGTCAGAAAAATTTTCCAGGACTGTCACTTGAAAGGTGAATTTCACTTGTTAGTGAACAAGTTAAGATTATTCGATCATGAGCTTTTCTTTGTCTGCTTTTGCATGTCACCATCTACCTTTGAAAAGCTATTGTCTTGGGTTGCTCCACACATAATTAGACAGACAACAAGGTTTCGTGAGCCAGTCCATCCAAATGAGTGCCTTGCTACGGCTTTACGGTACTTATCTACCGGTGATGCCAAGTCAACAATAGCCTTAAGCTATTGAATTAGCCCTACTACAGTTGGAAGGATTGTGGAAGAGACTTGTAAAGTAGTGTGGATGGTGCTACTGGAAAGGAATTATCTATCAGTTCCAAATAGTCAAGCTGCATGGAAAACAATTGCCAAAGCTTTCAACGAAAAGTGGAATTTCCCACATTGCTTAGGGGGAATAATGGGAAGCATGTTGTAATGGAAGCCCCTTCACGAAGTGGCTCTGAGTTTTTCAATTACAAAAGAACACATAGCATCGTTCTTTTGGCGACCTGTGATGCTAGTTATAAGTTTGTTTTGGTTGATGTAGGTGATGCTGGGAGACAAAGCGATGCTGGGGTGTACACAAACAGCAAACTTGGCTTTGCAATTGAAAATCAAAAATTGAATCTCCCCCCACCTGAAGTGATACATGGATACATGAAAAAAGTTCCCATTTGTATTTGTTGCTGAGGAAGCATTTTCATTGAAGCAGAATATGCTAAAGCAATACCCTTGCCATAGCCTTGATGAACAAAACATTTTTTCAATTACAGACTATCAAGAGCAAGGCGGGTAATAGAAAATACCTTTGGAATTGCAGTTGCAAGATTTAGGATTTTCCGTCAACCTATAATTGGAATGGTTGAAACTGTTATTGCTATAACAAAAGCCATTGTGGCTTTGCACAATTTTTTGATGTCATTGGATGAAGCTGGCAGATGCATATACTGTCCTCCAGATTTTGTAGATAGGGTTCAAGACTTTGGAATGTGGAAGGCCTAAAGTGCTTGTAAGGTCTTAAATTTACATCTTATTTTTATGAACTTATCCTGTGTTGAATTTTTATAAATTTACACTGGTCTTGATCTGCGTAACCGTTTTTGTGAGAAACACTTCGAATGCAACAAAAAATAAAGTAAACAGGCAGTGTTTTCAATAAATAACTGAGATCAAACTCTGCCTCTGCTGACGTCACATTTAATTACTCTGTGACTGCGCACTAAGAACATCGCAAGTGGGCAAAGAAACTTTTTACAAAATGGAGGATAATAGACTCAGTGACCTCAGTGCCAGCGATGACGAAAACAGATCTAACTCCATCACAGGCTCTGAATTTGAAGAAAGCGAAAATTCTTACGGTTCACAACAGCTGCACCTGGGAAAACAACAGTATATGTTTGAACCGGAGCCCGAAAATGCAGTGGAACGGCCTAACAACGATGAGTCTGCCGTGAACGACATTGAAAATCGAAGTAGGAATTTGGAATCGTAGGTTATGTTTCAATGAATTAAATAAAGAAAATAACTTCATTTATTTTCTAAACTACTTTATTTACATATTTGTAATATATCTAAGCCAATGGTTTGAAATTTTTACCCCAGGTGTAAATGTGGCCATTGTCAAATCATGAGAACAACACATTTTAAAGTTAGATCTTATTTCTCATGCAAACCTGTAATAAATTTTTCCTTGCCGAATCTTGGGTCCTCTGCTATTTTTCTCACTGTATGTCCACCTCTCTTATATTTTGGAAATACAATTGTGTATTCTGTCTCTCCTTCAGCATTTGTGGCCTGGGCCCTTCCTGCATTTTCATTAAAATGCAATGCTGCTATTCTGAGTCTACAGATATAAAAAGGCGAAACTTGAAAGATTTATTTGTTACTTGATTTTTGTATGCACACCTGAAAAAACTACAGAAAAGGCTGGGAACATGGAAGTGAAATCAGTTTGCAATATCTCCTGACCAGAAGGTTCAGAGAAATGACACTATTCTTACATAGAAGGCTGAAAGCACTTGGCATAAATATTTAATTCTAGATCAAATATACAAAAACCAACAATGACTGTCATCCCTTGCTTTCATTGTTTCATAATGGAAGTGGATCATTTTTGGTGCAAAGTGATTAATCAAGCTGTGGTATCCCTCAACAACAGAAGTTTGGCCACTTGGAGACAATTTTTGAACACTGCTTTTAAGATGTGTACTCTCGAGTATTTGACACAACAAAATGTATGCTTCTGAACCTGGTAGAGTAGCAGAATTAAATTATGATTGTATATATGTTTCAAGCAAATTAAAATCCACATAAAAACCAGCCACTATGAAGAACCTACATTCTGCTTTTATGTGTAATTTATTTCTATTTTCATGTCAAATTTTATTATTTGGTAAATTCAGAAAAACATTGATCCCCAAAATAAATTATACTTGTGCACATAACCAAGCAGCATTAGACCAGTTATCATTGTGAAAATTTCAATTCTAATGCTTTTATGTGTATCTGTAAGGCAATAACTGCTTCACTAATTTGTTTGATTGTGCTACAATCTTGAGAAGGTTTTTAGATCATATTTAAGTACACTGAGATGAAAAGAGAATGAGATCCATGTGAACAAAAATTCAAGAAGCTTTTTTACCTGGGTCAAACCAATCCCTGGCTCCTAAATTACCATGCAGACACTTTGGATAAATGTCTTAATGTCCTTCATGGATATTTTGCAAGTGATTCATAATCGAATTCCATTTTGCCAAGCACAATTCTCCATTACCATTGCTTGTAGAAGCACACTGCTTCTGATTAATAATGCTTTTGATCCATTTTCCCACAATTTTACAATTTTTACGTTTTGCCAACAATTCTAACTTCTTTGACAGGCCTGGAGATCAAAAGTGGTACAAGTTATTTATAAACATCAGTTTGCAAAGTGATTATGGTTACTTATGCTTGTGGACATTAAGTATGGATGCATATAACAACATAACACAAATTTAAATTGCTCACCTTTAGCTACATGCCACACATCCAAATAATGTTTAACATTTTGCCAGTTTTCTCGCCGCCATTTCTGGATTGATTTGTGACCATCTGTTATAATTGCATTTACGCAAACATTTTTGTCATTTAACTTTGCCACAATTCTCTTCAAACCTTCAAGCTCCATATGGTAACTGTCACCCACCTCATTGCTCTAGTAAAACAAAGAGTATTGGTTGACTTTTGGCATCTAAGTAAGGTCCCCAAAAATGTTACTCAGTTGTTTGTTACAAATTTTGGAAAGAAATGAATGATTTTTTGGTCTGAGCAGTTTACCTACTCCTAAGAGAAAGAAAGGTAAGGAGGGGTAGGCGGTGCCTAGCCCTGCCCTCTCCCTGCTGTGCCGTGCTGTGCCGTGCTGTGCCGTGCTGTGCCGTGCTGTGCCGTACCGTGCCGCCCTCCCACCCCCACACCCCTTCAAAAATAGCGGGTAAAGAACATTACGATATCTATAAATTTATCTATACAATCACAATGCAAGAAAAGAGGGAAGATAATGGGAGACGGGTAAATGCAACAGGAAAGGATAGGATGAGACAGGATAGGATGAGACAAGATAGGATAAGAAACCACTGCGGGACAGGATTATTGCGACATGCAACGAGATACATGTCACAAGTGCACCATGTCACATTTTAGTCTAAAGTCTTGGCCAGGGTTAGGGTTATCACTAGTGTTGGCTAACTCTAGCCATAACCCTAATACTAACCCTTACCCTGACCCTAACCATAACCCTAACAATATCCCAACCTTTACATTTACCCTTACCCTAAACCAATCCTTGCTTTGTTTCCAATTCCTGCTATATCTCCTATGCTGGCTCTGTTACATTTGCATGCCATGTTTTCTATGCTATCCTATGCTACAAAGGAAGAATAGCATGCATAGAAAAAAATCAAACATTGGAAACATAGTAAACACAGAAAAAATAGGAAACATAGGAAACCTTGCAAACATAGCAATCATAGCAAGCATAGAAAAGTTAGCAAGTGTAGAAAACATTGCAAGCATTACTGCACAGAATTTGGGGTTTGCAATGGATTTACAAATAATGTAAATTTAATGAAGATACCGCATTCGAATTTCACTTATATCTAAAAGTTGTAAATAGAGATTTACAAGGTTTGCAAACTCCATGGAATTTCATGTAAAATGTGTGAACTTGATCTACAATTCCAAGTAAATGTCATGAAATCTCAGTAAACTTTATAATAAAAAAGTGTTGTCTTTTGTGTCCTTTTTTTGTGCATAAATTGCTTTAACATGTTTTTGTTGTTTTATCCAAATGTTTTTGTCATTGCTTTCCGTATAGCACTTGAACGATTTGTGGGAAAATGATTCATTGCATCCATAGCAATGGGTTCCCTTGTTTATCCTACGATACAAATGACAACGTAAATCATCATCACTAATATAAATGTAACAATCCTTGCATTCACTAAAATGTTAACGTCACAGTCGATATCGAGTAAGACTAAGAAATGCGAAACGTTGTCAATTAACTTCGCTGTTATTGTGACACAAGTCCATTCGGCATTATCGGATGAGCAATAGAAAAGAACGTTCATATGGAAGGTATTTTCTGCTTTCTGCTATTCATTTCTAGTGTAGTGAAAAGTTCATAGGCACTTTTGTTATAGGATACGGGAACTTTAAAGCAATACTGATCTTGTACAGCGTCATATATTGTTTACTTCATGATCGTGTAAAGCGTCATAGACTAGAATATCATAAATGAAAACATTGCTTTGCTCAATTTGAATATTGTGAGCGCTCTCTTCAAATTAAAGCAATCAATTACGTAATCTGAAATATATGTTCTTAGCCTGAGAAAGTAAAGAAGTAGAAGTTTAATGTTTCTTATTTATGATATGTTAAGTAAAGCTCTGGCAAGTCTCAATGAATCACATGCTCAGTCTTTCATAAAACTCTTGTGATTGACATTGGTCTGCTAAGAGCTTGAGTTTTCTTAGAGACTTACATTCTTCAAATCTTACAATTCCAAACTGCTTTATGTAGCCAACACTAAATATATCACTGTAATGACTTGGTGCAGACTGGCAACTATTAACCTCTGGGGCAATCCAATAATGTGTCGATTGCTCCCTTTTCTTTGCCTTGCTTTTAGTGTTATGCATAAAAGTTGCTCTACCAAAGTCAATGAAAATTGCTGACCAATCTTCGAGGTCTAATCAGTATACTTCTGCCTATCAAACCCTAGTGGTCATCCTCCAGTTATCATTGTGTACATATTACAGGACCGAAATATATTTTAGAACTGGAAGGGGGGCCAATCATGAGCGCTGGATGTAGGAACCACAAGAGGGGACTGGGGCATGCTCCTACGGAAAAATTTGGAATTTAGGTCCCTCTAGAATGGCTAACATATCGTAATTTAACAATAATTTTAGAATATTTAGAAAAAGAGCCTATCAATATTGTAGAAATTTATAATAAGAAAAATACGGAACTTGTATTAATCAGCATTCCTCTCCTTCGCTGTGGAAAGTAAATTCTCTGCGCTAGCTAAAAGATTTATAGGAAACTTTCGACTCTAGAATGCAAATGCTGGCAATACATGTAGAGATGGAACATTCAAGGTTTACCAGCGTAATGTTTCTGCCTTCCACGTGGCAAACAATACTGAACACTCATATTTTTTTGCTTGTTTGGCAGACGGGATGAGGTTTGTCTGAGAGAATCTTAACATACCCTTGTTCATGTAGTTAAAGCGCATGCATACTAGCCGATTGTAGTCAAATGTTAAGAAAATGGAGGGAAATAGAATGGCGGAAAGGAAACCACATTTAGGCCTGGCAAGGGTGCATCGGAGATCGTATGATCTTTCAAGAAAAACGTACTTTACAGTTGCATTTACTCTCATTAGTCGATTATAAGATATTCATATGATGCATGAGCAATGGCAATATCAAATATGACTGGCGAAATGAACTACAACGTAGTTGTAGGTTGTAGATCGAAATAAGGAGGGCCTCTTGTGGCTCATGTAGCCTAAAATCAAGAATTTAATGCTTCAAAAATAAAATGGAGGTCAAGTGAGAACAAAAGTGCCTTAAGAAAGCAAATACATATTTCTTGGCCCTGATTGTTCTTTTTCAAAAACTTGTGGAGATTATTTCCAATTAGTAGCCAATGTGTGCTTTTACTTGATTGCAAAGTTTGCAAATTTACTGCGAGATAAATTTGGAATTCTTTCTAGTGCGGTTGTAGTCAACGTAAAATATGGTCGTATGTATACATAACTGTGACAATGTTGAGAAATGCGGGGCAATAAAACTGCGGAAAGAGAGGGAATAAGAGGAGTGAAGAGTGGGCAAGAAGTGTCCTGCTCAGTTTTATAAATCTCAGCAAAACCATTTAACTCTTGGCTGAGAACCTACATCAGCAATTTCTGTGCAACCAGCTGTTTTATGAAAGAGATAAAAAACACTTGCTAAAGAAAATAGTACAATTCCTGGGTTGGCAGAGAGATAGGAGTGGATACCCTACTTTTTATGAGAACAGCATGCTCCATGCTGGATATCTACAGTAACTTTTCTTGAGAAAAGCATTTTTTGGAGGTGTTAAAAATCCATTAAAAATATCCAAGGACCGTCGTTTATTTCTGTTAGTTTGACCAGAACATCACTGTGAGAACTCTGAGATTTGCATTGCATTATTAAGTGGAGGATCAAAGAACCACTACCATATTTGGATGCAATAAACAAAAATGATGTAAATTCTGTCTTCGATTAGGGCCCTTTAAAGAGACGAAACAGAATTGCAATGAACATGGCCTTGCTCTAAATTACAACCAGAGTACTTACAATGACGAATTTGATTGGTTCAGACAAAGCAATTAGGCTTTTGTTCTAAACAATAGGTTTGTAGACCCGTCTCCCCAACAATTTCTATACTTTCCACACCAAAGCTTTCATATCACAATTTTGAATGAACATGTTGAAAGTGGATTTTTCCAGCCTGACGTAAATAGAATCAAAAAGTATAGCCTGCAAATAAAATTTCCTGTTTAGCTGTAGCAATAACGTCATATGTTGCGCAAAAGTAAACATACAAGTGTAATGGCAGTGGAAAGGGTGCGGCCAATTTTCTTGAGCTATGGTAATTGCATAACTGACTTCTAGCTATGGCAACAGCTTAACCTGCGTGTATGTAGAGAATCTATGGGGAAATTAAATCCGTTCATGCTATTGAAGGGATCGAGTTAAACCTCATTCAAGATTTTGATTCAAGATTCAAGTTATGATACTGTCCTTGTTGAACAAGCTTCTCTGTATTTCAACAAATTTGCCCCTGATTCTCTGGACAGGCATGAACGAAGCAGGTCCTGGCATATCATGCAGCTGATACTACCAATATGAATATCTAGGAATATCAGGATACAGTACTTTATACATTACCAGAAGGTGGGTTTTCTCAACGTCAGTCAAGACCGGATAGGTCATTTGCAACAGATCACTCCAGGTGCCAGTTTGTAGCACAAAACCTCGAGATGTGAATTGCAATTGAGAGAACAGTGTTTGATACCCCACCTCTCCCAGAGTCCCCCATTCTTCAAAACACTGAGACTGCTCAGTACATTCGAAAAATAACCCTTGTATTCAAATGGCAATAATGCTTCGTGACAGCAGCCATCTCTCAAAAACCAATTCATAAACTGTTTTTCTATTTGACTCTTATTGGTTGCTAGACTTCCAAGGTAGCCGTTATATCTCTTGAAGCTTAAAGTGAACAGGACAGTATTCTTTCAGGCATTCTGCTAAATGACCATCTAAGTGCATGTTTGGGTTGTCTCTTTCTGCTCCATAGAGTCTCTCAAAGGATTTGCAAAATTCCAACAGTAAACAATCAGCAATTTGTATGCCCGCTTCAGTTATCATTTTTGAGCATGGATATCTGCAGGCAAATGAGAATTTTCTGCAACATTGCAAATTTTGATCTCTTATTGCATCCTTCAGGACCTAGATAGAGAAAAGTAGAGTCCAATTTTTTGATTCATCTGCTGTAAATTTATTTAGTGCAGTAGCAAGCTTTGAGAGCAACTTTCCGACATTGTCGCAGCTTGAATTCCTGGTAGCTTCTCGTCAATTTCATCCAATATTTTGTTATCTATTACAATATTATTTTTCCTAAGATTGAAAACGTGCCTAGCAGTGCCCAAAAACAAATTGTGCATAGGGTCAATAAGAGACATCCTCACAGGGGAGAAATAATGTAGCTCAATCAATGTAGAATACCTTGTCCCATAATTTCGTTTGAGCTCTTCTTTGTAACCCTTACTGCAAATAAATTTACTGCGCCTTCATCGAATTTCCTTCATTTCTTCTCGATGCTTTTCATCAGTTCGAATTTCCCATGTGTCCCTATCAAAGCCACAATATGCCTTATCACCTATTCCTCCAGAGAATGATTTTTTGCACTTTGAACATACCTGTGTAGCACTGTGACCTAAAATGTAAAGAAATCAGAAATAAATGCAGTAAAGGCAATATTTTTACAAGTAGTGTAGGGCCGGGCTGGTGATAGTATTCTTATATTTCATAGTATTTGGATTTAGAAAGATAATCTGACTTCCTCGCATTTCAATGTTAAAACCTTTTCCGAAAAGTTTCCGCTAGAACCTTTTCCAAGCACCCCCTGTTTGATCTGGAGGCATGATAAATGATTAATTAGGAAATATGCAGAAAGCAATTCTTACCTAGAAATCCAGATAGTTTTCTACATGCAGGAATGTCACAGCCTACGCAGAGAAGGACTATTTTGTAGATGATCTGAGTGTTCCAGATCCATGTGATGAAATATCAAAGTCGTCATTCCAACCTGTCTTCAGTTCACTTACCAGTGGCTCTATAACATGTTCGTTGGAGGCTCGTGTTTCATGTTAGGTATGATACCAAATAAAATGAAATTTTTTCTTTTGAACCTTTCTGTACAAGGCAAGCTCAAACAAACCATATAAAGAGCCCCGACATAGTTAGAGTGCATCTATGGATTTAACCATACCAAATTTAACATCACGCCAATATTTTTAGGACATTCGTCAAAGAACAACAGAAATTCTTTCCAGACACGGCCATCATAAATATCCTCATATATATTACTGGGAACTCTTTGTTTCCCCAATTGGCACATTTGCGCAAAATATGGTCGTTTATGAAGACTCTCAATACTTTACTTTAGAGACTTATAACAGTACACTTTATCAGGAACAAAAAACTTTTTCCTCTGGTGTTACAGTTTGCTTCAATAATACAGTGGCGCATTGTCGTCTTAAGTGTCTTGCATTGTGGTTAGGAAAAGTGAAATGATTGCACTTTGATGGATATCTGACTCTCCTGTTTGTAAAGTAGCAGTCGTCTTCTTGGTACAATTTAAAACATGAGGGACACACAAATTTTTGGAAAGAGTTTGTTTTAAACCCAAGGAAAGAGTGCAATTTTCCAATTGTTTTCGGGAATCTAATTGCAACTGGTTCCAAGAATGCACATTTACTTGCAAGAACAAATAACAAAGAACTAAGGAACATCAATAAATTTCCTTCCTATGGGCCCTTAAGGGACCTCTGTCTTCAGGAAAGGAATCAACAAGAAGTGCTTAAAGGCATACATAAGTATCAATTTGTTGTTTTAAATATAACATACCAGGTAGTAATGTGTTTAACTTTGTCATAGCCTTTCAGGCACAGAAACATTGCTTCATCGGTTTCACTCTGCAAATTAATGCAAGATTCCTACAAAAAGGATTATACTGAGGGCAAGCTGTATGCAGGAAAGGTTAATTGAAACACTTTATGCTGCTGGTGATTGTGAAGATGAATAACCATCCTTTTCTTTTGTCAGAGACATGATGAGTGTATCAAGCAATTGATCAAGTGGTAGTAGAAGGACACTGAATCATTTTTTATCAGCTAGCTCAAGTACAAGTATTGGTGAGATAAATTTTAATTTGCAAAATTTACTCCAAAATTACTTTTTAGCATTGAAAGGCCCATTCTCTCAAAGTAACCATTGCAAGGAGGTATTTTAGAAAACCTTTATATATAATCAACAGTTTTTCATAGGACATACTAGAATTGATCATATAATAGAATTTAAAAAAGGTAATCTCACTGAAAGAAACTTGAAACGTGATTGATGAACAAAGAATGTGGGAATGCAAAGGTTAGGGTTCAGCAGCTGGATCCTTCGACTGAGTGTTGTGTGTAATGCAGGGGCATACTGTAGGGTTGTTGTTGGGTGCGGAGGACCTTTTCAAAAATCTAAAAATTATTTTTTTCCTTTTTTGAGGATATTGTGTGGGATACGAACAGCCTAAGTTTACAGCCTCGAGGAATCTTCCAAAAAGGGCTCCAGATCGCATGTGCAGTAACGATTTATTTATGCAAATTAGCTTTGGCAGCATCACTCCTATTATTAAATAGTGCGTGCAAGTGTAAGCTCCGATGCTGATTGGCTGTCATCTTAGCCGTAAAACAAAGGGCTGAAACGATAGGGGCAGTCCTTGACTCCTTTATCTCCCCAACAAGATAGGCCTTTAAAGAACCAATTTATACTGTTGTTTTTCACGGCAAAAAGAGTCTATACGGAAAGTGATAACTCAAAATTGAGTGGTAAAAATATTTTGTGTAAGTATGAAAACCATGTTCCAAAAGAGTTTTCTCATTCAACACTACCAAGTTTTACAGGAGTAGGATAGCACAGTTATAAAAATTGCTTAGTGTTTTGCCACACTTCTCATGGGAAGAACTTAGAAAATGATTAAATGAATATAAAGTTTTGCGATGCTTGGACAGAACGAAAACATTGTCAAAACATTTAAAGAATGTTTTCAAAAACTATTAGGCATATTGATTGAGATAAAGATAAATGATTGCATTGACAACAATGAGTGGTACAAAAACCACTGTGGGTTAATTAAGATAACATTTATGTTGCGAAATTCAACAGGAAATCTATTTTTAACACAAAAGAGCCATGCTTTCCTCATGAGATATAACAGTGCATGTATAAATTTCACCATACATCAGCTATCAACTGTCGCGATTGGATTGAAAATGCCAAATAAAGATAGAAGAAGAAAACTACAAGAAAAAGAGCTCCATAAAGCTTCAAAACGCTGTAAACCCTGATTAACTACTTTAGGTAATTTCAACTTTTAAAGACTTTTGTTTATTACAAATTAATCATTTAGACCTACGAGCTCCATAAAGCTTCAAAACGCTGTAAACCCTGATTAACTACTTTGGGTAATTACAATTTTTAAAGACTTTTGTTTATTACAAATTAATCGTTTAGACCTACACGTCTTCATGTTTATTAACAAAGAATATAAGAAAATATATCACAAAATATAGTAAGACCATTGAATACCTTAAAGCTCTCCTTTTTTAAAGCTATAATTAAGATGAAGTTAAGAACAACTTTGGTTTAAAATCTGCAAAGACTATAAATATACAATGGCTTTTTGGAAACCTGTATGTTCTTTCATGAAAAATGTGTACAGTAACTCTCAGGTCTTGTCCAAACAATGAAAAGTTTTGGAAACATTTTAGTACTGGCAATGAGAATCGTGAGAGAAGGGATGAGAATGAAACCAGTGAAGTCTTTCCAAACGAATCAGGCCCATTAAATCAAGTAGGTGCAGAAAGTTTAATCCAGAAAGTTTCATCAGGTGAGGTTTATTGGTTTGCAATTAGTGTTTTAGAAATGATTTGAAATCACTTTTAACTTACAACAACCCTTTATCTGAATGATGCTTATGAAGACCGAAAAATGCTTTTTATGGTCCTAGACCAATGGACGGAAAAGTTATCATGCAACGAGGAACGGTTAACTCGGACAAAACTACACGCTTTACAGGGACGGGACCAAAAAAGTTGGAGGCGGGGGCAAACTTTAATATTAAAAAAGTGAAAACATGATGAACTGCCTTAAAAAGGTACAATTTGCGAAAAAGTGGGGGGGGGGGGGCAAGGCCCCCCGATCCCTCCCGTCGTCGGAGGCCCTGCTTTCTAATTTTTATTTAAGAAATACAATTTCCTTAACAGTCTTAAATCTTCTTTAATTTTTTTCAATTTTTTGACATTCCAAAAGAAAAATTGCTAACCTTAACTGATCATGTAAAATACATTATTGTCAAAAACCACTTTGTTCCAGATGAAAAATATACTTTTATTAAATCATTGAAACACGGATGTAACCACCCCTGCAAAAGACTATCTATCCGATTGGTTTGTTTATAGTTCAAAAGGTGATAGCGTATTTTCCATTTACTGTGCACTGTTTTTGAACGATGACAAAAGAAGGTCTCTTGAAGCCTTCGTCAATCATGGTTATAAAGAATGGCACAACATCAAGGCAAAAGAATCGCGTCATTCTGGCAATAGCTATCACCAGCAAGCAGTCGAATGAGGTAATGGCATTATCCCAAAATTTGAAATGCCAGCCAATACAATTCCAGTTCAAGTGGACGAGGTATTAAAGGAAACAAACCTGGTCTATCAAAAGATTGTAGAAGCATTGGCTCGTGTTATTCATTTATTAGGGAAGCAAGGGCTTGCAATGCGTGGTCATAGAGAGGGGCCTAAGGAAGTGGCTGACAAAAACCAAGGTAACTTTCTCGCCTTAGTAGGTGAAATCGCATATTATTTCCCTCTATTGAAAAAGCACTTGGAAGATCTCCTCCGTAAGGACGTTACCTATCTCAATTCAAAAAGCCAAAACGAACTGATTAACGTTATTGGAGTATGGATGATTCAAAAAAAAATTAGTCGATGAAATCAAAGAGGCAGGAATTTCAGCAGACGAAGTAACATCGAGCAACGATGAAATTTTATCTATCTGTTTACGGTATGTCAACAAAAAAGTTGAAATTTGTGAGGTTTTTATGATGTTTGTTCAGTTAAAATGAATAACTAGCGAATGCATTGGCAAAGCATTGTTAAAGTTTTACGAGGATGCAGGAATCAACGTGGTGGAATGGAAAGGTCAATGCTTTGATGGAGCTGCTAATATGCTCTTTGTTATGTGTCCTAATATAAAGGGGAGCAGCATCTTTCATTTTGAAGGAATCACTGCCGGCAATCGTTGTATACTGTTTCAGTCATAACTTGAATTTATCCCTTGCAACATCTTGCAAAATTCCGATAATTGATAACATTTCAGAAACTTACAAAGCGGTCATAATATTTTTCAACACATCTCCTGAGCGTGAGGGGCTGCTGGAGCATATTGTCAATCTTCGTTGTACCAATGCGAATAAATGGAAGGTTCTTGTAGGCTTATGTAAAACCCGATGGTCCGAACAAGACATTGCTTATAAACATTTCTATCTCGCAATACCTTTCATCGTGGAAGCATTTGGCACGCACCCTGAAAGAAATGATTTTGACAGTATTCGGTCGGGATGGTTGGGATCCCAAAACAAAGCAAGATACAACGAGCTATTTGCACGCTGTAACAAAGTTTGAGGTCATCGTTGGCTTGGTGTCTTTTTATTGTCTCCTACAACCGCTTGTAAGTATCACACAAAACCTGCAAGGGCGCACCATAGACGTGGTAAAGGCCTATAGTCTTGTGCAGAGTTGTATTGAGGACATGAAGCATTTAAGAGAAATTATGGATGATGAATTCAAAATAATTTACCAACAGGCAGAAAGGATGGCAACAAAGCTTAGTGTAGAGCCAGCTATACCAAGAAGCGTTGCTAGGCAAATGCACCGCAACAACGTTCCAGCTGAAAATCCAGAGGATTACTAACGTGTCATAGCATCACCACTCATTGATAGATTCATATCAGAAATGACTTTTTGTTTCAATTCCTTCAATATAACAGCGTCAAAACTCTTCTACTGGTACCATCCATCCTCTGCCATCCAGATAACACGAATTTGGAAATTAGCAAATTAACAGAGCAATATTCAGTTGACCTTCCTAACCCTGACGTTGCTGATCAAGAACTGTGTTCGTTGAAGAGAAAATGGATGGAAGTCAAAGATGCTGATCGCCCAGATAACCTTTCCAAAGCTTTAAAGTTGTGTGAAAAAGGACAAATTCCCTAATATCTTTACTTTAATCAAAATTGGTTGTACGTTTCCAGTAACATCAGCAGATGCGAGCAGAGCTTTTTGGCTATGAGAAGATTGAGAACCTGGCTAAGATCCAGCATGAACTCTGAGCGACTCAGTGCTTTAGCCAAAAGTTAGCACATTAATCAAACCGTTGAAGTTGATTACGAAGAAGCGTCAAGATCATTTTTCGCCATACATCCAAGAAAGATTTACGAACATAATTTAATTTTCAGTTGAAGTTTTTGGTGTATTAAGCAAATTCGCATACTAAGTTGTCTGAGCTTTGCATCTATGCATTTTTATATAATAAAATTTTTGTTAAAAACCTTCATTTCCCCACTTTTAATGAGTACAATTTGTAACAGCCTCGTCCAGCCTAAGGCTGTACATTAAATTGCGAGTAAGAACCAAATAAAAATGACACATATATATAACAACTTCTCAGCAATATATTAGTTGACTCAAAGTTTCCGTGTGTACAACCAATTCACATCATCACAACAGAACATATCAAATTAGATTACTATGTTCACGGGGGTAAACTACCCATTACATAAATAGTAAGACGAATCAGTTTACAAACTCAATCGAATATCAGAAATCACTAGAAGAAGTGTACATATGTCTGTTGCCTCACGTTTTGGATCGTTCTCAAAGCCGAATTTTATCTTGTGTTTTAATTCCGATTATTGCATTTATGGTCAGTTTAAATGATTAATGTTATTAATTTAACTTAACATATTTGATAATATGATTGGTTTCATGAATTCGGAGCATGTTTCAGCCAATCCAGTGAGTTGAATAAAAAAAAATTTTCTTGGCCTGTCGGCCCCAACCATGTCGAGGCCTCTTTAGAAAAATGTTGCCTTAAATACAGAAATTTCGATCCCCCCTTTTATTTTGCACGGTACGCCCCTGCAATGGGCTGGGTGTAAATACAATAGCCTGGGATACTTTCTTAAAATGGAACAAGGGAAACATGCAGCCACAGCTTTGGCTGTCCAATGTTCTCTGCATGCCTGAAGTATAATAGAATTTGAATGGGATACTTTAGACTGTTTAGCTCTTTGCAAATGCAGGCTTGCACAATAGGTTTTCTTTGCTTTCCAATTTGGAATGTCAAAACATTTTGAAAGTTGAAAATTTTTTCTGGATATCTATTTATTAATTTGAAACATCTCTATATGTTGGAGCTTATGAATGTTAAATATAAATCTGTTTTTTTTCACTGAAACTCTTTAATATTTTAAAAAGCATTGATTGTAGTGGCAATCGAGTGTACACAAGTAGCTGTTATAATTATATATATTTACTATCTTCAACAATTGGTTTATGTTCAAGCGATGGTGATGAAAATCGAACATTATCTAAAGGAAGACATGAAGACATTGGTCAGTACTTCATGTCTGCTATTACTTAATTTTGCAGTGACATAAGATGCCATGAAGCAAATTAACTTGACAGCATGAGATCTTCAAGTCAAATGCTCAAGATATTTAAAAAATTTTGTGATTCTGTAGATTCTCAGTTTGTGGCAAGGTCTCATCAGATTTACTGAAGGACAAATCACGTTAAGGTGAGTGGCCTAATTTTTGAGAGTTCATTTCCATATGGATATTTTTTGTCTTTTAAAAAATATCTATAGCTACGCTGTTGCTACAGCCAGTAGACCTAGAAGGCAAGGGGCATTTCACCCCTTCCAAACAGCAAAGAAATTTGTTTAGAACAAAAGGATTTTTTAGGATTTTGATGAACTTTTGGTAGTAAACAAAAGGATTTTTGCCTAATGTATACGAAATTTGTCGGAGTGAGAGCCCCTCCTTATAAGGTTTTGCCAATACAAATACTTTTTTAAAGGAACTACTAAATAGAAATTTAACTCCCAGATCACTAAAAATTTATGAAGCTTCACTAGTGAGAAATTATACATTATGAAGCTGCTCCACTTATTTTTTTAATTGCACTACTTAGAGAACCTCAAGAGGGTCCAAAGTAGAAACAACTGGTTTCAAAAACGTTGTTTTGAAATGTTCACTAGGGCAGGGTGTTATGTTAACTTAAAGATAAAGATTCCGAAGCTTAAAGTGAATATGACACCAAAATTTTTATTTGATTATTATATTAATTAAACATCGCTTATAACAGTGTTCTACTTTGTTTTTAAATATGCCCCTGCAATTCTGCAAAAATAGAGTTTTCCTAGTCCCACTTTGGCTCGAAATGTGGTTGCAGATAAACGCGGTCAAAATGCTCATCAGGTGGTCTGATGACGTAATTAGTTGGTGTTACGATCAAAATTGTGGTGCGAAGACTAAAACTTTGCTAGTGTTTGAGTCACACATTAGTGCCCAAAATGCACAAAAAATCCCGTAGACGTTCAGAAATGAAAGGAGATTACATAGAAATTATCAAATAACTCACAAGCAAAATATACTAAGGATCCCGTTGGATTTCAGGGATAGGCCAAGGCCTAGTAGAAAATATTTTATTAAAAAATTTTCAGTGATGTTCTTTGGGTGCAGTAAAAATCGAAACAAAATGAGTGAAGCCAAGGTCCTACTTCAATAAATGTTTTGATCAAGAGGTGTTTTGAAACAAGAAGAGCAGCAGAATGTCAGGAAATACCGAGTACAAAACTTGCATGGCAGCATATGCCCACCGTGAAGGCCGGGGCCTGACGCAAGAAATCTATTTCGCTACCTTTGATTTATTAAAATCAATGTGATACAATAGTCCTACAAATGAGGCTTAGATATTCTTCTAGTTTGACTATCCCTTCGCAGCGATTTGTTAGTTCAAATGAGCGAACTGCATCTTCATCTTCTGGCCTGTCAAGATTCATCGCCATGTTCTCAGGGCTATTGTCGTCTGAATTTCTGCCGATAGTGCCAAAAGGCTCGTATCAATTTGAAGTATATTGTCAACCACAAGCTTCATTGAGTTCTTTATTGTCACTTTCATCCAAATTCGAAGCGTTTAAGTGAGAAAATTCGCTCTCAGACATTTCAAAATCAACCAGACCAATTTTTCGGAATCACGTTTCCTTGTTGTCAAAGCTGCAGTTTTCATCTCAACACCAACTAATTACGTGAGAGGTTTCACAGAACAATAGATTGGGCTCCAGACCTCTCATACACAATTTTTGAGCAAAATCCAATTTTGAAACAGTAATTGGAGAAATTAGACTATTTTTCACACTTTTTATTAAAATATTTAAAATCAGCATGATTCACTTGATAATATGAACGGGTTTCTATTTTGGTGTCATATTCACTTTAAAATCTGATTAATTTTAAGAAACTTTTGGTGTTGGCCAAAATTTTGATTTGTTATAAAAAGATCCATGTTTTATGACTGACAGTAATGTTGGACTTTGCAGTTACATTCATTCAGCGGTGGGATTGGACACTTGAAACGTTCAACTTAAAATATATTCTATACGTTTCTTTAATGTAAGAAATTAAAATCCAACAATACATGTACGCACTATGGTGGAACAATCGGTCCAAAATCTTTTCACACATTTTCGAGCTTGATTTTGGTGTTTTTGGCATTTTATTGAACACGGCACCCCATTTTGTGTACATGGCAGCAATTAAAATGTAACAGCTCTTTTCAAGCAAAGCCGGCACTCAAGCACTCAGTTATTAATCCTTGAAATCCAAGCTTCAGGGCATCCAGCATTTATAGCATCCCAAATTATACGGCACTCCAAAATCATGGCACTTGAAATTCCCGGCACTTGAAATTTTTCGGCATCCCTAAATCACGGCACTCGAAATTCTCGGCATCCGAAAATCACAGCACTCCAAATCCTTGGCACCCAAAAATCAAGGCACTCGAAATTCCCGGCACCAAAAATCACGGCTCTTGTGCGAAAATTTTTGGCACCTTAAAAAGACGAGATACACAGCACTCGAAAAACTCCAGACGCCGTCTAGAAATGCGGTTTGCAAAAGGAGGGCAGCATGCTGTGTAATAGTTTGCGACCTTTCAAAGAAATGTCGAAACACTGTCGAAACACTGGCGCATTGTAGTCTTTTATCATCAGAAGAAAAGTTCAAATGATTCACAATCTCATAATTCTTAATGTTTTTACTGATCGCTTCATAAATAGGGGGATGGGGGTTACGGGTGTTAGTTGGCCCTGTGGCAGAAGAAACTCAGAGAAAGCGCTTGAATTTGATGTTTCTCATTGTATGATTCATTTGTTAGCAACCAATTAAACTCTAGTAATCGTAATATATTGATATGATCGGCATTTAAATTGCTTTTGATTTACAGTACATGCAGTCGAGACTAACAGTCTTATAACTTGAACTTCTGGTCAAGGTTAAATCTACTGAAATTCATATCTACTCTATTAGGCTGCTAGCACTAGAAGTTTACAAAACTTGGCATAACCTGAATCCAGCCTTTAAGAAACATTATTTCATACCAATTTAAAACAGCTATAATCTTCGAAGAATCCAATATCTTCCTGTCCCCAAGGTTAAAACTTAACGTTTTAGAATGAAAGGAAACTTGGCAACTTGGAGGTATATATCATTTTTGAGATATTTAGAGGGAGTATGAAATTTTTTATCAAAGGTGATTTCTGGACAACATCAATTGCAAAGGTCTACCATATTTTGGCAAATGTCATATTTTTGGTTAATTTTGATTTCTTTGCTGCACACTTCTTAGCTCCTCCCATTCAAAAACTTTTGTGTTGGTCAGTGCGTTTGGTATCATACAACTGATTACAAGACAAATTTGTGATAAATGTCAAGTGGACTAATAATAAGAATAATAACCAAGAAATAAAGGGATTAATTGCAGGAGCACCCAGCAAGGGGAGAGCTAGACCCCCTATTAAAATACCGCTATGAAAGCACCCACCATTACAAGAATACTTAGAAATGTATGAAGTGTCATTTAAGAGAAACTGATGTGGTGTGTTATTATCAGAAGACGAAAAGCTACAATATATTGAGATAGTAAAAAATGGGGCATCACCTGTCCACCTGCGATCCTTGTCTCGGGGGTTCTTTCTTTCTTTCTTTCTTTTTTTAAAAACGCTCATTGTGTGAGCAGGCCCTTTTTGTAATAAAGAGGAAAAACAGCTTTTTGAGAAAACAGCTTTCTCGCAAAACTTTACACAAATAGAAATCGTATCAGAAAATGAATCAGATTTATATCTCCTCTTTCCAGGTGAAAATATCTGACTTTTTGAAAAAGGGGGCGGTTGCCCCCCCCTCTCAATGTCTGTCTGTGCCCTGGAGGTAATGAATGAATAACATTTCAAAACCTGTTCCCCTTTTTGGGTACCAAGGAAAACAATCATTCTTCAATTAATTGCAGTCTCTCAGAACTGACCCATTTGCTAAAATTTAGCTTTTAATGCTTTATTTGTTATAATATGAAATCTTGCAATGCATGCGTTTACCTTTCGAAATGAATGTACTCATTTCTGAAGTTGAGGATGAATTTTCACATTTATCTAAATTCGATTAATAGGAGTCGATTGACAGAGAATAATAAAGACACAGGTCAGTAAGCCCCTAGCACATTGCAAACGCACAGGGCTACAACAGCCAGCCAAGCCCCTCTCCAGGAATGTTCTTGATCCGCTCCTGATTTAAATGTGATGTTACAAAACTGACGATTTAATAAGGAGTGGGCATGTCGATTTAAGCAATTCATTTGAGCAGCGGTGGCGCAAGGATTTGGCTGTCGGTGGGCCTTGGTTCCCCGACAGGAGGGCTAAATAACAGAATAAAGGGTGTCACTCCGGCATTATAACAAAATTTTCTATCAGAAATTCCCTGCAAGACACGAAATTTGTCCACGGCGAGAGGGCTAAAAATCCTTGACAAGGAGCTATAGACCCCCAATCCCCCTCTGTCGCCACCCCTGTAGCTGAGACCTTCACGGCAAATTTGGCAGAGCACTAAACAGGCACACTGGAGGGGGGGAGCTTGTTGCTACAGACTCGCACATTTTTTGCCGATATATTATATTGAAGGCTTGCATTTCTAATCGAAACGAGTACAATTATTGTCCGTCATCGAAATTGGAAAAGATGCAATTTTTTATAGCTCAATAAATATGACTATTAAGCTCCTACTGATTGTCTCATTGCAGATTGTGCTAATGAACTTTAAAAATATAGTGGGAGAATTCAGAGATAATGGGGGGATGCTTAACAGTCAATTAGCCTCTTAGCGTTCCTAAAAATTAATTTTTGATTAAGGGCGAGACTGTCTGTGCAGGTAGCAGATTTTAAACAAATAGTTTACCCTTTATCATTGGCTATTTGAGATTTTTTCGTGAATTTGTGAACAACCACAATCTTTTGATACAACATTTTCAAACGTACTAAGGGGTGTGGTGTTCAGACATTTTACAGGTCTCGCAGAAATGCTGTCTTTTCATGTATTGAAAACATCTGCAAAGAAATCTTCTAGCATCGCCTTTCATGGATAGGCTCTTACTTTACAATAATGACTGTCTATAACAATGAGTTCTTTGAACTTTAATGGTTTAACACCAATCAACCATCTTTCAAAAAAATGAATAAAAATAATAATAATAGGTCTATTACACACCAAAGGTTGTAGTATCAAGAGATTACTTGACAGTGGCCCCAGTTGCCCCCTTCTGAATCCTCCACTCAACGGGACAAGTCCAATGTGGAGAACTGGAGCATCACTTCAACTTCCAGCTTCATTCATATATTACCGATCCCAAATATCATTAACGACAATCAATCAATCATACCATCTTTTTTTAAGTCATCACACACAACAGAGCTACTGTTGCAATAGATAATAGAAACTTTACAATAGTTGTACACGTTCTAGCGCTTACATGACTTTGGTACTATGTGGAGTGTTTCTTTTTCAAACTTTTCTTCAAATATTTCAAGTGGTCTGCTTCGTTTGAACTTGTACTGGAAGTTGTAAACAACGAATTGTGGTAAAGACTTCAAAAATAGTCTTATCTTTTTTCTAAAAGGGGAGCGACTTTCTTCTGGGAAGAAGCCCCTAGACACCCATTCTTTTCCCTTCACCCAAACTAAGCCCCCCCCCCCCACTTTCAGATTGCTCCACGTTCTCTTCAGTTATGCTAATTTAGTGAATACATTGATAAAATGACGTCATTTTTCTGAATAAACCATCACTTTTCAATGGTCACTGAAGAAAAAAACGGTGTATGAGATCTCCTAATCCTTTTTGAATGCCAATTCATTCTATCATTGCATCTTTTCTTGGAGGGGCTGTCTCACCAGAAGTCAAATGCTGTGAATATCATGATAATTATTGCTCTCTTACAAGCCTGTGTATTGTCTTTGCATTCACATGAACTGGATTTTATCAGATAATAATTATTAATCTTTGCAATGTCATATGTTTCAAACATAATAAGCTGGTAATGTGGCATTTGCGATTTATAGCTTTATCGTGTTACGAATTTTCTCATAAATTAGAAAATTGATCGTTTGTGCTGATTCGATTGTGTAGAGCTTATCATGGTCATTTCACTCCGTCAAAACTTGAAAGTGGCAGTCTCTCTCTCCATAGCTCACAGCTTTTTTTGAGAGTCCATTTAAGATGCCAGGTGTTCTTTAAATAACCAAGGTATGTGAGATTATAACTGTTATTTCTTTCTGTGTCACTTTATAATATACAATAAGCCGTTCTGCTCTTATCTCACAGGGGATAATTGTGAGGCAGCAGAAACCAAGTCTGCGCTTCTCTGACGCCATTTTGCGGCATCGTAAATTTAAACAATGATTCAGCGACTTCTATTCCTCTAGTATTCCCTTTTTATTCTAAAATCAGGGTTCCTTTTGTACTTATTAGTTAAGGGGAAAAACCATGATTATACAGAGCAAAGCAGAAGCAAAATACCAAAATTAAGATTAGATAATGTACTTCTTATGTTCTTTGAAAGAATAGCTTCAAAATAACAGCGTTATTTTTTGGAGTAAGTAGTTTTGTGTCATGAATGTTATCAAAACTCGTTAGTCCTGCACCCATGATTGGAGATGCCTGATTTCCGTTCTGAGGGAAATCCTTACAACCCATTATTGCGAAGGTCCTGGAAGTTAGCAGAAATGTCTAATGCAGGACTGAAGCAAATGGGAGGGGGGGGGGGGGGTGGAACCCCCTCAAGGACCACAAACTGTTGAAAATTTTCGGAAACTCTGTCTTTCTTGCCTCCCTGGTCAGAGATGACAGGATTCATTGTTTATTAACTATAAATAGTTTTACTGCAATATTTTCACAACCGTCCATAAATATTTTCCAATAGCTTTGATGTTTGTTTGGAGCCAATCAGGGAACGCTGCGGACATACAGTTTGCAGTGTCTGCCACGAACGCTTTTTTGAGCACAACAATGCAAAATGCCCTGTTTGCAGAAGTGCACTACAAAGAGAAGGCGCTACAAACTATGCTCTTAAAGCATTGGTGGAGAGCTTACGCGCCAGATGCAAGACATGCCAGTGTGTTTGAGACGTTTCAGCCGTACTAAAGCATGCTGAGCTTTGTCCTCATATCATAATTGGCTGTTCAAATGCTCTATGCTCGGAGGAGGTTTTCAGGAGAAATGCTGAACAACACAGAAGGGAGTGCCCATTCCAAGTTGTGCAGTGCACTGTCTGCACAAAGGAATTCTTCCAACACGAAGAAAATACGCACCGCATATATTTGTGCCCTGGATGCAAAGTTGAAAGCAGTTTTGGTTGCCAGGAACCATCATTATCAAAGTATAAAAATTTTGAAATTTCTTACATTCAAACTTGATATTATTGTCCTGCGTTTGCTACTAGTCTTTGTTGACTTTGCATTACATAAATGTCTAATTATTACATTGCGACTAATTGGAACTTAGCATTACATTGCAAGTTGGTGGCTTTTGATAATCATTCATGGTTGTAATATTCCTTGTGCCTCTTTTCAGTACTGTCCACAAAGTCATTCCTGCGTTTTAAAGATGATTCTTGCTTGATATTGCATGATCGTTTGGATAGTGTCTTGCACTTTGAAATATACAAGTACGCAAATGTGAAATCTATTGCAAATGCAAAGCGCATACATTCCTTTACTTTATTGGTCTTTGCTTTCATGACCCTGGTGGGCTGTTTATATACAAACTGTCTATAAGAAATTTCGGAATTTCCCCAGCAATCACGATTAGTTTTGAAACTTTCTCGCAACTTTCTGGATAACGAATTATGGTCAACTCGACTAAAGGAATAACTTGCAGCAAGATTGACTTCATTCCGGCCATAAGAAGTTTCAGTTTCAGTTTCAGTTTCATTGATTTTAAATTCCACTACATACAAACACTCTTTACACTTACAACAATTAAATAACTACAAGTTAAATTAACATAAAATAGATACATAAAAAGTAAATAGGAAATACATAGCACTAGAGGGTTTGTATGAAGGGGGATTCTTGAGGAGGAGCTCTCTCAGTAGCAAAGCTAATCGAGGGGAGAGCACCCCCTTACCAAATGTTCCTAAAAAGTATTATGGGTAAGTTTATAACTGTCAATGATCTGCTCTAATAGTTATTTTCAAGTAGAAATGATTTGAGTTTTTTACGAAAAATCCTGACGGATGAAGACCTTTTAATATCAGTAGGGATATCATTCCAGCATTTTGCTCCATAATAACGTATTGATCTGAGGCCATACTGGCTTGTGTTTTTCTGTGGCAAGAAAATATCATCTTTGCCCGCCTTTCTTGTACCATATTGATGAACAGATTCCACAGGAGTAAAGAAATTATGAAAACAAACAGGAGAGATTTTGAGAAGAGATTCATACACAAAACACATTAACTTTAGATGAAACAGGTCTTGCAACTTAAGAATTTTTAGGTCAGAAAAAATTGGATTAGTGTGTGAAGTATAGTGCTCAAAAGAGATTGCCCTGATTATCCTTTTCTGCAGCAAAAACACTTGGTTTATGAAGGTTTCATATGTAAGACCCCAAACTAAAATTCCATATTGCAGGAAGGATGAAAATAAAGAATTATAAAGACAGATTAAAATATCAACAGGTAAAAAGTGCCTTACTTTAAAAAATAGACCACACGTTCTAGCTAGCTTTTTAGACAGTTCAGTCAAATGAAACTTCCATGAAAGATTTTCATCCAGAAGTACTCCAAGAAACTTGACGTAACAAGTCTTTTTGACAGGAAGGTTTCCAATCCTAATATTGACAACTTCAGTGATAGAATGTTGAGGAGATTTGAAAATAATAAAATTACTCTTGTCAATATTTAGTGATAATTTGTTCACATCAAGCCACATTTTAACTTTTTTCAGTTCTTTGTTAACTGTACTTTGGAGAACATTAAGGTTTTCAGCTTCATAGTAAATATTAGTGTCATCAGCAAATAGGTAGAAAGTTAGTTTTGATGAGGATTGAGGCAGGTCATTAATGTATATTAGAAAAAGGAGAGGACCAAGGACTGAACCCTGTGGAACCCCACAAGTAACATTAAGACATCTTGAATTTGACCCATTTACTGACACATATTGCTTTCTATCTGTTAGATAGGACTCAAACCAATGTAAAACTGTTCCTCTTATTCCATAGTGTTCAAGCTTTTTCAAAAGGATATTGTGATTCACTGTGTCAAATGCCTTTTGTAAATCAATAAAAATTCCACAGCCAAATTTTTTACTGTCTAATGAATTCTTTATGGCTTCAGTTAAGCTGACCAGAGCATGGTCAATGGAATGACTAGCACGAAATCCAAATTGTAAATTGTATAATATTTTATGCTTTTCTAAAAATTTGTAGAGCCGTGTATACATGACTTTTTCAGTAATTTTGCTAAGGACAGAAAGAAGAGAAATTGGTCTATAATTAGAAGCCATAAGTGAGCAACCTTTCTTGAAAAGTGGTATTACTTTAGCCACCTTCATTTTATCTGGAAATACCCCAGTCTGAAAAGATTCATTAATAATTTGAGAAAGAGGAGAAGAGACTAATGGAGAAAGCAGTTTTAAGATTTTCATAGGAATACTGTTTGGTCCAAGAGACTTTCCAGTTTTCAGAAGAGAGATGATATCAGATATTTCATGAGGAATTGAAGGTGCAATGAAAAAGGAACTTTCCATTTTATCTCCCATAAAGTCCAACGGTGATTTTGTAGATCTTGGTATGTTTTTAGTGATATTATGAGAAACATTGACAAAAAATTTATTAAAGACATTAGCAATGACTGCAGGGTCTGAAGTGATGTTACCATTGGAATCCTTAAGTTTGTTTATAACATTAATATTACTTGATTTTTTAATACTTATAACTGATTTTATTCCTGACCACAATTCTTTCATATTTTTTTCTGTTTTGTTGGAAGTAGTTGTAGAAATATTTAGCTTTATTTTCTCTAAGAGATTTTGAAACTTGGTTCCTAAACTTTTTGTAGAGCTCTTTATCAGACTGATCATTACTTTTTCTATACTTTCTAAGTAGCCGATCTCTAATACGCATCATTTTTTGTATTCTGCCATTGATCCAAGGTTTATTTCTGATTTTAATGTCTTTCTTGGAAAGCTTTTTCAATGGAGCATGGTTTTTGACCAGTTCATCAAGAATGGATAAAAGTCTGTTAAATTTAGAATCTGTATCTAAAGTGTTATTATTCAAGAAGGTAAGATCAAGATTTTCAAAGTCATTTAGTAGAACTTCTGCATTGAGGTTAGAAAAATCATGCTTGTAATAATGTAGATCTTTATATGATATTGCTGCATGCTTAACAACCAAGAATTGAGGGAAATGGTCTGTTATTTGTGTCAAAATGTTACCGCTTATTGTTTCACAATCCACAGTGTTACTAAAAATATTATCAATGAGGGTTGAGGAATTTTCAGATACCCTAGATGGGTGAGTAATATAAGGAAGAAATTGGTTACAGAAAAAGAGGTTGGCATAATGTGTGGTGGGTGCATGAGAGTTATAATTCAAGAGATCAACATTGAAATCTCCAAGGATAAAAGTCTGTTTGTTGGATACAATTGGATTAGATAGGGTTTCTTGCAAATATTCATTAAAACTGTCAAGATTTGAACTTGGATGCCGATACATACAACAAAAGAGATAATTTTTACCATTTTTATTTTCAACTTCAACCCAGACTGCTTGAAAATCAGAATTGTCTTTGCTTAAATCCAATCTAGGCATTGGAATGAGACCAGATTTCACATAAAGAGCAACACCACCATTTTGACTGCGAGACTGATATGGAAAATAGCTGTACCCAGGAATGTCAACATTTAATTTTATAGGATTCTCATAAGAATTCCAAGTCTCAGAAACACCAATAACATCAAAGGATATTTTTAGAGTAGCAAGGGTTGAAATGAGCTCATCAAAATGAAGTGAAAGACTTCTAACATTCATATGAAATAGAGTAAAATCATTTTCAGCAATACTAAGAGTAGATAAATCCTGGATAGTGTGATAGCTAGAATTGATATTTGAGGGTAAATGCTCATCAATATCGTAGTCACCGAGATCAGGCAAATTTATGAGACCAGAAGTAATTTCAAAGGATGGCATTGAATCAACCCAAGATGGAAAGTTATTGTCATGCAGGTTTAATAGTTCTTCTTTTTCCAGTGAGCCAAAGGGAAACATGGTTTTTGTGCAACTTAAGCAGAACCATGGAATATCATCACATTCATTTACCAGTTCATTATACTCAGAAACAGAAATTTCATTGCATCTAATGTGGACCCAAAGATTGCAGTTATTGCAGTAAATTGATTTTTGACAATCTGTAACATTTCTGTTACAGATGCCACAAGGGTATTTATTAGGTTTCATTTAGATTTAACAGGGAAAACAAAAACTTAATTTTTAATTAATAAAACACAACATTTTGGTGCTCAGGCACCCTGTCCTGGTAATGTATGAAAGAAAGAGTTTTAATTAAAAGTAATTTCAGTTTCTTCATCATCATCTGCTGCTGTTGAGGTGTTACCAACGTTTACATATTTGTATCTTTGGGGAGGTTTTTCTTTTATTATTAATTTATCTAAAATGAAGTATGCATCTTTACCCTCTTTACGAGCTTGGATCATTAATGGGATCTGGTCAGCACGGATTTGGAGCGTTCTTTTGGATAAATCTGGAAAAAATGAGATACCTTTAGGGCGCTTTTGTCTAGCAGATGTAACTACCATTTCGCGCTGTTTCCAGGACATAAATTTGGCGACGATAGGACGAGGGCCAAAGGACGATCCATCTGGGCGTGTCTCATTATGACCTCTCTTTTTCCCCACATGGTGAGCTCTTTCGATTTCCAACTCCTCTGTTACTCCTAATTTCTCTTTGACAAGTCCCTTAACTAATTCCTCTGACTTTTCCCATGTTTCATTCTCTTGTTCAGCGACACCAATAATTCTAATGTTATTTCTGCGTGACTGATTCTCAAGATATTCCATCTGATCTTCGAGGCCGCCAACGTTGCTCCCGTACGCCTCAACTGACTTGGCTTGCGTAGCTATCTGGGTGTTTACAGCCTCTAACTTAGCCTCAATTGAAGAGATACTTACCTGACTGAATTCCAGGCTTGATCTTAGATCTGAAACATCTCTGCGGATCTCTTTTACGTCTTCTTTTAGGCCGTTGAACATCATTTCAATCATTGTTCGAAAGGCACGTTCCTGAACCTCCATTAACCCCTTCACGACTTCCAAACTAATTAAACTGTCTTCGACCGGCATTGTACACTTATTTCGTTAAAAAAAACACAGAATATAACATGAAACCAAACTTTTTTATTTTAAAACCTAACTTATTATCATTATTAGAAGACAGCCGCATGAAACACGTCCGGTCCGTGAGCTGTCAACCGCTAAGTACCTTGGTAACTCCCATTTCCAGCTCCCCAGTTAGCAGCTTAGTCCAGAAAATATTTCTAAAAATGGTAAATTTTTGTATTTGTCTCCTGCATCTAGCTTATGAGACAGTGAAAATAACATGAATTCTGCCTCCTAAACCTGAATCTTTTATCCATAGTCAAATTGCATACTACTTTCTCTTTGTGTTGGGATGTTGTTTTTTTATTGAAACGCCTATCAGTTTCACTGCCAATTTCAAACAAGAAAAATTGCCATCTCATGACCACTTTTTTACCAGCAATTTTTCACAAGATGTTGACTTCCATCGAGGTTACATTTCTCCTCTGTTTCATGACTAATTTTTGAGAATCCTATTTCTAAATTTGGGGGTCTTGATCCCCCCTTACCCTCACATGGGCATACCAATTTCAGTAGCTTCCCTTTTATAACATGTTCAGAATATTGCCAGTAACTACTTGGGTGAAATGTTTCCCAAATACATTTAACACAATTCATTGCTCGTACAGGTGTATGCAGCTCGTTCATGCCTGTCAGAAAAGGATGCGACCTTGTCACGTCACTAGTTGTCTTTACTGGGGCAATGAAGCCATGCATGAGGAGCACAACAGCAGTGAAAGAGAAAGGCACCAGGAATTACTTTTGAGAGGGAACAGGCTACTGCGATCAGCCTTACATTTAAATGAAGCAAATCTAAGCTTTTTGCAGAAAGCTGGATAAAAAATCATTGATCTTTTGCAAATAACACACAGTAGTGCTTGGTAGTGTCGAATTGTGAATAAATTTGGGTATTGGCTAGGTCATTATTATATTCCATTTCCGTTTGATTGCAAAATCGTCTCATCAGAGTGATAGCATAAGCTTAGAAGGCCTTGATGCACAAAAACATTCCTGGCTGTTGTCTACTTGCAAGTGACTCTTCCATATCTTCGGAGTGTTACCTTTTAACCCTGGTGTACATTTTCTAAATATTTGCACATATTAACAACTTGCAAAAATAGGTAAACATTTAGCAAAGACTTCCATCAGATATCAAAGATCTAGCAACTATTGTAAAGTTTGAATCGTTCTTCCTTCTCCAAGCTATTACATAAAGAAGCGACTGCGGCATTAGAAGGTTTGATTGGATTTTTGAAAGAAGAGAAATACCAGCAGATGATTGCAGCATCAAATCGCGAGCTAGCTGTTATGGTCAGCTTTGGTTAATCTTCAAAGTAGGGAAAGATACACAGCATTTCGCATTCCCGGTGCACCATGACGAATCTACAAAGACAATCAAATTCAGGTATTTGATGTTGAAGTTGTTGGTAAGTTTAAAATGGAGCAGGATTTGGTTAGCTATTTGTGCATGATAGTGTATGTGTGGTGGAGGGGGGGGGGGTTATTTTTAGGTCTGATCGCTTATCAGCAGGGCAAACTTATGACTTTGTCCCGGAGTTGCCAGTACAAACAAATTTGGGGGAACCGCAATCATTCAAAGGTATGGAGCTCTATATGGAGCTCTAAATACATATTTTGAAAAATCATAAATGATTTTCAAAAATTAGTGAGCCCATGTTCACGCAACGAGAACCTCACTGCCTCCACGCTGCTATATAACTGATAGGAACTACTATAGAATACTTTTAGACGTATTTATTGGAGACAATCTTGTTTCAATTTTTAACATAGCTCTTCTTCAAAAACAGTTACTTACGGAACACTTCAGTTGTAAGAGGAAAACGAGCTCTATGAGCATAGTGGAAGTCTATTGGAGTTTACTACTGATGAAGAGATATTTTCATTTGCCAAAGCGCACATTGAGAGTCATATTGAATAAGGACCTAGCATAAATGCTACACCACAGAGTTTTGTTTTCTTTAATGTCTCCTTTTGAAGACCTGCATAATTTGTTTTCAGGATTGTACTTCATGACCATCAGAGAAAGGGCAAAGAGTTCAAACGGTGGCCACGTCATGGAGAAAGACAAAGTTGTGAAAATCACCCTTGGCCGATGGCTAAGGGATTCTCCAACAGATGTGCATGTAATAAATGTGTGTGTATGGTTGAGCCTTTAGTGGTTGACTGAACCTTAACAGACAGTTTATTACTTTATTACCTAAATAACAATAATACGCAGCTTGCTAGAGGAACACCCAGGAGTAATTGACAAAACTAGGCCTATATTCAAATCCAGCTGAATAATCACTTTCTTTTTGTTTTTCAAGGAGGCCTTAGGACCTTAGCATTATTTTTGTAGAGTATGTATGTATTGATGATATTGAAAAAATCGAGCTTCTGCCTATTTAAGGAAGAGGGAAAATTCCAGAAGTTTGCCAACAAAATTGGGGTGTAATCCTGGGGCCAACTTTAATATGCTGTCAAATTTGAAAACCCGTTTGCTACATAAAAGGTTTAAATTTAGAAAAGGTTTCCTTTTGGGGTGTCATATTTATTCCCCTCTCTTTTCCTCCCGCAAGGAAGAAAGTTAGTTGGCGTGGATAATAAAGTTGAATAGAGTGATCAAATAAAGGTTTATCAGCGAATATATACAATAAATTATATAGAATACCTATGGCTCCACATATAATAAGCAAGTATTATAACGATTAAGTTCTAAATGTGTTTCTCGTGTTCATTATGTCCATTATCTATGGACAGGGATAATGCCAAGAAGAACATAAGTTCAAAGGCAAAGGTCACAGTGCCTTTCATGTAGTGCGATGTAGTGCGATTAGGAATATACGCCTTCGACATAACATCGTGGAAAACAAGGGGGGCTACAGCCCCCCCTGCCACCCAAGCTCGGGCGTGCCTGATGAGTAGACTATGAAATCATCGTATTAATGTACAAGGGCTCGCGTTGTCTTCACTCTCATTTGCAAAATTCCATATTTGTTTATACGTTTTCCTTTCTAATAAAATTTGAGAAATTTTGTGAAATTATTAATTAGATTAAACATTGATTAGATTTAGAAGTAATACTAAAGCAAAGTTGCTTACACTTATAAACGGCTTTTTATACAAAACAGCTGGTACAAAAAGGAAGGCTAAATTTTTTGAAATAACTCTATATGAATTAAAATAGCTAAAACTCTTGTACTTCGCTGTTCTAGAACAGTGCCTAAAATGCGTCAATACACTTTAATGCAGATTCCTTTCAATTTTAAAACGTCTTAAAGTATTTTTTCTTAGACCTGTTTCTGCATCACGAAATATATTCTGCATCACTTAATTTATTATTGCTTGAATCAAAACATTGAATACATCTATACCTGCGTCTTTGTTCTACTAATACTTTCTTTCAAATGTGACTATTTATGTACATTGGAAAGCCGCTTTAAAGAAACTAGTTGTATACGCACAAAGAAATGCGTTCGAAAATTTCTAGAGAATTGGTCCGAAAATCTACCAACCACGGACCCTAGTTTCTTATAAGAAAATGTGTGTAGATTTGAATCAAATCATTATGCTTGTTATCTTGCTTTTGTAGTTTACATTTTACCTTCGAAATGGGACCTGCCAGTTATTTTTTATGCTACTCTTTATTCTTTGTTTCCCTAATCCTGGGGGGTACTTGACCTAAAATTCTAGGGGGGTGTGCACTCCTAGAAAATTTTTTTTGACCAGGCTCTAGACTTTCCCCCTACCAATGGTGCCCGGCTTAAGACAAAATCGGCGAAAAGTATACTCCAAACCGTAAAAAAGACCCCAAGTGTTGTAAAAGTCCCCTTTTGGCAACCAGCTTTAGAAAAGGTGCTCTACTTCGATACCCGGTACTAGAAAAAGAGGCGAAATCGATACCTGGTAAGGAGTGCACATCTCGTCAGCAAGTTATACTAAGTATCTCCCCCCCCCCAGGTCTCGAATACCCTTCTAGAGAATCGTTAATGAGGGCCTAAAAATGCTTATATTGCTTTTTGAAACTAAAACTGATAAATGGAAGTGAGATTTTTAGTTCAAAATAGAGGCTCTGGCAAGGTCAAAATCCTTGCTTGTATTGTTATCCACAATATCCATAACATTCTGTTCAACCTCGAGAGGAACAGTCATCACAGTTGGTAGAGGGATGGCACTATTGCCTTGTTCAGCGACAGCACGAAGGAAATAGTCCTGCACAGTGTCCGCTTTTTTATTAGAGACTTTAAGCATCCGAACGCTAACGTTAACGTTAACCTTAGACGTAATAGATGACTAAGCAATTATTTCCCGTTTAGGTAACTTAGTCTTTCGCTCCATTCTTTAAATGTGAAATATCAAATAAGTGAGAAAAAGTGATGATTAAACAATGGCGAATAACCAAGAGGTAAGAGAGGCTTTGGTTTTGGCGTATGGTGCTGGCGTTGTAGACAAAGTTGAATTCGCTTTGTTAAACGATTTGAATAAACCCAACAACCTTCAAATTCCTTACTGGCAGTATGACCCATTTAATCTGGATTTGTTGTCTCATGATGAATGTTGGGCAGAATTTAGATTCAAGAAAAATGGCATTTTGATCATTACATACAATAAACACAAAGTTGATCCAGTTGAGGGCTTATGTATTCTTTTGAAAAGGCTTGCATACCCTTGTCGCTATTGTGATTTGGTCCCACGTTTTGCTAGGCCTGTTCCAGAACTTTGCGTCATAACTGCTGGGGTTTTGTTGATGGAACATATGTCGTTTGCACTCTTTTAAAAAATGAGAACTGTTTGCATGGAAGCATTACTTCAGACTATTTTGAACTACAACCACCGCAGCTGCAAAACTAAATTCGGCTACATTCTTCATTACCTCCATCTTTCTACTTCTGGTTCATCAGACAAAGTCAAAGAGACTTGCAGGGGTTTATATCTTTTGATATTTATTAAGTCAAAACATCTATATGGGGCAAACTACCTTTTCAAGGTTTTTACGTCAGGGGTATGACGGATATTTATGCCATTAGTTTGCCATTTTTTACATGTTCTTTGTCCTTTGGAATGAAATCAAAGAAAATAGCATGAGAAATCAAGGATTTTATGTAATAATATAAGTTTGGGTTCATTACAGAAATTTAGTGTTACTTTTCTAATTTTTCTATTATTTGTTTAAGAATCTGCTGCTGGTGTTTTTGGTTATTCATTATCTCCTCTATCTTTCTCTCCTGTTGTTCAAGCCGATTTTTAATTTCCTCCAGCATAGACCTGATTTCATCTCTACCACTTTCTTGCTTTTGTTGCCCCTCTAAAATCATCTCTCGGTGTCGTGCCTTTTCTTCAATTTCTTTCTCTTTAAGCAAAAGTTTCTTTTCTTTCATTTCAACATCAAATTTGGTTTTTTATTGAATAATTTCAAATGTCTTTTCCCCAGTGTCTCGTTTCTTTTCTTGAACCTGTTTCGATACACTCAGCTTTCTCTTCCTGCTTTCTCTCAAAGTTTCCATCGATTGCCTTCTCATTTCTTCTGCTTTTTGTAAGTCTGCTGCAAGTTTTTCTTTCGCCTCCTTGGCCTCTGCCTGTTGATAAATAGTTGCTGCATCCAACACTGCAATCAGTTCATCAAGCAAAGCAACTGACTCAGATGGCTCCGGACTAATGCCACTCGCGCCTTCTTCTTCTCTATTCTTTGATTTCCTTTTCAAAAAAAATTGCTTGAAATGTTCCCTCACTGATTGCACCGATACATCAAAATTAGGCCTTTCTATGAGCGACAAAGTGTCCACAATCTCGGACAGATTTATTTTCGGAAGGGGACACTTTGGAGTCCATTTTTATGGTGCTCTTGTATCAAAGCCACTTCTACTAAGAGAGGAAAAATAAGTATTGTTTTCTTTAAAGTGTTGTCGAACCTACCCAAGGTTGTCTATACTTTCCTGGATGAATCCTTAGAAAAAGCGATCAAAACAATTGGAAAGGTAATATACTTCCATACCACCTGTAGCATCAAAGAGGCCAACACGGCACAAAAATGCGCTATTTATCTTAATCCCTTCTTTTCATTGTAGATAATGAACACATTTTCTTGCAGTGGGAATTATTAAAGATGTTGAGGTGTTTGAACCAGCCGAGTTAGCAGGTAAAAAATTATATACTGTAGTCTAGAATGGTTTCTTTCTGATTTGACAAAGGTTGCTCAAGATATTACCAATTTGAATGCCACTAAAAATTGTTATAAAAATTCTTCGCATAAGTAGATTTTGGGATGCTGTTTGGAACAATTTTTATGTTATATATACACAATCAATAACTTTTATTTTCTATCGCAGCATCCTCCTCCCTGAAATTAATGTTGCTTAAACCATGTTTCATTGCTATGTTTGGATCGAAATCAAATGTAAATAAATGTTAAGGTATTGCCCTCAGCATCAAACGAAGTTTTAATGGGGGATGGCAGCAATGAAAACTTAATTGGGCCGAGAACAACAAAGCGATCAGCGGACCATGACGTCAATAAGACTAATGATCCATCAAAATACATAAACAATACATCTCAAAAGTAAGACTTTCTTGTGCAACAATACAATTTCACTTGCTCAATGTTAGTGTGTCTAATTTTTCTTTAAAATAGGTCTTGACAATCATCTTGATAATTGTATTTCAATAGCTGAATCTACAGACATAATGGCGGGCATACATTTTCTGATGCCATTTGAATTTTCAACCGTACGTAGAAAATTCCTTTTAAAAAAGTAGAAAATTGTGAGCAATGGCAGCGATTTTAAACTGGCTGGTTGGAAAGCACTCGATGGCAGGAGAGGGAAGCCTTTATTTCCAAAACACGTTCTTGTTGAAGATATTTATTGGCTTCTTTGGCACCAGATCCTCCTCAATCATTGATGTTGGTTAGTTTGAAACTTCAGAGCTACCTGGGGCCAATGAACTATATATGCTGTGTTGTTTTAGCATGATGTCAAGTTCATAGATAGCAAAGTAGATGATTACTTTTTAAATTCATGTAAGGTAAGACCTCGTATAAAACAATATTTGTTTCTCAGGCTTTACGTCAATGTGGCACGCTCGAGAAGATATTAGTTATTCTAATGATCGAAAACCAGTCACTTCACTTGATACAAAGGTATGACTATCTATCTGGTGCAACTTGGGAGGGTGTTTTGAGGGCTTATTTCCCCTTGCAAAAATCAAGTCAGTTTGCCCCCCCCCCTTACAGTATAACAGGTTGGAAATATGTGATGTTATCCTGTTACCTTGAGTAGTTCAGTACTTGTATACGCAAGAGCGGAAGCAATGACATGCTAACCGTTTCTGTTATATTTTGTAATTATATCAAAATAGAATTATAGTTATGTTGTAATTACCTACTGCTTCAAACCTTATTCAAAACCCCCTTGCTAAATAGGCTTTGGAGATTTTTCTAGCCTCCCCTTGGGGCCTGTTTCTATTAGCTGGCCCGGGACCCGCCCTGGCTCTCGCAGCCCTGGTGATTGTTGCCTTTAGGTCGGTACTGCACCCCCCTGCTGCCCCTAAGAGCCACTAAATAATGATTCATGCACTATGTTATGACCCTAGAATGATGGAGCAACTCAATCAAGAAAGAGGGTGCTTGTTCTGGCTGGTGTCAGTGGAGTCAACCGACGTGGAAAACGGTAAGTTTGTAAACACACTGTTCATGGACTGTCATAATTTTTCCTATAATCAAGATTGTCCTGCTTCTACTGAAAGAGACATCCTGACTGCAGGTGAAATTTGTAAGAACAATTGTGTGCCAATCATGTTCAGCTATTACTTATATTATGTCGCACATGCAACAAAGCACAGGCTATATGATCTTAAGGCCACCACAGATAAATTGCAGCTCCTCTGAATTCAAGCTTGAAACTTCGAAACATGTTCGGTAAAACATTGAGGTAACATAATTTATATATGACGTGTGTTCTGAACAGGGTTGTTTTTGTGAATGTTTTTTTTGTTATTCTAGTCATAAACTATATTGGAGGAGAACAAAGAAGGCAGATTATGATAGGTATTAACAGAGGGGATAGGGTGTATTGATGTCTGGAGGGTATATCCAACAGGTGAGATTGTTTTCAATTATTGCAATTTAGACTAAATAAGTCTGTACCTTTCTTTGTAGAGGCGTCTTCATAGGTGCTCAAAAACTCAGTACCATTTGGTGCTCTAAATACTTGGATTTCTGCAGAATCATGTATTGCAATGATGGTCTTTTGAAAGAAACTAGTTCTCAAAATTGATGTGATGCAAAAGCAGATACGTCTCGCAGTATTGAAGTCCTGGGTGGTGTTATTGCATGACAAAAACTTAAGTGTATCTTGGAGAAGTTTGCTAAGAAGTTGAAAGCTTTATGTCTGTATTCTAACCAGCACGTAATCAATCAAGACAATCGCCATCCCATATTTCCAGCTCATTTTGTCATCGGTTTGTCGATTCTACTATTATATCATGTTACACTAGTGTACTATAAATTTCCGCCCCTTACTTCTTCTCTTTTCATACTCTGGTGTTTGACCTAATCCCCCCTTTATTGTCATCCTTGTACTTCCTCCTGCAGCCTTCCTTCTACGTTCATTTCTCATGTATGAGTATGTTGTTTGCAGTTTTCCCATTCTTACATAATGATCGTCTTCTCCAATTTTCTCCAGCGTCAACAAAACAAGTACGTTCACAATATAAAATTTTACTACACTGAGAAAGCCTTTTGGGGACAGGGGCAGTATATGAGTTAATGGGAAGCACCTTTATCAGCGGTTTTAACAACTCTGCGCTATTATTCCACCAATGCAACTTCTACTGAAAAAGAACTGATACAAAGACAGTAAGTGATGTTTCTTTCCTTACTCATCACTAGCAACCTTAGAAAAGCTTCAAGACCACCTCATGGACCTTAGATAATTGCAGTCAAATATTTTGCATGCAAGGCACCTCATAGGAAAACACCAGAACCGCTCTTTGTTTGCATCCTTTGCTATTTTGTTGTAAAACAACCTTTATTCTTGAAATGTAGATGAAAGGTCGTTCTTCATTCTTCGCTTTTTTCCTCTCAAGAAATACCCAGAACCCAGTAGCAAAATTTAGTTTCATATGACACCAATCTTATTGCTTACATTTGAATCCATGTCTAACTTTAAAATCCATGATAAGCGTCCGTAAATGGTTTCCAGTCTGGTTCTAAGTTTGAGAGCTTTACCTTAAATTGGTCGGCCTATGCAAGCCATCATGCACCGTTTTGTACTAATCTTGATTTCAAATTTTTGCTGACTGACTTCAATTCAAGTTGTATCAGAAGTTTACGGCGGATAGGTTCGACAAAGTTGATTATGTCGTAAAGTCGCATGACAGAAGGAACCACAAGCTACGTCAATACCTGATTTTCTATTTATTTTCTTAAACACTTTTACTACCACTCCTAATAACCATTATCGAAACTTCAACCCTCAATTACCGAACATTAGCTAGGATACAGCCCCTTACAGCCCTCACGTGATGCTCGATCCAGTCTCTAAAAGCAAGGGGGAAAAATCTTTTCAGCCAATCAGCTCATTTGTTTACATCCAAATAAACCAATGATATTTCGTAAAAGACAATAGAAATTCGTGAGAAAATTGTTTTTGATCAGTGTTGAGTTAAAAAACCAGGTTTGGCGCGCCGAGCTGTGGGAAAAAGTTGCTTGTTTTAAAATGTGTTGTTGCAAGTGGAAATCCCGGTTTCTGTGGATACTTATATATTTTCAGAAAGGGGAAACATTTTTCTAAAAATTTGTCGCTTCCCTTCTCAAAATATATCTTTGAACTGGAGATATGATCAAATATATCTAACGCAATTCCTCAGGTATCTCTTGTCTAGGCTCGTATCCAAAAATACATGCCGATGAAAAATGGCTGGCCCTGTTCAACGTTAATGCATTTATCTTACTGCGGAACATCGTATTAAGAAATATTTATCTATGCAAACCATTATTTTTCTTTGGTTTTTTAAGTAAATTTCACAAACTCCTATCCTTTTGTAAAGCATCATCAATGCACGGCTATCTTGCAGCCTAAGCAGTGACCATTTTTAATTTTTAAATCTTATACCAGGTGAAACATAATTAATTGAAATGAACGAAGCAGATGTTTGAGTCATGTAGAGGGTTCTTGTCATGTGTTTTCAACCCTTAGCAACAATGCAAATGTCATTCATACCCCCACGTTTTGGCGGGAAGTTTGAATATTTCAGATATCTAGACCCGGCCTAAAAAACTAGATATTGCAAAGTATTTGAAAACCTGTCATAATCCTTTGCATAAAAACTGGACTGAACACTTGAAAAATACTGAAATTTTGAATAAAATAATCAATTTGCGAGCTCATAGCCTTGGAGATGTCTTGACTGTATACAAATCACTGGTAAAAGATAGTGCTGGAAGACCCAAACACATTACGAATAGTTGTTGTTACTGCCTTTCATTATGTTTAATTAAAGAAGACTTTAAAACTAAACTATGCCAAGATTTGCAGCTTCCTCTGCATGACAAGGTAAGGTATAAGTTTGAAATTCTCTCTTGTACCAATTGCATGGATACAAATGAGGGGGCAGTATGGGGGCATGGCACCCCGATGATTTCAATGGTCGGTCCTATACAATTTCAACGGTCGTGATAAAATCTTTCTTGGTGATAAAAACTGGTTCCAAAAATGAATTATTCCTTGTTGTAAACAGAGTTGAGCAACCATGCTGTATTACAGCAGGTTGTTTAAAAGACAGAGTCAATCCTGCTAAAATATTTTGGGGAAGCACAACAATTTCACTCGTATTTTACAAATTTTTTTAAATAATTACAAAAATCACTTGTTGCAGACATATGGCCCTTTTCAGCCAAAAGATAGTCTTTTCACTGCATACCACCCTAAAACAGTTAAAAGCATTGCACCCCTGACTAAATGCAATGAGTAGAAACATTCTGATTTCATGAAATATTAATTAGTTGCAGAGGGGTTCAGAATAAGCATGAAGGGGTCAGCTTTATGCAATCCCAAATTGATGAAGTCAAAAGTCTTTCGCAGCTTATTTGTTTGTTTCATCCCAGCAAAAGTCTTGCCTAGCAATTATGATTTAGCAATATTTTAATGCAACCAAAAAGTCACAATCATTATAATCAAAATTAAAAGAACAATTTTATTAAATTAATTTCTGAATTGCTAAAATCTGCAACAGTTTCAAAGTTTTTATGATGCAATATTCTGTAGATTTCCACTGTTCTTCAAATATATGGATTTGAAACACCCAATTTTGCAAGAGATGATGATATGGAATGGGAATATTCTGATTCTTCAACTGTGACTCTTAGTTGCCCAAGTCAAAAATTATGTCTTTCTCAATAAGAGGAACCCTTTCATACTGTAGAATGTGTAGAAAAGAAAGAGGTATGCTGTCAAACAGATATCAACATGAACAATTCAGTTATCATTCAGAAAGATAATTACGAAAAGCTTGTTATTGAGGCTTCAAAAAATTTTAACTTGCAAGAAGAAATTGCTAAAGTTAGGTTAAAATGCACAGAATTGTTTGGTGATAATGGAAGCCCTGAAATGGATCCTACCAAGTTTGAGTCAATATGCAAGGATGCAGGAGCCAAAAACGTCTTTCCATTTTTTATAATGCATTATGTGCTGGACAACCTTCTGAAAATAGGTTTACCTTAAATAAATTGCCATCATATATCATATAAAGTATGGTCATCATATATATTATGATTTATGGGCAATCACAGAAGTGCAATTGGTTCCAAGTTGCTCTTTCAAGAACACTGTCACAGTACGGCATCAGTGAATTTGGTTTGGCATCTCTACGTTATCTAGGAATAGCAGCTCATCCTCGCACAATAAAAAGGCCACAGTTTTATCTTCCTCAAGTCATCTTGAGAAAGTGCAACACTTTTTCAATGAAGCAACAAAGAATGAGCATTTTACTTCCACAATATACATACTAAGCACAGAGCAAATGAGAGAATACAGACCCAAGCTGTTCACTTGGCTACCATGTTGGTAAAAGTCATTGAAAATATCAAGGCAATTCCAGTTGACACAAATGCATCACCATTGAGCAAAGATCCTGCCAACATCACCATTCTTCAACAGTTGATTTCTGGAAAAATGCCTTCACTTTCAATATCATTTGCTCAAGAAATGCCAGACTGGGTTATTGCAAAATTCTTTGACCAAGAAGCAGAGAGGCAAAGATTACTTGTCCATGATTACCAGCAAACAGAAATGAGGAACTTGAGGTCAATGGCAAACACTAAATTGTTGATTGCCTAGAGATTCCTCTAAAGTCATTTCAAGACCTTGTTACAGCAATCAATCATATGCTGGAAAATGGTCTTTCCATATATCTTGACAAGTTCTTTGTTCCATTTATTGGTGATTGGCCTACTCAGTTTTACATGCGTCAGATTGCTTATTCTCCTTCAAATATTCTTTTGAATCAGAGTCATATCCTTCCATTCATTGGACCACTCCACATCTCTTTGAATTCAAGGGAAAGTGTTTTTCTCACATATCATGCAATTTTCAAAGATCTATATTCATTTCTCTTTGGTAAGAAAGCTATTCTTGCACAGAAACCAAAACCTTGGCGGCAATCTTTGATGTTGGAAGTTTTGTATGGAGGCTGGTCATTAATTCGAAGTGAAATTCTTTCCATATTTTCACACTGTAAAGATATTGAATATCTCACATTGCTGAACCTAGTTGACAACTACTGTCCACTTGTTTTAAGCATTTACTCCATTGTGTTCAAAAATAATTATACAGAACATTATTTTAAATCTGTTCTTCGTTGTTGGGTTATGTTGTCTGTGTTCAAAAGAAGGCATTATGATAAAGCTTTACTCATTCTCCTTACAGCGTTTCATCATTTGAGAAACATCTATCACCCTTTCTTTGAAATCATTAAGAAATCTCTTGTTGCCTTTGATGAATATCCAGTGGAAAATTTCCATTCCATATTGAGAGGTAGAACAAAAGTCACAGATACTGGTGAAAAAATATGTCTTCAAGCAAGAGAAATTGATGCCTGCAAGCATGAGCTTCACGAGTTCAAATCATGGTTTGTTCCACCAAGAAGATACAATTTTAGCCCTAGCAAAATAAAGAGTTTGAAGTTCAAGGCTGCAGTTTACCTGGAGAAAAAGTTCAATGATTTGCTAACAAGTCCTGTCAAGGCAAAAAAACTGCAAAGATTGCCATATCAGAGAAGATATGTTTCAAAGTGGATGCTTCCAAACTTGTTTGGTGAAACTCCAGTCTCTAATAAAGTTCTGCCATTGGGATTTTCAACTTCAGAGGTTCCTGCTCCCGATAAGTATGACTAATTTTGATTGCCAAATGTAGCCATATTCAAGCCTTTCTCTCAGAAAAAGGGACATGTCATATGGGGGTGAAAACAGTAGAACAGTACCAAATAATTATTGACATTGCCTGATTAAATGAAACACGCTCATTGCAGTTTGGTAAAGTGTAAAATGATTGTCAGTCCACATTTCACATTTCGACAAATTTACAACTGTTCCCAAATGATTGTATTAAAATCCAACAGACTTCATAAACTACTTCTTTCTATCTTTTGTGACTATAATTATAACATAAAGCAAGTTGTGAGATTGAGAGCAAAATACCTTAATTGAAGGTGAAGACTTTGCAGGTGTCTTTTTTTTAAGAAAATGCGACAAGAAGAATTGTTCCTCTGTGAATCCCCTTTGGCAAAAACTTGCTTGTGGTCATTCATTCCACATTCATTGCAACCTTCCCTGTATCAGTGAATGCAGTATTTGCAAAAACCACTTACTTGAAAGAATCGACAAGCTGGCTGCGAAAGCGAATTCTGTTGTTTTGAGCGGCGATGGCGAAGAATCCACAGACGATGAAGAGTGTGATTTGGAAGGCTATGAGTCTGATAATGAAAATGATGTTGTAGAGGAAGATGTAGAGTGTACAGAACAAGCACTTTCGGCGATGGTTGACGAGATCTGCCTGTGGAGACACGCTCCTCCTCCATCTTCCTGAGCTGCATGGTCTGCCTATTCACTGAACTTTTAGGATTAGATTAAAAGCCTTGTAAAAACTCGGGGGCGGGTCTGTCTTAAAGTATAGGAGGTCCTTGTCCTAGATTTTGTCTCAAATAGAAATGTTGGCTTTTGTTTAGTGGTGTTGTAAATGTGTATTGGATTGCATATCTCAAACATCTGCTTCGTTCATTTCAATTAATTATGTTTTACCTTATATAAGATTTAACAATTAAAAATGGTCACTGCTTAGGCTGCAAGATAGCCATGCGATGATGATGCTTTACAAAAGGATAGGAGTTTGTGAAATTTATTTAAAAAACCAAAGAAAAACAATGGTTTGCATAGATAAATATTTCTTAATACGATGTTCCGCAGTAAGATAAACGCATTAACGTTGAACAGGGCCAGCCATTTTTCATCGGCATGTATTTTTGGATACGAGCCTAGACAAGAGATACCCGAGAAAGTGCCTCAGATATATTTGATCATATCTCCAGTTCAAAGAAATATTTTGAGAAGGGAAGCGACAAATTTTTAGAAAAATGTTTCCCCTTTCTGAAAATATATAAGTATCCACAGAAACCGGGATTTCCACTTGCAACAACACTTTTTAAAACAAGCGACTTTTTCCCACAGCTCGGCGCGCCAAACCTGGTTTTTTAACTCAACACTGATCAAAAACAATTTTCATGAATTTCTATTGTCTTTTAAGAAATATCATTGGTTTATTTGGATGTAAACAAATGAGCTGATTGGCTGAAAAGACTTTTCCCCCTTGCTGTCTCTAAATATTCCACGTCATTGTAAGTAAATAAATTAATATTCTGCGATTTCATAAAACTCAGTAAAAGTGAGAAGAAAGAAAAAGGCTAGGTTTTAAATGTAAAAATTGAAACTATATGAATCTCATTTGCTCCTTTAACGGCAGCTTTGAGTCAGTTATCAGTAATGAACAGTAGGGCATGCTAAAGATGTCAAAAATGTTTTATGCCAATTTTAGATAGTCAAAAATTGATACAAAAAGTCTACCAAAAACAAACTTATTTGTCTCTAAAGGTTGTGAAGATGTTCAGCAGTTGGAAAATGTATTAACACGAGCCCATGATGCCCAGAATACAATGTTAGAGAGGTAATTTTCTTCATCTAATGCAAAGATCATTGATAATTATGATAATTGCAGTCATGATAATTACTTCTCCTTGCATTGTCCCTGTATTTGGGTATAGTAGTTTTGGAGTGTTGTATTTAGTAATTCGTTTTTTGCATCTTTTATATTGAATATGTATATATTTATCAATTAGCAATGTATCAATTTTTATTATATATTATACTCTTACCTTCATTCTGTGCTGATACAAACCAGAGCTTCTTTAGCATTATCAGGCAAGTATACACAACACAACTTCAAGCTTCCCATAAAAAAGGGAAACGTTTGCAATCGTTTATCTTATGCTATTCAATCCACAGGCAAGACAATGATCACTCCAAGCAAATTGCTATGATTTCATGTGCAGTTAGTGAATAATGATTTTAAAATTTATTTGTATTTCAAGCCATTCCAACGATCTCCTCTATGACTTATCAAATGCATAAGTATATCTTGAAGATTGAGCATATGTATAATATTGATTAAGGAACTTTATTTTATTTTAAGACAAGTCCCTAGAAATGAAGATAAAAAGAGCTGTGACTATCACATCCGTGGCAAACGCTGAAACGTGCATCCTAAATGTTAAACTGCTTGCCCGCAAGTGCAACAAGTAGTCAGAACTTGGGATTGTAATTTACTGCATTGGATCTTAGATTCTGTTTATCTTTTAGAATTGAAATAAATCAGTGGCATGTCAGACATTAAATGAAGCCGAATATACAAACGAGGTGTAAAAATTTTGCCCACATAGTGCCAAGAATGGAGGTATCACTGATATCATTGAAAATGGAGGTATTTTTTGTATATTAAATAGTGTACAAAGAGAAAAGTGCAAAATATTGTAAAATATTGCTACAACAAATGAGAGTTCTTCATAATTTTGTATTCCAACAACAACAACATGCCGGAATGCAACGGTTTTCAATGTTTTCTAGGTACGCTAGGTCTGAAGTTGCAAACCTAAATGTTGAAACAATAAACTTTTCAGCTGTTTAAAGGCAACCAAATGATAATTGAGTTACACCTCAAAGATAGTTAAAAGCATTTGTTTTATTTGTAGATTGCTGTCTCAACTGACGAATTACCTCTCTCGAAAACTGCATATGTAGGATGTGGTACGTCATTCATACATAAATAATAAGTAAATGATAAGCTATTACTAGTAAGGAATGGTTGTTAAGTGTTTGCAGGTTGTTCAATACCTAATAGTGAATGAGCCGGCAACAAAAGAGATTGCAGGAAAATTTTGTGCACCAAGCTTTGATTATAGAACAAATGGCACCCCTTTTCTTCTTAGCACTTCAAAAACAGAAATAATGTAGCATGCCAAAGTAAAAGCTCTTTTGGAATAGAAAATTAGAGACTATCGATGACAGAGATGAATTTTTCTGTTCCAAGATTGTGCCATTCAGATTTGATGACTTTGCCAACTCATGCCTCGGTATTGATCGCATGTGCAACATCATCTTATTTTAATAAAACACAAATTAGTTTTTCCAAAATATAACAAGGATTTTTCCAAGAGGTTGCAGATGCGAGGTAAAGTGATCAGTTTTTTCAGTTAGTGGCATTCTTAACATGACTGAATTCAGAAACCATCTCCTAATTGCAATTCTATGTAAGCAGTGGCATTGCAACGGCCGCTTCCTGGGGGTAGGGGGGGGGGGGCAGTTACCCAAGTGATGCAAGGAGACCTGTGGGTTGCCAGTGGGAATTTCTTTAGGATCTCACGGATTGGTGCTTTTCTAAGCTGTGCTATTGATCTATACCTACTTGATTTTATAACTACTCACTTGCATTTTACTTTATAACTAGGAAATAATATACTCCCTGCATGACATTAACGACTAAGAGCAGTTGCTAAAAATGCTTATGATGCTCTCTCAATTTACTCTACTGCTATTCATTTCCACTCAGTTTCCTTTGATAGCTGAAAAACGTTTTGTTTTCCACTCATTGTTATCAATATCAATTTTTCTAGGCAATGTACAATTTTGTAGGAGGCAGAGAAGATCAACCATTATTCTTTCAACTTGTGGAAGTAGGTGGGAGAGTGGTAAAAAAGAAGACCTGATGACGGAAAATGCAACAGTTAATATTTGAAAAATTGAGGTATCTATCTATTGTTCTTAAGTTGTAACATATCATTTTTGGTTGCGCATATGAGAGGCAAAACACACAGGCTTGTTATCATGATTAGTAATCAAGGAATCAGAAGGAGTAGGTCTTGACAAAATTATTGCATTAAGGGTTTTTCAAGTGAAGGTTCTTTTAACTTTTAACGGTCAATGAAGAAAAACTTGTAGGAAATATAAGCAGCGACTTCGAAGCAACTGTAAGTTTCATTGTTGAAATATATCTATCTAATATATCTATCTTGCCTAACTCTGGCTTTGCATATAAAATTGAATATAGCTATCTTGCCTTTTGTTGTGATTCATGCACTAAATGACGAAGAAAGAAAAAAGAAAGCGGTATGGGGCTATACTGTTAGCAAACAATAAGTTTCATACAATTGTATTGGTTAGTTGAGGAAAGTTAAAAGGAGATATTCTGTTCCAATAACTGCAGCCTTATCTTTGCTCAAAACGGTGCTAAATCTAGTTTTATAATAGATCGCAGAGATCAGTTGAGTTTTGCATGATGTTTGCATGTCCCTTGGGAAAACCTTTGAATCTAACGGTTAGGTATTGAATTATTATTTCTCATGTGAGATCATGTCTTTCAAATAGCAAATACATTTTAGAAACGACGAAGAAAGAAGACAAGTATATGGTAATTAGTTCATTTTATTTGAGGATTTATATATATCATTGATATTTCCAAGCATTGCCATTCTACTTGATGATAACACATAGAATCGATAGTTAATATCAAATATATACGCTACAAATCGTTAAAGGAGAAAAAACAACTGCCGATATTTTCTTCATAGATGGAACAGCTAACATGCCACAAAGACATGATCATGGAATGGAAGGCCATAGTGCACAAGATGAAGTATGTAGACGTTTTGAAAACTGATGAAAGTTTAAATTTTTCAAGGAAAAAATTTTAAAATATATACTACCACAAAGCAAAACAATTGATAAGCTTCAATGAAAATGAACACAAAATATTATTCGTTTCAACTATCAAGTTATGCCCCCACCATATAGCAATATTGTACCAAGGGACATTCAATTAGCCATTTCAGCTCTTTGAAGCATGAATCATTTAGTAAACCCTAACGAGACTCGCATTCAACTTAATAAGCAAATTTATTAGCAAGAATGATTCACACCGAAAGGCAATACCCCTCATACTCCTTCCAATTCAATACTCATATTGTTCATCGATAGAAGGTACTCTTCGTAAATTATCTCTGATAAAATTTCATTTTATCACCATAAAAACTGCAGCATTTCCAAACAGAAACAACAACGGAGTATAGTTTTGACAAAGTTTCAGGGAGCAAGAAGAATTTTGAGTGCTTTAGGTGGTCTGTTTAGAACATGTGCTCTGTTCTTGAAAGTAAGACACTTTCTACCTGTTGATGTTTTGATTTGTCTTTACAATTCTTTGTTCTCACCCTTCATGCAATATGGAATTTTAGTTTGGGGTCTTACATATGATACTTACATCAATCCAGTGTTCTTGTTGCAGAAAAGGGTTATAAAGGCAATTTCTTTTCAACATTTTACTTCTCACTTTTCTCCTATTTTTTCTGATTTTAAAATCCTAAGGCTGCATGATCTGTTTAAGTTAAAATTGCTGTGTTTTGTATATTAATCTGTACATAAAATCTCTCCTATTTGCTTTCATAATTTCTTTCAATCTTTGGAATCTGTTCATCAATATGGTACAAGACAGGCTGGCAAGGATGACATCTTTCTAACTCGGAAAAAAACAAGTCAATATGGTCTCAGATCAGTAGGCTACTATGGAGCAAAGTGCTGGAATGACATTCCTGCAAATATAAAAAGTTCACCATCTCTTAGTGTCTTTCGTTCTAAGCTCAAAAACCTACTTTTTTGAAAATAATTATTGAGAGTATGTTATAGAAAGTCATAATTTACTCACTTAATTTTCTAAAATTTTCTAAAATTACTTTCTAAAAGCGGGTGCTCTCTCCTTGATTAGCTTTGCTACTGAGGGAGTTCCTCCTTAAGAATTCCCCTTCATACAAGTCCTCTAGTGTAATGTCATTTATCTCTATTCTTATTCATTATGTATTGTCTTATGTATTAATTATAATTTTGTGAGTAGTTTAATATTGGAGTATTTTTTATGTAGTGGAATTTAAAATGAAAATGAACTAAACTGAACTGAAACTTGAGGAAAGACACTAATGTGACACATTAACATATTTATAGTATGCAAACTCGAATTCTTTCAACTGTCTGAAGCTACCCTTTCTTATAGGATAATTAGCATCAAAGAAGGAGAGCTGGGTTCCAAGCTGACACGTTGGCTGTAGTCACTGGTCTGATTGACCAGTATTTGTAAAGTTTAAAATTTGGAATGTCTCTGATTTAATGTATAATTAGAAGCAATTACAATGTGATAAATTTCATGCAAAAGTAACATTAAAAAAATTGTCATAGAATTCACTTTGAATGGTATAATAAAGCACCGATTGATGGTGACCTTTGCTTTAAATCAGTCCTCTTCAACGTCTCCTCACATTAATCTAGTGTGGGTTCAGAGCAACTTAGTAAGTAAACCTTTGCATGTACCAATTATCCACCTTGCGTAAGAATAGAAGAAATAAAAAACCAGTCAGTTGATAATCTTTTTCGCTTTCTATTTTATTTGTCACGATTTTGTTTTGTTATCTGAGATTTTTGAGGGATTTATATTGACTTAACCGAAAGGTTTTCTGCAGTTGCATGATATCAAAAGCAATGATCATCACTGAAGTCTTTTAGTGTGAGGAGCTGAGAAGTGTGCAAAATTAACCAAAAATCCAACATTTGCCAAGATAGAGTAGTATAGTAGTTGCGAGTGAAAAATGATATATACCTGCAAGTTACTTTCGAATAGTGTTCATGCCCCCACCAATTCTAACCCGCCCTGGTACCCAGAGTTAGAAATGACTGGCCCCTAAATTGATTTGCATTTTGTAGATAATTTCATTTCACTTGGAAGGGAATTCCTAATCTTTGGTCCAACAAAGCTAATAGATTTTATTCCAAAACGTAAAGTTTTAACCTTGGGGACAGGAGGGTATTGGATTCTTCGAAGATTATAGCCGTTTTAATTTGGTATGAAATAATGTTTCTTAAAGGCTGGATTCAGGTTATGCAAAGTTTTGTAAACTTCTAGTGCTAGCAGCCTAATAGAGTAGATATGAATTTCAGTAGATTTAACCTTGACCAGAAGTTCAAGTTATAAGACTGTTAGTCTCGACTGCATTTACTGTAAATCAAAAGCAATTGAAATGCCGATCATATCAATATATTACGATTACTAGAGTTTAATTGGTTGCTAACAAATGAATCATACAATGAGAAACATCAAATTCAAGCGCTTTCTCTAACACCAGTCACCCCCCCCCCCCATCCCCCTATTTATGAAGCGATCATGAAAAACATTAAGAATTATGAGATTGTGAGTCATTTGAATTTTTCTTTTGATGATGAACAGACTACAATGCACCAGTGTTTCGACAGTGTTTCGACATTTCCTCGAAAAGTCACAAACTGTTACACAGCATGCTGCCCTCCTTTTGCAAACCGCATGTCTAGACGGCGTCTGGAGTTTTTCGAGTGCCTTGTATCTCTTCTTTTTAAGGTGCCAAAAATTTTCGAGTGCTATGATTTTTGGGTGCCGAGGATTTTGAGTGCCATGATTTTCGAATGCCAAAAATTGCGTGTGGCGGGAATTTCGAGTGCCATGAGTTTGGAGTGCCATATAATTTGGGATGCTATAAATGCGGGAAGCCCGGAAGCATGGATTTCAAGGATTAATAGCTGAGCGCTATAGTTCCTGTGGCAGAGAATTTGTCACAGCAGAAGATAGTCTCTGTTTGGAAAGGGAAACCCAGCCCTTGTGCCATAATGCATTTTCAAATACTTTGTTTAGTATATGATAATTGATTTATTCTTGTCGGCAATTATTTTGCAAACAATAAACATAAGAGCCACATTTCAGTGAAGAATCGTGCAAGGTTCCGGACGTTGTCTCACCTTCAATTTTGGCTCCCTTTAATTTTCGTCCCAATGATTTCACCCTCTTTGTGCACAATTTGGTAATTTTCGTACCCACCCCTTCAAAATTACAAAGCTTTGCCTTAGTCATTTTGACAGCAATGGAACTGCAGAGCCTGATACAAACAACTTCCAGATGACCTGGAACTACAGTATGTTTGACAATAAGCAATCTGGGGAAATATGTGGTTTTGAATATTCAGCCAGTTGCCACAAAATATACACAAAACGTAAAAGAACATCATTTACATATTGTTAGATATCTTTGTAGGGAGGTTGTTTCTATACTCAGTTAGCTTTGTTTTACGCCAAACAACTATGGGGAACACTTTGGAAAAGAAGAAGAAAATCTCCCTTCAAACACAGGGGAGGACATCAATTTATCCCCCATTTATCCCAACTTTTTCCATCAATGTAAAATAATTTCTTTTAGAAGACAGTATTGACAATTTTGAGAACTTCAGATTGAACGTGACCTAGATTTGGAGTAGAAAGATAAAAAGATACAATGGATGTTTAATCATTCTAGGGTGCAATTCTGCTAGATCTTTTCACATTTTTAAATGAGCATGTTTACTCATTGCAGAAAAAGGAATGCCTAACTTTTCGTACCTTTCTGTTCCTCATTCTAAACTCTGTAGGTTTAAATTCCTACAGTAAATGCAATGGTCTTTCTAAAATTTTTTACAGAAGACTGACTGAAGGAAAAATGTTTTGAAGTGAGATTCCTTTGTTAAAAATTTACTCAAGTACTTTCTGAACAATATGACACAGAAAAAAAATTAGTAGATAGGAGATCATGCAGAAGTTTCTAATTTTTTTTGTTTGGCCATCTTAGGCTCTAAGTTTCTTATAAACTGACTTCTATAAAAAAGGACGTGTAAAGCAAGACTAGCAATTCAAATCATACAGAAAATTGTTATAGAAAGTGTTATTATATGCGAAGTGTATTATTTATTGTTCCTTAGCATTGTCTTCTAACCTCCCTTCGAAAAGAAAGAAATCTGGAGCAGAATACAAAAAGATCAAAAACACCCATGAAATAGAAGGTAAAAGAATTGGAACGCTCATGCTAAATATTCCTTAAGCCAAGCGAAATTGCTGGCCCTAGCAAGTACAATCTTGAGCCACCAGTAAGTACCATTGGTATCGAAGACACATTACACGTCCAAACAAACCTCTTAGAAGAACCCCTCGCAAACAAAGATGAAACAAAAGAAAACCAACAGGTTGTAACAAGTCAAAGAAGAGAAGAAAGGAGTGCTCCTAAAACAACTGATACCTCTGTCAGAGAATCTTGTTTTCCTGCCCTCAACCGGAGTGGCTTAAATTCAAATATAGTCCTTTACAAAGGATCAAAACACATTTGATCCAGCCTCTAATGTTGGAATAGCCGTCATTGAAGCTGAGAAAGAAGCCAACATAATGACCGCTTGAGGTACTGCTCACAAAGCATTTTTATCATGATAGCAAAACAAGGCGTAGATGGGTTTTCTACTCCCTGATGAACCTTCACTGGATTCAACAACTGGAAAATGCAATATGGAAGCATTGTAAAGCACAAGAGGTCTGCATGTCACCGCGATGCAAAGGTTGCAGAAGTTCTTTTCCTGCAGGGAAATACAATAAGCACCGCTTTTCATCGGCAAGAAGCAATAGAAGCAGAAAGGAGAAGGAAGGCAGTGGTTTCAAACCGTAACATAATGAAAAGAATAGTGGATGCAACCTATTTTTCTTTCAAAGCAAGAACTATCCTTCAGAGGCCACCATGAATGCTTTCGCTAACAGTGGAAACTTTTTGGAACTACTCAAACTTATGTCTGAATGTGATGCAACAACAAAAAACCACCTTACAAAGGTTACAGGGATGCACACAAAGGTGTCCGAACAGCATGGAGGCAAGCGAAGTGCGTAGGGTTGAGGCTTTAAATTGAAATTTTTAAGTAAAAACTTGCAAAACAAGTTAAACAGAATTATCGGAGAAGAGATCACATCAGAAGCAGAGAAAGTCAAAATCTGCCGATCTTGGGCTAGAGTGGTAAGTGAAGCTGGAGAGTGCTCTGAGCATCTTTTATCCTGCTAGAGAGCAACAGGAGGGAAAGCTGACAAATTATACAATGCAATGAGGACAACTTTCAAAATGCAAGGTGTAACCTTTGAGAAGCTTTTTGTGTAACCTTCGATGGCGCTTCAAATATGAGCTGGTATAACAGTGGGCATAGGCCCTTGTTACTGAAAATGTTGGGAATCACGTTGTTTATGTTCATTGTTATGTCCATGCTCTGAATTTGGTCCTCTCTGACGCAGCTGGTGTTGCAATAAATGTGATAAGCCTTTCTGGTGGTCTTGAAAAGCTATACAATCTTTTCAGTGAGTCGCACAGAGTGCACTCATTGTTTGAAAATACCGAAAAAGATAAGGGCTTGAAAGTATTCTCAGTAAAGCGCTTGAATACCGTTCGATGGTGTGCTTAGATACAGTTAGAATTTTGCTACAGATCCATCATTTGAAGAAAAGCAACGCTCGACAGCAGAAGGATTGCATCTTTCCAAAGCAGGCAGATCACAGAGTACTTATAGAGTGTTCATGTTGATTTTGAAAATGCTTTGCGAAAGGTTGATTCTGCCGTTTTGCAGCTACAAGAAATGAGAGAGATTCCCAACACAATAATCGAGCATTTTACTCAGAAAGCACCCTTTTTCTGACAGATGATGGTCCTCACTTACTGTCAAGAGTGACGCTTGCTATTGTCAAACAATTCAGATTGGAACATGAAACAAAAAGTTCGAAGTAATGTTCAATACAAGAAGTCTCTTTAATAAAATAAACAGAACGAGGTTTCAAAATTGAGCCAAATGGAGGGGCAATGAGAATTTGTCAAAGAAGAATGATGGATGGAGAGCTCCAACATGACCAGGCAGCAGACACGGCGGAAAATCAATGGAAAAGGGAGACATTCAATTATAATTTGGATACGATTCTAAATTCCTTTAAAGATTGCTTTGAAAACAAGCGAGCACGTTACAAGTCATTATCATGGCTTGCACAAAGCAAGTTCAAAGAGTTGCACGGGAGGCATAAGTCATCTCATGACTTAAAGCCTCATGTCAGAAGCTTCTGTTCTTCTGGAACATCGATCCAGACAGATGTGCCTATGAACTTTACAGCTTTGCCAAAAATTTCGAAAAGTTTATTCGATCTGGTTGCAAATCAGCAAGGGATGATGAGGACTTTGAGAGTGGTGAGAAACAGAGTAATGCCCAACATGAAATCAATGCAGAAAAAAGATGTGACGATGAATATAATGCAGCTTCAACAGACTCCAGTCAAAGATCTCCATCCTTTATAGATGCAATAAAGTTCCTTGCCAATCCTTCCTGTCACCTTGTGGATGCTCACCCGACACTGTGCAAGGTCTTTTCAATAGCAGTTGCAATTCCAGTCAGTTCGGCAACTGCTGAGCGCTTTTTCTCCGCTTTATAAAGAGTGAAAACAAAAATCAGATTGATGATGTTGCAGAATCGTCTTGAATCTTTGCTGTTCATGACTGTTGAAAAGAAAATTTTGCTTTCCCTGGACAAAGAAGAAGTCGTTGACATTTTGCAAGATCATCTGAAGAACTAAGAAAAGCTGTATTATGACTAGGTGTCCTCAGGTCTTCGCAAGAAAGAAAAGTGGATGCACTTTGGTAGATCTTCACATTCGCAGGGAGATTCCTTAAAAGGAGAGGCTCTTTAAACGAGCAAAAAAGGACATCAAACAGAATAGCATTGATTCTGTTAAATTCAAAGCTCAAAGAAAGAAAGTGAAACATGTTATAAAGATGATTTTATCAACAACTACATATTAACTGATTTAGATCAAAATCAGAAAAAGTTGTGGAAGTATATCAAAGCAAAAAGATTTTCTGATTGATACATCGATTAAATGTTTTGTAAAAAGGGCCAAACTTTTACTTAAACGAAAGACATTCTTAATACATTGGATACAACATTCTATGAAATTAGCCAAGATAATAATCCCTCAAGTGAAACGGTCAAGTTGATCTGAACTTTTCTGATATGTCAGCCATTGATACGTCTGGGCCTCCTTTGTCCATGTCCTTTTTATGAATGCTAAACAAGTTCAGCGAGTTGATTTATGCATTCCTTGTAATTGACTGGATACGATTTGTGTCCATGTTCAACTTGAGTAAGCACAGGAAAAATCCTTGGAAAGCCTTGGAAACGGGAAATTCAAGTGATAACAAACAGATAAAAATGACTATGAAAAATAGACTAAATAATTATTGTAGAAAAAGATGAAATTAATACTGAAACTAATGATGTTTATAATTACAGACAAGATCAATTTCGGAAAAATGAGGAAAAAGGAAAAATTGGTAGAAAATTCTGTGAAAAAATGCTCTTGAACCTGCGCTAGAATGCGGGGCTTCATCAAACAGAAGGGGCAAACAGGAAGCCCCGCATTCTAGCACAGGTTCAAGAGCATTTTTTCACAGAATTTTCTACCAATTTTTTAGGCCAATTTTCTGAAGCAAAGCCGAAGGTCACATGTGGCATGTGGCGTCAAATGCACTTCCTCCTTCGCAGTGATCAATGACGTACACTTCCTGTTGTTTGTAGGGCCACTGGTGCAATCGAAAACTCGGACTACTGGCCACTTGAGTGATGAAGGTTCTTGTTATGCAAAGGCTAATTCAACAATTTCTTTCCACTCGGGTTCTGATCCACTCGGGCAAGCGGGCCCGCGCTAGCGGGCCACTTGAAAAAAAGCTAGTCTTCTCAATTATTGGTTTTAAGCAATGTTGTGGAAACAGGTTGGACTCACAAAATCTAGTAGAAGGGCAGGAAAACTGCAGGGAAGGAGGAAGAAAAGTTTATATGATGGGTAAATAATTTGCAGAGAGGGCTTTAACTTCTATTAGTCAAAATTACTGCCCCCCCCCCAGAAAAAGTATTATTTCAGGCTTGTTACTTGACATATAATACATGAGGGATTTAATGATTTGAAAAAAGGGGAACAAATTGATCAGGACACTCCATATTTGGCAGGAACTTGACTGAAGTCAGATATATTAGGTAATTGAAAAATATTGATTTCCATTGTGATACTTGTTGGAAGGGGGTAGATTGAGTAAAAAATGTGCAATAAATCGCAAGTAATTGTGAATCAGAAAATTTATTATCATCTCCAAAAATAACTAATATATAAATTGGTCACTGCATTAACTAAGTTCATAGTTCTTATGATAAGTTCATCGTAGTTTGAATGTGAGCTGTGAGTGACTCCAATCTATTAGATCTGTGAAAAGAAAAAAGTGGTTTAAGACAGTTATTTAAAAGCACCAATAACATGAAAATAAACATTACGAAGCAATTGTCGACATCGTGGAAATAAATTCAAATTAAAGTCATCGTTGAATTCCCTAAAACTTCAAGGGAAATCACGTTAAAACCAAGCAAGAAATTTTGCAGTATTTAGCAAATATATTTGGGGGAAGTAGACGCGATTATATGCATGCAATTGTTCATCAGGATAAAATGATGTTCAGCACAAAAATCCACCAAAATTGCTCGAGAAAAACAGCACGAAAAATGTGTAAAAATTAGTTAATAACACAAATAAAATGCAAGTGAGCATTAAGAAAGAACTGTAGAACAGTTCAGTAACATGCATAAAACTGCTTGAGCAAAAAAAACATGATTTATAGCACGTATTTCCTGGCATGCAAAAACGTTCGAAACACTTGGGAAAAAAGCTCCGAATCTCCATTGCGAAAAACAATCTTGAAAATCGTCATAAATTAGCCCCACAAAATATAATTTCATAAATGCATCAAGGAAACAATGTAGAAAAAGTTAAGTCTTATTTTAGTGTAATTTACCTGAGCAAACAGTTATTTCGTGGTCGAGAAGAACGCCACGGGGGGCGAAGGAAAGGCGCCATGTTTGATTGACCAGTGTCTAAGGTCGATCGTGAAATCCCCTAAGAATCGAAAATAAATACGGTTAAAAGCAATAAAAAAATTCAGTTGTATTTAGCAAATTTATTTCTGAACAGTAAAGATGATTTTACGCATGATTCTAGTCATTAGCGATCAAATAAAGTTTGCACAAGAAGACCCAAAAACTAATCGCCAAAAACAGCATAAAAATCGCTTTGAAACCAGCCGAAAAGCAGTGAAAACATTGATTCGAACTTCCAGCTACAAATCTTGAAAAGTTTAGTAACAGTGGTCAACGTGATGTAGGAAAAGTAAACGTGTATTCAAGCACGTCTTTGAAAGCATGGAATGTGGTAGAAGATACGCCCCCTCAACATCGTTGAAAAAAACAACTTGAAAATCGACTCAAATTCACCCTAAAAAAACGATATAATTCCATAAATGCAGAGGCGGATCTAGGTCAAAATCTGACCGGGGCTCAAGTTGTGTCGCTCCATGATGGGTGTGGCACAGGGCGTGGTCACAGCTATAAAAAATTTTCACGCCCATTTTTCAAATAAATTTGATTGAGAATAACTGAATTAATCCAATACCTTTGATATGGTCATGATATGACCATTGCACTACACTATAAATTGAACACCATAAATCTAAACAATCAGTTTTATCTAACATCAAACGCCTAGTTTTTGATGTCATCTCAGTTGACAGTAGTGCACTCATTTCCTTATCAAAACACAGGAAATGCCTAGAACCGAAATTATTTAAATTTCATGCGAATTGGTTGCTCAAAGTCTGTGAAGGGTTTTTTAATTTGGATATCAACATCAGCGCAAAGAAGCAAGTGCAAAGCAATTTATCGGTGTAAAACAAACTTCAAACACATTCACTCCAGAAACATATTGTTTTCTCAATTAACTAGATCAAGGTTAATGACGTAAATGACTTGCACACAAATAAACAATAAAAATCAAAGGTATGCGAATGAATAGAAGCTGATATCAAAAACACTCTAAAGTGTTAATAAGCAAACAATGGAAGAATGTGTGAGACTCTAGCACTACATGATTTCTTACAAGCTCTTTTTCATTCCAATTTCTCAATAATTTAATTAATTATTGAGAAATTTGATATAAATGAAGTAGAATTTTTCCGACTTATTTTAAAGGATATCGATTTAAATCATATGTAGCATCATCAAAATTTTCCCAAGTGTTTGTCATCAATTTTTAGATAATAATAATTAGGAAGTAATAATGCCAAATTTCAAAACATGGATACAGGAAGTGGCTATGCGAAATAATATTTACCAATGGCGGTAATACATGTAGGCCTAGCCTAGGCTGTTCTATATGCTGAGAGTTGCCTAAAAAACCTATGTCGTGAAAATTTAGGCTACAAGCCCGTAACACACTTAAACACCAGGCTGCTATCTTTGCAAGATGCACTGGAAGAACCTAAATATTGAAACTCAAGGCTGACAGAGGAAAGGGAGGAGGGGTATTAAAATAATCGGTCGTCCTTGAGAGCTGATCCCCAAACCTATTGAATTAAAAATGTTAGATGCGTCAAAAACAAAAACATAGAGAAGAGGACGATATTTTATAAATACCTTGCTGGCATCGAATCGGGAGGAGCCCTTGTCATTTCAGTCTTCGGCAATTGCAATGCAGCAAAATCGTCTCCAATTATTCGTTTTTGGCCTCTAGCCTTTATGTTGTTTATTTGATTTATTATCATTTCTCCAATTTTTTCCAATTTGTTTGCAATTTCTTGTTTTGCTAAATTTTTATTTTCTATGATGGCGCGTATTTGATGGAGCAGCAGATTCATGTCAGCCATTTTGCACTGTATGAACATCATATGGTGAACATTGACATTGTTATGATATCGACCTTTTCGTCATAATGACGTCGAGCCCCGGTCAGCCCTGCTTTCCTATTGGTTAATTGCATCGAGCACCGGTGAAAATGAATCTCATTGGACAGATTGCTTTTCTCACATACATAACACACAGGCCACAGGGGCTCGGAATAAAATGACGTAGAACAATGCGAAATCACAAGGCTGTCTTTTGTACCCAGACCCGTAATTGTCCGCGGTTTATCACTATTTTCTTACGTAATAGATTTTTTCAAATGAGAAACAGCGATTATCAGAGGATAATCCAGGACGAGGCTGCGGGTAGGTAGCTTTTTGAGCTCAATGTACACTTGTACGCCAGTAATTATGTATTTAACCGTCAAATGATAATGATAATATTCTACAATGGTTGAAAATCTGACCGGGGCTCAAGCACCCTTCGCCCCTGTCTGAATCCGCCTCTGAAATGCATCAAAGAAACAATTTAAAATAAGTTAAGTTTTGTTTCAGAGTGATTTACCTGAGAAAGCAGTGATTTCGTGATGAAGAAGGACGCCACAGGGGCGAAGGAAAGGCGCTATGGTTGTTTAACCAGAGTCAGAAAAAGATTGTAGAATTCCCTAAAAATTCAAGAGAAATTGCGTTACAACTGAGCAAAAACTTTGAGAAAGAAATCTAGAAAGTTAAATAACGCGTGTAAGATTGCTTTAGCAAAAGAAAACATGATTTATAGCACGCATTTCCTGGCAAGCAAAAGCGATCGAAGCACATGCGAAAAACGGCCCCGAATCTCCATTGTGAAAAACAACCTTAAAAATCGTCTCAAAGTAACCCAAAACATCGAGGAAAATACATTGAAACGTCAAAAACATCCTTTAAGAATTGTGGAAGGTGGTTAAAAACGAATTACCTGAGATGAAACGGCGATCTCGCAAGGAAAACAGTTGCACGGGAGGCCAAGCAAAACGGCCTAACAGTAGCCAGGGTCGAAGGTCAAAAGTGAATTTTGGCTAAAAAAACCAAAATAAGTTACGTTTAGACGAAAAAAAGTATTAAAAAGGAGATAGTTAGATACAGGAAAGAAAATTCGACAGCTGAGAACGGGAAAACGCATACCTTGGTAAATCTACAGAGCGAACTTCTCCACTGTCATTCCATCCACCGCTGCACGTCGACATTGCACCACTCCTTCTCCATCGTGCCATCAAAACAGGGTGTTACAACAGCTAAGATCGTTTGTCTGAGAACAAAAGTGGCAACGGCCATTTGCTCGAGTAGCATTGTTTCAGCCTCTCCAAACGTGGCCCCCGGGGATGGATGAAAGGTGCCGAGCTCGACGATCGCGATCGCGATAAAAAATTTAAAAAAATAGATACAAATCGAAACTCACCTTATAACAAAAGAAGGGCTCGCGAAGAAGAAAGAGGAAAAGTTTGGGATCAATAGGCTGTTTCCTCTAGGAGGAGTTGGACGTACAACACCTCTGTTTTTGAGTCCATTGTAATCGATTCTTCTATTGTTCGCTCTGCCTCATTAGCATATTAGGGACATTAGTATATAGGGATTTTGCTCCAAAGTAACGTACAGATCTGACACCAAATTGCTTGGTATTTTGTTGAGTTAGAAAAATATTACCTTTATTAGCTTGTCGCCTACCATATTGATGAACAGAAGATATAGTTTCGAAAAAATTATGAAAACAAAGAGGAGAGATTTTGTAAATAGACTCATACACAAAAATTAGTAGCTTGGGATGAAAAAGATCTTGCAACTTTAGGATTTTCAGATCAGAGAAGATGGGAGTAGAAGGGGAAGTAAAAGGTTCAAATGCAGCTGCTCTTATAGCCCTTTTCTGTAATAGAAACACCGGATTAATATGAGTTTCATGTGTAAGACCCCACACTAGAATACCAAATTGCAGAAAAGGTGAGAATGAAGAGTTGTAGAGACAAATTAAAACATTAATAGGTAGGAAGTGCCTAATTTTGAAGAACATGCCACAAGTACTAGCCAATTTCTTAGAAAGTTCGGTTAAATGATATTTCCATGACAGATTCTAATCCAGAAGATTTCCAAGAAAATTTGACATCATAAGTCCTTTTGACTGGAAGGTTACCAATTTGAATATTGACAATGTCAGAGGAGGGACGTTGTGGAGACCTTAAAATAATGAAGTTAGTCTTATCAATGTTTAGTGATAGTTTATTAATGTCAAGCCATACTTTCACCTTTTTCAATTCTTTGTTAACTCCATTTTGAAGTTCATCAAGATTCACAGTAAATATTAGTATCATCAACAAATACATTTATCAAGATTCACAGTAAATATTAGTATCATCAACAAATAAGCAGAATGCTAGTTTAGAAGTTGAGTGAGGTAAATCATTTATGTAAATCAAAAAAAGGAGTGGGCCAAGAACTGAGCCTTGTGGGACACCACAGGTAACATTGAGTCAATCAGAGTTGGATCCATCTATTGAAACATATTGTTTTCTGTCTGAAAGATATGATTTAAACCAATCTAAAGACGTTCCCCTAATTCCATAATTTCCAAGCTTCATCAGGAGAATATTGTGATTGACTGTATCAAATGCTTTTTGCAAATCAATGAATATTCCACAACCAAATTTCCCATTGTCTAATGAGTTTTTAATGGCTTCTGTTAAACTCACCAGTGCATGATCAATTGAGTGACTTTCACGAAACCCAAATTGTAAGGTATATAATATGTGATGCATTTGTAGAAATTTATAGAGATGTTGGTACATAACCTTCTCAGTGATTTTACTAAAGACAGAATGAAGAGAAATCGGTCTGTAATTAGATGCTTAAGAGGGCAACCTTTCTTGAAAAGTGGTATCACTTTGGCCAATTTTTGTTTGTCTGGGAATATCCCTGATTGAAATGTTTCATTTATAATTTGATGAAGTGGAGCAGATATCAGTGGACACAGGATTGTCAGAATTTTCATAGGAATGCTATTTGGTCCCAGAGATTTACCAGTTTTGAGGAGGGAAATTATCTCAGATATTTCCTGCGGAACTGAAGGTGCCATAAAAATAGAATTTCTTGTTTGGTCACCCATGAGGTTCAAAGGTGACTTGTCTGTTCTTGGTATGTTTTGGGTGATATTATGAGTAACATTAACAAAAACTTATTAAAGATATTTGCAATAGAATCTGAAGAAATGTTACCATTAGAATCTTAATACCCATGACAGATTTAATCCCAGACCACAATTACTTCATATTATAACTGTTCCTTAGAAAATAGTTATAAAAATGCCTGGCTTTGCTTTCTCTTAGAGAATCTGATACCCGATTTCTAAATTTTTTGTTAAGATCCTTCAGAGATTCATCATTATTCTTTCTAAATTTTCCAAGTAGCCTATCTCTAATGTGCATCATTTTCCGTGTCTTGCTATTTATCCATTGTTTATTCCTGAATTTAATATCACTCTTACTAAGCCTTTTCAAAGGGGCATGACCCTTGACCAGATCTTGAAGGATAGATAAGAACCTGTTAAATTTACTATCCACATTTGAGAAATTGTCGTCCAGGAAGGCAAGATCAAGGTCCCTAAAATCATTCAGCAAATTTTCAGAATTTAACTGAGAGAAATCATGTTGGTAATATGATAAATTCTTATAGGATATGCCTGCATGCTTGACAAGCAGAAATTGGGGGAAATGATCTGTTATATGTGTCAAAATGTTACCACTTACTGTTTCATTATCAGATATGTTGGCCAAAATATTGTCAATGAGAGAAGAAGAACCGTCAGTTACCCGTGATGGGTGAATGATATATGGAAGAAATTGCTTTGAGAAGAGAAGGATAACATAATCAGTAGTTGCTGTATTGGAGTTATAATTCAAGAGGTCAACGTTGAAATCTCCAAGAAGAAAAACTTGTTTACCAGATGAATTGGACAGAATTTCTTGTAAATACTCAGTAAATCTGTCAAGTTCTACAATAATTCTATAACAATAATCTTTCCCGTTTCTGTTATCAACTTCAACCCAGACTGTTTCAAAATCAGCACTGTCTTTTCCTTGGAGTTGAATTAAGACCTGACTTTATGTATAGTCCAACACCACCATTTTGACTATGGGACTGATTTGAGAAGTTTCTATAGCCAGGAATTTCAATATTATTGTTTATAGGGTTCTCAAAAGAATTCCAGGTTTCAGACACACCAATGACATCAAAAATAATGTTCAAAGAAGCAAGAGTTGAAATAAGTTCATCAAAATGAAGTGAAAAGCTTCTATTATTCATATGAAATAGGGAAAAGTCATTTTCTGAAGTACTGAGGTAGATAGGTCCTGCAGAGTATAATAGCTAGAGTTTACATAAGGTAAGTGTTCATCGATATCATAATCTTCTAAGTTTGGCAAGTTTATTAGACTAGAAGTAATTTCGAGGGCGGGTGCTGAATCAACCTAAGATAGTAAATCACAGTGGTACAGCTTTGATAATTCTTCATTATTAAATGATCCAAAAGGAAACATAACTGGTGTACACTTTAAGCAAAACCATGGAACATCAGCACCTTCGTTTTCAAGTTTGAGATATTCGGCAATTGAAATGTTATTGCATTTGATATGAACCCAAAACTCACAGTTGTTACAGAAATTAGATTTAAAATGGTTAGGGATACTTTTGTGGCAAATACCACATGGAATTTTCATTGCTGTCATTTCATTACTGCACTGTTAAAACACAAAGCAAACGCAATAATTCATATATTATAGACTCCTATAAACTCACCTTGCAGTTCCATGATTAATTTTAACATCTTCATCAATGTCTGGTGGTTTATCTTTAATCACTAGGTGTTCTGCGATAAAATAAGCAATCTTTCCAACTCTACGGGCCCCTGCAAGCTTTGGTATCAAGCTCGATTGTTTTTCTTCCTCATGGAATTTTACATTTGCAGGCTTGATTTCTATGGCTTTCTTTATCACTTTCTCCTTTTGCTTCCAGTTTGTCATTTTGGCAACAATGGGCCTAGGCCCAGCTCTGACCTTTGAGCCATCCCTGGCGTGACAAACTGTCTCTTCGAGCCAATTCTATGTGTCCTCTCTACATGCAGCTCTTTGTCCATGTTAAAGGTTTTTTTCACTGCAGATTTAAAAAGGGCTTCAGATTCTTCCCCGCTTTCAGTCGTATTTTCTGGTATTCCAATTATTTGAACGTTGTTTCTACGACTCATGTGTTCAAGGTAGTCATGATTGTCAGCGAGGGATTCGACAGACAGCTTTTGTGAAGCAAATTTTCCGTCGAGTTCCTGACACTGCTTTTCCAAGTGGAGCAGTTTGGCTTGTACATCTTCCACGTCTTTCAACGAGAACTGAAGGCTAGATCTGCTATCATTCACCTCGTTTTTCAAATATCTAATTTCCTAGTTGATTTGACCCGCCATTAATTGGACTGCAGACTTGAAACTTTCCAGTTGCACTGCAAGCAATTCTCTCACAGTTTTCAAATCAACAGATTCTGTCATCTTGTTGAATTAGCACATCTTCAAGTAGTGATTTGATTGTTTTTTTTAAAACTAAATATTACACTTTTAGTCACGTTCATTTACTCATAGCGGCCATTCCACACTGCCATCTTGCACTTACGAAGTTTCACTATATGACTATATTGGGTATGACTATATGAATATGACTATATGAAGTTTCACTATATTCACTATATTCAGAATAAGGGAAGCAAAAGACTAATTTATGGGATTGAAGTAAATAAATGGAGAATCAGATAAAATTAAGTTGTCTATACCAATTACATATTAATAATGTAGTTATAACTATTCTCATGAAAGAAAACTTAATCAAAATGGTGAGTTGTATTTTGACCACAATGTACCTCCATACACCAGCATCTTCACTACTAAGTTCTGTAATAATGTTTTCAAAATATTCTTTCCCTTCGATTGTCCTATTCAGTCAGCAGAGGCACATTTTGTAATGGACCAATCAAATGGTTTGTTTACTTTTTTTACCCACCAATCAAAAATCCTTTCAGTGTACCACGTGACCATAAAGTTTTTTCAACATTTTCAACAAAACCATCAGAGCTGTGGGGAGAAGTCGCATCCTTGTTTTTCGCAGGGAAAAAATATAATTTCACTTACAACCAAGTAATTTTGGAATTAAGCTCCATATTTGTTGACCAAAAGTATCCTCAGAGCCCTAACCCTAACCATTACCCTTACCCTAACGCTAACCCTTACCTTTACCATTCCCCTAGCCCTAACCATAACCCTAACCCTGATCCTAATACTTACCCTTGCCATCAACATAAACCTGCCGTTATCTTTTATTCTGTTGCTTTGACTTCTATTTTTACTCTTTTTTCAAGGTTACCTGTGATTACTATGTTTGCTATTCTTTCTTACTTTCCTATGCTTCCTATGTTTGCTAATTTAGTTATGTTTCTTTTGATTGCTATGTTTGCTTTGTTTGCTATCTTTCCCATGTTTGCTTTGTTTCTACAAAGGCCTAATTTGCTTTCTCTGCAACGTTTGCTATGTTTGCTATGTTTGCTTTTTTTCTTACACTTGCAATGTTTCTAATGCTTCCTAAGTATCCTATGTTTCCTATGATTTATAGAAATCCTACGTTTTCTGTTTTTACAATGTTTGTTACCTTAGATTTCTATGTTATGTATCTAGGTTTTCTTCAAAACATTTCATTGCTAAGTAAACATAGCATGCGAAGGAAACATACCAAGCATAGGAAATATAGCATGCATTAGTACCATAGCACACATTAGAAACAGAGAAAGCATATGAAACATATGAAACATAGGAAAAAAAGATAGGGAAATAAGAAACTAAGAACTGTAAGAAACGTAAGACGGATGGAAACATGAGAAACATAGGAGACGAAGAGAAAATAAGGAGCATAGCAGACGTAACAATAAAAAACAAATAGAGGAAACATGGCAGGCATAGCAAACAAAGCATGAATAGGGTTAGGGTTAGGGTTGGGGTTAGGGTTAGTGTCAGGGATAGTTTTTGGGTTTGGTTACGGGTTACGGTTAGGTTTGAGGTTAGGGTAAGGGTTAGGGTTAGGGTAAGGGTTAGGGTTTATTTTTCCTCTTTATATTTTAATTGTTATGTCTTCTATATTTCAAATCTTTTCTATGCCGCCAATGTTTCTTATGAGAGGAAGCATAAGAAATTAATCAAGCAGAGAAAGCATAGGAAACATTGTGATCACAATAAAAATAGGAAACATAGGAAGCAGAGCAAGCATAGCAAGCATAGAGAACTGAGCATCATATCACACATTTAAAACAAAGGAAACATTGCAGGAATAGGAAACATTGTAAGGATAAGAAACAGAGGGAACATGGCAAGCATAACAAATATAGAAATCATAATCAACCATGAAAACACAAGAAAAATAGCAAGCAAAGGAAGCAATTCAAATTTAGCGCTAGGAATAGGATCGGCGTTTGGTTTAGGGTAAGGGTTTGGGTTAGGGGTAAAGTCAGGGTTCGTGTAAAGGTTAAGGTGAAAGTTAGGGATAGGGTTAGGGTTAGGGTTAGGGTAAGGGTTGGGGTTATGATAAAGCATATGGTTGGGGTCATTGATATAGATTTGGTTAGGGTAGGGTTATGGATAATGTTAGGGTTAGTTAACCCTAACCCTAACCTCAAACCTAACCCTAACCCGTGCCCAAACCCAAAAATTAACGCTGACACTAACCCTAACCCTAACCCTAACCCTATCCTTCACTCAAAACCTAACGTTAAACGTAACCCCAGAACTATTCTCAGTGCTTATTTTGAATTGCCTGCTTTGCCTTCAATTTTTTATGCATTTGAAAGGTTGTCTATGATTGCTACGTTTGTTATGCCTGCTATGTTCCCTTCGTTTCTTATCCTTACAATGTTTTGTATGCTTGCAATGTTTCCTATGCTTAAAATAATGGATATGATTTCTCATTTTTCTATGCTTACAATGTTTGTTTGCTTCATATGTTTCCAATTTTTGCTGTGATCAAAATGCTTCCTATGCTTTCTCTGCTTGACAACTTTTTTTATGCTTGCTGTACTGTCTATGCTTGCTATTTCTCCTATGCTTGCTATGTTTGCTATCTTTGCTTAGTTTTCTATCTTTCCTATATTTGTTCTGTATTCTATGATGCAATATTTGCTTATTTTGCAATGTTTGCCGTGCTTGCTAGGTCTCCTATATTTGTTCTTTTTCCCATGTTCCCTGTGTTTTATATGCTTTCTATGTTTCCTATTTTTGCTATGTTTGCAATGTTTCTTAGGCCTACTATTTTTCCTTTGCTTGCAACATATCCTAGGCTTGCAATGTCCCCTATGCTTGCTAACTTTTCTGTGCTTACTATGTCTGCTATGATTACAAGGATTCAAATGCTTGCTACGTTTCCTATGTCTCCTATGTTTTCTGTGTTTACTATATTTTCAAAGTTTCCTTTCTTTTTTCTATACCTGGTATTTTTCCATTGTAGCATAGCACAAGATAGTAAACGTAGAAAGAAAAGAAAACTAAGCAAGCATAAGGCGCATCGGAAGAATTGGAAACATAGTAAGCTTACAAAACATAGGAACCATAGGAAGAATAAAAATCATAGGAAAGATAATAAACATGGGACAGAAAGGAAACATAAGAAACATTGGAAAGATAGAAAAGATTGTAAATATTGCAGACATGACAATTAAAACATGCAGAGGAGAAATAAAAGGCATTGCTAAAATAGAAGGATTAAGGTTAGGGTTAGGGTTGGGGTTAGGGCTTGGGTTAGGGTTTGGGTAAGGGCTAGTGTTAGAACATGGAAGCCCTCTTCTACGGAACATTACGTAATCCAAAAACGCTGAGGTCAAAGATGACTTGTGGGATGATGGGACTCTTTGCCTTATTTAGAAAAGTTTGTGAACGATGTTTTTTTGCCATATTTAGTTAAAACTATTTTAGATTTTAGTTGCTTTACTTATATAAGAAGTTAGATTTATTTCTAAACTAACTAATTTCTTCTAAATGAGGCAAAAAGTCCAATCATCCCACGAGTCATCTTTTACATCAGCGTTTTCGGATTACGGAATGTTTCACGGAACAAGAGGGCTTTCATGTTCTAACAATACCCCCCTCTATCAAGTCAAGCCTCTTGGCTTGAAACGCGAAAATGGTACAATTTGAGCTTGGGTAAAAGTATCTTCTGGCCGTGTGATAGTAGGCTCCGTTGAAACTGCGGTTGGATCTCCATTTTGCTGAACGACAGGTTCGACAGGTTCTATTATTTCAAAGCTACCAGGCGGTAAATCAGCATCAGGTAGGTCAGGCAAAGTTGGAGCAGGGTGTGGTGCAGTTATTGGACGTTCAGAGGGATCGTAATACAATTTCATGCGATTGGCGCGTACAGGTAACTTAACGGGGCGATTGTTCTTGGTGCGAAGTTTAAAGTAGACCGGCGATAATTTGGCTGTAAGACGATAAGGACTGTGATAGTTATGAGCGAGTTTTTTAGACAAGTTTTTCCGATTTTTTTGGCATATAGACCCATACTTTTGATCTGATATCGAAGGTAACAGGAGCAGCGTGTTTGTCGTATTGCAGCTTCATTCGTTGCTGAGCGAGCTGGGTGTTTGATTCGATAATTTTCTGTGATCCCTCCAGATTCGAAACAATACGAGCGCATAGTTCAGCGAGGGAGCTAGAGACTTTTGAGTCGGGCAACAATGAAGTGACATCTAACGGGAGGCGCGGTTCATGGCCGTAGAGAAGATAAAATGGTGATTTTCCTGTTGTGGCGTTTGGCGAGACACGATACGCGAAAAGGACTAGAGGTAGATTTTTGTCCCAATCTTTCTGGTGTGAACTGACGTACATGCTAAGACCTTTGCACAACGTAGCATTAAAGCGTTCCACTAACCTGTCTGTTTGCGGGTGATACGGGTAGTATGCAGACGGCGAGTATTCATAATTTGACATACAGATTGAACGACAGATGTCAGAAAATTCGATCCATGATCAGACAACAACGTGTGTGGAGTGCTATGGCAAGCTAAAATTTCATTAACCAGCAACTGAGCGATACGAGGTGCTTCAATAGACGGGAGAGCGTATGCTTCGGGCAAACATGTGTAATAATCTGAGAACACAGGAATATACCGATTACCATCATGCCTTGTAGGTAATGGGCCTAAGATGTCCATGGCAAGGTGATCGAAAGGGCCTTGGACTGGAATTGGAAGTAATGGCCCTTTATGGTGGTTACCAGGGCGCTTTCTCATTGCACAATCAATACAAGTACGGCACCAGTGCTCGATATCTTTAAACATACCATGCCAGTAATAGTGTTGACGCACCTTTTCGTACGTTTTGATGTGACCAAGATGCCCTGCAGTTGGATCGTTGTGGCATGAAATCAAAACATTGTGGCGCAAAGAAGCAGGAATGACGACTTGAGAGCGTAGCGACTGTTGCTTGTGTTTTCCCGGACTCCAGAGATGACATAAAATACCATTTTCATCGAGATTATAAGAATCAATCGAGAACAGCAGTGATCAAGCTTTTGCATCATTGACTGGCAATGTTGACGTTTCAAGGTACGTAATGATGGTGAAAAGATCTGTATCTTCTCGTTGAAGAGTGTGCAAATTGAAAGAAGATGAACAAGGGGACTCAACAGGGGCCACTGGTAACGAAGCAGGCCATTGCTCAATCGACAGTGGATAACTACATTGCGATAATGCGTCTGCTGCGCCATTCTGTGTACCTGGGCGATGAATTACTTCGAAAGTCTTCAAGTTGGATCTTTCAACTTCATCAACCATGAAAGACTACTACGATCAGTGTGGACATAAAACTTATTGCATGAAAGATAGGGTTGATAGCGCTTGATACCATCAACAACAGCGAGTTCTTCACGTTCAGTTGTGCTGTAGCGAGTTTCAGCTAGATTTAATTCGCGACCCCCGTAAGCAATGACTTTCTCACAACTGTTAATGTGTTGGCCTAAAACGTATTGTATACTGGCTGGCATCCGTATAAAGATGAAAGGCCTGAGAGAAGTCTGGATATTCGAGAATGGGTGGTGAGCAAAGAAGAGCTTTTAGTTCTTCGAAAGCTACATTACAGGACGGGTCCCAAACAAAAGGAACAGATTTACATGTTAAGCGTTTAAGCGGCAAAGCAATTTTGGCAAAATCTTTAACAAAACGACGATTATAGTTACATAGGCCTAAAAAGCTACAGAGATCTTTGACGCAAGACGGTACAGGAAATGTTTTTACTGCACTGAGTTAACTAGGGAATACGTCAGAGTACTGGTCCAGAAGCAAATTTAGGCGGTTGTTCTCCATGGGTGTTAAGTGATCGCCGGGTAAACATTTAAATTTAGACGCAGTTTTGTGGTTTGCGGTTAAAGAAACATTTTCTAGCATAGAAACAACAGAATCAGAAACGGGAGGTACGATTTTGTCTGCTCTTGTTAATGCCGAGAAAGTCCCCACTGAGGTTCCTTTGTGCAGCAAAACAGGCTGGTCGGTTTGATTTAGTAAACGAAAAGTAACGCAGTAGTCGTTAACTGGCAAAGCGAGAGTTGACGCAGCTACTAAGTGGTAAGTGTCGGACAGTTTTTGGTTGGACTCTATTTAACCAACAACAGAGCCTACAGGCTTAGCTAAATATGCTGGAATGATGGCTTCACAATGTCCTTCAATTACATATGTGTTGGAAGCGCGCACATCTGCAGAGAGTGAATCATGCGAGTTCCGGGCATATGTGATCGTATTGTTAGGTGCGAACGTTACCTTTTCATTTGGAACATTAATAACCGCGCCATTCTTATGGAGAAAATCCCGTCCAAGAACCACACAGTAAGCCAGGTTAGGAACAACCGAGGCATTACAGTTATAAGTTTGGTCGCCAATAGTTACAACAAAGGTAACAAGGCCTATCACGGGAGTTGTATACCCGTCTGCAGTTTTGATGTTGGGAATCACATTATTGCTCGTTAAAAGGACGTCGGGAAATAAAATATCATTATAAAATTGTTCACTTATAATGGTGGTCCCAGCTCCTGTATCGACTAAAAGGCGAACGTTTTGACTCTTGACTATACCAAAGATAGAAACGTTTGAAAAACTTAAATCGTTATCGTTAATCATTTCGTACTTGATAGCAGGTATTTCCTTGGTTATTGCAGCGGGCTTCTTATAAAATGCATTGTCATTATTATTTTGTTTTGCTTGAGGTAGGCTGGTATTCTTTGCCTCGAAATTTTGTTGGACTGGAGGCTGAGCGTGGAAACGAGGCTGCGCTCGCGGCTGAAAACTTGAATGCGGCTGCTTGAAGTGTGGTTGAAAGTTAGACTCACTTCTTTGTTGACAATATCACGCGACATGGCCTACCCGCTGGCAATAATTACAGATTGGCTGTCCGTCTGTGGTTGGGAGGTTACGACTTTGGGAAGCCCCATTATTACAATTATAGGAGGGAAAATGTCTTTGGCTTGGTCGTTGTGGGCGTGCTTGGTCTTTAGAAACTTCTTGAAGTTGGCGATTAATTCAGACTTGAACTGGCTTATGGTTACATGGTTATTACCCAAAATTGATTGAACGGCTGATCGATTGATGGCTGAAAATATTTTCGGCCCCCGCAAATGTTTTGGTTGATTAAGGACAACGTGTGACTTCAGCTCCGGAGATAACCCATTAATGAAAATGTTCATTAAATCGATATCACTGTAGCTATGCTTGTAGCACCGAAACGTCTTTTAAGATCCTCAACTAATTCGTTATAATTGTTCGATATTTCCTCAGGGAGGGTTTGAAACCACGATAAAGCAGGGCCCTCAAAGAGGAGTACCCGACACCGAGTTTTTTTGCGGCTCCCCAGTTATAGAATTTGGCAAATCTATCAAACTTAGCAAGCCATTCGTTTATATCTTCGTTGAGGGCACCCGTAAAAGGTCTTGGCTTAAAAATACTGGCTTGGGAGCTGCCCTCTATTGCGGCCTGAACAGCAGTTAATTGGGTTTGTAAATTGTTCACGGTTGCTTCAATTTCGGCCATGGCGCGAGATAGAATATATACGACAATCCGAAATAAAATGCAAACAAATGAAATTTTTTAAATACCAAAGTCTGAGAAAGCAGTTGAGGTGATACAATACTATTGTTCTCCTCAGACACGACAGGAAAAGAGCGGAATCCAACAGTTCTGTGTAGGTTAAGAATACGCTGCATTTTATTACTGTTATTTTTTTTATATTGATAGGGTTGGTGTTGCTAAAAAACCGAGTTGTTCCTGTCTGACATTTGCTAAAACCTGTGTCGCAGTTAAAGGTCGTAAGTCTTCTTTACATTTATTGCATTTACTGTCGCTACAAACTCACGTGTTAGATCACCTTAAAAACAGTGATTTAACACTAGGGTTAGGGTTAGGGTTAGGGTTAGGGTTTTTGTTTTTATTGATAAGGTTAGGGGTAGGCTAGGGCTTTTGATAGGATTGGGGTTAGGTAACTCTAACCCTAAGCCTAACCCTAACCCTAACCCTAACCCTTACCCTTATCCTAACCCTAGCCAGACCCTAGCCCCAACCCTATTCTAACCCTAACCCTGTCAATGACTCTAACCCTTACCCTAACTCTAACCCTAGCGTCAAACCGTTCAGCTCGGATTCGCTCGGATGCGGTCCTGCCTTCAAAGGCTCTGAGCAAAAATGTTAATTTATCACTAAATTTGAGCAGAATGGGTCACTTGTTTGTTAATTTAAGGTTATACACTTTGAGAATATTATGTAAAGAAATATATTGGTTAGTCTTTTTGCTATTAATTGCTAAATTAACATGTCTACCACCGGGGATGCTGACGGGCCTAAATCAACACTTGCGAGTCCAACGATTTTAAGGAGCACTCATGAGCTGAAAGACTTGATTTAGGGTGACCAAGCACCAATAAAGAAAGATTTCGTAAATCTGCCAAACTCTGATTTCATCGATGCTGTCATTGAAAAATTCTCATTCAAACTGGAAGATAGATTTGAAATCCAAGATCGAAAATTAAATGCCTTAGAAACACGTGTGGATGTCCTCGAGAGTAAGCTTGCTGTTCTTGACGCACTGGATGCTAGAATTGAGGAGAACGAACAGTACACTAGGCGTTTTTGCTTATGTTTCCATGGTATTCCATTACCAGCAGGCAGAAATAAAGACGATGGCGATCAGAAAGTTGCTGATATTATGGAAAACATGGATTGTTGAGTCGGAAAAGAAGCCATGGACAGAGCGCACCTGATTGGCAGAGTCACGATGGACAAGCATGGGATGCCATCACAACATGTGATTGTGCTTTTCAAGTCATTCTCTGAGCGTACAGCAGTCTATAGGAGTCGGAAGAAAGCTGGAGGAGGAGTTCGAGTAAAATTTCTATTTTTCTTTGAATTAGCAAATTAGTAGAGAAATTATGAGACTTAGTAGATAGTATGGATGACAATAGACAAGCATAAGGTTTTTTTCTTCTCCATTTTGAAATTTCACTCTCATGTTGGTAAATTTTGTGGTCCGTCTCGAAGTTCTTGTAGCACAATAGTTGCGCTGCAAAGGTGTGCGACAGGGGCTTTGAGATAGAGTACAGTTTTTTAAAGAATTGTTAATTTTGTTGTTGAACTATCAGTCTCTCTTCCGTTTTGTTGTTTATAAGTATCAAAAATCTTCCAAACAAATAATTCAATCTATCGCCTGTAAAACAGTTTATCATAGTGTTAGATCATGACAGCTTTTCCTTGTGGTATTTTGATTGCTAATAATTTCCATTAGAAACGAGAGGACAAGCCGATTTTACAATTTATAAACCCATAAATCTTAAACGTTTTGCAGGAAAATTGACCCTACTGTTACACCAGAACCAACTAGCTCCGCAATTGAATTCTTTATTACCCTATTTTGTGTTTCGCTGTTTTTCTAACTTATTCATTGTTCTTGTTTAGATTGAACCTGTACATTGTGTATGCCTTGCCCTGCTGCTGCTAAAATTGTAATTGTTCTTACAAGCGCAAACCCTCATGAGAATGGTCAAATATATCTTTCATTCTCTTAAATGCCCATAGGGATTAATTAATGGCATGCAGAAATAGCAAATCACAAGACCCTTTCTTTGTACAAAATGCCCTTTACAACACTCCAATTTTTTAGACTTCCAACTTTATATCATTATGCCTAGTCTGTTTGTACCTGTTGATCTGGACTTTGGTCATAACAGCGCCCTTCTGTATGTTCATTGCATCCTTTTGGTCATGCGGCACACCTGCGGATGCTTGATCCTCTGATTTATCTTTTGTCTTAGTGCATGCAAACGCATTTGTCTTGAAACAATAAAACAAACATAAACTTTCGATTAATTGATCTCGCAATAACGAGAAAAAATACCTTTTTAACTAGCAAGTACTGTCGCAAGAAAGTCATGGAAACATTGCAAGATATAACGTTTGCCTTTCTGATTGCAAGTAGCCTTGAATGTCTTAACTTTGGTAAAAACTATCCCTTCAATCTCTTATTGATATTATCTGGGGACATTCACACAAATCCAGGGCCTAGTACCCTAAAAGATTTGAAGTTTTTTCATTGGAATCTCAATAGCCTATGTGCAAGAGATGGTCTTAAAAAACAGCTGATACAGGCATATGATGCCGTTCATAAATACGATATATTAGCAGTTTCTGAGTCAATGCTTGCTAGCACCATTAAGAATGACGATATTTTTATTGAAGGGTTTAGCAAAGACATCTATCGAAGTGATCATCATAGCAGCACAAAAATTGGAGAAGTTTGTTTATACTACCGTGATGAATTGCCAATCAAACGTCGGACAGCTCTTGAACTATTGCAAGAAATGATAGTCTCTGAGATATCGTTGAGCCGAAAAAAAAAAATTCTTGCCACTCTTTATCATAGCCAAAGCCAAGATAGTGAACAATTTGAACAAGTCAGACACTCCTCAAGGTACTGCGCTAGATGAGCTAATGGAGACAAATAACCTATACCAATTGATTGACAAGCCAACTAACGTTAGAACAGAAGGCATGTCTTTCATTGACTTGGTCGTAACCCATCACCCAAATATGTTTGTTGACTATGGTGTCCACCCTTCATTAGATTCACATTGCGAACACCAAATTGTCTTCAGAAAAATCAATGTTTCAATCCTCTTTCCTCCTCACTATAAAAGAACCATATGGGATTATTCTAAGACAAACGTTTCTTTACTAAGGATATGTGTGAATGATATTCATTGGCAAGATTTTTTATATGACCTAAATCCAAGAGAAATGGCTGTAAGTTTTACAGAGAATTTATTAAGAATTTTGACTCTTTATATACCAAACAAAACTACAAAAATCAATGAAAAGGATGCACCTTTGAGCTAAAAGCCGCCATCAAGCGCAAACACAGGGAATTCCGAAAATATATTAGACGGGGGAGACATCACGAAGACTGGAGGGCTGTGAAGACAATTCAGGCTGAAAATTTCAAGAAAATTCTCGATGCGAAAAATAGCTACTACCTGAAGTTGGGGAAAAAAATGTCTGACCCTTGCAAAGGAATTTAAAAAAAATGGTCTGTGGTTAAAAGGATGATTCAAAAGAAAAAATTTTCAAACATTCTACCGGTTCTTGAAAATGGACTTTTGTGACAAACGTTGATACCAAGGCAAACATTTTTAATGATTATTTCATCAAGCAGTACTGTGCAATTACAACTGAAAGTACACTTCCCAGCTTTCTGCCGAGAAGTGCTCCACGATTACAGAGTCTTTTGGTAGACAGAGAACAAGTTCTCCGAATTATCCGCGCTCTTGACTCAAAAAAGCACATGGTTGTGATAACATATCGATTTCAATGATGAAAATGTGCCACACCTCAATTGTCGAGCCACTGAAAAGTACTTGGAAACAGGAGTCTACCCCTCCATTTGGAAGACAGCCAATGACCTACCTGTGCACAAAATGAATAGCAGACAAAATAAAGAAAACCATCGCCCTATCTCGCACCTGCCAATATTTGGCAAAAGATTTGAAAAATTGATTTACGACTCAATGTATGAAAATTTCTATAATCATGGTTTAATTACACCTAACCAATCAGGATTTCGGCCTAATAATTCTGCTATTAATCAACTATTGTCAATAACTCATAACATCTATCACGCTTTTGAAGAAAAACCAAGTAAGGAAACTAGGGCAATATTTTTAAATCCGTCAAAAGCTTTTGATAGGATCTGGCATAAAGGACTGATATACAAACTTGAGTGTAAAGGTATATCTTGGAATTTGCTAACCCTTGTGAAGAACTATTTAAGAGATCATAAACAGCGCGTGGTATTAAATGGGAAGAGCTCGGAATGGGCATCAGTATCTGCAGGTGTCCTGCAAGGCGCGGTTCTCGGCCACTTATTCTTTCTCATCTATATTAATGATCTAACTGAAAATATAGCTAGTGGGATTACACTGTTTGCCGATGATGCCTCTCTCTTCTCGGTCGTTGAAACTGAAAATGAAATTGCACAAGCATTAAACATCAATCTCGAAAAAATTCGTACCTGGGCGTGTCAATTGAAAATGAAATTTTATGCAGATAAAACAGAAGAAGTACTGTTTACTTGTAAGCGAAATAAGCCAACTCATCCAAATCTTAAGCTTGGTGGCAGTATTATAATTGCATAAATTGAGCACAAGCATCTTGGTATGATACTTGATTCCAAATTAAATTTCCAAAGTCATGTTAGAGAAACTATTGTTAAAGCAAGGAGAGGCATTGGTATGATACGATATCTTCCTAAGTATGTTTCTAGAGAGGTTCTTGAAGTGATATATAAGTTACATGTAAGACCCCATCTCGACTACGGTGATATAATCTACCACAAATTTGACCCTGAAATGCGCTTTACCTTCACACAAAGGCTAGAACAAACGCTGTGCTAGCAGTAACTGGTACGTGGAGAGATAAAAACAGGCAGAGACTGTTTAATAAGCTAGGCTGATTATCAATGTACGACGGACGGTGGTATCATAGATTGTGTCATTTCTTCTCCCTTGTCAAATCAAAATCACTCGAATATTTGTATAGTGAGCAACCCCAAGAGCGACAATTACGGTATAGCCTTAGAAACCCCATGAGTTCTGAACAACCAGTCGCCAGAACTGCCCGTTTTGCTAGAACGTACTTCCATAATGCGTCATTCGAATGGACTCTACTTGACGATGAGATGAGAAACCCTAAACGTAACCCCAAACCTATTCTTAGCGCTAATTTTGAATGGCTTGCTTTTCTTTCTATTTTTCCTGTGTTAGCAAGGTTGCCTATGATTGCCTTGTTTGTAATGCCTGCTATGTTCCCTCTGTTTCTAATCCTTACAATGTTTTGTATGCTTGCAATGTCTCCTTTGTTTAAAAGTTTGATATGATTTCTCAGTTTTCTATGCTTGCTGTGTTTGATAACTTTTTTATGCTTGCTCTGCTTTATATGCTTGCTATGTTTTCTATGCTTTCTCTGCTTGATAACTTTTTTATGCTTGCTCTGCTTTTTATGCTTGCTATATTTTCTATGCTTGCTATGTTTGCTATCTTTGCATAGTTTTTCTATTTTTCCTATATTTGTTCTGTTTTCTATTATACAATATTTGCTTATTTTGCAATTTTTGCTATGTTTGCTATGTCTGCTATGTTTCCTTTGTTTCTTATGCTTACATTGTTTCTTATGCTCTCAATGTTTCTTATGCTTATTTTCTATCCTATACCATTTTTAGGGTTTAATTTTTCTATATTTGCCTAAGTCTCCTATATTTTTTCCTTTTCCATGCTCCCTATGTTTTCGATGCTTTCTATGATTCCTATTTTTCCTATGTTTCCTAAGTCTCATATGTTTCATATGTTTTCTCTGTTTCCAATGTGGGCTATGGTTCTTATGCCTTCCATATTTCCTAAGCTTGGTTTGTTTCCTTCTCTTGCTATGTTGACCTAGCAATGAAAGGCTTTAAAGAAAACCTAGATCCATAAAATAGAAATCAAACGTTACAAACATTGTAAACACAGAAAACATAGGAATTATATAAATCATAGGAAAGAAAGGATACTTAGGAAGCATAAGAAATATTGCAAGTATAAGAACAAAGCAAACATAGCAAAAAAGGAAACAGAACAAAAGTAGAAAACGTAGAAAACATAGGAACCATAGAAAACATAGGAAGCAAAGATTATGTAGCAATCACACCAGACATAGCAAACATAGCAAACATGGGAACGATAGCAAACATGGCAAACATAGTAAACAAAAGACACATAGCTAAAATATCAAACATAGGAAGCATGGAAAGAAAGAAAGTATAGCACACAGTAATTATAGGTATCCTTGTAAGAAGAGTAAATATAGATGTCAAAGCAACACAAACAAAGATAGCGGTAGGACTTTTTTCATGGTAAGGGTAAGTATTAGAGTCAGGGTTATGGTCAGGGTTAGGTAAAGGCTTAGGGTTAGGGTTAGGGATAGGGCTAGGGTTAGGGTTAGGGTTAGGGTTAGTGTTAGGTTTAGGGTTAGCGTTAGGGTTAGGGTTAGCTAAGTTTAACCCTAACCTTAACTCTAACTCTAACCTGAACGCTAAGCTTAACCCTAACCCTAATTCTACTTATAAACCATATCTTTTCTTTTTTTAGCAATGCCTCTTCTTTTTCCTTTGCATGTTTTAATTGTTTTGTTCTGCAATTATCTAATCTTTTCTGTCCAATGTCCAATGTTTCTAATGCTTCCTATCTGTCCAATGATTACTATGTTTGCTATGCTTTTTATGGTTTCTATCATTCCTATGATTTTTATCTCTCCTATGTTTCCTATGTTTTGTACGCTATATTGTTTCCAATGCCTCCGATATGTCTTATGCTTGCCTAGTTCTTTTTCCTCCTATGTTTCTTATCTTATGCTATGCTACAATTGAAAAATACCAGGTATAGAGAATAGAAAGGAAACATTGGAAATATAGTAAACACAGAAAACATAGGAGACATAGGAGACATAGGAAACATAGCATGCATTTGAATCCTTGCAAGTATAGCAGACATCGTAAGCACAGGAAAGTTATCAAGCATAGGAGACATTGCAAGCCTAGGAAACGTTGCAAACAAAGGAAAAATAGTAGGCATAAAAAACATTGCAAGCATAGCAAAAATAAGAAACATAGAGAGCATAGAAAACATAGAGAAAATGGGAAAGGGAACAAGTATAGGGACCCAGCAAGCATGGAAAACATAGCAAGCTAAGAACACTTAAACTCTAAAAATAAGATAAAATAGAAAGCAAGCATTCGAAACATTGCAAGCTTAGGAAACAATGTAAGCATAAGAAACAAGGGAATTGTAGCAAAGATAGCAAACATAGATAAAGAAAGAAAAATAGAAGACTTAGGAAGCAGCTTAGATTATATAAGAAATATAGTAGACATCGCAAACATAGCAAATATTGCAAACTAAGCAAATAAAGCATGATAGAAAACAGAGCAAATATAGGGAAGAAAGCGAACTAAGCAAATATAGCAAATTTAGCAAGCATAGGAAACATAGCAAGCATAGAAAGCAGAGCAATAATAAAAAAGTTATCAAGCAGAGAAAGCATTGGAAACATTGTGATCATAGTAAAAATAGGAGACATATGAAGCAGAGCAAACATAGCAATCAAAGGCAACCTTGCAAAAACAGGAAAAAAGAACGCAAAACCAGCCATTTTAAATTTAGCACTAGGAATAGGTTGGAGGTTTAAGGTTTGGGTTAGGGTTATGGTTAGGGTGAGAGTTTTGGTTATAGTTAGGATTAGGTTTAGGAATAGGACAAGGGTTAGGGCTAGGTCTAAAGTGAGGGCTAGGGTTAGGGTAGCGATAAAGCTTAGGGTTGGGTTATTGATAAGGTTTAGGTTAGGGTAGGGTTATGGATAAAGTTAGTGTTAGTTAACCCTAACCTCAACCCAGAACCTAACCCTAACCCTTACCCAAACCCTTGAAATAACCGTGAAACTAACCCTAACACTAGGCCTAACCCGACCCCTGCTTTGTTTGCTATGCCTGCTATGTTTCCACTCTTTGTTTTTTAAGTTATGTCTGTTATGTTACCTATTTTCTCGTTGTCTTCTGTATTTCTTTTGTCTCCATCCATCTTATATTACTACAGTTCTTAGCTGCCATGTTTCCTATCTTTCCTTTTCTCCCATGTTTCTTATGTTTCATATACTTCATATGCTTTCTCTGTTTCCAATGTTTGCTATTGTTCAAATGCTTGCTAAATCTCCTATGCTTGCTATGTTTCCGTCACTTGCCATGTTTACATAGCAATGAAATGCTTTAAAGAAAACCTAGATGAATAAAATAAAAATCGAACGTTACAAACATTGTAAACAGACAAAACATAGGAAGTATATAAATCATAGGAAACATAGGATACTTGGGAGGTATAAGAAACATTGCAAGTATAATAAAAAAAAGAAACATAGCAAAAAGGGAACCATAACAAATGTAGAAAACGTAGAAGAAATGGACTTCTTTGAAAAATAGCAAGCAAAGATTATATAGCAAACACAGCAGACATAGAAAACCTAGCAAACGTTGCAGAGAAAGCAAATAAAGTATTTGTAGAACCAAAGCAGACATGAGAAAGATAGCAGACAATGCAAACGTAGCAAACAAAAGAAACATAGCTAAAATAGCAAACATAAGAAGCATAGGAAAGAAAGAAAGAATAGCAAACATAGTAACCATAGGTAACCTTCAAAAAAGAGCAAAAATAGAAGTCAAAGCAACACAGTAAAGGATAACGATAGGTTTATGTTGATGGTAAGGGTTAGTATCAGGATTAGGGTATTTTGCTTCAAAACACCAATTAATGGAGTAGCAATGCACGTATTTTTGGTTCATGCCTTTAGCAACCATTGGACAGTTATTCTACCAAATTTGAAGATTTTCTAACAAGAGGTTCTAAGGCTATCATTGTTTGAATTTCTTCCGCCTTGTAACAACTTATGGTAATTTATGCATTTTCAATGAACCACAAAAATTCAAAAACAGTATTTTTCACAATTCGTATCAATTGTCTTATTGATGATACCAAGTAATGTCAAGTAAAGCAAAATTTATGAAAATTTTCAATAACTGTGTATTACTACCCTAACCCTAACCCTTACCCTATCCCCAACCAACCCTAACCCTAATACTATCCCTTACCATCAACCTAAACCTACCGCTATCTTTGATTGTGTTGCTTATGATTACCCATGATTGCTATGTTTGCTATGCTTTCTTTGTTTCCTATGCCTCCTATTTTTGCTATTTTAGCAAGGTTACCTTTGTTTGCTTTGTTTGCTTTGTTTGCTACCGTTCCTATGTTTGCTTTGTTTTCTACGAATGCTTTATTTGCTTTCTTTGCAATGATTGCTAGGTCTGCTATGATTGCTGTATTTGCTATATAATCTTTGGTTTCTATGTTTTCTATAATTCCTGTTGTCTACGTTTTCTATTTCTGTTATGTTTCCCATTTTGCTATGTTTGCTTATTTCTGATACTTGCAATGTTTCTTATACTTCCTTAGTATCCTATGTTTTATATTATTAATATGCTTTCTGTGTTTACGATGTTTGCAATGTTCGATTTCTATTTCATGCATGCTAGGTTTTCTTTGTAGCATTTTGTTGCTAAGTAAACATATCAAGCGAAGGAAATATACCAAGCATAGAAGATATAGCAGGCAATAAAACCATAGCAAACATTGGAAACAGAGAAAGCATAGGAAACATATAAAAGATAGAAATCATATGCAAAAAGAAAAGATTAAAAACAAAGGAAGCTAAGAACTGTAGTAAACATAAGACAGATAGGAAACATAAGGAACATAGGGGACTAACAGAAAATAGGGAGCATAGCAGACAACAAGAATAACAAACAAAGAGAACATAGCAAGAATAAAGTTAGGGTTAGGGTTAAGATTGAAATTAGGGTTAGGGTTAGGCTAAGGGTTAGGGTTATTGATTGGGATAGGTTTATGGTAGGGTAGGAAAAGGGTTAGGATTAGGGCTAGGTATATTGTTAGGGTTTTTGTTAGGGTTGAGATTAGGGTCGAGATTGTGTAAGGGCTAGTGTTATTGTTAAGGTTAGGGTAAGGGTAGGTTTATGGATAGGTATTGGGTTAGGTAACTTTATCCCAAAACCTAGACCTAATCCTCACCCTTACCTAAACCCTAACCTTAACCCTTACCCTAACCCTAGCCGTAACTTTAACCCTAACCAATAGCCTAACCCTAACCCTAACTCTAACCCTAACCCTGACCCTAATCCTAATGCTAACTGTCACTCTAACCATAATCCTGCCTTCTATATTTCCTATGTTTTCAAAGTTACCTGTGATTTGTCTGTTTCTTCTCCCTCCTATATTTCCTTTGTTTCCTGTGTGCCCCGTGTTCGTTTCGTTTTCTTTGCCTGCTGTGTTTCTTTTTTTGCTTTGTTTGCTTTGTTTCTTATACTTGCAATGTTTTTTATTCTTCAGTAGTGTCCTATGTTCCGAATTCTTTCTACAATTAGTATGTTATGTGTTTACTATGTTTCCAATGTTTGATTTTACTTTTTTGCATTCCATGTTGACTTTGTAGCATAGCATAGCAAATTAGACATAGCAAGCAAAAGAATCATAGCAACCATAGGAGTTATAGAAGGCATCAGGAAAATAGCAAACGTAGGAGAAGGAGAAAACATAGGAAAGAAGGGAGACATTGAAAGCATAGGAGGTATGGCAGAAATGGTAAAAAAGAATAAAAAAAGAAGCACAGCAGGCATTGCAAACACTGGAAGCATAGCCAAGTTAGCCAGCATAGGAAACATAGCAAAAAAGGAAAGATACGAAACATAGGAAGCTAAGAACTGTAGTAAACATAGGACGGGTAGGAAACATAAGAAACATAGGGGACAAAGAGAAAATAGGGAGCATAGCAGACATAACAATAAGACAAACAGAGAGAACTTAGCAAGGATAAAGTTAGGGTTAGGATTAGGGTTAGTTTCAGGGTTAGGGTTAGGGTTTAGGTAAGTGTTATGGTTTCGTTTAGGGTTAGGGCTAGGTTCAGAGTTAGGGTAAATATTAGGGTGAGGGTTAAGGTTTGGGTTAGTGTTAGGGTTATGGAAGGGGCTAAGATTAGGGTTGCGATTAGGGTTAGGGTTAGGGTAAGGGTTAGGGTTATTGATAGGGATAGGGCTAGTGTAGGGTAGGATAAGTGTTAGGATTAGGGCTAGGGATTTTGTAAGGGCTAGGGTTATTGTTAAGGTTTGGGTAAGGGTAAGTTTATGGATAGGTATTTGGTTAGGTAACTCTATCCCTAACGCTAGCCCTAATCTTCACCCTTACCTAAACCCTAACCCTAACCCTAACCCTAACCCTAACCTTAAACCTAACCCTAACGCTAACCTTAACCCTAACCCTAACCCTAACCCTAACCCTAACCCTAACCCTAACCCTAACCCTAACTCTAACCCTAACCCTAATCCTAACGCTAACTCTCACACTAACCATAATCTTGCCTTCTATATTTCCTCAGTTTTCAAAGCTATCTGTGATTTGCCTGTTTCTTCTCCCTCCTATATTTCCTTTGTTTCCTGTGTGCCCCATGTTCGTTTCGTTTTCTTTGCTTGCTGTGTTTCTCTTTTTGCTTTGATTTCTCATCAGTGTCTTATGTTCCGTATGATTTCTAAAATTAGTATGTTCTCTGTGTTTACTTTGTTTCCAATGTTTGAATTTACTTTTATGCATTCTATGATGACTTTTTAGCATAGCATAGCAAATTAGACATAACAAGCATAAGAATCATAGCAAGCATAGGAGTTATAGCAGGCATCGGAAAGATAGCAAACGTAGGAAAAGTAGGAACCATAGGAAAGAAGGGAGACATTGAAAGCATAGGAGGTATGGCAGACATGGCAAAAAAGTAGAGATGAGAAGCACAGCAGGCATTGCAAACATTGGAGGCATATTCAAGTTAGCAAGCATAGGAAACATAAGAAAAAAGGAAAGATACGAAACATAGGAAGTTAATAACTGTAATAAACATAGGACGGATAGGAAACATAAGAAACATAGGAGACCAATAGAAAATAAGGAGCATAGCAGACATAACAATAAAAGTAAACAGAGAGAGCATAACAAGGATAAAGTTAGGGTTAGGATATGGGTTAGTGTCAGGGTTATTTTTAGGGCTTAGGTAAGTGTTAGGGTTTCGTTTAGGGTTAGGGCTAGGTTCAGAGTTACAGTTAATATTAGGGTCAGAGTTAGGGCTTGGGTTAGTGTTAGGGTTATGGCAGGGGCAAGGATTAGGGTTGCGATTAGGGTTAGGGTTAGGGTAAGGGTTAGGGTTATTGATAGGGGTAGGGCTAGTGTAGGGTAGGATAAGTGTTAGGATTAGGGCTAGGGATTGTGTAAGGGCTGGGGTTATTGTTAAGGTTTGGGTAAGGGTAAGTTTATGGATAGGTATTTGGTTAGGTAACTCTATCCCTAACCCTAGCCCTTATCTTCACCCTTAAATAAACCCTAACCCTAACCCTTACCCTAACCTTAGCCGTAACCTTAACCCTAATCACTAGCCTAACCCTAACCCTAACCCTAACCCTAACCCTAACCCTAACCCTAACCCTAACCCTAACCCTAACCCTGACCCTAACCCTAACGCTAATCCTAACCCTAACCCGAACTCTAATCTTAACCTTAACCCTATTTCCAACGCTAACCTTTACTCTGACCCTAATCTTGCCTGCTATTTTTCCTATGTTTTCAGAGTTACCTGTGATTGGTATGTTTCTTCTCCCTCCTATATTTCCTATGTTTCCTTTGCGTCCCATGTTTGCTTCGTTTTCTTTGCTTGCTGTGTTTCTCTTTTTTCTTTGTTTGCTTTGTTTCTTATACATAAAATGTTTCTAATTCTTCATCAGTGTCCTATGTTCCGTATTATTTCTACAATTAGTATGTTCTCTGTGTTTACTATGTTTCCAATGTTTTATTTTACTTATATGCATTCTATGTTGACTTTGTAGCAAAGCATAGCAAATTAGACATAGCAAGCCAAAGAATCATTGCAATCATAGGTGTTACAGCAGGCATCGGAAAGATAGCAAACGTAGGAAAAGTAGGAACCACAGGAAAGAAGGGAGACATTGAAAGCATAGGAGGTATGGCAGACATGGCAAAAAAAAAACAAACAGAGAGAACATAGCAAGGATAAAGTTAGGGCTAGGGTTAGGGTTAGGGTTATATTTAGGGTTTGGGTTTGTGTTAGTGTTACGTTTAGCGTGAGGGCTTGGTTTAGGGTTAGGTTCAGAGTTAGGGTTAGGGTTAGGGTTAGTGTTAGTCTCAGACTAAGGGTAAATATTAGGCTGAGGGTTATGTTTTCGGTTAGGGTTAGGGATTTTACGGGGGCTAGGATTAGGGTTGCGATTAGAGTTAGGGTTAGGGTAAGGGTTAAGGTTATTGATTGGGATAAGGCTAGTGTAGGGTAGGATAAGGGTTAGGATAAGGGCTAGGGATTGTTTAAGGGCTAGGGTTATTGTTAAGGTTTGGGTAAGGGTAAGTTTATGAATAGGTATTTTGTTAGGTAACTCTATCCCTAACCCTAGCCCTAATCCTTACGCTTACCTAAACCCTAACCTTAACCTTCACCCTAACCCTAGCCGTAACCTTAACTTTAACCAATAGCCTAACCCTAACCCTAACTCTAACCCTGACCCTAACCCTAACGCTAATCCTAACCCTAACCCGAACTCTAACCTTAACCTTAACCCTAATTTCAACGCTAAGCTTTACTCTAACCCTAATCTTGCCTGCTATTTTTCCTATGTTTTCAGAGTTACCTGTGATTGGTATGTTTCTTCTCCCTCCTATATTTCCTATGTTTCCTTTGCGTCCCATGTTTGCTTCATTTTCTTTGCTTGCTGTGTTTCTCATTTTGCTTTGTTTGCTATGTTTCTTATACATAAAATGTTTCTAATTCTTCATCAGTGTCCTATGTTCCGTATTATTTCTACAATAAGTATGTTCTCTGTGTTTACTATGTTTCCAATGTTTTATTTTACTTATATGCATTCTATGTTGACTTTGTAGCAAAGCATAGCAAATTAGACATAGCAAGCCAAAGAATCATTGCAATCATAGGTGTTACAGCAGGCATCGGAAAGATAGCAAACGTAGGAAAAGTAGGAACCACAGGAAAGAAGGGAGACATTGAAAGCATAGGAGGTATGGCAGACATGGCAAAAAAAAAACAAACAGAGAGAACATAGCAAGGATAAAGTTAGGGCTAGGGTTAGGGTTAGGGTTATATTTAGGGTTTGGGTTTGTGTTAGTGTTACGTTTAGCGTGAGGGCTTGGTTTAGGGTTAGGTTCAGAGTTAGGGTTAGGGTTAGGTTTAGGGTTAGGGTTAGTTTCAGACTAAGGGTAAATATTAGGCTGCGGGTTATGGTTTCGGTTAGGGTTAGGGATTTTACGGGGGCTAGGATTAGGGTTGCGATTAGAGTTAGGGTTAGGGTAAGGGTTAAGGTTACTGATTGGGATAAGGCTAGTGTAGGGTAGGATAAGGGTTAGGATAAGGGCTAGGGATTGTGTAAGGGCTAGGGTAATTGTTAAGGTTTGGGTAAGGGTAGGTTTATGGATAGGTATGTTGTTAGGTAACTCTGTCCCTAACCCTAGCCCGAATCCTTACGCTTACCTAAACCCTAACCTTAACCCTTACCCTAACCCTAGGCGTAACCTTAACTTTAACCAATAGCCTAACCCTAACTCTAACCCTAGCCCTAACCCTAAGCCTAACGCTAACTCTCACTCTAACCGTAATCTTGCCTTCTATCTTTCCTATGTTTTCAAAGTTACCTGTGATTGGTATGTTTCTTCTCCCTCCTATATTTCCTATGTTTCCTGTGTGTCCCATGTTTGCTTCGTTTTCTTTGCTTGCTGTGTTTCTCTTTTTGCTTTGTTTGCTTCGTTTCTTATACTTGCAATGTTTCTTATACTTCATCAGTGTCCTATGATCCGTGTTATTTCTACAATTAGTATGTTCTCTGTGTTTACTATGTTTCCAATGTTTGTTTTTACATTTATGCATTCTATGTTGACTTTGTAGAATAGCATAGCTATTAGACATAGCAAGCAAAAGAATCATAGCAAGCATAGGAGTTATAGCAGGCATCGGAAAGATAGCAAACGTAGGAAAAGTAGGAACCATAGGAAAGAAGGGAGACATTGAAAGCATAGGAGGCATGGCAGAGGTGGCAAAAAGTAAAGATAAGAAGCACGGCAGGCATTGCAAACATTAGAGGCATAGGCAAGTTAGCAAGCATAGGAAACATTGGAAAAAAGGAAAGATACGAAACATAGGAA